>OU862907.1:40882192-41596700 GCA_917880885.1 Limnephilus marmoratus | reverse complement strand
ATAAGTCTTTTTAAGATAACCTAATAGTCCATAATAGTTTGAAGTTCGAACAATCAACCCACCGTCGCCGTAAGAGCTGCGTTCGTCCGAAAAACGACGGAAATTTCCGAACCCCGTCCGTTTCATATCGGTTTCGCTTGCCCTGCTGCATCGATTACATCGAATATAAGATCGGAACTAACAAAAACCTGTAGTCTAAATCATCCCATTTATGACTTCTTTCGTCTGCCGACCAGCAGCCTGGTAGTTTTTTGTGTACGATCTTTTAAAGTTTTAAATTTTTTTTTAATTTAAAAAAATATTTTTTTCAATATATTTATTATTATTTTTATTTGAATGTGGTTTTAAAAACTTTGAATGTAAGATTTTAAATACAATAAGTTGTAATCATAAAAAAATAAATTTTGAGTGTTCCGAGTGTACCCATCGGACGGGAGAGCGTTTCGACGTGAAACAACTTACTGGAAACTGGCTGCGGAGCCCTTCGCCGCCAACGCGTGCCCATATTATTGAACCAATTTATAATAATATAAGTCTTTTCAAGATAACCTAATAGTCCATAGTGGTTGGAAGTTCGAACAACAACCGCACCGTCGCCATAAGAGCTGCGTTCGTCCGAAAAATTGACTGAAATTTCCGAACCCGTCCGTTTCATATCGGTTTCGCTTGCCCTGTTGCACCGATTACTTCGAATTCAAGATCGAAACTAACGAAAAACTGTAGTCTAGACATTTGCATTCATGACTTCCTTGGTCTGCCGACTAGCAGCCTGGCAGTTTTTTACGTACGATTTGTAAAGTTTTTTAATTTTATTAAATTTTTTTTCATTGTATTTATTATTATTTTTATTTCAATATGGTTTTAAAAAATTGGAATGCCAGATTAAAAAAAAAATAAGTGGCAATGATAAAAAAATTAATTTAAGTGTTTTGAGTGTACCAACTACCAACCAGGCTATAATATGGGCACGCAATGGCAGCGAAGGGCTCCGCGGCCAATTTCCAGTAAGTTGTTTCGCGTCGAAAGGCTCTCCCGTCCGATGGGTACAATCGGAACACTCAAAATTTATTTTTTTATGATTACAACTTATTTTATTTAAAATCTTGCATTCTAAGTTTTTAAAACCATATTCAAATAAAAATAATAATAAAGATATTAAAATTATTTTATTTTTATTAAAAAAAAAAAAATTTTTTAAAGATCGTACACAAAAAAACTGCCAGGTTACTGGTCAGCAGACCAAGAAAGTCATAAATGGAATAATCTGGACTACAGGTTTTTGTTAGTTTCGATCTTGTATTCGATGTAATCGATGCAGCAGGGCAAGCGAAACCGATACAAAACGGACGGGGTTCGGAAATTTCCGTCGTTTTTCGTACGAACGCAGCTCTTATGGCAACGGTGCGGTGATTGTTCGAACTTCCAAACACCATAGACTATTAGATTATCTTAAAAAGACTATTATTATGATAAATTTGTTTAATAATATGGGCACGCGTTGGCGGCGAAGGACTCCGTGGCCAGTTTCCAGTAAGTTGTTTCGCGTCGAAAGGCTCTCCCGTCCGATGGGTACACTCGAAAACTCAAAATTTATTTTTTTATGATTACAACTTATTTTATTTAAAATCTTGCATTCAAAGTTTTTAAAACCATATTCAAATAAAAATAATAATAAAGATATTGAAAATCTTTTTTTTAATTTAAAAAAAAATTTTAAACTTTAAAAGATCGTACACAAAAAACTGCCAGGCTGCTGGTCGGCAGACGAAAGAAGTCATAAATGGGATGATTTAGACTACAGGTTTTTGTTAGTTCCGATCTTGTATTCGATGTAATCGATGCAGCAGGGTAAGCTAAACCGATATGAAACGGACGGGATTCGGAAATTTCAGTCGTTTTTCGGACGAACGCAGCTCTTACGGCGACGGTGGGTTGGTTGTTCGAAATTCCAACTACTATGGACTATTAGATTATCTTAAAAATATTTATATTATTATAAATTCGTTTAATAATATGGGCACGCGTTGATGGCGAAATGCTCCGCGGCCAGTTTCCAGTAAGTTGTTTCACGTCGAAAGGCTCTCCCGTACGATGGGTACACTCGGAACACTCAAAATTTATTTTTTTATGATTACTACTTATTTTATTTAAAATCTTGAATTCTAAGTTTTTAAAACCATATTCAAATAAAAATAATAATAAAGATATTGAAAATATTTTTTTTTTATTAAAAAAAAATTTAAAACTTTAAAAGATCGTACACAAAAAACTGACAAGCTGCTGGACGGCAGACGAAGAAAGTCATAAATGGGATGATTTAGACTACAGGTTTTCGTTAGTTTCGATCTTGTATTCAATGTAATCGATGCAGCAGGGCAAGCGAAACCGATATTAAATGGACGGGATTTTCGGACGAACGCAGCTCTTACGGCGACGGTGGGTTGGTTGTTCGAACTTCCAACTACTATGGACTATTAGGCAATCTTAAAAGGACTATTATTATTATAAATTTGTACAAAAATATTAACACGCGACAGCGGTGAGGAGCACCGCGGCAGGTTTCGTAAGTGGTTTGGCGTCTAAAGGCTCGCCTGACGGATGGGTACACCGGGATCTCTTAAATTATTTTTTTTTATATTTTTCGCTTATTTTTTTTAAATATGGTATTCAAACATTTTAAAAATATAGTGAAATAAAAATAATAATAAAGATAAACGAAAAATTAAAAAAAAAAATATATATATCGTATACAAAAATTTGCCAGGCTGCTGGTTGGCAGACCGAGAAATTCTTATATGGAATGATCTGGACTGTAGTTATTCATTGGTTTCATTCGTGTAGTCGATGACGTAAAATCGACCAATTTTTTCCCCACTTTGACGCCGGCTGCCTCCGAACTTGCCAGGCTGCCGGTTGGCAGACCTGCTTTTTTCTCATTTCCTAATCGACCTTTATCATACGAGACCATTCCCGTTCGTGTAGTCGATGACGTAATTTTGACCAAAAAAATCGCTGACTATTTCCATGACTGCGCGGCTCCTGCCAAGAGGCGCACCGGCAGACCAGCTTTTTTAAGGTTTTCTAAATGCCCATTATCACTTAAAAGTAGTTTCATCCATGTAGTCGATGACGTAGGGTTTACCTATCTCTAAGGCGGCCAACTTTGTCAAATATCAATGCGGGACACAGTGGCGTGCGGTGTCGACGGGGGGGGGGAGGGGGGGGGTACGTTTCAAATTTTCTCTCTCGAAAATCGAGAATTTGGCTCAAAAACTACAATCACAACATGAAAATGGTTTCTCTTTGATTCTGGCAGCACATACATAGTCTGCAACTAGAATTTTATGACTGCACTTCAAATAAGAGAAATGTTTCATTAGATGAATCCACATCACAAACTTTAGCTTCTGAACGCAAAGCTGGTTTAAATTAAATCTGTATGCGGCGAATTAAAACTACACTCAGAACATGAAAATAGTTTCATGTTTAGCACATACATACTAATACATAGTCCCTGTGGCGTAGCTAGGCAAGGGTGGCACCCGGGGCGGATAACGTGGTGTCACCTCCCCCCCCCCCTCTCCAATTTCAAATTCACAAACATGTAAAAAATTGGTCTGTCCTGGGGGGAGGTGGTTGGCTAGAGAATTTCAGAAATAGGCTATTTTAGTCTATAAAAAGACCGCCAGGCATGAAAATAACGCCGTGTTCAATATTTGTGTGACAATATCCTTCGTAATTTTTAACCCCCCCCCCCCCTCACCGTCGGGTGGCACCTGGGGTAGGCCACCCCCCCTCGCTATGCTACTGCATAGTCCGCAACTAGAATTTTATACCTGCACTTTGAATAAGAGAATGTTTTCCTTCGAAATATGTCATTAGATGAATCCAGTTAAAATTTTACACTGTGAACACAAAACTGGTTTAAATTAAATCTGTATGCGGCGCAGTAAAACTACACTCAGAACATGAAAATGGTTACTCTTTGATTCTGGCAGCACATACAATTGCAACTAGAATTTTATACCTACTGCACTTCGAATAATGTTCAATGTTGCAAAAATCTTCCTTCTAATTTTAAACCAGCGTTTTATACAAGAAATAATATCGGTAATTTTTGTGAGAAATACTAAAGATAAAGACCATAAATTGACTAATTCCGGAATATATAAACTCAAATGCAATGATTGTCCCTCATTTTATATTGGAAAAACCACTCGTAATTTTGAAATCAGAATCAAAGAACATTTAAGATGTCTTAATAATAATAATTTTTCTGAGTTTGCTAACCATATCATTGAAAATAACCATAGTTTTGAAAAAAATACAGGGATAAATATTCTTCATATTAATAATAAAGGAAAACGTTTAGATAACTTAGAAGCCTTGGAAATTAAAAAATCCCTTAAAAATAATGAATCTATTATCAACAAACAAAAAATATTGTCATATAGCCCAATCATGGATTTGTTCCCCTACCCACCCACTATACACTAATACCTACCTACCCAATCTACATTATTATCTAGCAACAGCTCCACCCCTACCATAATAAAACATTGTTCGAAACTGTCAAATTAGTATAAGCTTTCCCTGACGAAGGAACGTTTGTTCCGAAACCGGTCGGATTTGCGCATCAAATAAGTGGTTTATACAAAGTTAAATTATTTCATTTTTCTATAATGGATAACCACAAAGTAATAACCAGTTATATCTTCTTAGATATAACTGGTGCCTTCGATAATGCATGGTGGGAGATGATTTTAACTAAATTAAAGAATCGTAATTGTCCAAGAAAACTTTTTCAAATATCTTGCGATTATTTCAAAGATAGAAAAATTATAATTTCTTTTGGTGATTGCATCATTGAAAGAGATGTGGACATGGGTTGTCCCCAAGGTTCTCCCCTTGCACCGGATTTCTGGAATATTTTATTCGATGACTCCTCCAGGTTACCCTTACCTGAAGGCACTATTGCGATTGATTACGCAGACGACAAATTGTATTTGGTCTCTGGGGACAGTAGAAAAGAAGTTGAAATTAAAGCTGAAGAAGGTTTGAATATGATTCTTAACTGGGGAAAGGAAAACAGACTGACTTTTGCTCCCCATAAGACCGTGGGTCTCCTTATGAAAGGCTCCCTCAGTAGAGGTAGAAACCCTTTCATAAAAATGGGAGATACTGCAATTCGTTTTGCAGAGAGTACTAAATATTTAGGCGTTACATTAGACAGATCATCCTCGTTCTTGACTCACGTTAAAAGCGTTTCTAGTAAGGCCCAGGCTCTCTTCTTAAAATTGAGAAGAATCTCAACTGCTGAATGGGGTTTACGTTTCCCTGCGCTCCGTCTATTATACAGATGCGTATATGTGGCACAAGTTTCATTCGGTGCCTGTGTATGGGAACATCGACTGGGTAATTCACTTATTCATTCAGCGCTTAAGAGGGGCCAGCGAATCCCCTTACTGGCGCTTTCAGGAGCCTACAGAACAGTATCATCGGATGCTTTGCCAATTTTGGCCGGCATTTTGCCAATTGATTTAGAAATTAGGGAAGTTTTGACAAAGAAGTGTCTGAAAAGAGGAAGACCTGTAAACCACCTTGGTATTGAATTAATACCTGGTGGAGCAGTGCCTCTCCCTGAACTTCTAAAGATGATGAGAATAAAAACGCTGAGTGAATGGCAGATGAGATGGGATAGATCGAATATGGGAAGATGGACCTTCTCCTTCTTTCCATCAGTTAAAATCAGAATGGAAGGGGCATATCTTTTAATGGACCACCATATCACCCAATTGCTTTCTGGGCATGGGGAGTTTAGAGGTAGACTTCACAGACTGGCTCTATCATCCCATCCCAATTGCGCTTGTGGTGATACCGACCAAACAGCCGAGCACATTTTGTGGCACTGTGAGATTTTGACGGATGCTCGAGACGAAATGATTGATGGTTTACAAGTTATTACGAGACCTGCTTGGAATACAGATCTCGTCTCGAATAAGGTGAATTTTGAGTGCCTGAGGAAATTCACGAACATCTGGGTTGAGAGATGGCCTGTTCTTAGAGTCGCTGAGTAGCTGTAAAATAACTTAGGTACCAGGTGTATTTTGCTTCTGAATTCACGGACACTCTTCATTATTCCTTTACATTTACCGCTTGGATTTATTTTTTATGATTTATGTGTTTTGTGTTTCTATCATATGTTATTTCTTTTATTTTATTATATATTATAAGTTATATTTTACATTTACGTTATGTTATTTTGTTCATTATATTTTCAAAAAGGTATATAATTGCTTTGCGATTTGCTGTGTTTATATTTACTATACTACCTGTTAATTTATGCCATGTTCCTAGTTTAGTTTTGTTTGTCTTTAACTATTTCAATGTTTTTTTTTTAAGATGAACTGAACTCCAAATTTTTATTTTTTTTTCCCTATCCCCGTATGGGGGTGTGCTGGACCTCGTCCCTGCTTCATCTTTAGTTACATTATTAATTTTGCAGATCCTTTTCAAATCTACCTGCGCCTCCCCCAATGACATGTGAAGGCTTGAGGTTTGATCAGACGACCTTGACTGTCCTTTGTCCTGCCTCTGACTACCCAACGCTGAATTTTCTTTTAGTCTTCGGGTATTTTACCCCAAATATTCAGTTAAAATTCTTTGAGGCTTCACTGAGTGGTTGGCTAAGGGACACGGAAGCTAAGTGTAGTTTATTATCAGACCGAAAGCCATTCACATTTTTTGTTGGTACTTGCCAATTGATTTGAGATTTATTGTATTTCTTATGTTCTCTATTTTATACAGGTGCTTGCAGGTTTTTTTTACAGATGCAATTCCGCGTCATGGAGTCTCATGAATGAGTTTTTCTTTTGCCCTGTTTAATTTATCTTTGTCTTACTAACCTATTTTTTGCATTTTGTTTATCCTGTTAAGCACCTGCATACTGCTTACTAACAACGTATGCATGGACACTGGAGGTCTAGATTCGTTCAAAATAAATAAATGTAGCTTCGTTTAATCAAAAAAATTAGAATCTTGCGAGAGCCTTGAAGGAGTAACCATCAGTTACTTATACCAGGGCGGGTAAGAGGTGGATTACCTCCACTGCACTTCGAATAAGAGAATGTTTTCCATCGAAATATTTCATCGTATGAATCCAACTGGAATTAAACATTCTGAACACAAAACTGGTTATTTATAATTAAGAAAACTATACTCAGAACATGAAGATAAAAACTTTTGCAAGAAAGGAAATTCATTTTGAAATTCAGTGAATTACAACTTCGCTTTTTCGCGGTCGGCGGAATGGTCAACAAATTATTTGATTTTTAAATGAAAAGAAAAAATACGGGTTATCAATTCAATACTACACTGGCACTCTTTGGCTTATCTAAATAAACCAATCCCTAGGTCGATATCTTCGGGCTTTTTCCAGGGACAAATTTTGTCATCAACTTAACCACAGATGAACGGAAATGATTAAAATAGATTAACTTTGAGAAAGTTTATTTGTCTGCCATAGACAATATTACAAAAATATGGGAATGCGGGACATGCGGGACGCTTTAGACGATTTGCGGGACTATTTCATTAAATTTTTCAATGCGGGACTACAACCGTCAATGCGGGACGGTCCCGCAGAATGCGGGACGGTTGGCCGCCTTACCTATCTCCCCTCCCGGTCTATGAGATGAACACGAATTTCGAAAATATTTGTAAGGCATAGCGCCTCTATAGTATATCTCTATGCCTGTGACCGTTAAATAAATCCATTTGGCGTTTTCTTCGATGAACGAATTTACTACCAATTTGACATCTATTTTTAGATTCGTGTTTCGAAGACATTGATTAAAATATGAATTACCAATAGTTTGCTAAAAGCGCGATGGCGGATCCAATATACGGTAATACCGGTTTATCTTTACATATAAAGTATTCCATCGATTTTTCTCATACGTTTTCTAATGTCTTAACTTCAAGGTCAAGATACAATCACAATCACAATTATATACTTACTTGTTATGTTATTCCGATTATGCGTTATGATGTCTTTATTGTTATTTTGTTATATCGACTTCATTATCGTGTATGTGTAGGTTCATTAAACGTCAAACGTATTTGTAATGCCTCTACAATAATCAAACTAATAGTAGGTATGATAAAAAAGTGAACTGGGTCATTACAATCGATGTAGTCCTGTGTATTTTTGCGAGCGCTATCGCCGGGTGTTTTACCACCTCATAATTTCCACTCGGAAGTATCAAAAAAGTGTTTTGAAAAAATATAAAACGGCATGCCAAAATTCGCTATTTATGTCGCTCAAATAACAAACGCTGCTATTATTAATAGATTTAAAGAAGTAAAAATTAAATAAAGTGAATAAAAGTGATCAATCCAGTTTCGGTGTTATAATAAAAAAAGCTAAAATTACGAAAGAATTCCAGTTCGACAATAAAGGCAATAAATAGGACTCCAGATACGAATATCTACAGCCTGTATGTCTGACGAATATCTACAGCGCATATGTTTAACTAATATCTACGAACTTTAGAGTGTTGATTAATATCTACAGAGCGTAGGTTGAACTAATATCTACAGAGCGTAGGTTGGACTAATCAGCTAAATGTGCCCAATAATCCGATATTAGGGATTTTTACATACATACTTACATAAATTAAGTTTTTTAAACTGCATACGCAATATTACGTTATTCCAATATGCTATACATAATTGCAAATCCAACCTCTGCCAGTGCTGTAGATATTCGTCAACACTTTGGTTCTCATAGATATTAATCAACAGTTTGAGCTGTAGATATTCGTCAACACTTAGATTCTCATAGATATTAGTTCGATTTTTTCAGTTTTTGGAATTCCTGTAGATATTAGTAGACGCCTCCATAAATAGTACGCTCCGATGTGTCTGCATGAACCGTTACACAAATATATAACGGTGTAATTTCACGGGACTGCAAACAGGACCCGTGGCCTTGTGGGCTAATGCGTCGTCGTTACCAAATAAACGAATAGCTGTCGCACCTCGGTTCGATCCTCAAACCGGTGATTAATTTTTATTTTTATTGTATTTTACTTTTAATAAGCCATGCAAATGGACATAAATATGGTGGAATTTATAGAAGACATAAAAATTGATATTAATAAAATAACAACTGTAAAAGACTCTTCAATTAAACAAAGTTTAGAAAACCATAATAAAAAGCTGGAATAAGCAATAAAATGCGAACATTTAAAAATAAAAGATGATATAATTGTATCTTTTATTGTATTTTTTATTAAAAAAATAGTGTGGCAGAATATTCTAAGCACAACTAAATATTCAAACCTTATACAATGTTAGTTCCGTTACATCAATGTTCTGTTTCAGGTGTATATTTGTTTTGGCTTATTCAAATGATACCACAGCAGTGCCATGGATCTACTTAATCCTAAGACTGTTTGCATCAAGACGGAGCCAGAGTCCCAAGAGGAAGGTGGAGATGAAATGCCGTATACAGATATAGACCTCGACCTCCCAGATGTTAAAAAGGAATGCTTGCAATATGCGGAATGTGCTCAGACAGCCAGTGAGTTTCTTTGAATATATTTAAAAAACAATGGATTTTAAATTCATCATTGTACGTTTCGAAACAAGTAGTACTTATTTAGCTTTAGGTGCATCTTTGTATTATCAATATAGTACCTAAATATCAGGGGTGGCCAACTTGATTAAACCCGAAATCTACCGTTCACTGACGAAACACTGTGCGATCTACCCAGTGGTGTAGCGTGGGTTTCAGCCGCCCGGGGCGGAGGAAAATATCACCGCCCCCTTAATTGGGTACTTCAGTCACAGATTTTAAAGCGCCGCGGGTGGGGGGGGGGGGGGGGGTACATGAAAGCACCTTATTTTATGCCAATTTTTATAATCACATGTGACGAGAACTCTTCCAATTAAAAATTATATTTCCGTTTTTTACACTAACTCCACACAGGAGGTCCTGAAGAAATAAATTTCCCTTAGGAAAAATAATCCCTCAGGGCCCTTGTCATCTTTAAAGATGCTTTGTGGAGAGTCATTTTGATGAAAGGAGGGAGTGAACAAGGGTCAGAAAATCAAGAATGGTATCCATGTATTACGATTCCGGACCTCGAATTTTTACACTGAGTTGAGAGAACAAGGCAGATTTTAGTTGTAAGATTTTTTGTGCGTTCCCCAAATAATAGTTACTCACGGAACTGTCAATTTATCCGAATTTTGCAGCATTTGGTATGCAACTCAAATATAAAGCTTCACTTGATACACGATAAATCTGCAACATGTTATTTTAATTTATCGTTATATTCTGAACAAAAAACTGGATTAAATTAAATCTCTATGCGGCGATTTAAAACTACACTCAACACATGAAAATGGATTATCTTTGATTCTAAGAGAATGAATAAGAGAATGTTTACCATCGAAATGTGTCAGCAGATGAGTCCACAATTGGAATAAATAAATGTTAAATATTTAGGTGTGTCTATTGATACCCATCTTAACTGGAAATCACAAATCGATAAAACCATCTCGAAATTAAGATATCTTACATATACTTTTTACAGACTTATAAAGCAACTTATAGAGCACGCCTAGTTACAGAGGCAATTGAAATTCATAAAAACATTAATAGAGACGACGGAGCGAAGCTCAATAGTTCTTGGTATCCGGTAATTGACGGCTACACCAAAACTAA
The DNA here is from genome assembly GCA_917880885.1 of Limnephilus marmoratus. NCBI lineage: Eukaryota > Metazoa > Arthropoda > Insecta > Trichoptera > Limnephilidae > Limnephilus > Limnephilus marmoratus. The sequence continues at coordinate 41,585,965 of OU862907.1, read as the reverse complement.
ATGCAGAAAACCATCTTCAAGTATGCTGTAATTCCAGCTCGCAGTGGAGTTTTTTTTTTTTTTTTTAAGTTGCCGGCAACCTGGGCGTTTATTAACATCAATAGTTATTTACAGAAATGTGCGCTACCCGACTCACTAGACAATGTCTGTTCTGAGCCGGGTAGCAGTATCTATCATTACATATATTCATAAAGATTAAATTAAATAAAATAAAAATACAAAATATAATAAATTAAAATACAGAGCACAAAAGAAAAAACTTGAATAAAAATTCAGGATATAAAAGAAAACTTAAATAAAAATACAAAAGATTATCTACATAAAATAATCTAAATATGAAATATTACAAACATATATAAAATAATTGAACATTTTTTAGTGAGAACTTTTTTTATTTTTTATTTTATTTTAATATATGTATGTTTAAATAACAATATTCAAGGTATAAAAAACTAACATGGTCGGTTTGAAAGTAACTTGTTAATGCAATTCCTTTTTTTGTTCATTAACCACGTATTAAAGTTTTTATATGTACGTTTTCTGTTGGTTTGAGTTATATGTTGTGTTTCTTTTAAGAAAATGTTGAATATGAAAGGCGCAAGGTAAGATTCATGTTTTTTTAGCAAGAATGGATTTAATTTTTGGCACTTGTAAATGATTGTTAGATTTAGCTCTAGTGTTCTGGGAGTGAGAAATGTGGGAAGGTGACGATTTTATGCAATTTGTATGGATAATTTTTTTTGTGAATAGCTTCCTGATATCAAATATTTTGTTTTTAATTAAAAGATTTTCAGTAGGATGAAGATATGGTTTTTTTAACATAGTTCTAGTAAGTGATTTATGAGCTGTATTAAGTAGCTTAATGTATGTGTCTGCGGCTCCACCCCATGCCGATATACCATAAATTAGAATGCTTTGACAAAGGGAAAAATATACACCTTTTAATAGTTTAGGCGACATAATGTTTCTAATCGTTTTAAAAATGTATATTTGTTTCCGGATTCTCATTACAAGTGAATTTATGTGAAGTTCCCATTTTAGTTTGCAATCCACTGTTAAACCAAGATATTTAATACTATCCGAGTGCTCAATTTTTTCGCAGTCGCAGTTTGTGGTTTGTAATGTATTACATGGATGCAGATGTAAAAGCGGGACGGTTTTTTGTTGCCCAGTATTGGTTTTACTGAAAGTTTAAAACTTGGTTTTCGACGTGTTTAGGGTAAGAAGATTTTTGTCTAGCCATTTTTTTTATCTCCTGCATACCAAATTCTGCGCTTTAAAAGGCCTTTTTCCAAGATTGCTCTTTAAAAAGAAGTACAGTATCATCTGCGTAGCTGATCACATTATAGCAGAGTGTTGGAATTTTAATATTAGTGAGACCATTAATATAGATAAGAAAAATAATAGGGCCTAATACGCTACCCTGAGGCACTCCGTACTTTATTTCTGCTGTGTAACTCAGGCTTTTATTTATTTCAACTACTTGTTTCCTATTTTTTGTATAACTGATGAACCACTTAAGCGGTTTTCCAGTAATGCCAATATTTTTAAGTTTTTCGTATAGCAGATCATGTGAGATGGTGTCGAAGGCCTTAGCCAGATCTAGAAAGACTCCAATTACTTTAGATCCCTTATCTACGTGTTTTACAATGAAGTTGGTTAGTTCAGAAATTGCTTGTTCTGTGCCCATTTTTGCCCGAAAATCGAATTGATGACTTGATAGTAAATTGTGTTTGTCGAGGTAGGATATCAGTCTGTTTTTCATTGCTTTTTCTAAGAGTTTTGATAGAGAGTTAAGTAGTGAAATAGGTCTGTAGTTTGAGATTAAAGTTTTGTCTCCAGATTTATGAATCGGGGTAATACTGGCAATTTTAAGTTTGTCAGGTACAATACATTGGCAGAAACTTTGATTAAATATATGTAGCAGAGGTGTACCGATATATTCTCGTAGATTTATCAGGATTTGGTTAGATATGTTGTCCGGACCAGGTGCGCAATGAGTTTTGAGTGAAAGAATGAGTTCATTAATTTCTTATTTATTTTATAAATGTTTTATTTATTTTATAAATGTTAAAGGAATGATTTGGTCGCAAGGAAGAGCTTTCTTTGACTAGTCGCTCTTCTGTCATGTGGTTCTTTGTAAGTATTTTTTTCGCTAAATCAAAGCCAACGTTGGTAAAGTGATAATTAATGTGATTTGCAATTTTTTTAGGTTCGTTACTTGTTAAACAGATTTCCCCATCAACTAAAAATTTATTGATAGAAGTACTGTTCTTAGGTTTTGAATAAGCGTCATCTTTGATAACTCTTCATATCTTTTTTTGTATCTCCTCCGGCACTATCTATTTCTTTCCTGTAGAACTCATGTTTTGCCTGCTTTACTTATCTATTACATAGGTTTCTGTATAATAAATAATTGTGTTTTAGTTTACTGTCCGTTGGGTTATTGTTTACTCTTGCGTGCATCATTTTCCGTTTGTGTATACTTTTTACTAGCCCTGTTGTAATCCACGGTTTAATTTTAAGTGTTTTGTGTGTAGTGTTTTTACGGGTTTTTATTATAGTGTGCTTAGTGGTAAACGTATTCAAAGTTAATAAAAATTCATTTAGCGCTTTATTTGGATCCGTTTCTTTTAGAGTTGTAGTCCAAGATTCATGACTGATATCTGAGCTAATTGCTTTGAAATCTGTGATATGCAGTGGATGAAATGGTTTTATTTTTTGTTTTAACAAAAATATGATCAATACAGGATTTTGAGTCTAGTGTGGTTCTGGTCGAAGAATTTATAGTTGACTGAAGGCCGTAGTGAGCTAGAAGACTTAGATATTCGTTAGTTGTGGGTTTAGAGTTAAGAAGGTTTATATTTATGTCTCCTGCTAAAATGAGTTGTTGAGTAGTTTTATTGTTTTCCATGAGATGATGTAAAGAATTTAAGAAAGGTGATATATTTTTGTAGCATAGGGACCTATAGATAGCAAAAATAGATAAATCTGATCCTAGTGATATTTTAACGCAATTGGCTTCTGTTAATTTTATTTCCGAGATAGAAGAGTTCAGCGACTCCTTGATAAAGATGACTATCCCATCATTTTGGTTGAGATTTGTAGTAGTATGGAAAGTCGTATATCCCAATATGTTAATGTCAGTGAAAGTTTCGTCTATCCAACATTCGCTTAAAAGGATAATATCAAAATGAGTGTTAAGGTCTTGTAAAAATACTGCAAAATTGTCAAAGTTTTTTTTGAATGCTTCTAATATTTTGAGAAATTATGTTCAGAGAGTTATTTTCGGCGACGGTTACTTTAAAATCTGTTATATTGGTGAAAGTGTGTTCTTCATTAGATGAAATTTCAAAATCAATTTTTAATGTTGAAGCCATTTTAGAGGAAGTATATTACGTTCTTTTGTCTCTGTCGCAATATTGGAAAAATTTCGGTTTACGGAAGGTCTTCCTAGATAATTTTTTTTTTTATATACTAATTATGGGCCGGAAAATCCAAAACTGAAAGATTTTTTTTTCGGAAAGCAATATTAACAAAGTTACACGACTTTAAAATTTTCTATACGCACACATGAAAATCGACATATTGGAAGCATTATGACAGTTTAAAGTCATAGATAAACTAGAAAGATGTTTTACCACACAAAATTAAATGTTACCATGCAATAATGCAAAAAACAGCCTACGTTCTCAAGTAGTTTAGCGGCTACGCTAGGTTTGTGTAACATGGTTTGTGCCCCTTTATACCGCCTGCTCGCGTCAATTTTAAAAAACAGCCTACGTTTTCAAGTAGTTTAGCGGCTACGCTAGGTTTGTGTCACATGGTTTGTGCCCCTTTATACCGCCTGCTCGCGTCAATTTAAAAAAATATCCCTGTTTTCAAGTAGTTTAGCGGCTACGCCAAAAGTGAGTAAAATTTATAAAAAATAATTACTTAAGTTAGTTATTGATATGGCAACACTTAATTTTATGTGGTTTAATATCTTTGGTATGGCTATTTCTATGACTTTAAACTGTCAGAATGCTTCCTAAATGTCGATTTTCATGTGTGCGTATAGAAAATTTTAAAGTCGTGTAACTTTGTTAATATTGCTTTCCGAAAAAAAATTCTTTCGGATTCGGATTCTCCAGCCAATAGTTAGTATAAAAAAAAAGTTTTATTATTTAGGAAGACCTTCCGTAAACCGAAATTTAGCCGCAATATTAAATGCAGTATCCATATAATACATAGGTACATAAAATAAAATGCAGAAAGTGATTAATATTAAGTCTATGCTATGAGAGTATATAGAATAAGGCTGCAGTCGTGCATCTGCTTCGTGGGCTGTGTCATTCGAGGCTGCACTTCCACGGTTAGTTTTTGCTAGTAAATTTTCTATTTCGTGGATAGTATTTTCTGAGCGAATAAAGATCGCTCGCGAGTCTGCCTGTTGACGAATGTAGACTCGCCCTGCCTTAATCCGTACGTAGGCGAAATTGTACTTTTTTGCTAATTGCTTTGCTTTTTGCTTTTTGCGTGGGTGGTTAGGAGCTCGTTAATAAATATTGGCATTTTCGGTCCCGAGAAGCCAATTTTACTGGTGTTGAGTCTGTCGGCACTATTTTCTGCATTTTTGTTATATTTTTTTGCTTCATTTAGGAACTCCTCGCGACCATGTGGATTTTTGAATTTAATAATTATCGATCTCGTTGCTGTGTGGTTTCTTTTTCCCGGCGCCCTGTATGCCTCCGCAATGTCATTTTTGTTTAATTTTACAGCATTATTTATATTGAAAATAATGTCATTGAGTTTCTCGTCTTGAATTTCAGGAATTCCGCGAATTTCCGCACACGTCTGCGTGTTTTGACGCTCTTTTTCATCTAATTGTTCTTGTAGCTCAAGTACTTTCTGTTCTAGCATCTTGTGTTTTATATCCATCATACTTAGCTCTTTAACTTTTTTGTCCGATTGTGATATTTTTTTTTCGATGTCATCTATTTTGTCGTAAACAAAATTAAGTGAGGTTTTGTATTCTTCGAAACGAGTTGTGATTGAAGTTTTAAATTCTATTATTTCCTTTGACAAACTCGTCATAGTTTTTTCTATGGTGGTAATTTTTTTATAGTTTATTTTAATTTCAGCTAATTCTGCAAGAATAAGCATTTCTATTTTTGTCGGAGGTTTGTCTATGGTTAAATCAGCTGCATTTTCTTTAGCCATATTATTTATTCCTTGTGTGTTCTCAGCAGAACTCTTCTTTGTCCTTTCAGCGTTGCTACGGGTATTAGACATCGTAAAGCTTTTATTTCTTACTCGTAGATGGCGTTGTATTTAATTTAAATTAAATAAGTTGAAAAAAATAATTGGTTTGACTGAGAATTGAACTCTACTCCACAAGTTCTGAAGTACTTAAGCACACATTTTACGATAAACATTTACACATCTGCCCTGACCATGAACACTGTAACGCTGTCCGAAAAGTTGGTTTAATGAGGAGGTAGTGTAACATGGCATAACACGGCATAACACCCCAAAAACAAACAACAAAAATACTTTTGGCCGTGAAAATCTAAAATCCCAAGAGTTTATCTGTTTGCGAGTCACCAGTTTTGATTAGTATTACTTTAATAATATGCGCATGGTTTTCCTACGAATTATGAATTTTGGGGGGAGGGGTGGCAGTACCCGGCCCCCAATTATTATTTTTTTACACTAGCTCCACACATGGCAAATGAACTAAAATGCGGAAAATAATTTCCCTAATGGCCTATGTCATCTTTGGGGATGCTGCGTGGGGGGTCATTTTGGGAGGAAAAGTAGAGGAAGTAGAAAGGTATGAGGGGTGGGTAGGAATCTGGGACCAGTGTGTCCAGGAGTGACGGACATACGAATCAATCCATCCCAATGCGGGTAAGGCGATATTCCGAGAGTCCTGCTGGAGAGGTATACAGGTCAGTGGCGTAGCGTGGGTTTCGGCCGCCCGGGGCGGAGGAAAATTTTGCCGCCCCCCCCCCCCCCTCCCTACAGGTACTTTTTCCGCAGATTTTCAAGTGCTGACCGGGGGGGGGTGGTGGATATCCTATTTTTATAATCCCATATGGCGAGTACTCTTACCATAAAATCATGCTTATAAATTCTACTACAAATTTATAAATAACTGCTCTCATAAATCGAGAATCGTATGTGTTTAATAGAATTTCGCATCTTCATCACGCATACGTATGAAATCACTTGATACACAATGAATAGGCAACTTATTGTTATATTGACAATACAAAACTGGTTTAAATTAAGCTAATCAAAACTACAATCAGAACATAAAAATGGTTTTTCTTTGATTCTAGCGGCACTTATATTCTGAACACACAACTGATTTTAATTACATCTGTATGTGGTGAATTAAAATTACACTCAGAACATGAATAGGGTTTTTTTCTTTAATTCTGCCGGCACTTCCATTCTTAACACAAAACTGGTTTTAATTAAATCTGCACGCGGTGAATTAAAACTACACTCAGAACATGAAAAGGGTTTTCTTTTGATTCTGCTGGCACTTACATTCTGAACACAAAACTGGTTTTAATTGAATCTGTATGTGGTGAATTAAAAGTACGCTCAGAACATCGGGGCGGAGGAAAATTTCGCCGCCCCCTTATTTGGGTGGGGTTGTATATGGAAATTCAATTTTTTTATTATGACCTATTTATATACGAGCCGGAATTTTTCAATAATCACATTTGACGAGTATTCTTTCAACGAAAATCATGTTTATAAATTCTACACCAAAGTTAATTGATTGATACTGCGTTAGAGTCCCCAAATAATAGTTACACATGCAATTTTACAGCATTATGTAACTCAAATGTAAAGCTTCACTCGATGCACGATAAATCTGCAACACGTTATTTAATTAATCATTGTATTCTGAACACAAAACCAGTTTGTATGCGGTGAATTAAAACTACACTCAGAACATGAAAGTGGTTTTTCTTTGATTCTGGCATTAAATAAATAGTCTGCAATTAGAATTTTATAACTGCACCTCGAATAACAGAATGTTTTCCTTCGAAATGTGTCAGCAGATGAATCCAACTGGAATTTTACATTCTGTACCGGTTAAAATTAAATCTGTACCTGGCGAATTAAAACTACACTCAGAAGATGAAAATGGCTTTTTCTTTGATTCTGACAGCACATACATAGTCTGCAAATAGAATATTATGTATGAACTTCGAATAAGATAATTCTGAGAACTGGTTTAACCCTTCGAATAATAAGAAAAAAATATCTATAAACTTTTGCCTGTCAATGTTTGCGCACAAAATTTCCGGTTTTTCGCATGCATTTTAAATGTTTCTTTTTATTAAAACAAAGCTATTCTAAAATCTAGATAAATTATTTTTTCCGACGTGCTTGTTAGAACATTATTATTTCTAAATATTAAAATTTTGTTATTGGAAATGTGAATTGGCTCAAAAATACGCGCCAGCGAATATTCGAATTAAAGTACCTAAAATAGAATAAACTTAAAATTTTAAATACAGATTCCTTTTCTTAAAAAAAAAGTAACAAAACTGTATCTAAACTTTTTATCGCAATCACAAATTTATTTTAAAATTAAATGTGTAGGACATAATTTCACAATTTTATTTTAAAATTAAATGTGTGGGATAATTTGCATCTCCTGTGATTAGACGGGTTAAATTCAATCTGTATTTGCCGAATTAAAACTACACTCAGATTATGAAAATGGTTTCTTTTTGATTCTTGCAGCACATGCATCGTTTGCAACTAGAATTGTATAACTGCACTTCGAATAAAATAATGGTCTCTTTCGAAATGTATCAGCAGATGAATACACAACTGAAATTCATTAGTTAATACATTCTGAACACAATTATGGTTTTAATTAAGAGTGAATCTGTTTGCGAGCTATCAGCTTTAATCAGTATTACTCTCATAATATGCGTACAGTTTTCCTACGATTTACGAAATTTGCAGCAAAAAATAAAATTATTGATATTTTTAATAAATAAAAGAAAAGAGTTGGATTCGTAAACGAAAGTATCGTTGGATAATGATTTGAAATGGTTTACATTTTTCCAAGATAATGTTATCATTTATTGGGAAAATTTGCCGCCCCCCTTAAAAGTGCCGCCCGGGGCGGGCCGCCCCCCCGCCCCCCCCATGCTACGCCACTGATACAGGTGTTCCTCAATCAGTCTCTCCCGATTCGGCCTGCCCCGCAGTTGGTGGGCAGATGCATATGCCGCCAAGATCCGGACGAACCTCGCCCCATGAACCCAGGAATCCCTGCTTAGTAACCAAACGTAGCTAACCACTTGGGGTGACCTAAGGCAGAAGTGTTGATAATCCAATAAATGGTTCCCGGACGGCGGTACCCATACCCGCCTTTGAAATTTTAAATAATAATAATAACTTGTAAAAAAATTATCCGTTTCATTTCATGGATCGATGCATTTCGATGAATCATTAAACCATCCATGTGTTCAAAATACAAAAATAACACGAAAACCATTTACGTGTTCTGTGAATCAATTAAAGCTGAGGACTTGCGTGCAGATTAACTCTTAGGCTTAAACCTGTTTCATGTTCCGATTGTTTTGTCAAAATTCCAGTAGCGAATTAGTCCACTAATATTTAGAGTGGAGTTAAAAATTTTGTTTCAAACCATTCTTCAAAATTCATATTTTGTAGGAAAACCATACGCATATTATGAGAGTAATACTGATTAAAGCTGGGGACTCGCTAGCAGATTCACGCTCAATTTAAAACCAGTTGTCTGCTGACACATTTCAAAGGAAAACATTCTCTTATTTAAAGTGCATTTATAAATTCTATTTGCAGACTATGTATGTGCTGCCAGAATCGAAGAAAAACAATGTTCATGTTTTGAGTGTATTTTAATTCACCACATACAGATATAATTTAAACCAGTTTTGAGTTCAGAATATAACGATAAATGAAATGTCAAGTTTCAGATTCATCGTGTAACCGAGTGAAGCTTTACATTTGAGGTGCATGCTATATGCTGCAAAATTCTGAGGAAATTAGTGTTCCGTGTGTATTATTTTGGGGCTCTTTCGCAGAATCAATCTTAAGTTAAAACCTGCCTTGTGTTCTTAACACAGTGTAAAAATTTGAGATGCGAAATCCTATTACATGAATACCATTCTCGATTTCCGAGAGCAGTTATAAATTTGTAGTAGATTTTATAACATGACTTTTATTGGAAGAATACTGGTAATGTGATATAAAAATCGGCATAAAATGAGGTCGTAATAAAAAAAGGATTTCTTCCTCCCCCTCCCCCCCAGTGCTTGAAAATCTGCTGTTAAGGAACCTAAATAGGGGGGCGGTGAAATTTACCTGCGCCCCGGGCGGCTGACACCCACGCTACGCCACTGAATATCACGTGGTCCGTTTGAAAAGAATCTGCAATTTTTTTAGCCTTTATTAAATTAAATATCATTATGGTCGATGGAATTATTAAACGTATAACTGGTGAATTCTACCAACTTCTCAATTTTCTCGAAATCACAAAAGCGATTGTCTAAGTCTGATACCACTGTCTTAATTTCTGTCGTGTACTTGTCACGAATGAAATTGTAAGTAATATTTAATTACATATTTTTTTACAAACTGTGAAATTTTTACTTTTCGATGTCGACTCTCATAGACGCCGTTTGACTTCGGAAAGCTGGAACAGTATTCATAATTTCTGTAGATGATTTATTCTTGCCTTGTAATTCCAGATTTAATGTGCTTAGTTTTCCAGTAAAATCTAAATTTTCTAAAACCTAACCTAAAAAGGCTAAATCACATTGCCAGTATGAATCACATAGTCGCTGATAATTGTCACCCCTCTCTTCAAGAAAATTTGTTATTACGTTCAATAACATTATGGATCAGCATTTGAAAATTACACAAGATGATACACGCAGCCCTTGTGTGGGTTCTTGTCTGGCTACGAGTCCAAGTTCTTGTGCGGGTGCGGGTTCTGTTGTATTCGAGTTCTTGGCCGGACCCGTGCCTGCGATCGACTGGACTAATGGCCGCGATCGACCGGTCGATCGCGATCACCGGTTGGGCATCCCTGCTATATATGGACTATACAGTACCTATTTAGGTTACTCCTAATATGATGGCTGGAACGCTTCTCTTTGCAAGGCATGCGATATTAGCTGACATTGATGATGTTGCTACTCGCAACTGATTTTCCAGATTTGCATCGGTTTGTCTGGAGTGCAGATGATTCTTTACGATGGATAGTTTTGAAAGAACTGCTCTCAGTAGTAAGTTGTTCCGAAAAAAATGCATATTTAATGCGTGCCTCCTTTAATTTCGAAACACGTATTTTTTTATGCAGCGCTTATAGAACTCAAGCAGCGGAAGATTGTTATGTCTGGCTTTTAGTTCATCATCGCTTTGTAATTGAATAATTTCGTTCTGCAGATTATCAGGCACATTCGATGGTTCCACGTTGAACGGTGTAGCAAATATGTTCAAATTCGTTTGCTTGCTTTTCACGTCCTTATCGTTCATCAAATGCCTTAGGTACTTAATTTCGCGCCCTTACCAGCGAATTCAAACGATGTAGAAGACTTTTTTTTCGTCCTTGCAGTGTTGGAAAATGCGTCGTAGTATGCATTTTGAGTTGCACTTTCCACAGCCTTCATTTGGTTTCAAATGATTTCACGTTTCATCCAGCTTCACCTTTTCTTTTCTTCTTAATTGCCATTTATAGGTTGTTATTGATTTACTATTCACTTTACTTCCGTAACAATGACTAGAAAATATTGTTTTTGACAGACTGCCTAAAATTCTCCTCCGAATAGAGTTGTCATCAATCCTGAAATATCGGGACTGTCCCATAAAAGAAAGATAAAAGTATCGATGGAATTATCTTTCAATCGTCTCACTATCGTTTCACAATAAAAAATTAAAATAAAAGTTAAAGGGGATGTTTTATCACGTTTTTATGAGTATGTAAACTACTTGCTAGTAACGATTTGTAATAACGACTTAAAAATGCATCTGAAACACCGTGAAAAAACCATCCCATTCTGTGTGATTTTTTGTGGTTCTTTCATCAGGCCCGACCGCACCAAAAGTGCCCGCGGGCCGCAGGTTCCCCACCCCTGGTTTAGATTTTTAGTGAAAGGTCAATCAGTGACCCTTGCAAAATAAAATGTATATATTTACCCGAAACAAAATGTAGGGTAAATTCCATTTCTTCGAACAATTGTTTCCAAATAAAAAGGTAGCTGCCATATGGGAAAAAAATGGCCGAAGATAATATTGTTGATTATAAAATTTGAAATATGCGATTGAAAAAAATACATTTAAATAAGAGGTCTCAGTATCCTAATAGGTAAGGCGTTAATCCAGGTACAACGAGAGACTTTTTATTTTTTTTAACTTTTTTATTTGAAATATACATACATACAACAGATTTACATAAAGGAAAATATGTGGTTCTTAATTAAAAATAATTACACATAAAGTAATTTCTTGTTAATGAATCTACCCAATTTAAAGAGAAAACATTTCCCGTGTTTGAATTGGGGTGTCGTTTCATTACAGAAAAAGATACATAAATAAGATATACTTACATGTATATATATACATATTTTTTTGAATTAGGAAACAAATAAACTTATGAATGATAACAAATAGTGATGAAGAAATTTACTAACATAGCAGTTACTAAATTAGATATACATATTTATTTATTTATTTGAGACACAATCAGGATATTTATACAAAATTTTCTGGATAAAATATGTATAATAAATAAAAATACAAGTATAAATATCCCTAGACTAATGTGTCTGCAGTAATCACATATGCAAACTCATGAAAAACAATACAAGTATTATTTATACGAAACTTGAAAACTTAAATACAATATTTAAATACATAATAATAACAAGTATACAATATTTATGAAGTATTTACTGAAAAGTAATAAAACAACAAATTTTTTGTTTTTTGTTTTTTTTTTAAGTGTACAAATTGTGGAGATATTTTTTGAAACATTTTACATTATTAACAAAAATATCTATGAAACTGTGTATTTTAACAAGATTGTTGTATAGTCGAGACATTCTAGACATAAGATTAAAATATCCAGTATTATTCGTAAAAATCTCGGTCCAAAATATGTTAAGGGTTCTTGTAGATTTGGGCCTGGCGTATAACTTGATTTGGTTGACTAAGTTACTGTCTACACGTTATTCACAATTTTATAAAGCATTAAGAGTTAATTTATGTTTCGTCTTTTAACTAGACTCTAATTTGAAATGTTTAAGTCTTTGTTCGTACCCGTCTAGAAGATGATAGACACCTGATCGGTAAGACAAAATCCGTGTAGATATCCGTATAAAATAGTATAGATATTTAAAAGTATTAATATACATAGATGTAGTAAAAATAAAAATAATATTATTGCATTTCTCTTAATAGGTAGGTGTTAGATGGTAAGTACAAATACTTGATTCTAACAATTGGATTAGCTGATAATATTGCAAGTGTAGGTACATAATGTTAATTTACGACAATAATCGCTTCATTTCAGTTCAAATGCTGATGAAATATTTTAAGAGGATATGTGAAATCAATAAGAGTACATTCATTTATAATTTATTTTTTTGTTAATTATTGTTGTTCAAAATGAATAATTATGAACATAAAGAAAAATTTTAACAAAACAAAAAACGACTTAAAAAAATGCACAACGAGTAAAAAAATAATTTCGTATTCTTCTGCAATTTCATACTCATCTTCCTTTTTTTACTCATCAATATGTAGGTACGATTGGATTACTTATTACTTACTACATTATTACATACTTATTACATTATTTTTGGAGTCAAGCCCGAGCCCCCTACCGCATTCCACACATTTAGTCCCTGTACATTCAGTTTTCAAGCAGCTCGCATGCCACCTATTGTATTTTTTGTACAAATTTCATAGTGCCGGAGCTCACCATTATAAATATATAGAAACTTTCGTGTACGCACTCACAACAACTCACCAAAATTTCATCGCAAGCGGATTAACGATTTAACAATGCATAATTTCATGATGTCAGAACTCACTATTGTATACAGAAACGATGCGGGCATGCGCATATCAAATCCCCAAAGTTTCATCGCAATCGGATGAACGGTTTAGCAAAGGATAATTTCAAGATGCCAGAGCTCACTATTTTGTACAGAAACCATCGCGGGCATGCGCACATAAAATCCCCAAATTTTCATAGCAATCGGATAAATGGATGATCAACGCATACACCCCATACGTATATATATATATATATATATATTTTTTTTTTTTTTTAAAGAAAGACAAACATTCCCGGGTTACGAATAACCCAACAATGTTTGAAAATCTCCTACTACCACCACAGAAAGCCGAAAATGTTGCTTGTGTTGTGATGGAGGACTTAGCCAGCCGAGGAATTGAACACGCGACGCCCGGATGGAATCCGAGCGCTATGCCCACTCAACCACTGACCAGTCATGTACTTACCCAGAAACAAAAATCTTTTGGTTTTTATATATATAGATAATAGATTCGACAAACAACAGAACAAAGAGGAGATATAAGAAGAAGGGAGAATAAAATACTACTGCTAGAGTGTGTTTATTGTACTTTTATTTTTTTTATATTTTTTTTTATTTTTACATTAAATTTTGATTACAAGTTATTTTGTCAGAAAGGAAGTCCCGCAAATTCACAAGACAGCTTGTCTGTAGGATCCACCAAATCAAAAATTTCTAAAATACATATATCTATCGCCTATAACCTTGCATCCAATCTAGTCCAATCTTTAGTTAACAGGGAATTGACAATATAATATACATATCAATGAACGTATTGTTTTGTTGTTCCAGAAAGCATCAACCTGGATCCAGTTACCATCAAAGCGGAACTTGTACACCGAGATGAAAATGAAGAGGGATTTTCTTGTATGGATATTGACATAGACGTTCCGGATGTTAAAATGAAATACTTAGAACACTTAAGAATTACCCAGATGGCAGGTAATAATTTAACTAATTTACTATGCTTTTCTACTAGCGCAGGTTACAAGCATTATTAACTCTTCCTTATCCATATTATTTTTCTTATTTATTTACAGATCGGGAGACGCTTCCTGTTGAAAAACAATTCTCTTTTCCTCATTGTAACTACTCCGGCCCTCAAAAGTCGTCTTTCGAAAGTCACCTTCGCATACCTACTGGAGAAAACCCCTTTTCTTGTTCCAATTGCAACTACTCATGTTCACGAAAGAGCAATCTGACGAGCCACATGTTGACTCATAGTGGAGAAAAACCTTTTTTATGTTCCGAATGCCAATATTCATGTTCTCGAAAGGGAGATTTGACGAGACACATGCTGACTCACAATGAAGAAAAACCATTTTCATGTTCCGAGTGCCACTTTTCATGTTTTCGAAAACATGATCTGACGACCCATATGCTAACTCATAGTGGAGAAAAAGCTTTTTCATGTTCCGAGTGCTACTATTCATGTTTTCGAAAACGTGATCTGACGATCCATATGCTAACGCATAGTGGAGAAAAAGCTTTTTCATGTTCCGAGTGCAACTATTCATTTTCTCGAAAGAGCCAACTGACTAACCACATGCGGACTCATAGTGGAGAAAAACCTTATTCATGTTCCGAGTGCGACTTTTCATGTTCTAGAAAGTACAACCTGACTAACCACATGCAGACTCATAGTGGAGAAAAACCTTATTCCTGTTCCGAGTGCGACTATTCGTTTTCTAGAAAGGACCACCTGACTAGCCACATGCTTACTCACAGTGGAGAGAAACCTTTTTCATGTTCCAAGTGCGACTATTCATGTTCTCAAAATAGCACTCTGAAGAGACACTTGCTGACTCACAGTGGAAAAAAACCTTTTTTATGTTCCAAGTGCCACTATTCATGTTCTCGAAAGGACAATCTGACGTCTCACTTGCTGACTCACAGTGGAGAAAAACCTTTTTCATGTTCCGAGTGCTACTATTCATGTTCACAAAAGAGCAGTCTGACGACTCACATGCTGACTCACAGCGGAGAAAAACCTTATTTATGTTCTGAGTGTGACTATTCAAGTTCTCGAAAGAGCAATCTGACGAGCCACATGCTGACTCACAGTGGAGAAAAACCTTATTCCTGTTCTGAATGCCACTATTCATGTTCTCGAAAGGAAGTTTTGACGAGACACATGCTGACTCACAGTGGAGAAAAACCTTTTTCAAATTCTTAGTGCGACTATTCGTGATCTCGAAAGACATGTTTGATTAAACATCTGCTAACACACGGGGGAGAATGACTTTATTCATGTTACAACTGCTACTGTTCATGTTCCCGAAAGAGCACATACACTTCTATGCCTAGGGCTGGGCAAAATACATGCTTTGCTGTAATTTAAATACAAATTACAAAATACTTTTTCGCATGTATTTAAAATACGAAATACAAAATTCTTTCAAGTCTTTGTATTTGAAATACAAAATACAGTATTTTAACCATTTTTCAATTTCAAATACAAAATACATTTGGTTTTAGTAGAACCTTTGGTTGCAATAAATTGTCTTAAGTGCCCGTATCTAAAGGCGTCATCACTGCAAACAACACATGAACCGTGCTGTTTGCTGTGATGCCAACTGAAATCGTAGAAATGAAATGAAAATAGCGATCGTGTAGAGCGAAAAATGTTGACTTTTGTGTCTAATTGGAATCGGGCTGAAAAAAGATGTCGTGTATAACGGCCATAAGGGTGGAACCATAGAAGCAAAGCAAGTGCAAAAATTGACCAATCATATTGCTCAGAAGACACATCTCGTCTCCGCTCCACTTGTAAAGTTTTGTGGTATAGGACTTAGGTGTTAGATTATTATTATTATAACACTAGCTGGTTCCCGGCATGCGTTGCAATACCTTATTCATATAAATAAATTGTTTCTCCCTGCATGTCCTTTCCCATGCGTCCCCCTTCCCCTCCCGCGTTCCCCTTCCACCTACCCCGCCTAACCACTCCACTCTCCCGCTCCCCCGTCCCGCCAAACCCCCTCCCGCGTTCCATATATTCAGTCCCAGTACATTCAGTTTTCAAAAAACTCGCGTGCCAGCTATTACAATTTTTTGATTCAAATTTTAATTTTTCACATATTATTACAAATATTCATTTTTGTATATTTAATATACAAAAATGAATATTTGTATATTATAAGAATGTGATATATTCTAAGAACAATCAATCAAATCTGGTACCTGACATTGGTACCTATTTAAAATATCTATAATTTTAAAAATCCATAGACAATTCAATTTCATCAAACGCGCGAACTGTCAAACGTGAGAAGTTAAAATAGTCGTCAAGTTTTCTGAAATTATCCAATTTTCTGCGTAATTTTCTTAATTTTTCTTTCCGTAAAAACTTTCTACAAAGTATTAGAAAACTTAAAAAAATGAATGAAATAGGTAAAGTCACAACAAAACAAGGATTCATTTTTATATACACAGATGACATTTGTATAGCACAGTTTTGTGTCATTTCACTTCAAGTGCGCTCTACAGTAATTAACTTGAAAATAATCTAGTATTCAGTCAAATTATTCCTATAGTGCTTGATCTTATACTATGATACAAAAATGTACAATACAAATCAATGACAAGTATTATATAATATTATACAAAATGTACAATAACAATGCTTATAGTGTCCGACCGAACTTTCGGTTTCTGTTTCGGTTTCGGCCAAAAAACGAGTTTCGGCTTAGTTTCGGTTTCGGCCACCATCCAGCCGAAACTATGGCCGAAACCGAAACTGAGTTTGGGAGGTTTCGTTCTGCGATCGGACATGTTTGATGAACTGAACTGCGAGCCATGATGTGTCATTTTGCTGCGTCCGCACTCGTAGTCGAGTCAGGACTTGATTCCTTGATTCACTTATTTGTGTTCGCTCCGCAAACTTTGCGGTAGTTTGGTTTATTTGTTGAGAAATTGGAGGTGTTTATACTTTTAACATTATTTTGAAATAGCTAAGTTTTATTTCGCTATTGAAACGATTTAGTTCATCATAGGCTCTGGGGAAAATAATATCCTTGAGGGCCTATGTCATCTTCAGGGATGCTGTGTGGAGGGTTTTTTTAAGGAAACGAAGGAGAGGAGAGTTCTAAGAAGGAAAAGGGATGGGTAGGAATCTGGGGTTCAGTGTGTCCTGGTCATCCACCTTCAAGACCTAGACAAACCTCATCCCATGAAGCCGGGCACTCCTGCTAAATCACCAAACGTAGCGAGCCACTTGGGGTGACCTATGGCAGAGGTGTTGGTTATCCAATAAAGTTTCCAGGGGCGGCGGTACCCATTCCCGCCTCCCAAATTATTTTGTTATTTAGATGAAAGAGTATTTTTTGTTTAGTGTACCTTAACAAATTAAGTTTAAAAAAAGTAATTTTGTTTTCTACCTTTTATTTCATGTTTTTTGTTAATAATGTTCAAATAGGTAATACCCACTATTTTTTTTTTAATATTATGTATGAAGCGGTTTACGACTACTATTTTAAAAATCATAAATAATTTATTTGAAATAAGGAGTGAAAATTATGTAATGTTTATTTTTAGTTCAAATATCAGAGACTGAATGATTAATATATGATTTAAAAATAAAGGCTGATTGATTAAGATTGACTATATTTTTTTCCACGTAAACATGACCTTATGGAAGTTTCGGTTTCGGCCCAACCTGAGACCGAAGCCGAAACTCAGTTTCGGTTTAGGTTTCGGCCGTAAAAACTACTTTCGGTCGGACACTACAATGCTATTATAGCTATAGCACAGGACAATAATAATAACTAGCATGACATAAAAAAAATGTACAGTACATTATAAAGCAATGATAAGAGAACTACAAAAAATCATTAGTAAGATTGCTATAGCGCGGGAAAATAGGACAATAGTACAGGATCATAGATGTATATAATATAATTATTATTAGGATTCTAACGTTTTAGTCTATGTTTTATCTATGTCAGTTTATTTTTCACTATCATTATTAAGATCGCTAAATGTATTTTGAAGCCACAAGTATTTGAAATACAAATTACAAAATACCTCAGCAGCAGGTAATTGAAATACCAATTACAAAATACATTTATAGGATATTTCAAATACTGCCCAGCCCTGTCCATGCCTAAAAAATACATCTCTTCCATTATTCGAATGCATTTAGGTCATACCTGTTGTCTTAGCCCTCTCGCCAGATTCCACATAGTCAATTCGCCTTATTGTGATTGTGGTTCAGAGGATACTTTAGACCAGGGGTGGGGAACCTGCGGCCCGCGAGGCCTTTTGGTGCGGCCCGCGAGCACTTTTGGTGCGGCCTGCTGAAAGATATACAAAAAATTACACAGAACGGAATGGGTTTTTCACGGTGTTTCAGATGCATTTTTAAGACATTATTATCAAATTGTTACTAGCAAATTATTTAGATACCAATGAAAACGTGATAAAACCTCTCATTTTACTTTTATTTTAATTTGTTATTGTGAAACGATAGTGAAATTCCATCGGAACTTTTAATTTTCTTGAACGGGACAGTCGCGATATATCAGGATTGATAGCAACTCTATTCGGAGGGAAATCTTAGGCAGTGAAGTGGATAATACATCAATAAAATCCTATTAATGACAACTACAAAGAAAAGAAAAGTTGAAGCTGAGTTAAACGTGAAATCATTTGAAACTAAATTAAGATGAATATATACGTGAAATCCTATTTAGATACTATTTTGATTAATCTTTACGACGAATCGGCTTACAGGATGAACATCAAAAAATATACTACAGATAAATCGAAGCTTTTACTAGCTTTTCTTTGTATTGGAATTACAATAAAATTATTATTTACGTAACAAAAAACATTATAAGCGTAAACTACCAAAAAAAAAGTTTTTTCATGACTTAACTATGAAGTAATACAAGAAACAATTTTTTAAAAATACCCCTTTACGGCTAAGACTATTTTTGAGGTTTTTCATGTTCTAACTTTTTTTCGTTCTTATAAAATTATGCACAAAATAAATAAAAACCACTTTTTCGCTTACTAGCCTCGTGCAAAAAGACGCTCAATTTTTAAATTTTGCAGGCATGAGATTCGAAATATTTCTAGCGTTTATATTCCTCTTAAGGCTATGCGTTTAATATAACATATAATAACACAATGCATTTTCCTTCACTGCAATGACAAAAGCCTTCTACATAGTTTGAATACGCTGGTAATTGCGCAAATTAAGTGAGGCATTTAATGAACGATTTAAGGACGTGAAAAGAGAGCAAACGGGTTTGAACATATTTGCTACAGCGTTCAACGTCGAACCATCGAATGTGTCTGATAATCTGCAGCACGAAATTATTCAATTACAAAGCGATGATGAACTAAAAGCTAGATATACAATCTTTCCAAATAAAGTCAGGAATCACTGGTTAAATTAGGTCAAGCACGTCCATTTTGTATACAATACGAAAATTAATGCCATAATAATTGCCGCACTTTTGGCATAAAAAAATCACTACATGTAATTTGTTGTAATTAGTTAAATAAATATAAAATTCTATTGCGGACAATAAAAATGCTACAAAATGTAGAAAACCCATTCACGTAATCAGAGTACAACTTATTTAAGCTGGTTGACTAGTGAACTCCTATGCAGAATCTTTCTAAAGGTAAAACCAATCTTGTGTTCAAAATGCAAATTCCTGTTGCGGATTCATCTGCTAACGCATTTCGAAGGTAAAACCATTTTGTTGTTCTAGGTGCAGCATTAATTAAAACTGGAGACTCACAACTCACAATCCAACTCGCTCTGACGGAAAAAAACAGTTATGTGTGCAAATGCAATGAAAAAATTCCGTGAAAAAATTCAATTAAAAAAATTTCATGTGTGGTTCCGTCTCCTTACGCATTTCGTAGAAACCCGTTCTCGTTTTTGAAGTGCACTTTAAAAATTCTAGTTGCTTTTTTGCTTCCAGTATTAGAGAAAAGCCATTTTTATAAACTAAGTAAAATGGTTACACTCAGTAATTTTAAGTCTCCGCGTATAGATTCACCCTATAACTGAAACCAGTTCTGTGTTTAGAATGCAACGAAAAAAAATCCAGGTTGGGCAGTGGCGTAGCGTGGGGGGCGGGGGGGCGGCCTGCCCCGGGCGGCACTTTTAAGGGGGGCGGCAAATTTTCACAATTAATAATTACATTATCTGGAAAAATTTAAACCATTTCAAATCATTATTTGAACATGTTCTAGGTACGATCTTTTCGTTTACGAATCTAACTCTTTTGTTAATTCATCAAAAATATCAAAAACTATATTTTTTAAGCTGCGAATTTCGCAATTCGTAGGAAAACCGTACGCATATTATGAGAATAATACTAATTAAAGCTGATAACTCGCAAACAGATTCACTCTTAATTAAAATCAGAATTGTTTTCAGAATGTATTAACGACTGAATTTCAGTTGTGTATTCATCTGCCGATACATTCGAAAGAGACCATTATTTTATTCGTAGTGCAGTTATAAAATTCTAGTTGTAGATTATGTATGTGCTGCCAGAATCAAAGAGAAACCATTTTCATTTTCTGGGTGTAGTTTTAATTCGGCAAATACAGATTTAATTTGATCCGTCTAATCACAGGAGACGCAAATTATCCCACACATTTAATTTTAAAGTAAAATTGTGAAATTATGTCCCACACATTTAATTTTAAATAAATTTGTGATTGCAATAAAAAGTTAAGATACAGTTTTATAACATTTTTTTTAAGAAAAGGAATCTGTATTTAAAATTTTAAGTTTATTCTATTTTAGGTACATTAATTCGAATATTCGCAGGCGTGTATTTTTGAGCCAATTCACATTTCCAATATGAAAATTTTAATGTTTAGAAACAATAATGTTCTAATAAGAACGTCGAAAAAAATTACTTTATCTAGATTTTAGAACAGTTTTGTTTTAATAAAAAGGAACATTGCATGGGAAGAACCGGAAATTCTGTGCGCAAACATTGACAGGCAAAAGTTTATAGATATTTTTTTCTTATTATTTGAAGGGTTAAACCAGTTTTCAGGATGTAAAATTCCATTTGAGAATTCATCTGCTGACACAATTCAAAGGAAAACATTATTTTATTCGAAGTTCAGTTATTAAATTCTATTTGCAGACTATGTATGTGCTGCCAGAATCAAAGAAAAACCATTTTCATGTTCTGAGTGTTGTTTTAATTCACCGCATACAAACTGGTTTTGAGTTCAGAATACAACGATAAATTAAATAACGAGTTGCAGATTCATCCTGCATCGAGTGAAGCTTTACATTTGAGTCACATAATGCTGTAAAATTCTGAGAAATTGATTGTTGCGTGTGTAACTATTGTTTGCGGACTCTAACGCAGTATCAATCAATCAACTTTGGAGTAGAATTTATATACACATTTTTGGTTGGAAGAATACTCGTCAAATGTGATTATTAAAAAAATCCGGCTCGTTTATAAATAGGTCGTAATAAAAAAATGGGATTTCCATATATAACCCCCCCCCCCCCCCACAGCTTGAAGTCCCAAATAAGGGGACGGCGAAATTTTCCTCCGTAGTGTAGGTTTAATTCACCACAAACAGATTTAATTAAAACCAGTTTTATGTTCAGAATGTAAATGCCGGCAGAATCAAAGAAAAACCCTTTGCACGTTTTCAGTGTAGTTTTAATTCACCGCGTACAGATTTAAGTAAAACTAGTTTTATATTTAGAATGTAATTGCCGGCAGAATTAAAGAAAAACCATTTTCATGTTCTGAGTGTAGCTTTAATTAACCACATACAGATGTAATTAAAACCAGTTTTGTGTTCACAATATATGTGCCGCTAGAATCAAAGAAAAAACATTTTTATGTTCTGAGTGCAGTTTTGATAAACCGCATATTTATTTTAATTTAAACCAGTTTTGTGTTATCAATATATCAATAAGTTGCCGATTCATCGTGTACCGAGTGAAGCTTTGCATTTGAGTTGCATTCCACACGTATGCGTGATGAAGATGCGAAATTCTATTACAAGCATACAATTCTCGATTTCTGAGAGCAGTTATATATAAATTTGTAGTAGAATTTATAAGCATGATTTTATTGGAATAGTACTCGGCACATAGGATTGATTATAAAAATCGGTATAAAAAATAGGATATCTACCCCCTCCCCCCCGGTCAGCGCTTGAAAATCTGCGGAAAAAGTACCTGTAGAAGTTAGGGGGGGGGGGGGCAAAATTTTCCTCCGCCCCGGGCGGCCGAAACCCACGCTACGCCACTGAGGTGGGGTTTCATTTTTTGACGCATTCCTCGTGTTAGAAGTGCATTTATAAAATTCTAGTTGCGTTCTTTGTGCTGCCAGAATTGGAGGAAAGCCATTTTCATGTTCTGAGTGGAGTTTTAATTCCCCGCGTACAAACTCACTTTATAATTAAAACCAGAGTGCATAAATATACAGTTATAAATTTGTAGTTGCATATATGCTGCCTGTATTGGAGGAAATCAATTACACGTTCTGAGTATAGTTTTAATTCCTCGCATACAGATTCAATATGTAATTAAAACCAGTTCTGTGTTAAGAATGCAACGAAAACGCATCAGGTGTTATTTCATTTGCTGACGCATTTCTTATGTTGGAAGTGCATTTATAAAATTCTAGTTTCTTTCTTTATACTGCCAGAATTAGAGGAAAGCCATTTTCATGTTCTGAGTGTAGCTATAATCAAAGAGTGTTGGCAGTTACTTAACATTTTTTTAATTAGTTGCAGTGAAACCAGTTCTTTGATTCGAATATGGCTCAAGCCCCCCCCCCCCCCCTCCCCCCGAGGCTGAAATCGGAGTGCGGCCCGCGGGTTAAAGTATGAACTTCCAAATGGCCCGCGACGCTAAAAAGGTTCCCCACCCCTGCTTTAGACCATATTTTTTTTTTGGTGTCCTATCAATGAGCTCCGAAGGGGCGACCATAAGTCGCCTATACCGGGGCGGGAAAGGGTGGGTACTTCAATGTCCTATCAATGACCAATTTCCAAACTTCATACCTGAATAGTTAAAACTTAAAATTGAATTCCCTACCAGTGTACCCTGCCCAGTGGTGTAGCGTGGGTTTCGGCCGCCCGGGGCGGAGGAAAATGTTGCCGCCCCCCCCCCCCTTACTTCTACAGGTACTTTTTCCGCAGATTTTCAAGTGCTGACCGAGGGGGTTGGTAAAATTTCCTATTTTTTTAATGCCGATTTTTATAATCCTATGTGCCGAGTACTCTTCCAATAAAATCATGCTTATAAATTTTAAGTTGAATTCTACTACAAATTTATATATAACTGCTCTCAGAAATCGAGGATGGTATGCCTGAAATAGCATTTCGCATCTTCATCACGCATACGTATGGAATGCAACTCAAATGCAAAGCTTCACTCGGTACACGATGAATTGGCAACTTATTGATATATTGATAACACAAAACTGGTTTAAATTAAAATAAATATGCGGTTTATCAAAACTACACCCAGAACATAAAAATGGTTTTTCTTTGATTCTAGCGGCACTTATATTCTGAACACAAAACTGATTTTAGTTACATCTGTGTGTGGTGAATTAAAGCTACACTCAGAACATGAAAATGATTTTTCTTTAATTCTGCCGGCAATTACATTCTGTACATAAAACTGGTTTTAATTAAATCTGTTTGTGGTGAATTAAACCTACACTCAGAACATCGGGGCGGAGGAAAATTTCGCCGCCCCCTTATTTGGGTACTTCAAGCGTAGGGGGGGGGGGGTTGTATATGGAAATCCTATTTTTTTATTACGACCTATTTATACACGAGCCGGATTTTTTAAATAATCACATTTGACGAGTATTCTTTCAATGAAAATCATGTACATAAATTCTACTCCAAATTTGATTGATTGATACTGCGTTATACAATAGTTACACACGCAACAATCAATTTCTCAGAATTTCACAGCATTATGTAACTCAAATGTAAAGCTTCACTCGATGCAGGATGAATCTGCGACTCGTTATTTAATTTATCGTTGTATTCTGAACACAAAACCAGTTTGTATGCGGTGAATTAAAACTACACTCAGAATAAGAAAAAAACATCTATAAACTTTTGCCTGTCAATGTTTCCGCACAAAATTTCCGGTTCTTCACATGCAATGTTCCTTTTTATTAAAACAAAACTGTTCTAAAATCTAGATAAAGTAATTTTTTTCGACGTGCTTATTAGAACATTATTGTTTCTAAACATTAAAATTTTCATATTGGAAATGTGAATTGGCTCAAAAATACACGCCTGCGAATATTCGAATTAAAGTACCTATAATAGAATAAACTTAAAATATTGGTTTTGATAGTTAGTATAAAAATAACTAGTTTGATTTTCTAGGAATCAAAATGATTCCAAAATGACTATTTTCCTGTGTGTGTATAAAAATTTTTAAAGTCGTGTAACTCAGTTAATATTGCTTGCCGCCGCCTAATTCTTTCAGATTCGGATTCCCCGACCCAAAATTAGTATAAAAATAACTAGTTTTATTTTTTAGGAATTTCCCCCATAAACCGAACTTTAGCCATGTTTCATATAAATATTTTTACCTTGCACGAGCAACGTGAAATATCGCGAAATGAGACGTTTTGCGATACTAGTAGCCACAAACATATATGTATGAGTTCTCAAAATCGGATAATCAACGTATTTAAGGCTGCTAAATTCACATCGCGCCAATTTTACTTTTTTAGGAAGCAAAATTTGAATTCGCGTCGCAGGTAAATAAACCGTTGAGAGCAATGGAGCAACCATTTTGATATATTATATTATATCACCCAGCTGTCAAAAGTTTTTTCATAGAAATTCAAAGTTTTCCCATTGGTCGAGAGACTCTGTCGTCACACAGTCATAGATATTATCTATCTTTTGTATTGGTTGAAAATTTGGATCGGAGTTATACCCCCCTGCAAAACTGTCTACTCGCTCAGTAGCGACTAAAATAATGACTCCCGCGAGAACCAATCCTGTCGACATTTTGTAAAAAAAACTTGAGCTGACAGCTAGCGCCACACGCTAGACAGTAGCGAGAATTACGAGTCCCGCGAGAACTTATTCTTTTTATTATTTTTTTTATTATTAAGTTAAAAGAAATGTAATATTTCGCTTTCTTAACTTAAGTACAGAGCATATATAGTATAGTAGTTCAAGTTTAGTAGTAATAATATATTATTAATTTTGTTCCAACATCTTAAGGTTAAATAGTTTTTTTAAAGGTGTTTTATATTCTTTTCCACTTTAACGTTATCTGGAAGGAGATTATATATGTGAACTCACTCGTGGCCAATACTATTCTTGCCAATTTCAGTCTTGACAGTATTTGTGTAGAATTTATTGTGTTTTAATATAGTTTTTTAATTAGCTAGTAATACGATTACACTGAGCAAGTTTTCTTACCGATAGTGAATTTTCCAGATAGTAGCTTGTAAACTCGCTCAATGTAATCCAGGCTTAAGTAAAATAGATCTTAAAGGCTGGGAAAGGAAATTTTGATATTTAATTAAATGAAGACAATATTAGCGAAATTCAATCGAAATCTGGTAACAGAAAAATCAGAAAAGATATTGGCTCCGCTGGGACACGAACCCAGGAAATTTTAAAAATTGTCTATGACTTCGTTGCTGTCTATGTATAACCTAAATATTTTATTGACATGTGCTTTCTTCAGCGTCAGTCGTTTCATCCTGTTTCCAATCTAATACTACGTAATATCCCTTACTCTGTTTAATCCGCGCAGTTAAATTTATCATCCCATACTTGTGATAGTTATTGGTAAGTACTAATGCTGATATTAATCACACTTTTAATTTATTAGCGGCTGACAGTCAAACTTATCGATATCTGTTCTTTCTGAGTCTAACGCGGCCTAGCTTACCCTATCCGCGCTAATCGGTACACCAACTTATGTAAGGGAATTCATTTTACATTTTGTTAGATGAACATTTAAACCGACAATTAGAAGTCTTTTGGATTAGTGTTTTTGTAGAAAAATTAAATTGCTACTTTCACTTGAGCAGTACTAGAGTAAGACAGTAACAGTGTACGGTTAAGGCCGGCCGTAAATATCAGATTTTTTCATCCGATTGTCTGATCCGACAAAATCGATTTTCATTACTCCGCGCCGGCTGTCCAATTCGGTCCGACAACGTGCGTGGCCCCGGTATTATAACCAATCCGGTTTCCGTATTGATTTTTGTCTGATCCGATTTTTGTCTGATGTGTGCGGCCTCCCTAATATGCGATAGCAGGTACTCGCTTTTTCCTCTTCTAATCTAAAAGTCAGTCATGGTAATATCCATTGTTTCATGTCTCGCTTATTGAACAAATCAGTCGCGTACTTCTGCTTAAGGCTTACATTCAATAACACAAATAACATTGGCGGAGCCGTTTCACTTCCTTAAATAAGATTGCCAGCGTAAAGTTTTTAAATTGCATTGATTAAAATACTCACATTATAAAATCAGTATTTTCCGATTTTCTGTTAAATGCGGAACGGCGAATCCAAAATAATGTAATACCGGTTTATCTTTAGAAATAGATATTGTATACATAATATTGAGTTTTGCCACTATTGATGGCGATTCCCAGCCGTTTTCAAATGGCAAACGTGAGCTTAAAATTCAGTTACAGTCATTATTGTATCCTCGTTTCAAATATGAGTTTTTGTTTTGGCAAAGTATTCCAAGCAAAACCAAATATTCAAAGCTCATGCGAATTAAATCTTCTTCTTCTATTTCTAGTTTAAATTAAGATTTAAAACCCGTTATTACATTATATGTCAAGCGTAACTTCCAAATGACATTCTATGACTTACCTAATAGGTACATATCCATGTAAAAATTTAACATCTTATAACTTGTATTGTAATGTACTGTGTAGGTATGTCTTAAGAAACAAATAAACAATATATATATATAAATAGCTGAATTGTATGTTCGTGCATAACTTCTGAACGACTGCACCAAATCTGATACCTAAGTAATTCTTTTTTTTTTGTGTTCGTATTGTCAGGAAAAGGTTTGTATATAACTACTCTGAGCTCTGGCATTATGAAATTTGTATAAAAAAATGCAATAGGTGGCAGGCGAGCTGTTTTATAACTTAATGTCACCGACACAATGTATGGAACACGGGAGGGGGGAGGGAAAATCGGGAGCGGGGAGGGAAACTCGCGTGGGGGGAGGGGAACTCGGGAGGGGTGTTCACGGGATTGGGTAAGGGGGAAGAGGGGAGTGGAGTTGCGAGAGGGAAGGTGGAGGAGGCAGATAGGGAACGCGAGAAGGGAAGGGGAGGCAGGATAAATGGGAAAGGACATGCTGGAAGAAACAATTTCTTTGAAATTTTTTCATTTTCAATGTTTACACTTACGTGAGAACTATCGAGTTATAAAACTCAGTTAATTCACAATTATAAAAATCTACAATTACATTCAATTAAATACAGATACATATAATTTCAAAAACAAAAATATCACAAATAAAAATACAGAATTATATACAAGGTCACTCGAGTAACGTATTACAATGAGTGATAAAAGTTATTAAATGGCATTATGCTTGCCGGGAACCAGCTTGTTTCCAACATAAAAAATGTTCTATTTCAGGAATTTTTGAACAAATTACCTGCCGCTACCACAGCAGGGCCATGGATCTACTAAATCCTGAGACTGTTTCCATCAAGACGGAACTAGAGCCCCAGGAAGAAGGCGAATGTGAAATGCCGCACACGGATATAGATTTCGACCTCCAAGATGTAAAGAATGAATGTTTGCAATATGCGGAGATTACTCATATGGCCGGTTAGTTCCATTGAATATATTAAAGATGTAGCATGTTTAATTTGGAATTTTAACTAAATTTATTTCTCGCAAAAAGTTCTCGATTTCTCAATTGTATACCTATATTATTAGGCACGTGTTGTAAGTTACACTTATTATTACGTGCATAAATATTGATGAAATTAAAAACGTTTCCATTGACTTCTTCGTGCACATGATCCTTTATGAAGCATCGGCCCCTAAAGGGTACATATGGGGTTTTTATTATTTTATTGATTATATCAAAATTCCCGGCTATACATGATAAATGATTGATATCTTAAATCATTCAAATTAATAGATTTATTAAAAAAACAGTTTAGTTGTGTATCAATGATCCATGAATGTATTGTCATTTTTTTTTGCAGGCAGCGCTTATGTAAAAAGAGTGGCCATCAAGGCGGATTTTGGATCCCGCGAGGAAGATGAAAGGAGTTTTCCCTGTATAGAAATTGACATAGACCTGTCAGATGTTAAAAAAGAATGCCTAGAACGCGTTGAAAGAACGAACCAGGCAGCAGGTAAAACCGATTTTCATAGTAAGATTTAACATTTAGCGGTATCCATTTTTTCCACTTGGCGAAGGTAGAAGTCTTAATGAGCCTTTTTTATCCGTATTCTTTTTCAAATTTGTCGACAGATCTGAAGATGCATCCTGTGGATAAACGATTATCTTGTTCTCAATGTAACTACTCCTGCTCACATAAGAATAATTTTGTAAGTCACCTTCGCAATCATACTGGAGAAAAAAAACATTTTTTCTGTTCCAAGTGCAACTATTCATGTTCTCGAAAGAGCAATCTGAAAAGCCACATGCCGACTCATAGTGGAGAAAAACCTTTTTCCTGTTCCGAGTGCAACTATTCATTTTCGCAAAAGGGCTATCTGACAAGACACATGCTGACTCACAGTGGAGAAAAACCTTTTTCCTGTTCCGAGTGCAACTATTCATGTTCTCGAAAGAGCAATCTGAAAAGCCACATGCGGATTCATAGTGGAGAAAAACCTTTTTCCTGTTCCGAGTGCAACTATTCATTTTCGCAAAAGGGCCATCTGACAAGCCACATGCTTACTCACAGTGGAGAAAAACCTTTTTCCTGTTCCGAGTGCAATTATTCTTGTTCTCAAAAAAGTGCACTCACGAGGCACAAGCTGACTCACAGTGGAGAAAAACCTTTTTCCTGTTCCGAGTGCAACTATTTATTTTCGCAAAAGGGCCTTCTGAAAAGCCACATGCGGACTCACAGCGGAGAAAAACCTTTTTCCTGTTCCGAGTGCAACTATTCATTTTCGCAAAAGGGCCATCTGACAAGCCACATGCTGACTCACAGTGGAGAAAAACCTTTTTCCTGTTCCGAGTGCAACCATTTATTTTCGCAAAAGGGCCATCTGAAACGCCACATGCGGACTCACAGCGGAGAAAAACCTTTTTCCTGTTCCGAGTGCAACTATTCATTTTCGCAAAAGGGCCATCTGACAAGCCACATGCTGACTCACAGTGGAGAAAAACCTTTTTCATGTTCCAAGTGCAACTATTCATGTTCTCGAAACGGCGATCTGAAAAACCACATGCTAACTCACAGTGGAGAAAAACCTTTTTCCTGTTCCGAGTGCAACTATTCATGTTCTCGAAACGGCGATCTGAAAAGCCACATGCGGACTCACAGCGGAGAAAAACCTTTTTCCTGTTCCGAGTGCAACTATTCATTTTCGCAAAAGGGCCATCTGACAACCCACATGCTGACTCACAGTGGAGAAAAACCTTTTTCCTGTTCCGAGTGCAACTATTTATTTTCGCAAAAGGGCCATCTGAAACGCCACATGCGGACTCACAGCGGAGAAAAACCTTTTTCCTGTTCCGAGTGCAACTATTCATTTTCGCAAAAGGGCCATCTGACAAGCCACATGCTAACTCACAGTGGAGAAAAACCTTTTTCCTGTTCCGAGTGCAACTATTCATGTTCTCGAAACGGCGATCTGAAAAGCCACATGCGGACTCACAGCGGAGAAAAACCTTTTTCCTGTTCCGAGTGCAACTATTCATTTTCGCAAAAGGGCCATCTGACAAGCCACATGCTGACTCACAGTGGAGAAAAACCTTTTTCCTGTTCCGAGTGCAACTATTTATTTTCGCAAAAGGGCCATCTGAAACGCCACATGCGGACTCACAGCGGTGAAAAACCTTTTTCCTGTTCTGAGTGCAACTATTCATTTTCGCAAAAGGGCCATCTGACAAGCCACATGCTAACTCACAGTGGAGAAAAACCTTTTTCCTGTTCCGAGTGCAACTATTCATGTTCTCGAAACGGCGATCTGAAAAGCCACATGCGGACTCACAGTGGAGAAAAACCTTTTTTCTGTTCCGAGTGCAACTATTCGTTTTCGCGAAAGGGCTATCTGACAACCCACATGCTAACTCACAGTGGAGAAAAACCTTTTTCCTGTTCCGAGTGCAATTATTCATTTTCGCAAAAGGGCCATCTGACAAGCCACATGCTGACGCACAGCAGAGAAAAACCTATTTCCTGTTCCGAGTGCAACTATTCATGTTCTCAAAAGGGCAGTCTAAAAAGCCATATGTGGACTCACAGTGGAGAAAAACCTTTTTCCTGTTCCGAGTGCAACTATTCATGTTCTCGAAAAGGCGATCTGACACGCCACATGCTGACTCACAGCGGAGAAAAACCTTTTTCCTGTTCCGAGTGCAACTATTCATGTTCTCGAAAAGGCGATCTGAAAAGCCACATGCGGACTCACAGTGGAGAAAAACCTTTTTCCTGTTCCGAGTGCAACTATTCATGTTCTCAAAAGAGGAGTCTAACGATCCACATGCTGACTCACAGTGGAGAAAAACATTTTTCCTGTTCCGAGTGCAACTTTTCATGTTCGCAAAAGGGCATTTTGAGAAGCCACATGCTGATTCACAGCGGAGAAAAACCTTTTTCCTGTTCCAAGTGCAACTATTCATGTTCTGAAATGAGTTAACTCACTAGGCACAAGCTGACTCACAGCGGAGAAAAACCTGAGTCCTTCTGATTGACGTCAGAGCACCTGACCGGCAATCAGAAGAACACGGGTTCAAGTCCCGTTGGCGGCAAGTATCTTTTCTCGGAAGATTTTTTTCAATGTAGATTGAGTGTTTCAGGCTGATAAATATTGCTTATAATAATTGTTACCCTTTGGATATCAATATTTTTTTACAGGAAGTGATTTTATTTAAATTCGATCTGCTCAAAGTAGGAGAGAAAATGTGACGAACTAAAAACAGAAACAAAAGAAACACAGATATCAATGATATCTTAAGTTATTAGTTAAATATGTGGCTTTCAAGGGAGTGTTATTTTTTAATGAATGCTGTGAATTTAGCTAGGTTCATATTAAATACATCGATATTTGGGCATAATCTGTTAAATATGCTACAACTTGTTCTTATAAACACATTTTCAAGATAATTTAGGATGCTCTTAGGGATATAATATGTATCCGGAGATCGAGTAACTCTAATGAACATCTGAAATATTTTGTAGGAAATATGGGCTCTCAAAGTAGTTCTGAATAATCTTATAGAGTATCAATTGGTCTCTGATATCTCGGTGTTGATCGAGATATTAAAGGTTTACGATGACATTTTTTTTTTTTTTTTTTTTTTTTAAATAATCGGAGACGGTTTACATATATATAGTTCCCGAGAGCACTTAGGTCATAGACCCATTGTACTATCTCCCATTTTACCTCATTCCTTTGACAGTAATCCAGTCCCTTTTATAAAGTTCACCAGGATTGTCATTCGAAATGAAGCTGTATCTTCTGGTCCGACAATGTGTCTTCCCAGGTCTCATTTCCCCTCTTCACTCCTCCTTGGTTCCCTGAAGGCGCCACGACGGAAGAGGGCTTCATCTCTCCTCTCCACTCCTTAGTTCCCCGAAGGCCCCACAAGGGAAGAGTCCACTCCACCTTGGTTCCCCGAGGGCCCCAGGAGGAAAGAGAACTTCATCTCTCCTCCATGGTTCCTTTAAGGCCCCACAGAGGAAGAGCTCACCAAGATGGCCTCATTTTTCCTCTTCACTCCTACATGGTTCCTCGAAGGCCCCACATGGGAAGAGGACATCATCTCTCCACTTCACTCCTCCTTGGTTCCACAAAGGCCCCGCGCTGGAAGGGTGCCCTTCCCCTTGGTTCCTCGAAGGCCCCAGAAGGGAAGAGTTCATGGAGGTGGCCTCAGCGCACCTCTCCACGGTTTCTCCTCTTAGTTCCTCCTACGGCCCCAGCAAGGAAATCCACAGAGGTGGCCTCAGCACTCCTAGGTTCCCAAAAGGCCCCTAGTTTTAGAATGGTCCAATTTTTTTTTGTCCCACGAGTTAAAAAAGTTAAAAAGCCACAAACTTAAATGTTTGTGGCTTTTTGAAAACTGAACTCACTCTAAGAATAAATCCCAACATTTTCAAAGCCTTCGACGTGATATGCTCGACTGATGAGAACCTGGAATCGTGCTTAAAATTGAGAAAAATGACACACAAACCTGACTTACTCAAACTTTCCAAGGAGATGCAAGGACATTATTCGCATTAAGTGTTTCAGTCATTGTCATGATTTAAATTTATGGATTCCCTTATTACATATTATGTTTTATCAATGAATAAAATTTTTATGTATGAAAACAAGTTTATTCAGTGTACCCGTAATTTTACGAAGTGCTAAAAATATATTATTTTTTTGCTAAATCAATGAACAGATTTGGCTCTCAAAATTTTTTTGTATCTTTGTAATGTATGCATTTGGCTCTTTGGCTAATAAGTTTGCCGACCCCTGGGTTAGACCTGATGTTACAGCGGGGAGTCTCTGATATTCAAAACTAGTATCATTAAAAAATGGTTGTAATGACGGAACCTGCTGCATCGTTTGAAAGTATTCTGAATCGAATAATTTCAAACGATGCAGCAGATTAGATTTGTAATTTTTTCCTGGTAAGAGTGAAATTACGAATTATTTAAAAAAATTTACGCCGACCTACCTCCTACATGAACAATTAAAAAATCATATGAACATCCACGCAGTAATATGTTCTGATAATTTTTTTGAAAAAAAGCGATAATTTCCGGTGCCATTTTAAACTTGTTGCATGTAGTCATTAAACTTGACGCATATTTAAAACAAACTTAACTCGTTGATCCCAATAATAATATCGGTCCTGATGATATTCCACCTTTATTCTTATGGCAGCGTGTCGCCGTTCACGCTTATCCCCTCTTACTCTCTCACAGTCTTCAGTCGGTATTTGTAGAAGAGTTTACTTCCAGATCTATGGAAACAGAGTTAAATAACACTGATCTATAAAAATGGGATAAAAGCGAAGTAATCAATTATGATTCGATTTGATATTTTCTACAAATTCAAAACATTTTGACGAGCTTATTTTTGATAAAATAATTTTCAAAAATAAATACAGGATGTGTCCTGAACAGCATTGTCTTACAACCGGCAAATCAACACTTAGTAAATTAAAACTCGTTTCTAATGTAATTACTAATATAATCAAGTAAGTAATAATGTAATCAATGTAAGTTACTAATATAATCAATGTCTCTGAAATTAATGATTTAGGTGTAACTAATGACACTAAACTTAACTTCATACCACACCTTGAAAATATTTCAAAGATGAGTTGGGTCCATTGTACTAGTTTACAGTCCGTTGGAACGTTAATTATAACACAGAATGTAGTTGTTTAATTTTAATTAGTTTTTAAGTGAATTGTGAGAATAACCCGATTAACAATAATTCGGGCACAACATATTGTTAATTAAAAGTTTTAAAAATATGATCTGAATTATTGACACCTGTGGTGAATTTTTTTGTAATTCTTATTTTATCGAATAAACCTTCAGTTGGATTCTTGGTCAATGTCACGGATATTTTGAACCTGCATTTTTCTTTTTCCTTTGGTTTGTGTCTTGAAAAGGTAATTTATATTTTATATATCTTTCTTTAAATTCTGACAAATTTTTATTTCGTACTGTTTATATCTATGTAATTTATAAAGCTAATAAAATTTAAATGAAACAATGTTACTTTGTTTTAACCACTTGTATATTTCTCATTTCTCCTCTTCACTCCTACATGGTTCCCCGAAGGCCCCACATGGGAAGAGGACATCATCTCTCCACTTCACTCCTCCTTGGTTCCTCATAGGCCCTCAGAGTGCCCTTCCCCTTGGTTCCCTGAAGGCCCCACAAGGGAAAAGTTCATGGAGGCGGCCTCAGCTCGCCTCTCTACGGCTTCTCTTCTTGGTTCCTCCTACAGGCCCCAGGAAGGAAGTCCACAGAGGTGACCTCAGCACTCCTAGGTTCCCAAAAGCCCCCTAGTTTTCGAATGCTCAATTTTTTTCTATTCCACGAGTTTCTAGGGAAATAGAGGGTCCACTCCAGTAGAGCAGTAGCGTAGGGGGGGGGGGGGGGGAGGGCGGACCGCCCCGGGTGCCATCCGAGGAGGGGGTGACACTCGAACGTGGTGAAAAAACTTACGAAAGTGCAAAATTTCCGTAAAAAATATTTTACACGTTAACACTGACTGTTATTTTGCGCTATGGCTTGGTTGGTCGGGTATTCCCGAAACATGTTTCTTTTTGTTCCTAGCTCAGTCGGGGATTTTCCCTGAAATATTCCTTGTGTCATTCTAATTTCGGTCGGATATTGTGATTAACGTAGACTCGTGAAGTGAATTGTTATATATGGACTGACGTAAATTAGTGAAGAAGTTATTATTGTGTTAGCGTGGTTATTAGTGTTGAAAGACCAGTTTAAAAAACAAGGTATAGTCCGTCAACAAAGAGTAGAAAATATAAAAACTGGAACTACTAAATTTGAAGATTGGCAACACCAATTTAACTGTCAAATATTTTTTGAATTGCAATGACACTGAATGTGTAGAACACAGTAAACCACATTTTAAAAAACATTTTTTCTTCATGACATAAATTTGATTAAAAGGTGATTTAAAAAGCGATTTTCTTTAATTTAATTTAACATAATTTTGAATTTAACAATAGATAGAAAGGAAGAATCACTAATGGTGAGTTTAGTTACACTACTTTTAGATCTGAATGAGTTAAATATATTCAGATCTAAAATTAGAGACATGATCTAAAGCCCCAGGCAACGCTAGGTATTTTATCTAGTATTAAATAATGTGAGCAATTTCTAAACTGTGCTTTATATTTTATTACATTATAGTTATTCATCATTATGTTAACACAAAATTGCAAAAGTATAATAATAATTTACCTATATGCAATTCTAATTTTGAGATCGGCGGGTATCTATACTGCAATGAAAAAATATTTTTTCCACTATTATGCCTTTTTAATTTTTTATAAAAATGTAGGTTACGCAGCTTTACTTTGACACCATGATTTATGTGTTTAATATTGCCATTTGATCAACAGTGACGCCATCATATATTTTCTACTCTTATTTGACAAACTGTAGGTAGGTGTGAATTTTTAGCTACCGTTTTGTAGCGTATGAATAGTTACAGTCGAGTCAAGAAAAACGTTTTCATCACTGTGAGTTAGCAAGTACCGTTTTAGTTATTTTTTTCGAGAATAAGAATAGTTGCAGTCAGGACAAGAAATAGGTTTTTTTCCACTGTCGGTAATCGTGTGATTTTTAGATTTCTCTTCATAGTACATGAATAGTTGCAGTTTGAACATGAAAAAGGTTTTTCTTCACACTGAGTCAGCAAACTGACTTCTTATGTATCACTTTTGAGAACACGAATATTTACAATCAGGACATGAAAAGGTTTTTCTCGTCTGTGAATCATACTGTGGAATTTTAAATCTTCGTTTTGGGACTTGTATAACTGCATTCAGATCATGAAAAAGGTTTTACTCCACTCTAAGTAAGCTTATGAATCATAGTGGAGTAAAGTATTGCTCCATCTGGAAACCTTTGAAATATTACTTTCTTCAGGGCCTCCTTAGTGGTACTAATGTAAAACGAAATATGTGTTGTAAAACCATGTAGGTGTATTAAAGGTAAGACAGTACTAAATTGTGGAGATTTGAAAGGAATGAAAGGCCGATAAAAATAATAATATTTTTCAAAAATTGACCATCTTACCCCCTATGCAACGCGCCGTAACATTTTTCTGCACCTCCCTCCCCCTAAACGTTACGTAACACCCAAGTGATTATTTTTACCTAAAAGTCTCAATTAAATTGCGCCAAGTACTGGAAAGTCGCTTCAATAACTTTGTCTTTTTTTAATCGCGTTTGCGGTAAAAATAAAACAAGAGATTTCAAACTCGCAATAGGTCCATGGTTATATTGTTTATTTTATTTTTTTAAATTGTAATTCATAAATAAATTGGGAAAATATTATTATTTTTATCGGCCTTTCATTCCTTTCAAATCTCCACAATTTAGTACTGTCTTACCTTTAATACACCTACATGGTTTTACAACACATATTTCGTTTTACATTAGTACCACTAAGGAGGCCCTGAAGAAAGTAATATTTCAAAGGTTTCCAGATGGAGCAATACTTTACTCCACTATGATTCATAAGCTTACTTAGAGTGGAGTAAAACCTTTTTCATGATCTGAATGCAGTTATACAAGTCCCAAAACGAAGATTTAAAATTCCACAGTATGATTCACAGACGAGAAAAACCTTTTCATGTCCTGATTGTAAATATTCGTGTTCTCAAAAGTGATACATAATAAGTCAGTTTGCTGACTCAGTGTGAAGAAAAACCTTTTTCATGTTCATACTGCAACTATTCATGTACTATGAAGAGAAATCTAAAAATCACACGATTACCGACAGTGGAAAAAAACCTATTTCTTGTCCTGACTGCAACTATTCTTATTCTCGAAAAAAATAACTAAAACGGTACTTGCTAACTCACAGTGATGAAAACGTTTTTCTTGACTCGACTGTAACTATTCATACGCTACAAAACGGTATCTAAAAATTCACACCTACCTACAGTTTGTCAAATAAGAGTAGAAAATATATGATGGCGTCACTGTTGATCAAATGGCAATATTAAACACATAAATCATGGTGTCAAAGTAAAGCTGCGTAACCTACATTTTTATAAAAAATTAAAAAGGCATAATAGTGGAAAAAATATTTTTTCATTGCAGTATAGATACCCGCCGATCTCAAAATTAGAATTGCATATAGGTATATTATTATTATACTTTTGCAATTTTGTGTTAACATAATGATGAATAACTATAATGTAATAAAATATAAAGCACAGTTTAGAAATTGCTCACATTATTTAATACTAGATAAAATACCTAGCGTTGCCCGGGGGTTTAGATCATGTCTCTAATTTTAGATCTGAATATATTTAACTCATTCAGATCTAAAAGTAGTGTAACTAAACTCACCATTAGTGATTCTTCCTTTCTATCTATTGTTAAATTCAAAATTATGTTAAATTAAATTAAAGAAAATCGCTTTTTAAATCACCTTTTAATCAAATTTATGTCATGAAGAAAAAATGTTTTTTAAAATGTGGTTTACTGTGTTCTACACATTCAGTGTCATTGCAATTCAAAAAATATTTGACAGTTAAATTGATGTTGCCAGTCTTCAAATTTAGTAGTTCCAGTTTTTATATTTTCTACTCTTTGTTGACGGACTATATTTTAAACTGGTCTTTCAACACTAATAACCACGCTAACACAATAATAACTTCTTCACTAATTTACGTCAGTCCATATATAACAATTCACTTCACGAGTCTACGTTAATCACAATATACGACCGAAATTAGAATGACACAAGGAATATTTCAGGGAAAATCCCCGACTGAGCTAGGAACAAAAAGAAACGTGTTTCGGGAATACCTGACCAACCAAGCCATAGCGCAAAATAACAGTCAGTGTTAACGTGTAAAATATTTTTTACGGAAATTTTGCACTTTCGTAAGTTTTTTCACCACGTTCGAGTGTCACCCCCTCCTCGGGTGGCACCCGGGGCGGTCCGCCCTCCCCCCCCCCCCCCCCTACGCTACTGCTCTACTGGAGTGGACCTTCTATTTCCCTAGAAACTCGTGGAATAGAAAAAAATTGAGCATTCGAAAACTAGGGGGCTTTTGGGAACCTAGGAGTGCTGAGGTCACCTCTGTGGACTTCCTTCCTGGGGCCTGTAGGAGGAACCAAGAAGAGAAGCCGTAGAGAGGCGAGCTGAGGCCGCCTCCATGAACTTTTCCCTTGTGGGGCCTTCAGGGAACCAAGGGGAAGGGCACTCTGAGGGCCTTTGAGGAACCAAGGAGGAGTGAAGTGGAGAGATGATGTCCTCTTCCCATGTGGGGCCTTCGGGGAACCATGTAGGAGTGAAGAGGAGAAATGAGAAATATACAAGTGGTTAAAACAAAGTAACATTGTTTCATTTAAATTTTATTAGCTTTATAAATTACATAGATATAAACAGTACGAAATAAAAATTTGTCAGAATTTAAAGAAAGATATATAAAATATAAATTACCTTTTCAAGACACAAACCAAAGGAAAAAGAAAAATGCAGGTTCAAAATATCCGTAACATTGACCAAGAATCCAACTGAAGGTTTATTCGATAAACTAAGAATTACAAAAAAATACACCACAGGTGTCAATAATTCAGATCATATTTTTAAAACTTTTAATTAACAATATGTTGTGCCCGAATTATTGTTAATCGGGTTATTCTCACAATTCACTTAAAAACTAATTAAAATTAAACAACTACATTCTGTGTTTTAATTAACGTTCCAACGGACTGTAAACTGGTACAATGGACCCAACTCATCTTTGAAATATTTTCAAGGTGTGGTATGAAGTTAAGTTTAGTGTCATTAGTTACACCTAAATCATTAATTTCAGAGACATTGATTATATTAGTAACTTACATTGATTACATTATTACTTACTTGATTATATTAGTAATTACATTAGAAACGAGTTTTAATTTACTAAGTGTTGATTTGCCGGTTGTAAGACAATGCTGTTCAGGACACATCCTGTATTTAATTTTGAAAATTATTTTATCAAAAATAAGCTCGTCAAAATGTTTTGAATTTGTAGAAAATATCAAATCGAATCATAATTGATTACTTCGCTCTTATCCCATTTTTATAGATCAGTGTTATTTAACTCTGTTTCCATAGATCTGGAAGTAAACTCTTCTACAAATACCGACTAAAGACTGTGAGAGAGTAAGAGGGGATAAGCGTGAACGGCGACACGCTGCCATAAGAATAAAGGTGGAATATCATCAGGACCGATATTATTATTGGGATCAACGAGTTAAGTTTGTTTTAAATATGCGTCAAGTTTAATGAATACATGCAACAAGTTTAAAATGGCACCGGAAATTATCGCTTTTTTTCAAAAAAATTATCAGAACATATTACTGCGTGGATGTTCATATGATTATTTAATTGTTCATGTAGGAGGTAGGTCGGCGTAAATTTTTTTAAATAATTCGTAATTTCACTCTTACCAGGAAAAAATTACAAATCTAATCTGCTGCATCGTTTGAAATTATTCGATTCAGAATACTTTCAAACGATGCAGCAGGTTCCGTCATTACAACCATTTTTTAATGATACTAGTTTTGAATATCAGAGACTCCCCGCTGTAACATCAGGTCTAACCCAGGGGTCGGCAAACTTATTAGCCAAAGAGCCAAATGCATACATTACAAAGATACAAAAAAATTTTGAGAGCCAAATCTGTTCATTGATTTAGCAAAAAAATAATATATTTTTAGCACTTCGTAAAATTACGGGTACACTGAATAAACTTGTTTTCATACATAAAAATTTTATTCATTGATAAAACATAATATGTAATAAGGGAATCCATAAATTTAAATCATGACAATGACTGAAACACTTAATGCGAATAATGTCCTTGCATCTCCTTGGAAAGTTTGAGTAAGTCAGGTTTGTGTGTCATTTTTCTCAATTTTAAGCACGATTCCAGGTTCTCATCAGTCGAGCATATCACGTCGAAGGCTTTGAAAATGTTGGGATTTATTCTTAGAGTGAGTTCAGTTTTCAAAAAGCCACAAACATTTAAGACTCTCTACATATTCTATGTTAGAAGCCATCTGGATTATGCTTCTACAGTGTGGAACCCTCATAGTTCTACATTTAAAGCAAATATACAAAGAGTTCAGAAAAAGTTTATGAAATTTGTCTCTTATCGCGTGAGAAATGATGAAAACTATGTCATCGTAGATAGCGTAGGGAGTGTGGCAAACCCATTGCTCAGGGAGTGGAAAACACAAACCTGCAATAGCCATCCCAAGCCAAGGTGTGAGCTACCGTGCTCAGGCTGAATGTCCTGGGGAACAGTGTCACGAACGGTGCCTCCGAGAAACAAGGTCGCATCTCGGAGTATTTAGACCTCACTCCAGCACTCAGGGCTCTGCTGGAGTGGACCTTCTATTTCTCTGGTAACTCGTGGGACAAAAAAAAATTGGACCATTCTAAAACTAGGGGCCTTTTGGGAACCTAGGAGTGCTGAGGCCACCTCTGTGGATTTCCTTGCTGGGGCCGTAGGAGGAACTAAGAGGAGAAACCGTGGAGAGGTGCGCTGAGGCCACCTCCATGAACTCTTCCCTTCTGGGGCCTTCGAGGAACCAAGGGGAAGGGCACCCTTCCAGCGCGGGGCCTTTGTGGAACCAAGGAGGAGTGAAGTGGAGAGATGATGTCCTCTTCCCATGTGGGGCCTTCGAGGAACCATGTAGGAGTGAAGAGGAGAAATGAGGCCATCTTGGTGAGCTCTTCGTCTGTGGGGCCTTAAAGGAACCATGGAGGAGAGATGAAGTTCTCTTTCCTCCTGGGGCCCTCGGGGAACCAAGGTGGAGTGGACTCTTCCCTTGTGGGGCCTTTGAGGAACCAAGGGAAGGTGGACTCTCCGTCGTGGAGCCTTCGGAGAACTAAGGAGTGGAGAGGAGAGATGAAGCCCTCTTCCGTCGTGGGGCCTTCAGGGAACCAAGGAGGAGTGAAGAGGGGAAATGAGACCTGGGAAGACACATTGTCGGACCAGAAGATACAGCTTCATTTCGAATGACAAACCTGGTGAACTTTATAAAAGGGACTGGATTACTGTCAAAGGAATGAGGTAAAATGGGAGATAGTACAATAGGTCTATGACCTAAGTGCTCTCGGGAACTATATATATGTAAACCGTTTCCGATTATTTAAAAAAAAAAAAAAAAAAAAAATGTCATCGTAAACCTTTAATATCTCGATCAACACCGAGATATCAGAGACCAATTGATACTCTATAAGATTATTCAGAACTACTTTGAGAGCCCATATTTACTACAAAATATTTCAGATGTTCATTAGAGTTACTCGATCTCCGGATACATATTATATCCCTAAGAGCATCCTAAAATATCTTGAAAATGTGTTTATAAGAACAAGTTGTAGCATATTTAACAGATTATGCCCAAATATCGATGTATTTAATATGAACCTAGCTAAATTCACAGCATTCATTAAAAAATAACACTTTTATATAAACAACGGTTTTTCTCCGCTGTGAGTCAGCTTGTGCGTAGTAAGTTAACTCATTTCAGAACATGAATAGTTGCACTTGGAACAGGAAAAAGGTTTTTCTCCGCTGTGAATCAGCATGTGGCTTCTCAAAATGCCCTTTTGCGAACATGAAAAGTTGCACTCGGAACAGGAAAAAGGTTTTTCTCCACTGTGAGTCAGCATGTGGATCGTTAGACTCCTCTTTTGAGAACATGAATAGTTGCACTCGGAACAGGAAAAAGGTTTTTCTCCACTGTGAGTCAGCATGTGGCGTGTCAGATCGCCTTTTCGAGAACATGAATAGTTGCACTCGGAACAGGAAAAAGGTTTTTCTCCACTGTGAGTCCACATATGGCTTTTTAGACTGCCCTTTTGAGAACATGAATAGTTGCACTCGGAACATGAAAAAGGTTTTTCTCTGCTGTGCGTCAGCATGTGGCTTGTCAGATGGCCCTTTTGCGAAAATGAATAATTGCACTCGGAACAGGAAAAAGGTTTTTCTCCACTGTGAGTCAGCATGTGGGTTGTCAGACAGCCCTTTCGCGAAAACGAATAGTTGCACTCGGAACAGGAAAAAGGTTTTTCTCCACTGTGAGTCCGCATGTGGCTTTTCAGACTGCCCTTTCGAGAACATGAATAGTTGCACTCGGAACAGGAAAAAGGTTTTTCTCCACTGTGAGTTAGCATGTGGCTTGTCAGATGGCCCTTTTGCGAAAATGAATAGTTGCACTCGGAACAGGAAAAAGGTTTTTCTCCACTGTGAGTCCGCATGTGGCGTTTCAGATGGCCCTTTTGCGAAAATAAATAGTTGCACTCGGAACAGGAAAAAGGTTTTTCTCCACTGTGAGTCAGCATGTGGGTTGTCAGATAGCCCTTTCGCGAAAACGAATAGTTGCACTCGGAACAGGAAAAAGGTTTTTCTCCACTGTGAGTCAGCATGTGGATCGTTAGACTCCTCTTTTGAGAACATGAATAGTTGCACTCGGAACAGGAAAAAGGTTTTTCTCCACTGTGAGTCCGCATGTGGTTTTTCAGATCGCCGTTTCGAGAACATGAATAGTTGCACTTGGAACATGAAAAAGGTTTTTCTCCACTGTGAGTCAGCATGTGGCTTGTCAGATGGCCCTTTTGCGAAAATGAATAGTTGCACTCGGAACAGGAAAAAGGTTTTTCTCCGCTGTGAGTCCGCATGTGGCGTTTCAGATGGCCCTTTTGCGAAAATAAATAGTTGCACTCGGAACAGGAAAAAGGTTTTTCTCCACTGTGAGTCAGCATGTGGCTTGTCAGATGGCCCTTTTGCGAAAATGAATAGTTGCACTCGGAACAGGAAAAAGGTTTTTCTCCGCTGTGAGTCCGCATGTGGCTTTTCAGAAGGCCCTTTTGCGAAAATAAATAGTTGCACTCGGAACAGGAAAAAGGTTTTTCTCCACTGTGAGTCAGCTTGTGCCTCGTGAGTGCACTTTTTTGAGAACAAGAATAATTGCACTCGGAACAGGAAAAAGGTTTTTCTCCACTGTGAGTCAGCATGTGGCTTGTCAGATGGCCCTTTTGCGAAAATGAATAGTTGCACTCGGAACAGGAAAAAGGTTTTTCTCCACTATGAATTCGCATGTGGCTTTTCAGATTGCTCTTTCGAGAACATGAATAGTTGCACTCGGAACAGGAAAAAGGTTTTTCTCCACTGTGAGTCAGCATGTGTCTTGTCAGATTGCCCTTTTGCGAAAATGAATAGTTGCACTCGGAACAGGAAAAAGGTTTTTCTCCACTATGAGTCGGCATGTGGCTTTTCAGATTGCTCTTTCGAGAACATGAATAGTTGCACTTGGAACAGAAAAAATGTTTTTCTCCAATATGATTGCGAAGGTGACATACAAAATTATTCTTATGTGAGCAGGAGTAGTTACATTGAGAACAAGATAATCGTTTATCCACAGGATGCATCTTCAGATCTGTCGACAAATTTGAAAAAGAATACGGATAAAAAAGGCTCATTAAGACTTCTACCTTCGCCAAGTGGAAAAAATGGATACCGCTAAATGTTAAATC
Source organism: Limnephilus marmoratus (assembly GCA_917880885.1). Classification (NCBI taxonomy): domain Eukaryota; kingdom Metazoa; phylum Arthropoda; class Insecta; order Trichoptera; family Limnephilidae; genus Limnephilus; species Limnephilus marmoratus. Next base: position 41,542,403 of record OU862907.1, on the reverse strand, counting down.
ATACTATGAAAATCGGTTTTACCTGCTGCCTGGTTCGTTCTTTCAACGCGTTCTAGGCATTCTTTTTTAACATCCGACAGGTCTATGTCAATTTCTATACAGGGAAAACTCCTTTCATCTTCCTTGCGGGATCCAAAATCCGCCTTGATGGCCACTCTTTTTACATAAGCGCTGCCTGCAAAAAAAAATGACAATACATTCATGGATCATTGATACACAACTAAACTGTTTTTTTAATAAATCTATTAATTTGAATGATTTAAGATATCAATCATTTATCATGTATAGCCGGGAATTTTGATATAATCAATAAAATAATAAAAACCCCATATGTACCCTTTAGGGGACGATGCTTCATAAAGGATCATGTGCACGAAGAAGTCAATGGAAACGTTTTTAATTTCATCAATATTTACGCACGTAATAATAAGTGTAACTTACAACATGTGCCTAATAATATAGGTATACAATTGAGAAATCGAGAACTTTTTGCGAGAAATAAATTTAGTTAAAATTCCAAATTAAACATGCTACATCTTTAATATATTCAATGGAACTAACCGGCCATATGAGTAATCTCCGCATATTGCAAACATTCATTCTTTACATCTTGGAGGTCGAAATCTATATCCGTGTGCGGCATTTCACATTCGCCTTCTTCCTGGGGCTCTGGTTCCGTCTTGATGGAAACAGTCTCAGGATTTAGTAGATCCATGGCCCTGCTGTGGTAGCGGCAGGTAATTTGTTCAAAAATTCCTGAAAGAGTACATTTTTATGTTGGAAACAAGCTGGTTCCCGGCAAGCATAATGCCATTTAATAATAAAAATATTATATTTTTGAATGTAGCTATTACTTTGTGGTTATCCATTATAGTAAAATAAAATAATTTAACTTTGTATAAACCACTTATTTGATGCGCAAATCCGACCGGTTTCGGAACAAACGTTCCTTCGTCAGGGAAAAAAAATGCAATGAAAAATGCAATGAAAAATAAACTCAAATGCAATGATTGTCCCTCATTTTATATTGGAAAAACCACCCGTAATTTTGAAATCAGAATCAAAGAACATTTAAGGTGTCTTAATAATAATAATTTTTCTGAGTTTGCTAACCATATCATTGAAAATAACCATAGTTTTGAAAAAAATACAGGGATAAATATTCTTCATATTAATCATAAAGGAAAACGTTTAGATAACTTAGAAGCCTTGGAAATTAAAAAATCCCTAAAAAATAATGAATCTATTATCAACAAACAAAAAATATTGTCATATAGCCCAATCATGGATTTGTTCCCCTACCCACCCACTCTACACTAATACCTACCTACCCAATCTACATTATTATCTAGCAACAGCTCCACCCCTACCATAATAAAACATTGTTCGAAACTGTCAAATTAGTATAAGCTTTCCCTGACGAAGGAACGTTTGTTCCGAAACCGGTCGGATTTGCGCATCAAATAAGTGGTTTATACAAAGTTAAATTATTTTATTTTAATAAAAATATTCTTATTCCTAGCCAATTTGGATTTAGAGAGACTTAGTACTCATGATGCTATTGCTGAACTCTCCTCAACTATGTACAACGCATTAGATAAACAAAAAAAAACAAATGCCTTGGCATTTTCATTGATTTACGCAAGGCTTTTGACAGTATCTCCTACACAAAACTAATTAATAAATTAAATGATATCGGTATTATTGGTAAGGTTAGGTATTGGCTGAAAAGTTATCTAACTCAAAAAAATCAAAAAGTAAAATTAAATAACTCACTAAGTGTAGATGAAACTCCCCGAGTTCCCCAGGGGACTGTTATTGGACCAATTTTATTTATAATATACCATAATATATCACTTAATGGTAAACGTATAACCTTTGCTGACGACACTGCAATAATTATCGAAAAAAAGACGTGGAACGATATTACCAACGCAGCTAATCAAGTCATGAAGGTTTTAAAAAATTGGTTCGATAACAATTTACTAACTCAACACAGAAAAAACTTATTACATTCCATTCTCTCTACAAGAAGATGTGCCAAATAATTTAATTAACATAACAATTCATTCCAAAAATTGTGCAAATAACGGTAAATGTAATACGGACTGCGCTAAGCTGAATCATAAATCTAATGTTAAATATCTTAGAATCTTAATAGATAAAAATGTTATATGGAAAGATCATATCAATCTCACTGTGGAAAGAATAAGAAAACTTATCTATGTTTTCTATAACATACGAAATATTTTAAACAAGAAAACTATCAAAATTGTCTATTATGCATTAATTCAGTCTTTATAACAGTACGGCATTATTGGGTGGGGAGGGGCCTTTAAGGCTTTCTTACAGCCCATAATTATAATTCAAAGAATAATTATAAAAACCATACGACTTCCCTACTATACAGATATTTCGGGAATTTAATGTACCATCTATTACAGAATTGTATAAGAGAAATGCCTTTTGCCAAATTTATAAAGAATATTTTATTTAAAAAATTCACCCCTCAGATATCATAAGCAATAGATTTAAAACTAATGGCTTAATAGCCATCCCTATGCTTAGAACGACCACGGCTCAGCACCACTCTTTGTATTTAGGTGTAAGATGGTACAATATATTATTATCCAATAACAAAATTTATATAACAGATACGCTGAAATATGAATTATAAAAAAAAAAAAAATTAAGTCCCTTAAATTGGATAATGACAAATTGTACCCTTAATGTTTACCCTTTATGTAATTAATTAATTTTCCCTTACTTAAACAGCAATATTTAATATTAAAAAAAAAGTGTATTGATATTGTCCTTATATAACTATTATTGTCTAAATTGTGTACTAAGATATTTATTTCATTAGTTCTTTGAAAATTGTTTACATAATGAACATTATTATTATTTTTTTGCATGTAAAATTCTCCTCCCATAAACACGAGCTCCTAGAGCTTAACTTATGGAGTAGTAGAATAAAACATGAATTATTTTGTAATCTTGCATATATTATCATTGTAATGTATAAACAAAAATTTTGAGATAAATAAATAAATAAAAAATAAATATATATAATAAACAAACTATATATATATATATATTTATTTGTTTATTAAGACATACCTACACAGTACATTACAATACAAGTTATAAGATGTTAAATTTTTACTATTACGTAAGTCAAAGAATGTCAGTAGGTAGTTACGCTTGACATTTGTAATAACGGGTTTTAAAACTTAATTAAAACTAGATATAGAAGAAGAAGATTTAATTCGCATGAGCTTTGAATATTTGGTTTTGCTTGGAATACTTTGCCAAAACAAAAACTCATATTTGAAACGAGGATACAATAATGACTGTACCTGTATTTCAAGCTCACGTTTGCCATTTGAAAACGGCTGGGAATCGCCATCAATTGCGACAAAACTCAATATTATGTAGGGTGAGTTAGGGTAAGACCGTGTGCTTTTTTGATGAGATGAATTTTTTTGATCATTGGTCCACTTTGGAATTTTTAATGAAGAATTCATGGTGTTCCCGCAAAGTTTTTAATTTTATTATGTTACCTTTAGCTCTTAACTATGTGAGTAAATTTTTATTTATCGAGTTTCCCACAGTAAAACACCCAAAATCTGCCGATCAAAACTTCTGGTAAATTATTTTCCAATGAGGGGTTATATCGGAAATTTTTGGGGTACCTAAGACATTCAATCTAAATTTGCAATTAAGCATATTAGCCATAAGATTTACTAAAAACGGTACTTCATCTTACCTTTTGTTGCCAAATTAGCATCTGTAATATTTTAATTGTTTACCTATACAACAAAAAATAAGGCATTTATAATTTTGGTATAGGTACCGGTCTTCCCCCTTACGGGGTAAGATCGGCAAAGTGTTCTCAGAGTGTTTTGGAAACAAGATATGAAAAAATACATTTTTGAAAAGCCCATTTATAAAAAAATTATAAATTAAAAAACAATGGTTGTAAAACGCCATAAAATGTCGATTTACGCGGTTAACATCGTCCTAATTCGTATTATTATCTTCCAAATCTGAATTGGTTAACATTGGAATGTTGTATTTTTACGAATTTCCTTCGAAACATTAATTTAGGGACGGTTACGGCTGAAATTGGCTGCAAAATTTCGGTTTACATATATTTATAATATATTTAGAAATTTACTTCGAATATTCGAATTTTGAAGGGCCGGCCGTGGAAGTAATTTTATGATAATAAATTTGATTTACGCGGAAATTATTGGTATTTTTACGAATTTACTTCAAATATTTGAATTATAATGACCGGCTGCGATAGAAATCGGCTGCGAAAATTTGATTTACGCGGAAATATATCGTATTTAATGAATTTATTTCCAATAGGTATCACAGTTTAGAGGGCCGGCCGCGGTGGGATTCGGACGCGAAATTTCTATTTACGTGGTTTTTTTAAGAATTTACTTCGTATATTATCTAAATTTGAAGATCTGGCAGCGGCGAAAAATAAATATTCGCGTTAATTATGCGGTTTTTTTACGAATTTATTTCGAATAGGAATCTGAGTTTAGAGGGCCGGCCGCGACCTAATACGGCCGCGAAAAATCGGTTTACGATAAATATATCGTATTTTTACGAATTTACTTCAAATAAATATATAAATTTGAAAAGCCGGCCGCGGCGGTAATAATCCCCAAAAATTTGATTTACGCATAAATTATGCGTTTTTTTTTGGAAATTATTTTGAATAGGTATCTGAATTTAGAGGGCTGGCTGCGACGGGGTTCGACCGCGAAATTTCGTTAATTCCGAAACTTATCGGTATTTTCACAAATTTACTTCGAATTGGAATGGCTGGTTGAGACAGAAATCGGCCGCGAAATATCGATTTATGCGGAAATATACCTACCATATTATATGAATTTATTTGTTATAGGTATCTAAATTTAGTGGGCCGGTTGTGACAGGATTCAGTCGCGAAATTCTGATTTACGCGAAATATATCATATTTTTACGAATTTACTTTGAGTATATGAATTCAAAGGGCTAGCTGCGTCGGAAATAGGATGTAAAATTACGATTTATGCGGTAGTATTTCACATTTTTATAAGTTTGAAAGGACGGCCGCGACAGTTTTCGGCCGCGAAAATTTGTTTTACCTACTCGGAAAATACCGTATTTTTATAAATTTACTTCGAATAGGTATCGGGCGCTAAAACGGCTGCGAAAATTCTATTAACTCGGGAATAAGTCGTATTATTACAAATGAATTCCTAAGAACTTACCCGAATTTGTATTAGGGGCCCAGAAACTCTATTTTTTTCATAAAATTATGAATAAGTGACGTGAAAATTCGTTAATTTTATTTTTGATGTCCCGTGGATTTCGAACTAACGAGGTTCTACTGTATTTATATATATTTGTATGGTTCTTATACTTATAACGTATACATGTTACTTGTATAGGTGATATACATTTTTTTTATCAGAACAAAAAAAAATAATTTGGTCTTCCAAGAGTAGGTATCACTCTTTGAAACTGTTTCCCTATAACGAGGTCATGTAAAGTAGAAACTGATGTTCCACACTCGTGTGATCTTTTTTTATTTATGTCTTCATTAGCAGATAAAACATCTCTTGTGCATAACATATAGCGCGCAGTGTTTTTCTGCAGTAGTTCTGCGGCATAACAACCTTGAAAAAAATTAAAAGCTAAATATTTTTTAAAACATTTAACTATCATTTATATACACAGTCGAATATGAATGACCTTCGTCTGTAATCGATACTCGAGTTTATTGAATACGGGAATAGCGATTTCCGCCCGGCACAGCGTTTTTCCTGCACTAAGCACCACCACCACCACGACAAATGCGCCCTCACGATTCTCACGAACCTCTTAGTTTGGGAATACGTGGATATTTGTATGGAAACCGCAAAAGGGGTAAGGTCAGAAGGGTCATATTCCGATCTTTCCCCGGGAAATATGTCAAGGGGTAAGATCGAAAGCTACAACCGAAACCGAAGCAGGTTAGACACTGGAACCTTCCTAAACTATTTTTTTTCCAAAAATAATACACAATGGATTTGAAATCAATTCAATAGATATTTATGATAGGATCCGTAGATATTTATGATGGGGGTTAGATTGATTATCTCACAATTTTCCGCTAAATTCACAACCTAACGCTTTAGCTTCCTAGAGCCGACCGAAGGGGGTGCTATACGTAATGAAATAGCGCTCCTCTAGAGGTATAGGGGGATTTAAAGGTTGCCAGGGTACCGCGAAAATCGAGGTTTTCGATTTTTACCCAAATCCGGATTTACCTCAACTCACCCTATACAATATCTATTTCTAAAGATAAACCGGTATTACATTATTTTGGATTCGCCATTCCGCATTTAACAGAAAATCGGAAATACTGTTTTAATAATGTGAGTATTTTAATCAATGCAATTTAAAAACTTTACGCTGGCTTATTTAAGTAGGAGTTAACAAGGGTCTAGTTGTAGAAACGGCCCCTTCTAATACGAAAAATGTCAACTGTGTATGTTGGGCTAGCGTTTGACGTGGTTCCCGAATGAGCACCAGTGCCGAAGGAATCAATGACGCAAGTTCCTCGGAGCATATTTTATTGAAATACCGGTAGAACAAGGACAGCTCCAACCCGACACTTGTGCTTCAAAGATTGCAATCCGTTTGTTAAACTAGGGTAATTTATCAAACTGATTTCTATTCCAATCCAAATTTAATAGGCGTCGGATCTTTGGGAGTTACTTAATTCTCCCGTTCCTTCAATAGATTCATTGGCTACAAAAATCTCCAACGTCTATTCTATATTGAATGAAATATAAAATAAAATGACCATATACATATAATTTAAAACGCGTGGTAGAAATCTCAAAGTATTAAGCCAAAACCAGGGCAATTGCGTTGAACCATTGGAATCGAATTCATAATGTTAGTACTCAACTGCGACACGTCGCGCAAGGTCCTGTCCTACTAGTTAGTAAATTGCATAAAAAAGCGCCAAAATGCTCTTGTAAAATGTAATTGTCTTAGTGTAAGCGAGTAAGCGGATCTTGGCATCTGTCATCTGTAATGAAGAATATAATATTTGGCGGAAAAACGCCACCGATCCCGTATCTAAGTCGTTCATACACACAAATTCTTTGAATGTCTATCTTTAACATGCATTAATAATTTTGAATTAAGAATTTATTTCAAGTATCTGAGATTATTTCATACCTGCTACATCTATCTATGTGAGACAATTCACAATGGTGAATCTATGTATTTTGAACGTGCTTTGAACTATTTAGAAGAACTAAATGCACTTTAAATAATGTATCAATTATGAAGTCTTTCGAATATTTCTACTGATTTAAACTGTTCCAAAACACATAAGCTTTGAACAGCATTTACCAAATATCGATAATTTTAAAATTTAACCTTTTAGTATCAAGGCATAGATGTCGCGAATGCTGTAAAAACTGATCAATTAAGCGCCAAGGGAAATATTCTTGCAATAAAAAAGCACCAATTAGGGAAGATAAGTTTTACATAGTCAATTATAAGAATAACTTACATACAAGGCGAAGCGCTGCGGTCAATTCAAAAGCATTGAACAAACGTCACTAGAAAAAAAATGCTTGAATTTTAAGATATTTGTGATAAAATTGTTATGGTTATTGAAATAATCACAAAATGAAAACATTTAACACAATACTTATTGTGTAGTTTATACACAATATTACTTCGAAGGGCGGATCAATCACTGCGTGTGAAGGTTTCAGGGTTAGTAAGCAAAATGGACGCCGAAAATGGACATTTGACATAACCATTGACAACGATGGACAGACAATATAGAAGATTAAAGATAATAATCTCGAAAGTAAGCACCGGTCATTTATAGTGGGATTATTGCAACACCAATCGGGTTTAGCTTTAAGGGGTGTTCAGACATCTAATATAACCGCTAGCAGGTATCTGTTGAACCGCGAGCGCTTAAGCGTCGATGACACGTGGCGAGTTACAAGCTACTATCTAAAAGCGGGTAAATCGGCGAGTGAGATTGTCATGATGACACACAAAACTGTCCACTCGCTCAGAAGCGTAGGAAACTGAGGTCGCTTTTAGCGCCAGTAACAAGAATAACGACGCCTGCGTGAACTAATTCTTCATATATTTGACAGTCGAAATCAGCTGTTTATCGGACGCCATGTTGGAAACGTAAATAAACCAATCACGAGCAAGCCGAGCAAGCGTGTAGGCGAGTAAAGTTGACGACCTTTCAACTTTTTTTCGTAGATTGTCAACAATCTGCTAGTTGCTGCTAGTTAGCAAGTGACACGATGACACTGGGCGAGTTTACTAACAGATAGTGAATTTCCCAGATAGTAGCTTGTAAACTCGCCACGTGTCATCGACGCTTTATGTTTCGTGGCGTTCACACGGCGCAGATAAAATATTTCTTCCTATGGTAGGAGAGGGGGTCAGTTGAATTAGCGAGCGGCCACGGAGCGCGCATTTTTTGTACTGAATCTATGGAGTTGACATCTGTCACCCACCGTTCTTGGCAGCTCCGTAATTAAAATGACCCCTCTCCTGTTTTCGTCGGAGTGGGGGGCGCTTAACTGTTGGCATATCGCCTCAGGAGCGGTTACGGCGTAAGATGTGCATTGTCTATGGTTGATGTGCGCATAAAGCGCTCAGGTGTGAAGGGGTGTTCAGACATCTAATATAACCGCTAGCAGGTATCTGTTGAACCGCGAGCGCTTATGTTTCGTGGCGTTCACACAGCGCAGATAAAATATTTCTTCCTATGGTAGGAGAGGGGGTCAGTTGAATTAGCGAGCGGCCACGGAGCGCGCATTTTTTGTACTGAATCTATGGAGTTGACATCTGTCACCCACCGTTCTTGGCAGCTCCGTAATTAAAATGACCCCCTCTCCTGTTTTCGTCGGAGTGGGGGGCGCTTAACTGTTGGCATATCGCCTCAGGAGCGGTTACGGCGTAAGATGTGCATTGTCTATGGTTGATGTGCGCATAAAGCGCTCAGGTGTGAACGGTCTGAAGGGATTGTATGGAGAGCGATACGTGGCGTGCTATGATCTTTTATATTTATATGCTCAATGTGAACGACGCTTGAACGGTCTGAAGGGATTGTATGGAGAGCGATATGTGGCATGCTATGATCTTTTATATTTATATGCTCAATGTGAACGAGCTCTTACTTTAAAGTTAAAAGAATTGGGAACAGTTGGGATTTTAGATTTTCACGGCCAAAATTATTTTGTTATTAGTTTTTGGGGTATTATGCCGTGTTGCGCTACTTCCTTCTTTAGCCAACGTTTCGGACAGCGTTGCAGTGTCCATCATCAGGGCAGATGTGTAATAGTTAATAGTTAGGGGTGATGTTAGTACTTATCTACTTAGGAGCGATACCGTGTCGCCAGCTCCACTCCTCTACGAGCTGGCGCTACAATATACTTCAACATGTTTTTTTGCGTTTAGCCTTGATGTAACCGTCAATTACCGGATACCAAGAACTATTGAGTTTAGCTCCGTCGTCTCTATTAATATTTACAGGATTTTTGTAAAGTTCAATTGCCTCCGTAATCAGGCGTGCTCTATGAGTTTTCGGTCTTCCCAGGACTTCAGAAACAAATCCAAAGTAATGGCCGGTTTCAATTAAATGCTCGGCGATTGCCGATTTGTCAGGATGGCCAAGTTTACATGCTCGAAAGTGTTCCGATATCCTTTTGGAGATCGTCCGCTCTGTGTGGCCCACATAGACCTTATCACATCCGGAACAGCTGAGTTTATATACTCCATCTATTTCCAGAGGAAACTTGGTCTTTGCAGGCCTCAAAAAGTCTCGTATTTTTGTCGTGGTTCCGAAGAGAGTCTTGATGCTTTCTTTTTTCAATGGCCTGGCAATTCTGTCTGTCACATTGTGAACGTAAGGCAGGAAAGCGCAGCCCTTTGACTCTTGTTCAATTCTGTCTTCGTTTGGTGCAGATTTGGCTCTTATGATTTGCCTTGTCTGCCTTACTGGGTAACCGTTACGCTCCAGCGCATCGGTCAGTTTTGTAAGTTCTGCTCCGATTTTAGCTTCTTCACATATTCTGGTCGCTCGGGTCACCAATGTATGGATAAGTCCTCTCTTCTGCGCTGGGTGGTGATGGGAATCAACATGTAGATACCAATTTGTATGAGTTGGTTTTCTATACACTGTTTGTCCTAGACTACAATCTTCTTTTCGCATCACCTCCACATCTAGAGAAGGTTAGGATCTAAGAGTCATTTTCCAGCTCCATTGTGAACTTAATTTTAACGTGGAGTGAGTTGAGATGGTCCAGAAATTCGTTCAGTTTCTCTGTTCCATGAGGCCAGATGGCGAAGACATCGTCGACATACCGCCACCATACTTTAGGAACAGCCGAAGCTGTGTCGAGTGCCACTTCCTCAAACTTCTCCATAAAAAAGTTTTTGAACAAGTGGAAGGAGATGCGATGGGCAGTCCGTTGTCGCCAGTACTCGCCAACTTTTTTTATTGAAAAAAGAAAGCATCAAGACTGTCTTCGGAACCACGACAAAAATACGAGACTTTTTGAGGCCTGCAAAGACCAAGTTTCCTCTGGAAACAGATGGAGTATATAAACTCAGCTGTTCCGGATGTGATAAGGTCTATGTGGGCCACACAGAGCGGACGATCTCCAAAAGGATATCGGAACACTTTCGAGTATGTAAACTTGGCCACCCTGACAAATCGGCAATCGCCGAGCATTTAAATGAAACCGGCCATTACTTTGGATTTGTTCCTGAAGTCCTTGACGGTATTTACTAATTTCTTTATTTCAACCATGATCTGTTTTACATCTAACAGGTTTACGCTCCTGTCACGCCCTGATTTGAAATGTCTTTGCCCTACCATGATTGAATAATTATTAATTGCATATTAATAAATGTTCTTTGTCAATCCAGACTTATTATTTATCAATAATCATGCCTACTGTTTAACATGCTGGCGTGAGCCGTAGGTATCTTGCGCTTTATTCGTGTCAAGTAGAAACAATGTTACAACCCATACTACGTGACCAACTTTTTGCAATTTTTAACCCCCCCCCCCCCCCCCCCGCCCCCCCCCCCCCCCCCCCCCCCCCCAGTGACCAAAAACCTAAGAACGCCGCCGCTCATTTGTACCAAGCGTGGAAGACCCCCCCCCCCCCCCCCCCCGAACAGGTCACGTAGTATGGGTACGTTCCCTAACGTTGTGTTACAAGACGGCTTGTCGATGTTATTTATAGAATAGCACGGGAAAGGGTAATACCAGCATATTACTTTATTTTAGTAGTCATTTACCAATAACTATAACAAGTATGGATGATGAATTTTACTGCGTGGGTTAAACAGTGTAAGGACTATTATCTAGAATTAGAGAATCGGCACGACTGTGAAGAAAGCTTGTATCAACAAAATGGAAATGGCTAGAATGGGCTAAAAGCATGGAAATTTTAATAATTGTCTATGACTTCATTATTGTCTATGCATAATTAATATATTTTTGACATAAGCTTTCTTCCAGATATAGCCGGTTCACACGGTTCAACTTTAGTTGATCAACTCGACACTTGAAAGCATATTGACAGGTGTGAACCTTCTTTCAACAAAGTTGAACAAGTTTTTTGTTGACTAGCTAAAGTTGATAGCCCGTCTACTTTTGACGTTCAAGTATGATCGCGCCATCTTGGTTACCATAGTTACTCGCGTGCACAACTAGACGTCAAACATTTATGTCCATATTCGTTAGACATTCCTAGTTCTACCGTCATGGAATCCGTTTCATCGAAAAAATATTTGAAATAGTCGGATGATTTGATGTTCAGATTTATGCATCCCTGTCTTTGGGATCAAAAGCAAGAAGTGTACACAAATAGAAATGCCCGTGATACTGCAATAAATAATATGTGTTTCATTTACACTACGTACCCAATATATTATGATAATGACAAAAAAATAACGGTAAATATTCAGAGCATGCGTCACCATTAATACGCATAAATTAAAAGAAAAAAAAACTTTGTACAAATCTAATAACAATAACTACCTATGTCAAAGTATGACGTTTGGTGTTGTTGTTTTTAGGTTATGGTAAAGCTAATTTTAACGAAATATGGATTATTTCCTTGCTTCTCCGGTTATTGTAGTTAGTAGTAATTATTATTAATTTAAACATCTCTGAAAAATTTTATCGCCAATTTTGGAAAGCAGCTCATCAAATTGTTTTTCTGTCATCCATAACCTTCGGAGTCTTCTAGTTCCATCTCTTTCAAAATTGTGTTGGATGCGCCTAATTCATGATCCATTTTCTCGCCCAAATGCGACGTTTTTTATGCTTTTTCATAATCTCGAGCTCATCTCGCAAAACATCAGAAGTTAGAGAGACGCACGCACTGACAATTTTAGTTGACGCCATCTTGAATGTCAAATTCGGTTCTACTTAAATTGAAACGTGTGAACATAATCTCGTTCAACTTTTTACGTTAACCCGCCCAGATCCACGATGCGATTTTAGTTTACAACGCTCTTTCAAACATCAATAACTCCTCAAATGCTTCAATCATTAAATCAACATTTTAGGTATTCCTAAAAAATATATTTGTGCATCCGTAAAAAATATTTAAAAAATTGTGACGATTCTGTATAAAATAATAAAAAATGTTTTCCTAAAAGTCGACACATTTCTATGTCAGATGAGACAACAAATTTTAAATTTCTACGGGAATAACAGAGAAGACAAAACATTAATTCATTCCAACCTCATTAACCTACGTCCAATATTACGATCTCCTTTTAGTTATGTATGACAAAAAGAGATGTAAAATAAAACGTTAAAACCTTTTGCCTATCTGTAGAGACTATTTTACTTCTCAAAGTTGACATCATAATACGTTTGTCGTCGCTTTCTAGTGCATTTATTTGAAATGTCTGGAAACAAGATGACAATATTAAATATCTTGCTGCAAAAAAATTTGGGTTGCTTGACATTCCGTTTTCATTAACAAAAGAGCCACAAAAAAAATAAAGAACCACATCGGAAGGTTCGGCCGACCGACCACCTGATCCTCAAACCAGAGTCATTTTTTAATCCCTTTCTGCGTATTTCCTTAAAATTAACGACAAAATGTTACGATTGTAGACAATTAGATGACAGGGGATATTTTTTGTTTAGTTTTATGGGTTTTGGGTTATTTGCAGGGTCATGCCACATTAGTTAAGAAGTAATAAATGTTTGTTTAATTTCATTTTATTTTTATCAAATAATCTCTTCGTGGAAGACTTGATTAAGACAATGACAATGCAGTACTTTTTTTACAATAGCTCCACACAGAAGGCCCTGAGGAAAATAATTCCCCTCATGGCCTATGTCATCCTTGGGGATGATCTGTGGAGGGTCTTTTTAGGAAAGGAAGGTTAGGAAGTTCTGAGAAGGAAAAGGATATAAGGGGTGGGTAGGAATCTGGGTGTCATTGTGTCCAGGAGGACGTATGAATCCATCTCTTCCACTGCGGTATAAGGCGATGTTCCGAGAGAGTACAGCTGGAGAAGTCAAAGAGACTCCCTAAACCATTCTCTCCTGATCCGGCCTACCATGCAGTAGGTAGGGAGATGCATCCGCCGCCAAAACCACGACAAATCTCTACCTACGAACCCGGGCACCCCTACTAAGTCACGAAACGTAGCTTACTACTTGGGGTGACCTTTGGCAGAGGTGTTGGTTATCCAAAAAATGGTTCCCGGGGCGGCGGCACCCATACCCGCCTCCCAAATTAAAAAGCAAGGCATTGAACTGGTAAAGGAAGGATAATTGTTGACATGCTGTATAAATGAGATTCCTGATATAGGTATATATGTGTTGTAAAACCATATAGTTACATTAAAGGTAGAGCCATGTTAATTTGTGGAGATCTGGAAGAGATACAAGGCCGATAAAAATTATAATAATTTCCACCTTTTTATAGCACCGTCTAGTGATAAAGTCACGTCAAGTGTACTTGATGGATGGGATTAAAATGTACGCTTATTTAGTTGTGGCATTCAAAAAGGAAGATATGACGCGAAGTGAATAGCCAAGGAAGTCATGGCATGGTCAAGTGAATCAAATACTTTCGGTCGGACCATGCCAAGAGACAGAATAATAGAAATATACAGATAAATCATTTTTAATGGTTTTGGTGGTATATCCTCTCTGCTGCAGAAGGTAATTTCGGTATTGAAGACAATACTTCATCCAAAATACGATTGTAAACATTACTGCACCACCATAAAACTCTTTTGTGAGGGTCGGGTGCAATATTTAGAATCTTACCTACGTATTTTATTACCAAAACTACCCCTATAAAATAATTATTTTAAAAAGGGACTTTCTTTCCATTAAAACAGTAGCAAAGTGACGTCTTCACAAATGATTATTATATGGAAGGAAGTAGCAATAAATATAAATGGTTAGGTTTCAATGAATTGAAGGTACAATTTGCAATGAATGTCAGGATTTTTAGAATATATTTTTTTTGGAATTATTTATTATTTTTACTATTTTAGAACGCTCACTGTCTTTGTTTAACTTGCTATTTCGATCATCTTCTAAAATGCATATTTTTCATAATAACGGCATGCCGCCACCTCTAAAACCATTTATTGGACAACCAACACTTCTGCCATAAGTGACCTCAAGTAGTTTGTTACGTTTGGTGACTTAGAAGGGGTGCCCAGGTTCATGGGGTAGGTTTGGTTCCGGATCTTGGCGGCGGGTACGTCTGCCTACCAACTGGCTCTGCGTGACTGGCCGGGTCGGGAGAGACTGGTCGAGGGAGACCTTTTGACCTCTCCAGCAGGAAGACCTTTCCCCAAAGATGACATAGACCCTAAAGCGAATTATTTTCCTCAGGGCCTCATGTGTGGAGCTAATGTGAAAAAATTCTGTATGTCTGCACTACAGTATCCACAGTTTAAGTTCTTATAGTTTCGTATAGTACTAGATGACGTGTGGTCGCCATTTTACGATTTATTGTAGATTTACTATAGACGAATGCATTACATAATACATATGTAGGTAAATATAATAACAAAGTCTTTGTTTTGCTTTTTTTGTAGAAATCTTTTACATCTACATTTTAACCTATATTTTGTTATGATAAACACATCGGATTAATGTTAAAATAACATTTTACCTAAATGGTTTTGGTCGTTATGTTCCTGTAAAATAAATGTTTTTAATTTGCTATGTAAACTATTTCCACCTTATCACTAAAAATCGATATAAAAAATAAATTTCGCAAAAATGTTAAAATATACGAGTATTTAAAAAATACTAGTGGGAGTTCACACCGGTAGAAGCGAAACCTTCAGAAAATTAAAGTAGACAAGAGTCGGAAGGCTACGAAGCACCGCATAAAGAGGAGACCGATTATTCTAACCCATTCTCTAAAAATGTTATAGATGCACGTGTTTGTCTCTTTTAAGTGTCGCTTTTTCGTTTATCCAGTTTCAAATCACTACGGTGCTAAAGAAGTTTTCACTTCAAAGTAATTATAGCATTTTTTTTTCTTGGTTTGCTTATTGTTTTTTTTTAGTGTCGCTTTTTCGTTTCATCCAGTTTCAAATCACTACGGTGCTAAAGAAGTTTTCACTTCAAAGTAATTATAGCATTTTTTTTTCTTGGTTTGCTTATTGTTTTTTTTTTAGTGTCGCTTTTTCGTTTCATCCAGTTTCAAATCACTACGGTGCTAAAGAAGTTTTCACTTCACAGTAATTATAACATATTTTTTTCTTGGTTGGCTTATTGTTTTTTTTAGTGTCGCTTTTTCGTTTCATCCAGTATCAAATCACTACGGTGCTAAAGAAGTTTTTCACTTCAAAATAATAATAAAATTATTTTTTTCGTGGTTTGCTTATTGTTTCTTTTTAGTGTCGCTTTTGCGTTTCATCCAGTTTCAAATCACAACGGTGCTAAAGAAGTTTTCACTTCAAAGTAATTATAACATTTTTTTTCTTGGTTAGCTTATTGTTTCTTTTTAGTGTCGCTTTTGCGTTTCATCCAGTTTCAAATCACAACGGTGCTAAAGAAGTTTTCACTTCAAAGTAATTATATCATTATTTTTTTCGTGGTTTGCTTATTGTTTTTTTTTGTGTCGCTTTTTCGTTTCATCCAGTTTCAAATCACAATGGTGTTAAAGAAGTTTTTCACTTGAAAATAATTATTTTTTTTTTTCGTGGTTTGCTTTCGCGTAAAACTGTAACAAAGATTTAAAATTCGAGTGTTCTTTAAGTATTGTATTTTTATTGTAATCTATATCTCTATGCAACTAGTGTTAAAACCATTTTATCTGGTATTAACTTAGATCAGCAAACATAAAAAGCTCTTTACGATAAAGTATTTATGTAAATGTATTTAAAAAATGATAGTAGGTCGGTGTCAGCCCTTACTAGTACCTAGCGCATTCGACATGTGGCTTTCTAAAACAATGGTACTATTCTGGAGGCTAACGTGACCCTAGGCGGTCGCTGTCACAGCCGGCCCGCCTTGTTGGGCGTTTCAAATAATATTTGATTATTTATTATGAATGATTATTTTTTAATATTTCAGTTTTAGGGCACACAATCAATATTTTTTTCTTACAATAAATTAATATAAGCCAAATTAAAAATATTCACCACAATATTTTTACAAAAAACCTGAAATAATTTCCAAATCCCATAGAGTAACGCTGTGTTACAAGACAGTTTGTCGAGGGTATTTTTAGCATGGTATGGGAAAGGTTAAATAAAAGTGGATCAACAAAAATTGAAACGTCTGAACGCGCCAATAGGGGGATATAACTCCGAACTTTTTTGTGTCGTGACCATGTCGTGACGTATGATTAATGAAAATATCATTTTATTGGTCCAAATTTCCATAGAAACACTGTTGAGAACTGAGTAGTATATCTAGTAGGATATCTATGGTATTATATGTCAAATAGAGATAGCACATTGTTCGAACCGGATATTCCTAACCTCCCAACACCGGGAGTATTTGTGAAAATGATTCCTTGATATCATTGCGGTGTCTGTGGCTGTGAAGATATTGATTCAATTCGGCATAAGTTACCGACCCACTTAAGGAGTGTCCCGAAGCCCAGCAGCAGCAATTCGATCCTCAAAAGCATCCCGGGTAAGCGTTCGCTTGGTAATCGGCGTCTGGTATCTTTTGTTTAGAATAATGTGATAATTGACCTGCAATATTATGTTTTTCTAGATAAAATAATTGATAATCAATACCAGAATGTAATATCAGTGATACAAGGAGGACTTCCACAAGAGCTTTACCTTTGACGAGGACAAAATCAACGACTTCAAAGAAGAGGCAGATGATGATATCAGAGATTGGGTACGTTTATAAGTACATTTTAATAATATTTGGATGATTTGTATAGCACCGTTTTTGTGAAAAATCACCTCGTCTGTAATGGACTGCTGGTACCTGCTCTGATGTATGGTAGTGAGGCATTGAACTGGCAGAGGAAGGAAAAAAGTATGTTGAATGTTGTAGAAATGAGATCCTGAGGCATGTGTGTAGTAAAACCATCCATGATCGTGTGAGAAACGTGGAGATCCGCAAAGAATGCAAGGCTGATGTAAGCATACTGAGTAAGGTTAAGAAAGAGACGCTCAGATGGTTTGGCCATGTAGAGCGAATGAACGAGGAAAATAGTGTACACGTTCCAAATGTGAATGGTAAAAGAAGCCGAGGAAGACATGGCATGACCAAGTGAATCAGATACTTGAGTCAGGCCATGTCAAGAGTCAGAATAATAGAATAGCATGTATGAATGTGAACGAGGCAAGGAGTGTGTGCCAAGATTGAGTTGTTTGGTGGTCTGTCCTCTCTGCCTACCCCTGCAGAAACAGCATGATGGTAAAGTTGGTCATTTAACTGGACTACCTTTTTACACGGTGCAATTATAGGTTTTTGTTTTGAATAATGTGGTAATTTGTTTGAAATATTGTGTTTTTCTAGGTAAGAGGAAGTCTCAACTCTAACACCCAGAAAGAGGAGAATGCAGTTGCAAATGGCGGAGACCAGGCACCAGGCGTCAATTGAGATACGCCCAACAAAATAATGCAACGGAACGTATCGCTACGAGTATTGAAGATTTTCTTTCCGGCTCTCTCTGAATGCATATATTTAAAGTATGCTCAATATAGGATGAAATTGTTGTCCTCATTTATCTTACTTGTCTTGTTCTTTTTTATTATTTATAAGACATCACAATGAACATCTTTTTAAAATTATCCTAAAAGACTGCTTTGTAATGAATATCTTTCAACACCTTTAAAATATGTTTGTATAATATTTTGTGAATTTATACATATGTGGATTAATAAATAAATACTTTTAACATCTTGGATATTTTATTTTTAAAATAATTTTTAGGCTGATAAATTGGGTAGTGGGTAGGGATTTATATTGTTTATGGTAGTACCCTTTTTTTTTTACTTTTCACTATCCTTGTCTATGGTATGTGACGTCAGAGAAATAAAATTTTCATTTTGACAGTTAAAATAGTGTTGAAACCAGTTGGGAACAAAAAGCCGGAAGATATCGATCTAGGTATTAGTTCATTTATGCTTTCTTCACTGTCAGTCTTTTCATCGTGTTTCCAATCTCTAATTCTACATAAAATCCCTAACACTGTTTAATTCATATAGTTTTATGGTAAATATCGGTTCGGACTGGCCACGCTTATTACGAATAATTTTTTAGTTAATTCTTTTAGAAAAAAACTTTAGATTCGCCTTAATTACTATAAAAGGAAACTTTTTGGCTTTGGGGCGGCGGAAAATAATGCATTTTAATTTTCAATTGCATAAAACCAAAATTCTCTTCGCGAACCGACACAGCGAAAATCCGCGGCCGTACCTGTCACTGTTATGTTGGTATCCTTGATAAATTAACAAGAGCTAATACGACTGTAGCCTATATTTAACGACTTTTTATTCGATTTGAGACTCGGTCGTCACACAAACCATCAACAAAGGATAGAGGAAAGAAAATAAAAGGCCGACCATAGACAATATAATTATCTTTCAGTACCTACCCAATATATTCGCCAAAAATATTATTTTAAAAATAAAATTAAATGTCAAAATGTTCCCCAGGGCAACAGAGCTGCATCTGACAGATTGCTGCCTTGAGAAAATGAGCTTACTTTTCTTTACGGCTCATTTTCTCCGGACAGAGCTTTATCAGATTGAAACCCGATGCCATATGAAGAAACCAACTGACGTAAAAATAACCTAAAATTACTTGAAATTTCAATCCCTTCAAAAGGGGAAGAAAAATTTCAAATAAGATTTAGCTTTCCTACGATAGTATCGACTTTGACATTTCTCTGGTTACAACAGAAAAATGAAAAACTCTCAATTAAACATTTTAGTATTTTATTAAAATCAGTAAATACAAGAAAAACTAACAACATCACGCCATTTCCCCGCAGGGGTAGGCCGATAGGACGGACCGTCAAACTCGGTCTTGGCACACAATCTTTGCCTCATTTACACTCACACATCAACTCTTACATACTATTTCTGACTCTTGACGTGGCCCGATGCAAATATCGGATTCCCTTGATCGTTTCAGGTTTTTCCTCTGGCGTCCCTGACTTCATCTACCACTCACATCTGCGTCATATATTCTACTTACACCCCACGCTTCGTTCATTCGCTCTACATGCCCAAACCATCTGAGGGTCCCTTTCTTGATCTTACTCATGATGATTAGCCTTTGCCTTAGCATTGCATTGCTTGATCATAAATAATAATAATATTTGGATGATTTCTATAGCGCCATTTTTCTAAAAAGTTACCTCAAAGGTGCTCTGCACAGACTTTATTTCTACAATCTAATTCCAACTACAAAGTAGACAATCCATTATAACAACTTATGGCTAAAACTTGAATCCACCGGCTCATCGATCATTGATTTGAAACTATATGTACAACGATTTGACCAATGAACGCTTTGCTGCATATAAAATGTAAACATATTATTTCATTTATACTCTGTACAGGCAGAAAATATACCGTATCATACGTAGTTTTACCACACATCCTTAGGGGTGTCATTTCTACAGCATTCCGTCCACTGTCCTCTGCCAGTTCCATGCCTCACTGCCATACATCAGAGTAGGTACCAGCATACCGTTGTGGACTGCTAGTTTCGCTTCTTTAGAGAGTTTTTTGTTAGCGCCAACGGCATTCAGTCCTCCATTAATAGAATTACCTACATTTACCCTTCTTTCAATATCTCTATCAGCCTTCCCGTCTCTCATACACATACTTCCCACAATATACAACTCATCTACCCGCTCCAAGTTCACAACTATATGGCACAATGTGTTCATACTCTTGTAACCGACGTGTTACGCACCCTCATATTTTAATTTATCATTTTTATGTCTTCTTTTCATGTACAATGCCCCGGTGCAACAAATAAAGCTTGTGTGCCAGGTTGCCACCGGGAGACATTTTAGACTCCTATTTTTTACAAATGATTTATGATTAATCCGCCTCAAAGGCGACCAGGCTGACTAGCCTCCTTTTTATTTTTTTATATATACCCCTGAGAAGGGCCGTTTTTCCGGCTCAAAGGAAGCGGACTGCTCCGCCAAGCGGACTGCCCTTCCTCCATTGCCGTTCTGCTGTTATGGCACAGCAGGAGGCGGCTGCTCCGCCAAGCGGGCTGCTTTTTATTTTTAATTACGCCCCTTTAAAGGGCCTTACGTTCTGGCCACTAAGCTCGTTAATACCGTGCCGCCAGCAACGATCTTTCGCCAACACATTTTATCAATTCAATTTCAGTGCCGGCAACCCGGGCGTTTATTTATTATTAGTTATGTACAACATGATTTTTTTTCCTTACCCTCCTCACTAGACAAAGAGTCTGTTCTGAGGCTGGTAACTAACAATTTCTAATTACATAAAAACAAATAAGTGGTAAAAACATAAAAAAAAAAGAAAAATATATATTATAGTAAAAATAATAATAATAAAATAAGAGGAAAATCAGAATTTAAAAACAGAGTAGAAAATAGAAAATATATAATATTAGATATTAAGAATATTACTTATCTCTCTTCTTTCTTTGACATTCAACCAGTTTAAAAATCTTTTGAAAACCCAATTCAAATTATTAGATGCGACATAGGTCTTGGGCTACAAACTTATTGAATATATTTTATTTTATTAATTATAATGTATTACAAAAAAAAACATGGTAACACATTATTCCCAATGAGTTAAGAAACAAACTCATTACGGGAAGGACAGACACATATAAGTACATTTTACATGGATATTACATAGATTTTACAAGTTAAAAAAAAAAATATATATATTTTTTTTAAATAAATAAAATAATAATAAAAGATGCATTGTCAGGAATAGAGATTTTTGAAATACTGAGAGACATTCATACACATAAACCATAAAAATAGAAAATAAAATAAAAAAATATATGGTGCCAAGTAAGATTCATGTTTTTTTGCAAAATTTGATTTGATATATGGTACTTGTAATTGATTGTGTGTGTTTGCTCTTGTGTATTGCGAGTGAGTTATGAAGTGTGGTGATATTTTTATGCAGTTTTTGTGGATGATCTTCTTTATGTATAGTTTATTTATGTCTAATAGGTTATTGTTGATCATTATCTGTTCTGTCGGATGTTGATAAGGCTTTCTAAACATAATTCTGATTATTGTTTTATGATTAATTTTAAGTGATTTGAGGTGAGTCTCTGCTGTTGCTCCCCATACTGAAATACCATACATTAGAATACTTTGACCGAGTGCATAATATATATTTTTTAGCTGAGGTAGTGACATAATGTTTCGAATTGTTTTGAAAATGTAAGATAGTTTCCGTATTTTTTTTTGTAATTAGGTTAATTTGGAGATCCCATTTTAAGTTATTGTCAACAGTTAAACCGAGATATTTAATATTTTGCGCATAATCAATTTTGTCACAAACACAGCGTGAGTTAGTTAATGAGGTAACTGTGCAGGGGTGAAAATGTAGTTGTTTTACTGAAAGTTAAGTATTTTGTTTTAGAAATATTTAGTGTCAGTAGATTATTTATTAGCCATTTATTTACTTCAGTCATCCCTGCTTCCGTGTTTTTGAAGACGTTTTCCCATGATTGGGCTTTGAATAAAATTACAGTGTCATCTGCATAACTGATAACTTTGTACTCTATGTTCTCTAGGCTTATCTCAGTTAGACTGTTAATGTAGATGAGAAACAGTATGGGACCTAAAACGCTGCCTTGGGGTACTCCATACCTGTTGCCTACTTTGTCACTTTCTTGATTATTGATTCTTACAATTTGTTGTCTATTTTCAATGTAGCTGATGAACCATTTTAGTGGTGGACCTGTTATGCCAATGTTTTTGAGTTTTTGTTGGAGTAATTTGTGTGAGATGGTGTCGAAAGCTTTTGCTAGGTCTAAGAACACTCCTAACACCTTTGAACCGCCATCTAGGTTTTTCACTATGTATGTGGTTAGTTCCGATAAGGCGTCTTCTGTTCCCATTTTCGCTCGAAACCCGAATTGACGGGTGGAGATCAGTTTGTGTTTGTCAAGGTATGCGAGCAGTCTTTTTTTCATAGTTTTTTCTAGTAGTTTCGATAGCGAATTTAGGAGAGTGATTGGTCTGTAATTTAAGATCAGCGTTTTGTCTCCCGATTTATGTATTGGAGTAATACAACCTATTTTTAGATGATCGGGGACAAAGCCGAGGCTGAAACTTTGGTTGAAAATATGTTGAAGTGGTATAAGTATATGTTCTCGGAGACTAATCAGTATATCATTGGAGAGGTTATCTGGGCCCACAGCGCAATTTGGTTTGAGAGAAATAATTAAATCCGATATTTCCTTTGTACTTATTTTGTGAGCATAAAACGAATGATTTGGTTGCATGGTAGAGGATAGTTTGGTTAAAGAGTCTTCTGTTGTGCCGTTTTTTAAAAGAATTTTTTCAGCCAAGTTAGATCCAACTTTTGCAAATTGGGAGTTAATAAAATTAGCTATTTTACCAGGTTCATTTTTTGTAAGGGTTTTGTTTCCATTTATTAACAGTACTTTGATCTTCGAGTCTTTTTTCGTATTGGAGAAAGTAATATCTTTGACGATTTTCCAGATTTTTTTGGGGTCATTTTTGGGGGATTTTATTTCTTTTTTGTAGTACTTGTATTTGGCTTGTTTGATTAATTTATTACAAAGGTTTCTATATAGCAGGTAATTATTTTTTAGTTTGTCATCATATGGGTTTTTGCGTACTTGCATGTGCATTGTGTCTCTTTTATGAATGCTGTTTACTAATCCTTTCGTGATCCAGGGTGTTATTTTTTTTTCTTTATGTGAGTAGTTTTTCGGGGTATTTTTTGTTGTATGTTTAGCAATATAGGTTCCAACTGTGGTCATAAATGTGTTCAGCGCGTTGTTTGGATCGGGTTCATTTAGTACATTTGACCAAGATTCATTATGTATGTCCTCTATTAGGGACTTAAAATTGATTTTGTCTTGTGCGGAGTTGTTTTTTTTCATCTTTTTGTTTCTTGTTAAGATGTATGCTTAGTGTAGTAGTGAAATGATCTGTGACCGTTGATCGAATAATGGATGAAGATGTTTTTTTCCTAGTTTTAACAAAAATATGGTCAATACAGGATTCAGAGTTTGACGTAATTCTTGTTGGTGAGTTGATTGTCGAATTTAATCCATAGTGAGTAAGTAGACTTAAGTATTCTGTGGTTATTGGTTGCCCGTTTAGTAAGTTAATATTCATATCCCCTGCAATAATTAATTGTTGTGTTTTTTTATTTTTTTCGAGAAGTTTATTTAAGGAGTTGAAGAAAGGTGAGAGATTGGTATAGCAAGGGGGTCTGTAGACGGCAAATATGGAGATGTCTGGTCCGAGGGAGATTTGGATACAGTTTGCTTCGATTAGGTTGATTTCTGTTATTGATGAGTTTAGTGAATCTTTGGCAAAGATTACTATACCGTCGTTTAGATTTAGATGTTTTGTGGAATGGAGAGTTGTATAGTCCTTTAAGTTTAGGTTTGTGTACGAGTCATCTAACCAGCATTCAGTCAAGATAATAATGTCGAAGCTTATGTTTATTTCGTTTAGAAGGATCGAGAAATTATCGAAGTTCTTTCGAATACTTCTAATGTTTTGGGATATTATGTTTAAGTTGTGTTTTTCTGTGAACAGAAAATTACAATCTGTCGCTTTGTCAAAAGTGTGTTCTGAGTTGTTAAATGTTTCTGTATCAATATTAAGTTGAGTGATCATGTTGCGGTTGCGAAGATACATAAGTTGATCCATACAAAGTTCACACATTTTGCTAGTGGTGGTAAATTAGGAGTAATATAGGAGTAAAAATTGAGAGTAAAATTATTCAAATACTTTGGATAATAAAAACCTTTAAAAACATAAAATCCTTTAAAAACATAAAATTTCATGGTAGAATAATTAGAATACTTTGGATAGTAAAATAGAATCCTTTTGAACCATAAAATTTGATGGTAGACTAATTCAAAGAGTTTGGATAATAAAAAATATATAAAACAGTAACATTTGATGGTAAAATAATAGCAGTATTTTGGATAATAGAAACCTTTAAAAACATAAAATTGGATGGTAAAAATAATGAAAATACTTAGGATAATAAAAACCTTGAAATGCACAAAATTTTAAAGGGAAATTATTTAAGTACTTTGAATAATAAAAACCTTTGAAACAATAAAATTTGACAGTAAAATTTTTCAAATACTTTGGATAATAAAAACCTTTGGTACAATATAATTTGATGGAAAAATAAGTTGAGTAATATGGGTAATAAAAACTTTTAGAACAATAAAGTAATATGGTAATAATGATGGTAAAATAATTCAAATACTTAGGATAATTAAAACATTTAAAGCCATAGCATTTTATGGTATAATAATAAAAAAAACATTGGATAATAATAACCTTTAAAAATATAAAATTTCATGGTAAAATAATTAGAATACTTTGGATAATAAAATAGAATCCTTTTAAACCTTAAAATTTTATGGTAGAATAATTCAAAAACTTTGGATAATAAAAAATATTTACAACAGTAACATTTGATGGTAAAATAATAACAGTACTTTGGATAATAGAAACCTTTAAACACATGAAATTTGATGGTAAAATAATGAAAATACTTTGGATAATAAAAACCTCGAAAAGCATAAAACTTTAAAGGAAAATCATTTAAGTAGTTTGAATAATAAAAACCTTTAAAACAATAAAGTTTGACAGTAAAATTATTCAAATACTTTGGATAATAAAAACCTTCGGTATAATGTAATTTGATGGAAAAATTAGTTGAATAATTTGGGTAATAAAAACTTTTTTGAGCAGTAAAAATTTGTGTTAAAATAATTCAAATACTTTGGATAATTAGAACATTTAAAACAATAGCATTTGATGGTATAATAATAAAAATACCTTGGATTTATCATCTTTAATATGTCTTTTTCTTTACGTACAATGCCCCGGTGCAACAAATAAAGCTTGTATGCCAGGTTGCCACCGGGAGACATTCTAAATTCATTATTATTTCGCCTCCAAGGCAATCAGGCGGCCCTGAGAAGGGCCGTCAAATTTGCTCACCGGAAACGGCTGCTCCACCAAGCGGACTGCCCTTACAAAACACATTTATTAACATAACTTCATTTACACACCCCGTAGGACAATAAAACAAAGACGTTTTATTACAGAGTCCTGACGGGCATTCAGGGAAACAAAATTAACCCTCTAACTCTTAAACTGCCAACGCTATCTGCATTTGCGCAAAAATTTTGGACTTAGAAAATTTCCGATCAAAAAACAGTCTTTTTCCATTTTAAAAATCCAGGAACCTCGTAAGACGACGAGACATACAGGTTTCGGTAGCCAGTCTTACATCAAATACCTACGAACAAATGGTAAACATTTCTAAAAATATTCCTAATTTCATCAAACTAAAAATCTACGGATAGAAAATATCTTTGTACAAATGTTAGAATTAAGGAATCTTTTGTAAACACTATGTTATAACCTGTAGAATTATTATAAAATAATAATTTTAAGCGACCACTTTCTTGAGCGACACCAGCAAAATGAAGTGCGACAAGAAAGTCGCAGTACTTACGGGCGAGGTCAAACCTCCCACCCCATAAATGTACCACGTGATCACCTTTTTGCCCAGATTAGGGTATTTAAGGGCACGTTTTTTGGAAAATAAATTAGTTCATCTCTAACAGTCAACTCGTGTTTTATTCTTCGGAAGTTTATATCATTCAGCTGCCTCCCCCGCCGACCTCTGCCTGTCTTCAGTCCTGGTGCCAACACTCCTCCAGAAGAGCCGGCCCTACTTTGGCAACCGCCAGGCGCCAGGATCAGGCAGAGGATTAAGCACATCCAGTGTCCTTCACGCATCAGGCACTGGGTGCACGGGAGGTCAGTTTTATTATTTGTTTCATCATCACCATCCTGTTCGTGCACTAAAAACCCGGTACTTTTTTACAGTCTTGTGAAGACGCTGATACGTCTGTTACACTCTCGTATGATAAAAATAGAACAAATTTAGAAAAGCTAAGCGTACTGAGAATATATTGCTCCTGCCGCATCCTGGTCCAGTCCATGGAGAACTCTTCCTCCTTCTTATGTTCTCTCAAGAACAGCGGTGCAAGAGAGTGGTGGAACGGTGTCAGTCCCCCCATCTCCTGACATGACACCACAACGTTGCTGTCATTACCTACAACAAACAATCATATGTCATCAAAGGTGCTAAATTAATGCTTTTACAAGTATTATTATAAAATAAGGTAAAATGCAAACAAACCCTGAGACCTGCAGGCGCGGGCCGCGGGCCGTCGCTCGTGGAACGTGCTCTCTACTCTAGATGAATTACACTAGTAATTGTAATTGTCAGCTGTAAGGGTAATGGCATTATATCCGTCAAGGTTTGGTGTTTCGAGCTGAAAATATTAAATAAAATATCTCATGAGATACATCAAGACAGACCGACAGATAAAAACAAAACAAGATAAATGCAAATGCAGAAATGTTTCATATAAATATTTTTACCTTGCACGAGCAACATCATATCGCGAAATGAGACGTTTTGCGATACTAGTAGTCACAAACATATATGTACGAGTTCTCAAAATCGGATAATCAACGTATTTAAGGCTGCTAAATTCACATCGCGCCAATTTTTCTTTTTTAGGAAGCAAAATTTGAATTCGCGTCGCAGGTAAATAAACCGTTGAGAGCAATGGAGCAACCATTTTGATATATTATATTATATCACCCAGCTGTCAAAAGTTTTTTCATAGAAATTCAAAGTTTTCCCATTGGTCGAGAGACTCTGTCGTCACACAGTCATAGATATTATCTATCTTTTGTATTGGTTGAAAATTTGGATCGGAGTTATACCCCCCTGCAAAACTGTCTACTCGCTCAGTAGCGACTAAAATAATGACTCCCGCGAGAACCAATCCTGTCGACATTTTGTAAAAAAAACTTGAGCTGACAGCTAGCGCCACACGCTAGACAGTAGCGAGAATTACGAGTCCCGCGAGAACTTATTCTTTTTATTATTTTTTTTATTATTAAGTTAAAAGAAATGTAATATTTCGCTTTCTTAACTTAAGTACAGAGCATATATAGTATAGTAGTTCAAGTTTAGTAGTAATAATATATTATTAATTTTGTTCCAACATCTTAAGGTTAAATAGTTTTTTTAAAGGTGTTTTATATTCTTTTCCACTTTAACGTTATCTGGAAGGAGATTATATATGTGAACTCACTCGTGGCCAATACTATTCTTGCCAATTTCAGTCTATACAGTATTTGTGTAGAATTTATTGTGTTTTAATATAGTTTTTTAATTAGCTAGTAATACGATTACACTGAGCGAGTTTACTTACCGATAGTGAATTTTCCAGATAGTAGCTTGTAAACTCGCTCAATGTAATCCAGGCTTAAGTAAAATAAATCTTAAAGGCTGGGAAAGGAAATTTTGATATTTAATTAAATGAAGACAATATTAGCGAAATTCAATCGAAATCTGGTAACAGAAAAATCAGAAAAGATATTGGCTCCGCTGGGACACGAACCCAGGAAATTTTAAAAATTGTCTATGACTTCGTTGCTGTCTATGTATAACCTAAATATTTTATTGACATGTGCTTTCTTCAGCGTCAGTCGTTTCATCCTGTTTCCAATCTAATACTACGTAATATCCCTTACTCTGTTTAATCCGCGCAGTTAAATTTATCATCCCATACTTGTGATAGTTATTGGTAAGTACTAATGCTGATATTCATCACACTATTCATTTATTAGCGGCTGACAGTCAAACTGATCGATATCTGTTCTTTCTGAGTCTAACGCGGCCTAGCTTACCCTATCCGCGCTAATCGGTACACCAACTTATGTAAGGGAATTCATTTTACATTTTGTTAGATGAACATTTAAACCGACAATTAGAAGTCTTTTGGATTAGTGTTTTTGTAGAAAAATTAAATTGCTACTTTCACTTGAGCAGTACTAGAGTAAGACAGTAACAGTGTACGGTTAAGGCCGGCCGTAAATATCAGATTTTTTCATCCGATTGTCTGATCCGACAAAATCGATTTTCATTACTCCGCGCCGGCTGTCCAATTCGGTCCGACAACGTGCGTGGCCCCGGTATTATAACCAATCCGGTTTCCGTATTGATTTTTGTCTGATCCGATTTTTGTCTGATGTGTGCGGCCTCCCTAATATGCGATAGCAGGTACTCGCTTTTTCCTCTTCTAATCTAAAAGTCAGTCATGGTAATATCCATTGTTTCATGTCTCGCTTATTGAACAAATCAGTCGCGTACTTCTGCTTAAGGCTTACATTCAATAACACAAATAACATTGGCGGAGCCGTTTCACTTCCTTAAATAAGATTGCCAGCGTAAAGTTTTTAAATTGCATTGATTAAAATACTCACATTATAAAATCAGTATTTTCCGATTTTCTGTTAAATGCGGAACGGCGAATCCAAAATAATGTAATACCGGTTTATCTTTAGAAATAGATATTGTATACATAATATTGAGTTTTGCCACTATTGATGGCGATTCCCAGCCGTTTTCAAATGGCAAACGTGAGCTTAAAATTCAGTTACAGTCATTATTGTATCCTCGTTTCAAATATGAGTTTTTGTTTTGGCAAAGTATTCCAAGCAAAACCAAATATTCAAAGCTAATGCGAATTAAATCTTCTTCTTCTATTTCTAGTTTAAATTAAGATTTAAAACCCGTTATTACATAATATGTCAAGCGTAACTTCCAAATGACATTCTATGACTTACGTAATAGGTACATATCCATGTAAAAATTTAACATCTTATAACTTGTATTGTAATGTACTGTGTAGGTATGTCTTAAGAAACAAATAAACAATATATATATATATAAATAGCTGAATTGTATGTTCGTGCATAACTTCTGAACGACTGCACCAAATCTGATACCTAAGTAATTCTTTTTCTTTTGTGTTCGTATTGTCAGGAAAAGGTTTGTATGTAACTACTCTGAGCTCTGGCATTATGAAATTTGTATAAAAAAATGCAATAGGTGGCAGGCGAGCTGTTTTATAACTTAATGTCACCGACACAATGTATGGAACACGGGAGGGGGGAGGGGAACTCGGGAGGGGTGTTCACGGGATTGGGTAAGGGGGAAGAGGGGAGTGGAGTTGCGAGAGGGAAGGTGGAGGAGGCAGATAGGGAACGCGAGAAGGGAAAGGGAGGCAGGATAAATGGGAAAGGACATGCTGGAAGAAACAATTTCTTTGAAATTTTTTTGAAATTTTTTCATTTTCAATGTTTACACTTACGTGAGAACTATCGAGTTATAAAACTCAGTTATTTCACAATTATAAAAATCTACAATTACATACAATTAAATACAGATACATATAATTTCAAAAACAAAAATATCACAAATAAAAATACAGAATTATATACAAGGTCACTCGAGTAACGTATTACAATGAGTGATAAAAGCTATTAAATGGCATTATGCTTGCCGGGAACCAGCTTGTTTCCAACATAAAAAATGTTCTATTTCAGGAATTTTTGAACAAATTACCTGCCGCTACCACAGCAGGGCCATGGATCTACTAAATCCTGAGACTGTTTCCATCAAGACGGAACCAGAGCCCCAGGAAGAAGGCGAATGTGAAATGCCGCACACGGATATAGATTTCGATCTCCAAGATGTAAAGAATGAATGTTTGCAATATGCGGAGATTACTCATATGGCCGGTTAGTTCCATTGAATATATTAAAGATGTAGCATGTTTAATTTGGAATTTTAACTAAATTTATTTCTCGCAAAAAGTTCTCGATTTCTCAATTGTATACCTATATTATTAGGCACATGTTGTAATTTACACTTATTATTACGTGCGTAAATATTGATGAAAATAAAAACGTTTCCATTGACTTCTTCGTGCACATGATCCTTTATGAAGCATCGGCCCCTAAAGGGTACATATGGGGTTTTTATTATTTTATTGATTTTATCAAAATTCCCGGCTATACATGATAAATGATTGATATCTTAAATCATTCAAATTAATAGATTTATTAAAAAAACAGTTTAGTTGTGTATCAATGATCCATGAATGTATTGTCATTTTTTTTTGCAGGCAGCGCTTATGTAAAAAGAGTGGCCATCAAGGCGGATTTTGGATCCCGCGAGGAAGATGAAAGGAGTTTTCCCTGTATGGAAATTGACATAGACCTGTCGGATGTTAAAAAGGAATGCCTAGAACGCGTTGAAAGAACGAACCAGGCAGCAGGTAAAACCGATTTTCATAGTAAGATTTAACATTTAGCGGTATCCATTTTTTCCACTTGGCGAAGGTAGAAGTCTTAATGAGCCTTTTTTATCCGTATTCTTTTTCAAATTTGTCGACAGATCTGAAGATGCATCCTGTGGATAAACGATTATCTTGTTCTCAATGTAACTACTCCTGCTCACATAAGAATAATTTTGTAAGTCACCTTCGCAATCATACTGGAGAAAAAAAACATTTTTTCTGTTCCAAGTGCAACTATTCATGTTCTCGAAAGAGCAATCTGAAAAGCCACATGCGGACTCATAGTGGAGAAAAACCTTTTTCCTGTTCCGAGTGCAACTATTCATTTTCGCAAAAGGGCCATCTGACAAGCCACATGCTGACTCACAGTGGAGAAAAACCTTTTTCCTGTTCCGAGTGCAACTATTCATTTTCGCAAAAGAGCAATCTGAAAAGCCACATGCGGACTCATAGTGGAGAAAAACCTTTTTCCTGTTCCGAGTGCAACTATTCATTTTCGCAAAAAGGCCATCTGACAAGCCACATGCTGACTCACAGGGAAGAAAAACTTTTTTCCTGTTCCGAGTGCAATTATTCTTGTTCTCAAAAAAGTGCACTCACGAGGCACAAGCTGACTCACAGTGGAGAAAAACCTTTTTCCTGTTCCGAGTGCAACTATTTATTTTCGCAAAAGGGCCATCTGAAAAGCCACATGCGGACTCACAGCGGAAAAAAACCTTTTTCCTGTTCCGAGTGCAACTATTCATTTTCGCAAAAGGGCCATCTGACAAGCCACATGCTGACTCACAGTGGAGAAAAACCTTTTTCCTGTTCCGAGTGCAACTATTCATGTTCTCGAAACGGCGATCTGAAAAACCACATGCGGACTCACAGTGGAGAAAAACCTTTTTCCTGTTCCGAGTGCAACTATTCATTTTCGCAAAAGGGCCATCTGACAAGCCACATGCTGACTCACAGTGGAGAAAAACCTTTTTCCTGTTCCGAGTGCAATTATTCTTGTTCGCGAAAGAGTGGACTCACGAGGCACAAGCTGACTCACAGTGGAGAAAAACCTTTTTCCTGTTCCGAGTGCAACTATTTATTTTCGCAAAAGGGCCATCTGAAAAGCCACATGCGGACTCACAGCGGAGAAAAACCTTTTTCCTGTTCCGAGTGCAACTATTCATTTTCGCAAAAGGGCCATCTGACAACCCACATGCTGACTCACAGTGGAGAAAAACCTTTTTCCTGTTCCGAGTGCAACTATTCATGTTCTCGAAACGGCGATCTGAAAAACCACATGCGGACTCACAGTGGAGAAAAACCTTTTTCCTGTTCCGAGTGCAACTATTCATGTTCTCGAAAGGGCGATCTGAAAAGCCACATGCTGACTCACAGTGGAGAAAAACCTTTTTCCTGTTTCGAGTGCAACTATTCATGTTCTCGAAAGGGCAGTCTGAAAAGCCACATGTGGACTCACAGTGGAGAAAAACCTTTTTCCTGTTCCGAGTGCATCTATTCATGTTCTCGAAACGGCGATCTGAAAAGCCACATGCGGACTCACAGTGGAAAAAAACCTTTTTCCTGTTCCGAGTGCAACTATTCGTTTTCGCGAAAGGGCTTTCTGACAAGCCACATGCTGACTCACAGTGGAGAAAAACCTTTTTCCTGTTCCGAGTGCAACTATTCGTTTTCGCGAAAGGGCTATCTGACAACCCACATGCTGACTCACAGTGGAGAAAAACCTTTTTCCTGTTCCGAGTGCAACTATTCATGTTCTCAAAAGGGCAGTCTAAAAAGCCATATGTGGACTCACAGTGGAGAAAAACCTTTTTCCTGTTCCGAGTGCAACTATTCATGTTCTCAAAAGGGCAGTCTAAAAAGCCATATGTGGACTCACAGTGGAGAAAAACCTTTTTCCTGTTCCGAGTGCAACTATTCATTTTCGCAAAAGGGCCATCTGACACGCCACATGCGGACTCACAGTGGAGAAAAACCTTTTTCATGTTCCGAGTGCAACTATTCGTTTTCACGAAAGGGCTATCTGACAAGCCACATGCTGACTCACAGTGGAGAAAAACCTTTTTCCTGTTCGAGTGCAACTATTCATGTTCTCAAAAGAGCAGTCTAACGATCCACATGCTGACTCACAGTGGAGAAAAACCTTTTTCCTGTTCCGAGTGCAACTTTTCATGTTCGCAAAAGGGCATTTTGAGAAGCCACATGCTGATTCACAGCGGAGAAAAACCTTTTTCCTGTTTCGAGTGCAACTATTCATGTTCTCGATAGGGCAGTCTAAAAAGCCATATGTGGACTCACAGTGGAGAAAAACCTTTTTCCTGTTCCGAGTGCAACTATTCATGTTCTCGAAACGGCGATCTAAAAAGCCACATGCGGACTCACAGTGGAGAAAAAGCTTTTTCCTGTTCCGAGTGCAACTTTTCATGTTCGCAAAAGGGCATTTTGAGAAGCCACATGCTGATTCACAGCGGAGAAAAACCTTTTTCCTGTTCCGAGTGCAACTATTCATCTTCTGAAATAAGTTAACTCACTAGGCACAAGCTGACTCACAGCGGAGAAAAACCTGAGTCCTTCTGATTGACGTCAGAGCACCCGACCGGCAATCAGAAGAACACGGGTTCAAGTCCCGTTGGCGGCAAGTATCTTTTCTCGGAAGATTTTTTTCAATGTAGATTGAGTGTTTCAGGCTGATAAATATTGCTTATAATAATTGTTACCCTTTGGATATCAATATTTTTTTACAGGAAGTGATTTTATTTAAATTCGATCTGCTCAAAGCAGGAGAGAAAATGTGACGAACTAAAAACAGAAAAAAGAGAAACACAGATATCAATGATATCTTAAGTTATTAGTTAAATACGTGGCTTTCAAGGGAGTGTTATTTTTTAATGAATGCTGTGAATTTAGCTAGGTTCATATTTAATACATCGATATTTGGGCATAATCTGTTAAATATGCTACAACTTGTTCTTATAAACACATTTTCAAGATATTTTAGGATGCTCTTAGGGATATAATATGTATACGGAGATCTAGTAACTCTTAATGAACATCTGAAATATTTTGTAGTAAATATGGGCTCTCAAAGTAGTTCTGAATAATCTTATAGAGTATCAATTGGTCTCTGATATCTCGGTGTTGATCGAGATATTAAAGGTTTATGATGACATTTTTTTTTTTTTTTTTTAAATAATCGGAGACGGTTTACATATATATAGTTCCCGAGAGCACTTAGGCCATAGACCCATTGTACTATCTCCCATTTTTCCTCATTCCTCATTTCATTTACTTTAGACAGTAATCCAGTCCCTTTTATAAAGTTCACCAGGATTGTCATTCGAAATGAAGCTGTATCTTCTGGTCCGACAATGTGTCTTCCCAGGTCTCATTTCCCCTCTTCACTCCTCCTTGGTTCCCTGAAGGCCCCACGACGGAAGAGGGCTTCATCTCTACTCTCCACTCCTTAGTTCCCCGAAGGCTCCACGACGGAGAGTCCACCTTCCCTTGGTTCCTCAAAGGCCCCACAAGGGAAGAGTCCACTCCACCTTGGTTCCCCGAGGGCCCCAGGAGGAAAGAGAACTTCATCTCTCCTCCATGGTTCCTTTAAGGCCCCACAGAGGAAGAGCTCACCAAGATGGCCTCATTTCTCCTCTTCACTCCTACATGGTCCCTCGAAGGCCCCACATGGGAAGAGGACATCATCTCTCCACTTCACTCCTCCTTGGTTCCACAAAGGCCCCGCGCTGGAAGGGTCTATAGGGCCCTTCCCCTTGGTTCCTCGAAGGCCCCAGAAGGGAAGAGTTCATGGAGGTGGCCTCAGCGCACCTCTCCACGGTTTCTCCTCTTAGTTCCTCCTATGGCCCCAGGAAGGAAATCCACAGAGGTGGCCTCAGCACTCCTAGGTTCCCAAAAGGCCCCTAGTTTTAGAATGGTCCAATTTTGTTTTTGTCCCACGAGTTACCAGGGAAATAGAAGGTCCACTCCAGCAGAGCCCTGAGTGGAGGAGGTGAGGCGACCTTGTTTCTCGGAGGCACCGTTCGTGACACTGTTCCCCAGGACATTTAGCCTGAGCACGGTAGCTCACACCTTGGCTTGGGATGGCTATTGCAGGTTTGTGTTTTCCACTCCCTGAGCCATGGGTTTGCCACACTCCCTACGCTATCTACGATGACATAGTTTTCATCATTTCTCACGCGATAAGAGACAAATTTCATAAACTTTTTCTGAACCTTTGAATATTTGCTTTAAATGTAGAACAATGAGGGTTCCACACTGTAGAAGCATAATCCAGATGGCTTCTCACATAGAATATGTAGAGAGTCTTAAATGTTTGTAGCTTTTTGAAAACTGAACTCACTCTAAGAATAAATCCCAACATTTTCAAAGCCTTCGACGTGATATGCTCGACTGATGAGAACCTGGAATCGTGCTTAAAATTAAGAATAATGACTCACAAACCTGACTTACTCAAACTTTCCAAGGAGATGCAAGGACATTATTCGCATTAAGTGTTTCAGTCATTGTCATGATTTAAATTTATGGATTCCCTTATTACATATTATGTTTTATCAATGAATAAAATTTTTATGTATGAAAACAAGTTTATTCAGTGTACCCGTAATTTTACGAAGTGCTAAAAATATATTATTTTTTTGCTAAATCAATGAACAGATTTGGCTCTCAAAATTTTTTTGTATCTTTGTAATGTATGCATTTGGCTCTTTGGCTAATAAGTTTGCCGACCCCTGGGTTAGACCTGATGTTACAGCGGGGAGTCCCTGATATTCAAAACTAGTATCATTAAAAAATGGTTGTAATGACGGAACCTGCTGCATCGTTTGAAATTATTCTGAATCGAATAATTTCAAACGATGCAGCAGATAAGATTTGTTATTTTTTCCTGGTAAGAGTGAAATTACGAATTATTTAAAAAAAATTTACGCCGACCTACCTCCTACATGAACAATTAAAAAATCATATGAACATCCACGCAGTAATATGTTCTGATAATTTTTTTGAAAAAAAGCGATAATTTCCGGTGCCATTTTAAACTTGTTGCATGTATTCATTAAACTTGACGCATATTTAAAACAAACTTAACTCGTTGATCCCAATAATAATATCGGTCCTGATGATATTCCACCTTTAATTTATGGCAGCGTGTCGCCGTTCACGCTTATCCCCTCTCACTCTCTCACAGTCTTTAGTCGGTATTTGTAGAAGAGTTTACTTCCAGATCTATGGAAACAGAGTTAAATAACACTGATCTATAAAAATGGGATAAGAGCGAAGTAATCAAACAAAACATTTTGACGAGCTTATTTTTGATAAAATAATTTTCAAAATTAAATACAGGATGTGTCCTGAACAGCATTGTCTTACAACTGGCAAATCAACACTTAGTAAATTAAAACTAGTTTCTAATGTAATTACTAATATAATCAAGTAAGTAATAATGTAATCAATGTAAGTTACTAATATAATCAATGTCCCTGAAATTAATGATTTAGGTGTAACTAATGACACTAAACTTAACTTCATACCACACCTTGAAAATATTTCAAAGATGAGTTGGGTCCATTGTACCATTTTACAGTCCGTTGGAACGTTAATTAAAACACAGAATGTAGTTGTTTAATTTTAATTAGTTTTTAAGTGAATTGTGAGAATAACCCGATTAACAATAATTCGGGCACAACATATTGTTAATTAAAAGTTTTAAAAACATGATCTGAATTATTGACACCTGTGGTGTATTTTTTTGTAATTCTTAGTTTATCGAATAAACCTTCAGTTGGATTCTTGGTCAATGTTACGGATATTTTGAACCTGCATTTTTCTTTTTCCTTTGGTTTGTGTCTTGAAAAGGTAATTTATATTTTATATATCTTTCTTTAAATTCTGACAATTTTTATTTCGTACTGTTTATATCTATGTAATTTATAAAGCTAATAAAATTTAAATGAAACAATGTAACTTTGTTTTAACCACTTGTATATTTCTCATTTCTCCTCTTCACTCCTACATGGTTCCCCGAAGGCCCCACATGGGAAGAGGACATCATCTCTCCACTTCACTCCTCCTTGGTTCCTCAAAGGCCCTCAGAGTGCCCTTCCCCTTGGTTCCCTGAAGGCCCCACAAGGGAAAAGTTCATGGAGGCGGCCTCAGCTCGCCTCTCTACGGCTTCTATTCTTGGTTCCTCCTACAGGCCCCAGGAAGGAAGTCCACAGAGGTGACCTCAGCACTCCTAGGTTCCCAAAAGCCCCCTAGATTTTGAATGCTCCATTTTTTTCTATTCCACGAGTTTCTAGGGAAATAGAGGGTCCACTCCAGTAGAGCAGTAGCGTAGGGGGGGGGGGGGAGGGCGGACCGCCCCGGGTGCCACCCGAGGAGGGGGTGACACTCGAACGTGGTGAAAAAACTTACGAAAGTGCAAAATTTCCGTAAAAAATATTTTACACGTTAACACTGACTGTTATTTTGCGCTATGGCTTGGTTGGTCGGGTATTCCCGAAACATGTTTCTTTTTGTTCCTAGCTCAGTCGGGGATTTTCCCTGAAATATTCCTTGTGTCATTCTAATTTCGGTCGTATATTGTGATTAACGTAGACTCGTGAAGTGAATTGTTATATATGGACTGACGTAAATTAGTGAAGAAGTTATTATTGTGTTAGCGTGGTTATTAGTGTTGAAAGACCAGTTTAAAAAACAAGGTATAGTCCGTCAACAAAGAGTAGAAAATATAAAAACTGGAACTACTAAATTTGAAGACTGGCAACACCAATTTAACTGTCAAATATTTTTTGAATTTTTTTTTTTTTTTTTAAGTTTCTTTATTCTTTGAAATTATTTGTTACATGGATTGGGGATTTTTCGACCACCATACTAGGCACATGCCTGTGTAGTGGTAGTCAATTGCAATGACACTGAATGTGTAGAACACAGTAAACCACATTTTAAAAAACATTTTTTCTTCATGACATAAATTTGATTAAAAGGTGATTTAAAAAGCGATTTTCTTTAATTTAATTTAACATAATTTTGAATTTAACAATAGATAGAAAGGAAGAATCACTAATGGTGAGTTTAGTTACACTACTTTGAGATCTGAATGAGTTAAATATATTCAGATCTAAAATTAGAGACATGATCTAAAGCCCCAGGCAACGCTAGGTATTTTATCTAGTATTAAATAATGTGAGCAATTTCTAAACTGTGCTTTATATTTTATTACATTATAGTTATTCATCATTATGTTAACACAAAATTGCAAAAGTATAATAATAATATACCTATATGCAATTCTAATTTTGAGATCGGCGGGTATCTATACTGCAATGAAAAAATATTTTTTCCACTATTATGCCTTTTTAATTTTTTATAAAAATGTAGGTTACGCAGCTTTACTTTGACACCATGATTTATGTGTTTAATATTGCCATTTGATCAACAGTGACGCCATCATATATTTTCTACTCTTATTTGACACACTGTAGGTAGGTGTGAATTTTTAGATACCGTTTTGTAGCGTATGAATAGTTACAGTCGAGTCAAGAAAAACGTTTTCATCACTGTGAGTTAGCAAGTACCATTTTAGTTATTTTTTTCGAGAATAAGAATAGTTGCAGTCAGGACAAGAAATAGGTTTTTTTCCACTGTCGGTAATCGTGTGATTTTTAGATTTCTCTTCATAGTACATGAATAGTTGCAGTTTGAACATGAAAAAGGTTTTTCTTCACACTGACTCAGCAAACTGACTTCTTATGTATCACTTTTGAGAACACGAATATTTACAATCAGGACATGAAAAGGTTTTTCTCGTCTGTGAATCATACTGTGGAATTTTAAATCTTCGTTTTGGGACTTGTATAACTGCATTCAGATCATGAAAAAGGTTTTACTCCACTCTAAGTAAGCTTATGAATCATAGTGGAGTAAAGTATTGCTCCATCTGGAAACCTTTGAAATATTACTTTCTTCAGGGCCTCCTTAGTGGTACTAATGTAAAACGAAATATGTGTTGTAAAACCATGTAGGTGTATTAAAGGTAAGACAGTACTAAATTGTGGAGATTTGAAAGGAATGAAAGGCCGATAAAAATAATAATATTTTCCCAATTTGTTTATGAATTACAATTTAAAAAAATAAAATAAACAATATAACCATGGACCTATTGCGAGTTTGAAATCTCTTGTTTTATTTTTACCGCAAACGCGATTAAAACAAGACAAAGTTATTGAAGTGACTTTCCAGTACTTGGCGCAATTTAATTGAGACTTTTAGGTAAAAATAATCACTTGGGTGTTACGTAACGTTTAGGGGGAGGGAGGTGCAGAAAAATGTTACGGCGCGTTGCATAGGGGGAAAGATGGTCAAAATTTTTCAAAAATTACGTTACGTTATGCTTGAATGGTTCACGACGAGTTCATCGAAAACGAATTCATCGAAAATCGATTCATCGAAAATCAATTCATCGAAAGCAAATTCATCGAAAACGAGTTCATCGAAAACCTATTAATCGAAAATCATTTCATCGAAAACCAATTTATCGAATGATCAATTCATCGAATCACCAATTCATCGAAAAA
Organism: Limnephilus marmoratus; assembly: GCA_917880885.1. NCBI lineage: Eukaryota > Metazoa > Arthropoda > Insecta > Trichoptera > Limnephilidae > Limnephilus > Limnephilus marmoratus. Next base: position 41,502,839 of record OU862907.1, on the reverse strand, counting down.
ATATATTTTGTTGATATTTGAGAGAAATGCAGAGCGGACCGAGAAGTTAAAAAAGCATTGGTCAATTAAAGTTGACAATAAATTTATATACCTTGGTATATAAAAAGTTGATAATAAAACTTTGGACAAGGAAACTAATTTACCTAAAAGATTAATTAGTAAAATGCTTTTCATAAACAAATATGAATGTGTTAACTATAAAACGGACATCGAGAACCTTGGAAATTTGTATAAATATATAATTAAAAATACCTACATAGTTTTGTGTACTATGACATATGATTGGATTGATTTTGAAATTATAATTTGATTCATTTTTATTTACAGTAGGTAATTTTATAATATTAAAATTTAACATATAATGTGCTCATGCATTCTCTAATAGTATATTAAATATGGTATTGATTTGATTATTTTTTGCTTTGTTTTTACTTACATCTTACATACCTTATGTGTGTAATCTGCGAACTTAGAAATTGATTCTTTTCAGCTCTGAGCAAGCCCACACTTGTCAACTGCGAGACTTTTCTGCGCGGCGGCCTGAAGTGGCGTGGGACTCGTTCGCTCCGAAATGGAAGTGTGCGGGGTGCTAATGCTAGCTACATATTGTGATACAGGGGCAGTACGGCGATTTATTATTTCCTTTCGGAAATAAGCAAGTTTAAGTACCGATGTATTATTTTTAGGCTAACCATACGTCCCGATTTGACCGGGATCGTCCTGGTTTCAGACACGGTTCCCGGAGTCCCAGCCGGTTGTATATTTTTTCTCAGTTTTTATTCTGTGGGGCTGTGTCAGAGGCTGGCAACTCGAGCGAACTGCGGCGCCGTGCGCCGAGTTTCCTATCCTGGCTGCAACTTTTCTTCTCGAAAAAAAACTAAAATGGCGCTTGCCGGTTCACAGTGATGAAAAACCTTTTTCAAGTCCCGACTGTGACTATTCATGTGCTACAAAACGGTAGGTACCTAAAAATTCACATGCTTATCCACACTGGAATCAAATTGCTTATCTTGTACAAATAAACTTCTTAGAAATCATTTGCTGACTCACAGTGACATAAAACCTTTAACATGTTTCTACTGCGACTATTCGTGTTCTACAAAGAGCCACCAAAAAAATCACGAGTTTGCCACAGTGGACAAAAACCATTTTCTTGTCCCGAATGCAGTTATACAAGTTCTCAAGAGGAATATTTAAAAATCCACAGTACGATTCACAAAAAAGAAAACCTTTTCAAGTCTGAATTGAAACTGTTCTCAAAAGTGATGTCTTAGAAGTCACTTGCTGACTCATAGTGGAGAAAAACCTTTTTCATGTTCCGACTGCAACTCTTCATGTATTATGAAGATAAATCAAAAATCACATGTTTACCCACAGGGGACAAAAACCATTTTCTTGTCCCGAATGCATTTATACAAGTTCTGAAAAGGAAGATTTAAAAATCCATAGTACGATTCCCAGAAGAGAAAACCTTTTTCAAGTCCTTAATGAAACTGTTCTCAAAAAGGATGTCCAAGAAGTCACTTGCTGACTCATAGTGAAGAAAAACCTTTTTAATGTTCCAACTGCAACTTTTCACGTATTACGAATATAAATCTAAAAATCACATGTTTACCCACAGTGAACAAAAACCATTTTCTTGTCCCGAATGCATTGATACAAGTTCTCAAAAGGAAAATTTAAAAATCCACAGTACGATTCCCAGAAGAGAAAACCTTTTTCTAGTCCTAAATGAAACTGTTCTCAAAAGGGATGTCCAAGAAGTCACTTGCTGACCCATAGTGAAGAAAAACCTTTTTAATGTTCCAACTGCAACTTTTAACGTATTACGAAGATAAATCTAAAAATCACATGTTTACCCACAGTGGACAAAAACCATTTTCTTGACCCGAATGCATTTATACAAGTTCTCAAAAGGAAGATTTCAAAATCCACAGTACGATTCACAGAAGAGACAACCTTTTTCAAGTCCTAATTGAAACTGTTCTCAAAAGGGTTGTCTAAGAAGTCACTTGCTGACTCATAGTGGAGAAAAACCTTTTTCATGTTCCGACTGCAACTCTTCATGTATTATGAAGATAAATAAAAAATCAGAGGTTTTCCAACAGGGGACAAAAACCATTTTCTTGTCCCGAATGCATTTATACAAGTTCTCAAAAGGAAGATTTAAAAATCCACAGTACGATTCACAGAAGAGATAACCTTTTTCAAGTCCTAAATGAAACTGTTCTCAAAAGGGATGTCTAAGAAGTCACTTGCTGACTAATAAAGAAGAAAAACCTTTTTCATGTTCCGACTGCAACTTTTCATGTATTATGAAGATAAATCTAAAAATCACATATTTACCCACAGTGATAAAAACCTTTTTCTTTTCTAGAATGCAGTTATTCATGTTCACGAAAGGGAAATTCAAAAAATCCACCGCATAATTCACTGTGAAGAAAAACCTTTTTCGTGTCGCGGCTTCATGGTCTACAAAATATGTAAAATATGTGACTTTTTAGATAACCCTTTGTAGAACGTTATAGTTAGAGTCGAGCCATGAAGAAAGTTTATCTCCACTGTGAATCAGCGAGCGCGTTCTAAAAAGTCCCTATTGAAAAAATAAAAAGTTGCAGTCGGGACACGAAAAGGTTTTTGTCCACTGAGGGTTTACATGTCATATTTTAGATGTCCCTTCCGATTACACAAATACCGGCAATCGCGACATGAACAAGATTTTCTTCCCTGTGGGTAAATATGTGACGTTTTAGTTTTTATTTTGTAGAACATAATAGTTGCAGCCGGGACTCGAAATGGAAAAACGTGCGATAATGTAAGATTTATCTTCTTAGTAGTTCCTGAATACTTGCGATGCGAACATGAAAAGGGGTTTTCTCCACTATGAGTCAGCAATTGTTTCTTAGGGTTCCATGCCAAGTCATAATGAAACCAACTCATCAACACCTTAAAAATGTCATTAAAAGCTAAAAAAATTATAATTTAAAATACCCGGTAACTCTAACCTAACTTTACCTATTTAACCAATTTTAAAATATTTTTTATCATCACTCTTATGATTTTTCTGAGTAATTAATGAGTTGGTTTCATTATGAGTTGTCTGGTCACCGTTCCTTAGATATCCATTTTGAGGACACGATTAGTGGCAGTCGGGAAATGAAGAAGATTATTTACCTTTGAGCTATGAGAATCGTACTGAGGATTTTTAAATCTCTCTTATGAGAACTTGTATAACTGCATTCGAAACATGAAAAAGGTTTTACTCTTCTATGAAGCTCGGGAAAACGTGCGATAATTTTCGGGACAAGAAAAAGGTTTTTGTCCGCTGTGGGTAAACATGTGAATTTTTAGATACCGTTTTGTAGCGTATTAATAGTCGCAGTTGGGACATGAAAAAGTTTTTTCATTACATTGAGTCACAAGTGCTGTTTAAGTTATTTTTTCGAGGAGAAAAATAGTTGCAGCCTTGACAGGAAAAAGGTTTTTCTACACAGTGCGTAAACATGTGTATTTTAGTTTTCCCCTCGTAGTTCGTGAATACTTGCAATGGGAACATGAAAAAGGGTTTTCTCCACTATAAGTCAGCAAGTGTTCGTTAGGGTTCCATGCCAAGTCATAATGAAACCAACTCATAAACACCAAAGAAAGGTCATTTAAAGTAAAAAAAAATAAAAATAGCCGGCAACCCTAACCTAACTTAACCTTTTTAAAAAATAAAAAAAAAAAATTTTTATCATCACTCTTAATGACCTTTCTGAGTTGTTTTTGATTTGGTTTCATTATGAGTTGTCTGGTCACCGTTCCTAAGATATCCCTTTTGAGGACACGATTAGTGACAGTCGGGAAATAAAGAAGATTATTTACTTATGATCTATGAGAATCGTACTGAGGATTTTAAATCTCTTATGAGAACTTGTATAACTGCATTCGAAACATGAAAAAGGTTTTACTCTTCTATTAAGCTTGTGAATCATAGTGGAGCAAAGTGTTGCTCCATAGGAAAACCTTAGGAAAATTACTTTCCTCAGGGCTTTCTCAATGGAGCTAATGTAAAAAAGCTTTTGTTGTTAGACTTAAAAATAAAACAATTTTCTTAGTAATTACGTTTTTTATTTCTTTAACATATGTTGTTTTAAATAACAAGAATGCTGTAAGTATAATTTTAAGTTTACAACCTTGTAAAGTATTCCTCGACAAGAAGGCTTACCGTAATTCTGAAGCCCCAATCCGGGACGGGAGGCAGTGGCGGTCCGTCCTGTAGTTATTGTGCCAATTGTACTTTTCGCTGTTCTTCTTAACATTCTGTCATTTTTTTCATAAAAATCACTGTATGTAATGCCAAAATTTAATTTACAGAATAGTTACATTCGTACAGTAGACTCCAGCATGCGGCCACGGTCATCCGACCAAATGTGATTCATTATAGAGAAAACACGCTCGAAGGGGCTGAAGTTCCAGGTAAGCACAAAATATATTGGATAATTTTAATCAGATTAGGTGCATCAATGTGTTGCTCTTTAAAATGTTTGAATAATTGGACCCATTTGTCCACGTAATCAGTTTGGGTCGTCGTTAAATTCCATTCTTGAGAACTTGTATAACTGCATTCGGGACAAGAAAATGGTTTTGACCACTGTGGGTAACTGTGGTGTGATTTTAAGATTTATCTTCATAGTATATGAATAGTTGCAGTCGGAACATGAAAAAGGTTTTTCTCCATTATGAGTCAGCAAATGACTTAGATATCCCTTTTGAGAACAGCTTCATTTAGGACTTGAAAAAGGTTTTCTCTTCTGTGATCTTACTGTGGATTTTTAAATCCTCCTTTTGAGAACTTGTAATACTGCATTCGGGACAAGAAAATGGTTTGGTCCACTGCGGGTAAACATGTGATTTTTAGATTTCTCTTCATAGTACACGAATAGTTCGGAACATTAAAAGGGTTTTTTTACGCTATGAGTCCGCAAGTGACTTCTTAGATATCCCACATTCGATATAAAGAACTGGTTTTACTGAATTTAATAAAAAAGAGATACATTACTACCTTCAGTCCTTAATTATGGCTACATTCAGAACATACAATTTTTTTTCCTGCAATTCTGGCTGCACATTGTCTGCAACCAGAATTTTGTAACTGCACTTTGAACACCAGAATGATTTCTTCAAAATACATCACTAGATTCATAAACCACAACTGGAATTTTTAGTTGCATTCTGAGCCCAGATCTAGTTTTAATTTCGGTTGAATTTGCATGCAGGGAAATAAAACTGCACTCAGAACACGAAAATGACTTTCCTCTATTTCTGACAGCACAAACTACGCAACCAGAATTTAATAAATACACTTCCAATATGAGAAATGAAATCACACCTAACACGTTTGTTTGCGTTCTTAACACAGAACTGGTTTTAATTACAGGGTGAATCTCTACGCGTTAAATTCAAACTACACTCAGAACGTGAAATTGCTTTCCTCCAATACTGGCAGCACAAATGCAACTATAAACTGTAACTGCATTTCAACACGAGAATGGTTTCCCACGAAACTCGTTAGCAAGATGAAACCCCACCTAGAATTTTTTCGTTGCATTCTGAACACAGAATTGGTTTTAATTTTAAGTGAGTTTGTTCGCGGGGAATTAAAATAACACCCAGACAACATTACTTACGCAACCAGAATGTTATAAATGCACAACTTACGCGAGAAATGCGTCAAAAAATAAAACTACACCTCAAATATTTTCGATGCATTCTAAACACAGAACTGTTTACAACATTTCTTGTCTTTATTTGTGACTCCTGGTATAATTCTTCTCCTCTCGTTTGTATAGATCCATCCGTAAGTGGTGTCATCATATAATTGGTTTGAGCATAACCACTGTCACCTAACAATACTCTGTTGTCAAATTTTCTCTGAAGAAAACTTCTTTTCAAGGCAGAATTGTCCCTTATATTAGAATCATGGGCAGATCTTTGCCACTGTGCCACAACATCGAGGAATGGAACATGAATGAATTTCAATAAATTGAATTGAAATCAGCTGCAGCTACACACTGCGTAATAATAGAAACAATACCTACCCTTTTCTATTCCTGATACCTATATAAATCTCTGCCATACTTCCGCCAGGAGACAATAAACAATAAGCGCACATGAGTACCATCAATGGCGCCACATACTCGAGGAAATTTCGTTATTCTGTAAAATTCTGCTGCTATTCCTATTCTCTGCCGCTTCTCAGAATTATTAGGCATCTTGATAATTTTTTATACCTACAGAGAAGCGATGGCATGGGTAACAAGGTGTACTATGCGACAAGCTGTGGACTCGTCGACGCCAATCATGTCGCCACAAGTAATTAATTGACTCCCTGTTGCATAAAATCTCAATGTGCATAATAAGGTGAGTTGGGGTAAGTGCAGCATACAAATCGTCGAGATGGACTTTCAACTGATCGCAAACTAGATGTGATTGTGGTATTCCTTTGAGACTTTGATACATTGATGACTAATCATTTCCTAACACAAGTCTATTAAAAACAGGATGATTCCTCACAGGATTGCTGAGATTTGATGCATTTTAGGAAAATTGAGTGAACAGTTGCACTTCCCCCGGATTTGGGGTAAGAGCATCTGGCTGTATTATTTATGTCAAATTGTACACGCAATGAAAAAATGTTAACTGACAAGCTTTACAATATTATAAATATACTATTATGGTTTATTATGACTGCAAATTTGCTCTAATACCAAAAATATTCAATAAAATTGCTTAAGCGGGGGAAGTGCGACATACATACCGCTAGTGATGGGGTAGAGTAATATTTGTTTTTCGTTTTTAATATTTTTTTATTCAATGTTATTATCTAGGCGGCAAAACAATTTGGGCTACCAAGACCTACAATGACGTGTTATATCACCGGAAGACGATGCAACAAATCAAACTCACTGGGACGAAGCATGTTTTAACTGCTGAGATTGGTTGATAATTTACACACCATGGAAAAATATGGCTTTGCGCTGTCAAAAAGGGAAGATAAAGAACTTGTTTCTCTTTAAATAAAACAGAATGAATTAAAAACGCTCTTCTAAGATGGCGTTCCTGGTCATGACTGGTTTGCAGGATTTGCCAAACGATATAATTTATCTACCTAAAGTTTGTGTAGGATGAATGGACATACGGCAACGATCTTTCTGAGACAAGGTACGCGGCAACAAAAAATGGTTGGATGGAATTTGAAGTTTTTTTCAATTATTTTAGAAATAATTTTCTGCCTACAATTGGACAGGCTCGACAAGTCTTATTAATATACGATGGTCACGCAACTAACGTGAGTTTAAATTTAATTGAAAAGGCAAGAATAGAGAACGTAACTATCTTAAAATTACCTCCCCACTCGAGCCATTTACTTCAACCGCTAGATTTAAGGGAGATGAAGTCACTGAAAGATTCGTAGAATCAGTATTTAGTGAAATGGTAAAGACTACATGTTGGATCCAAACTTCCAAAAAAGGAGAATGACAAATTTGGAATGATCTCGATCCCAAAATAATACGCAACGGATTTAGGAAAAGTGGAATTTATCCGTATGACCGTCAAGTAATAACCAAAGATAATTTTTACCCATTAGACTTATCGCGGTGCGAAAAGTCTCAAGATGTTATTTCTTCAAAGGTTAACATTGAAAACCAACATTAAGACATAGAAAAAATGGGAAGTAACCAAGAAATTTTATATTAGTAACCAAATAATTTTTAAATATCCACTCATACGGCCACTTTTCACCTCAGCTACTGCTTCTAAAAGTTTTTCCTTTGTATAGGAAGCAGCCTTGTCAGTTTTTCGTGTATAGTTTCTCGGCAATTTGAATTCTGTAAAATAATGAATACTTATAATAATAAAATGGACAAGTATCTACAAAAATTGAAAACAAAAACTGCCTTCAAAAATCAAAACAATTGGAAATCGGTGTGTTTTTGTTCATAGAAATAGAGTAAAATAGATATTATATTTGAAATTTCACAATAATTATAGAAAAAAAAGAAAAAAAAAAAACAGCACTGCACATCACTAGTTGGAAATTCTTCATACAAAATTGTGTGGGGTAACTGCACCTGCTACGCAGTTGCACTTCCCCCACGACTAAATATGAATGGGGGAAGTGCATTTAGTCTTATTAATCATAATCCGTGAATCTAATCATAAAATCAATGTGTACATCCCAAACTGCAATTCAAAATAAAGGTACTCGCCTAATTACAGCATCCTGGCACAAGAGATTATCGAAATATAAGGTGGATTGAAAAGACATACACTACTCGCATATTGACATCAAATAACTGTCATTATTTGAAATGGTGTCACAGGTCAACCGATGCTTGGAATAGCACCATCTTCATGTGGGAACTGAAGACCGTGTTTTGTAATATATATTGTAATAGATGGCAACCCTGAGATATTATTTATAACAAAGCAAAGAGGCTTAGATGCACTTCCCCCGTATATGCACTTACCCCAACTCACCTTACTTGATTCATAGGTGTCACAGCATTGTTTTTATTGGTGTTGAAATTAAACTGAGGTTCAATTTATTGCACCAATAATGATGTCGTTTCTTTACTGAGACGAAATCTTCTTGAAACTTTTTGGTACTGAGTGTATCAAATAAATTTGTTCTTCTGTTTAGGTACTTCTATCACTATAAACGGTCTAGGTAGGTATTTATAAAATCTATAATTTCTTCGTCATCGTCAGAATACAAATCCCAAATGTCCATCGTGAATACAAATTAATTAGATAGATTTTTGCAGTATCAGACAATCGGAAATCGAAGAGATAACCTATAAATTTTACATTGTCGCTATGAAACTGACATTTGCTATTAAACACATTTAACTCAGTTTAACAGACCTTTTGGGTATTTAATTTTGACAGCTCTACTATCTACAAAAAATGTTTTTCGATGAATTGGCGATTCGATGAAGTGATCATTCGATGAATTGATTTTCGATGAATTGATTTTCGATGAACTCGTTTTCGATGAATTTGCTTTTGATGAATTGATTTTCGATGAATTCGTTTTCGATAAATTTGCTTTCGATGAATTGATTTTCGATGAACTCGTCGGTTACCGCTTAAACGCCCCTTTTACTATTTCACGATTGAAATTTTATCGTTACACTCTGAACACAAAACTGGTTTTAACCTAAGTTTTGGTTATTATGTTTTCATGACAGCAAATGATTTTCTTCAGATTTTTGCAGCATATTAGAATTGAAGACTCCACACGGAACTATGTTATTTGTAGCTATATGGCTCGGTCGGTCAGCATTCCCCAAAAATGCTGTTATTTTATTTTCGTTTCTAGCTCTTACTATTGATTTATTGGAGACAGTGGCGTAGCTAGCATGGGTGGCACCCGGGGCGGAAAACGCGGTGTCACCCCCCCCCCCCCACATTTTTTTTTTTTTTTTGAGAAATTCTAAACAAAATTTTGACTTCCTAAAATACAAAAAAAACATTTCTAGCTAGTCAAATATGTAAAAAAAAATTGTAATCCTCAAAATTAAAAACACTAACAGAATAACAGCTTTTTCAACAATCGATAGGTGATAATTTCCTTCGCGAGTTCCCGTCAATCACAATGTACGAAAGAAATGAGAATGACACAGGTGAAAAGCAAGGAATATTTCAAGGGAATCCCCAATAAATCAATAGTAAGAGCTAGGAATGAAAATAAAATAATAGAATTTTTGGGGAATGCTGACCGACCGAGCTACAAATAACGAGTTCCGTGTGGAGTCTTCAATTCTTATATGCTGCAAAAATCTGAAAAAAAATCATTTGCTGTCATGAAAACATAATAACCAATACTTTAGTGTTCAGAGTGTAACGATAAAATTTCAATCGTGAAATAGTGAAGGGGGCGTTCAAGTATAACGTAACGCAATTTTTGAAAATGTTTGACCCTCTCTCCCCCCATGCAACGCGCCGTAACATTTTTCTGCACCTACCTCCCCCTAAACGTAACGTAACACCCAAGTGACTATTTTTACCTAAAAGTCTCAATTAAATTGCGCAAAGTACTGGAAAGTCGCTTAAATACCCTTTTCTTGTTTTAATCGCGTTTGGGGTAAAAATAAAACAAGAGATTTCAAACTCGCAATAGGTCCATACGTACATTGTTAATTTTATTGTTTTAAATTGTAATTGGGAAAATATTATTATTTTTATCGGCCTTTCATTCCTTCCGGATCTCCACAATTTAATACTGTCTTACCTTTAATACACCTACATAGTTTTACAACACATATTTCGTTTACATTAGCTACACATTAGGCCCTGAAGAAAGTAATTTTACAAAGGTTTCCACATGGAGCAACACTTTACTCCACTATGATTCATAAGCTTACTCAGAGTGGGGTTAAACCTTTTTCATGATCTGAATGCAGTTATACAAGTCCTCAAAACGAAGATTTAAAAGTCCACAGTATGATTCAGAGAAGAGAAAAACCTTTTTCATGTCCTGATTGTAACTATTCGTGTTCTCAAAAGGGATACATAAGAAGTCAGTTGCTGACTCAGTGCGGAGAAAAACATTTTTCATGTTCCAACTGCAACTATTCATGTACTATGAAGAGAAATCTAAAAATCACACGTTAACCGACAGTGGAAAAAAACCTATTTCTTGTCCTGACTGCAACTATTCTTATTTTCGAAAAAAATAACTAAAACGGCACTTGCTAACTAACATTGATGAAAAACCTTTTTCTTGTCCCGACTGTAACTATTCATGCGCTACAAAACGGTATCTAAAAATTGACAACCTGCCTTGTTTTTCAAACTGGTATTTCAGCACTATTAAACACGCTTACACAATAATAACTTCTTCACTAATTCACGTCAGTCCATAAATAATAATTCACTTCACGAGTCTACGTTAATCACAATTCACGAACGAAATTAGAATGACACAAGGAATATTTCCGGGAAATCCCCGACTGAGCTAGGAACAAATCCCCGACCAACCAAGCCATAGAGCAAAATAACAGTCAGTGTTAACGTGTAAAATATTTTTTACGGCAATTTTGCACTTTCTTTTTCACTTAGTTTTTTCTCCACTTTCGAGTGTCACCCCCTCCTCGGGTGGCACCCGGGGCGGTCCGCCCCCCCCTCGCTACGCTACTGATTGGAGATTCCCGTGAAATATTCCTCACTTTTCCCCTGTGTCATTCTCATTTCTTTCGTACATTGTGATTGACGGGAACTCGCGAAGTAAATTTTCACCTATCGATTTTTGAAAAAGCTGTTTATCTGTTAGTGTTTTTAAAAGTGTTTTAATTTTGAGGATAATTTTTTTTTTACTTATTTGACTAGCTAGAAATGTTTTTTTTTTATATTTTAGGAAGTCAAAATTTGTGTTTTGAATTTCTTAGAAAAAAAAAATTATGGGGGCGGGGGGGGGGGGGGGGTGACACCGCGTTTTCCGCCCCGGGTGCCAACCATGCTAGCTACGTCACTGGGTAGAGCCCCGAATGCTGTAGTAAGGTAATACTCCGAGATGCGATCATGTTTCTCGGAGGCACCGTTGGTGACACTGTTTCCCAGGACATTCAGCCTGAGCACGGTAGCTCACACCTTGGCTTGGGATGGCTATTGCAGGTTTGTGTTTCCACTCCCTGAGCGATGGATTCGCTACACTCCCTACGCTGGCCTGTTTATTAAATAACTAGCGAGAACCCGGCATGCGTTGCAATGCCCTTGTTCCTCTCCATCCCGCGTACTCCTTCACCATCCCGCGTTCCCTTCCCACATTCCCCGCCTTCCATTCATCCATCCCTCCTGTGAACCCCCACTCTTTCGTTCCCCTCCCCTTCTCCAAAATCCCCATCCCTCCTTCCCTCCCTGCCACTAAGCCAATGGATTGCACAAATTTTTTAAACAACTCGCGCGCCACCTTTTGCAATTTTTTTATACAAGTTTCATAACTTTTGTTTTTTAAATTTCTTTCTAATTTATTGATTTTATACTTTCTTTTACATTCTATTTTAAGCTATATCATTCTATTAATATTTTTTATTGGCATGAAATTATATTATATACATAAGGGTTGTTTTCTTAAAATTACTACAACTGCATTTATCATTTTACACTTAAGAGGGCATTACCAGAGAAAGCCGGAAATACGTCATTTTCAAAAAAGTTTTTAGACGTATTGACTCTTTTCCACAAAAAATTATAAATGGATTTCGAAAGTTTGTTCTTTTATCTAGCATTCGTATGTAATAAATTTTTAGATTTTTTTAAAATTTTTAGTATAATAAGGTTATTCCATAGGTCGTTGGCAGATTTGTTAAATTTTCAAAAAAGTTTTTGTATTATACCACACCCATTTCAAATAATGTAATCATGCAGTAAAATAAATCAATACATTATCTAGCAAAGTTATGTATTAGAATTTTAATTTTAGTTTCAATAAAATCATTAAAAAATATGTACGTACATGTGTTTCTTGACGAAAATTGGTCCATTTGTGTATTTATTTGCGCACTTACAAACTAATATATTTCAGATTTTTTTAACATTCTTATTAAATTTAGACATTATTGAAAAATGATAAATACTTATAATCAAAAAATAACTACAAAAAGTACACTATTTTAATAGTTTTATCATCACGCCTTTCAGCATTTTTGGATGAAGGTATAAATTAAAGCTAATTTGGATTGAAATAAATTCGATATTGAGTTATAATTTAAAAAAGCTGGTACGGAGAATAATTAATCTTTCTCATTGTAATCACCCTGCACGATCGGAAGAACAACTTTCGACGAAATGTGGATTTTCGTCCGCTGGCTGGTTAAACGCTCTTAATTACGGTAATCAATTTTGTAAAATTTTCGTGTAAAAGCCCACTAGGGCGCAAATAAATAAATAAATATAATGCCAGAGGTCACCAGTGTACATAGAAACCATAACAATCGGATGAATAGTATAGGAAATAATTTCATAATATATCAAGAAAATAAAGTGTCATGCCATGTTGGAGGTATTATCTGTCACACACCTGTAGACATTGTGGTGAGGGTGTGGAGTGGTGCGGCGGTGCTGCCGCAGAATGTAGGCCGACTTGTAGTGGCGGTCACACTCCACGCAGTAATGGTTCGGGAGGGGGGGGTGGCGAGGGGAGTACCCCCACTCTACACAGACTGATAAATGATTAAAAACAACAACAATAATAATAATACATGTCGATGGTCCAGTTGATTTATCCGACATCTCGAACAATCTATGTAAAAGTATGCCCTCTATCTGGTACAATATTCAAATTACTCATTAACATCACCAATCAATTATGATGAATAAAAGTCTGAAGTGTAAAAAACATAAAATTGATATTTTTGGGTTACTAGTAGGAAATTTCAAAATGTCATACCAATGTAATGGACCGTTATGCTCCCGGTGTTATTTTATAGCACAGTTAGTATGTAAAACACAGATATGTAAAAACTATTTGATTTATGGTGAGCATCCGAATACTGTTTTTCTCATTATCAGAAAGCTTGGTATTTGGAGATGTCTGACTAATCAACTGGACGACCGATGTCCACCAGTACGTCACTTTGGTTGGTCAGCCAGATATGGTATCAAAGTAAAGACAATGTTTTATTATCTATTTACCAATGTCTGATTTTGAGGTTTGATCTTCAGTATTTTGGTAACATATTCAAATGGAAAATATTTGAGTAGGAGGTAAACTTACCATTTAGAACAGGGATGCCGGGTGGGGAACCTTTTTAGCATCGCGGGGCCATTTGGGTGTTCGTACTTTAACCCGCGGGCCGCACTCCGATTTTAGTCTCGGGGGGGTGGAGGGGGGGGGGGGGGGGGGGGGGTGTGTCACATTCGAATCAAAGAACTGGTTTAATAACTAATTAAAAAAAATAATTACGTAACTGCCAACACTCTTTATTACAGCTACACCCACAGGGATGTTCTGCCCCAAAAAAATATTTCCCTAGATTTTGAGGTGAAATTTCCCTAGATTACACTAGATTAGGGGTACACCTTGGCAAATCAAAACTCGAGTCGGGGGGGGGGGGGGGGGGGGGTTTGGACTTTGAATTAGAGGACTTGGAAAGTGGTATTCCTTTCATATATAATATACTTTTTTATATTTCTTTGGCGTTTACTTTAAAAATTTCTGAACATTTTGTTTTAGAAGTTTTATTTTCTATGTACATTGGTTACTTATTTTTTTTTTAATTAAAAAAAATATATATTTAAGTAACAAATGTGCATAGAAAATAAAAGTTTTCAAAACAAAATACATAATAACCACATTTACGCAATTACCTACGTAGTCACCTGATTGTACAATACTCATCTCTTTATATCTTAATTGATATGATTAATTAATTGGAAAGATATCGGAACTTGGTAGATGAACTTATAATGCTGTGCTTTTCCAAATAAAACACTTTTTGCTAAGTGAAATAGTAATTTCAAAGTATCACACTCACCACTGAATTAGATATGGAATTCTAAATAATAAAAAAACACTTTGCAAAATAAAAATCAACCGCAACCACTGAAACAACGGATCTAAAACTTATATTAATTTTTTTTAAAGGTCCCCATTTTTAGATACATAATATCATTTTGAGTTGTCAGTGTTAAAAATAACATTGCTTGATAACATTGCATGTAAGTACCTACATCAACAATATAAGATTCGCGGGAATCCCAAAAAATATGTAAATAATACCAGTTTAGGGAGCGGTCCGTATCGGTAGAGACGGGAGATAAATGAAAGGCGTCAGTCGATGTAGAGTGAGTCGTCTTTATTGTGCTACGTAGCGATGGTCAATGTGCCAGGGGCGTAGACGGAAGAGCAGACAGTGATGGTGCGCTGTAAGATGTGATGATGGTCAGGAAGCTGCAGTGGTGAAGATAACGTCTCTTCAGATCACTAGAGTGGTAGATGCTGACCAGTTCCAGGCGGTCGCTCGACGTCATGAGGACGGAGATGACGGCTGTGACTTCGGTGAGCTGGAGTCACACGCAGGGCAGGAAGAAGACCTTGTGAGGCGATGAGGAGAATCTCTGCGGCAGCGAAACATGACAGGCTTCGGATTGCCGGAGATCGAGTTACTTCCCGAACAGAAAGCACGGCGGGCTTTATGTGTTGCGGGCGAAGACATCTCAAGTCGTGGTGCGGTGGACCGGACTGCGAGACGGTGGTGGTAGATGAGAGCCTCGAAGGTGTTACAGAGAGTCCGAGAAAGTTCCGTGGTTCTCTGTGTTCCCAGATGCTGCGCTGGAAGAATGCGTGTAAATCACATAGCGTCTGTATAACGTCTAGGCGGTTCCTCGCTGGCGGACAAGCGTTGACTGACGGATCGGGACTGACTGTGCTAGCGCCGGGTTAAGTCGCTTATATAGCCGCGGTAGAGTAACTACCTCGCGGTAGGTAATACGAGCCACTTCGACAGTTGACGAGAATGTTCGGCGCCGTACAGATATTGTACGGTGCTATCTCCAGACCAGTAGGTAAGTATGTACTCAGGTATCTAGTATTTTCTTTTGATGGCGAAGGATAATGCGTCGCCACAACAGTAATATTGTCATAGGTATGTAATATAAATTTTTGCTAGAGTTTGAAATTTCCCTTTATTTTGTGCTGATTTCCCTTTTCCTTAAAAAATATTTTTCTCCCCTAGATCTAGGGAAATTTCCCTAGACATACCATCACTGTACACCCAGAACATGCAAATGATTTTTCCTAAAATTTTGGCTGCACATAGTCTGCAACCAAAATTTTATTTAACGCGAGAATGGTTTCCGTCAAAATGCATCAGCAGATGAAACAACTGAAATTTTTCGTTGCATTCTGAACACGGAACGAGTTTCAATTTAGATTAAATTTGCATGCGTGGAATTAAAACTACACTCCGAACATAAAATAGCTTTCCTATAATTCTGGCAGCATAAACTAAGAAACTAGAATTTTATTAACCTTCCCCATACTGAGCATCCAAAAATTCCGCGTGCACCGAACCGGGGGCAAGCCCCCACTCTTATTTGTACAAATCGCAAAATATTATGTGTTTTAAGTGACGTCATGTCAACCATCTGGCTTGATGCGGAATGTGACCGGAGCTGTAATAGTCACTGAAGCCATCGCTAGCCAGCGCTTTCTAAACTGTGGGATATATTTTTAAATGAAAATAATTTGTAAACAGTTGCAGTTTTGACTGTTCTTTATTTTTCATTTAAACTTATCAGTATTTCGATAAATTTAAAAAGAAAGTATTGTTAACATAACAACGATAATTTCTTTTCATAGATAGGTAACTTTTGAAAATATTCTTTAAAAAAATTATTTCACATTCAGAGATTTTAGCTTACCTGCATACTTGTCAACTTAAATGAAAATGTATAAATATATTTATGAGACTTAGAAATTACAGTCATAGATCAGAAACATTGTAATATAATTGTAAACTTTGTATAATAATATGCACATTGTTATGTTCAATAAAAAAAAGTCTATTATACTTTCTCCATTCTGAAGGAAGCCGAAATCGACACACAACTATTTGTAGCGGTAAAGTGCTCCCATGAAAAAAACGACCAATAAAAAAGTAGATTAAAATGTATTAAAATTAAAACAAAATAATAATGATATAAATATGTGAAGCGTAATTTTCAATTCATGTAATCTTTAAAAAGCTTGTCCCCTTTTAATATACAATGTTGTACTCGGGTAGTTAAAAGGAATAGACTTTTAAAGGATTGTTAAAACCCATCCCATACCGTGCTAAAAATACCCTCGACGTGCCGTCTTGTAACGCAGCGTTACTGTATGTGGTTTTGGATTTTATTATGCGTTTTTCAATAAATATAGTTGTGAATAATTTTTCATATGCTTAAATTAATTGAATGTATAAACAAAACATTGGATTTGAGCATAAAACCTTAAATATAAAAAAAAATATAATCATTCATTGAATAACAAAATATTATTCGCAATTCCATTTCTTGCTAGCGTCAAGCGCCCGGCAAGCCACACGTGTTAGTGGAATGCGGTAGTGTGACGGTAATAGCGGAGGGTGAACTCGAGCTCTAGACCATTTCATATACAGATGGTCAAAAGTACATTCTCTTTTGAAAACAAATAAATACAATCTTTTTATGCAAAAGCTTTTTATTATCATTTTGTTGTACTACTACTATCAGATAATAATTGCCACGGACGTATATAAGGGGGGGGTTTTGGGGGTCCGGACCCCCCCCATTCATATCCATCTTACTTGTCCAACAGAAAAAAATTACATGCACCGCACCTAAAATAGACGCTCTAAAAACTTTTATCCTGCTCTTATTTTTATTCCCAGATAATTTTTGTAAACAAATGTGTTGCCGTGAGTATAAAATATTTGACAAATGGTATTTTCAGTGTATATGCGAAATGCATCTAAGTGTCATAAAATAATTTCGCCTTTTAACAGAAAGAAATACAATTTTATTTAACAACTAGCTGGTGCCCGCGACTTTGTTCGCGCGTAGACTTAATTTTTAGTTGAAAATTCTTATTCTTAACATAACTTTTTAGTTTATGAACCGATTGGAATGAAACATAAACTAAAATGTTACGGGAAGCTTTCCACAACACATCACTGAAAACAGCATATTAAAAAGATCTGGCGATGCAACTTGATTCCAAATAAATTTTTAATCAGTTAGCAATAAAACGTAAAAGACTAAATTTATTACTTTAAAGTTTCAACTTTGATACTTTTGAATAAATATTGCAATACTTACATACATTTAACTTTTTATTTAAAGGCGCCTACTTAGAGTAACCTAAGTTATATATTATAGATTACTTGCGTGTTATAGTCGCAGCAGTGGCGTAGCGCGGGTTTTAGCCGCCCGGGGCGGAGAAAAAATTCCCCCCCCTCGCTAACTTCTACAGGCACTTCTTCCGCAGATTTTCGGCGGGGGGGGGGTAGGTATCCTACTTTTTATGCCGATTTTTATAATCCCATGTGCCGTAATAATATCATGCTTATGAATTCTACTACAAAATTATATAAATGCTCTCAGGAACCGCGAATGGTATGCTTGTGATAGAATTTCGCATCTTCATCACGCATACGCATGAAATGTTACTCAAATGCAAAGCTTCACTCGGTACACGATGAATCGGCAACTTATTGTTGCATTGAAAACACAAAACTGGTTTAAAAACTAAATATGCGGTGTACCAAAACTACACTCAGAACATAAAAATGGTTTTTCTGTGATTCTAGCGGCACTTATATTGTGAACACAAAACTGGTTAATTAAATCTGTATGCGGTGAATTAAAACTACACTCAGAACATGAAAAGGGTTTTTCTTTGATTCCGCCGGCACTTACATTCTGAACACAAAATTAGTTTTAATTAAATCTGTATGTGGTGAATTAAAACTACAATCAGAACATGAAAATGTTTTTTACTTTAATTCCGCCGGCACTTACATTCTGAACACAAAACTAGTTTTAATTAAATCTGTATGTGGTGAATTAAAACTACACTCACAACATCGGGGCGGAGAAAAATTTCGCCGCCCCCTTATTTGGGTACTTAAAGCGGCGCACATACATAGTCTGCAAATAGAATAATATAACTGAACTTCAAATAAGAGGATGTTTTCCTTCGAAATATGTCAACAGATGAATCCACAACTGGAAATCACATTCTCAACACAAAATTGGTTTGAATTAAGTCTGTATGCGGTGAATTTAAAGTACACTCAGAACATGAAAACGGTTTTTCTTTAATTCTGGCAGCACATATAGAGTCTGCAACTAGAATTTTATAACTGAACTTAATTCATTTATTATTTATAACTGAATTTTATAACTGAGATTCATCTGCTGATACAATTCAAAGGAAAACTGTTAACCCTTCGAATAATAAGAAAAAAATATCTTTAAACTTTTGCCTGTCAATGTTTGCGCACAAAATTTCCAGAATAAACTTAAAATTTGGAATACAGATTCCTTTTCTTTAAAAAATGTAATAAAACTGTATCTTAACTTTTTCTCGCAATCACAATTTTATTTAAAAATTAAATGTGTGGGACAATTTGCGTCTCCTGTGATTAGACGGGTTAAATTAAATCTGTATTTTGCGAATTAAAACTACACTCAGAATATGGAAATGGTTTCTTTTTGATTCTGGCAGCAAATACATAGTCTGCAACTAGAATTTTATAACTGCAGTTCGAATAAAATAATGGTCTCTTTCGAAATGTATCAGCAGATGAATACACAGCTGAAATTCATTCGTTAACACATTCTGAACACAATTCTGTTTTTAAATAAGAGTGAATCTGTTTGCGAGTTATCAGTATCGTAGAACATTTTAATCAAATGATGATTTGAAATGGTATAAGTTTTTGTAAGATAATAATAATAATATTATTTTAGAATATTTTTTTTAAGATAATATTATTATTTTTTGTGAAAATTTGCCGCCCCCCTTAAAAGCCTCCCCCCCCCTGAGTCGCAGGCAATGTTTAATTTGTAAATAATAGATTTAATTGGCGATAGAGCTCTGTTTTTTTTACTTTGGGGACCCCCCCCTTGTCAAAGCTATAGCTACGTCCGTGATAATTGCAACTATAGTAGGTAGAAATATTTATTTTTTAACACTTTTTGGATAGAAAATATAGAAATAAAAAGTTACAAGAAATGCATATCCAATACTACTTCAACAATATTCGAATTAAAATATTTAAGCAATCCTACGTATATGTAACATTACTTAATTTTTGATTATAATCAGAACTCACACCATGGAAAAAAAATCATAATGTAATATTAATAGTTCGCGAATGTTACAAAATATTTCTTCCTAATGTATTTATTACAAAAATATTATTTCTTTATTTTATTTATAACAGGATTATAAGAGATAAAACTTTACATGGCATAGTAGTAAGGTAGTAGAAACGTAAAGCTTTAAAACAATACATGTTTGATACTTATTTATACCTCATCATTCGCTGAAGATAATGTCAATAACTCACGAAAATAAAATACGAAACAGAAAATAAAAAAGTAATGGTTGCAACTGGGAATTAAACCCAGGATCTCTCTAGTCTTACCGAGACTTAATTGTACATTCATAGAATATCTCTGATAATATGATTAAAATACACATCAACACATTGATTACTTGTAAAAAACATGCTCATTCTGTTCTAAAACAGGCAAATTGCCTAGTTGGATAGCCAAGGATCATTATAAAAAATGTAATGTGTAATGTAATATGTAACGAAATACATTTTAATTTGTACATAAATTCAAAACATTTGAAATACACTTCAATCAATAATTAAAAGAAGTGTACTAATGGAACTCGGTTCGTAATATATCATTATAATTTTGCGCTAATAATTAAAATCCGTTTTTTGAACATAAACTAAAAGCTTTCACGACGAGAGTAATAATATTATAATAAGAGTAGTAACGTAGAAAAATCCAATGCAATTTATCACAAGTAAAAAATTAATATAGAAAGTGTTTTATTATTATTTATTACATTAAATTTTCACCATTAATTTGCAACATTATTTTACACAATTATTTTTCACTATATAAAAAGCTCATAATCCATCAAAATATTTAATACATAATATAGATCGTGTTTTAATAGCACAATTTAATGAAAATAGTCTACATCCAGCATACATCCATTCTTAAAAAAGCAAAATGTTTCAGAAATACCTAAAAATATATGTATTATGTAAATTTATGTGGCAGTTCTTTTTTTCCAAAAATATAAGAAAACTACAAGAAATCAAAACAGTCTTTATTAAATACCATGTTATTTATCTACATATAATTCTAAAAAATTGAACAAAATATCGAAAAATGGTGAATATTTCTAAATACTATTACTAGCACTATTCTACACAATTTGGACACCTGATCGACTTTTTTTCTGTTCTGTGTACTGTGCAAACCGGTTTTTTGTATTTTTCACAGAATATTCTTGTTCTTCGACTATGTTCTGAGCAAAATCTACAACATCCGGTTTTATAAATATTGTAAGTATTTGAAGTAGTCGCGGGTGCTGCAGTCTCCATCAGCGTCGGTGTGGTAGTGGACGTTGTTGCATCAGAAGATGACAAATACAAAGCAAACGCATCCTGTTGTTGCCTATGGAATTTGGCTGCACTGTTTTTTCTTTTTTCCACATTTGACTTGGCTAATTCAGTGCTTAAAATTCTTATAAAATGTTTTCTTCGACTCCTATCATTTTTTTTCCAATCAGGATATTTTTTAACCCATAAAATATATGAGTTTAAAGCTGCGATGTCAATCATTTCCATAAATATCCGGAAAGGCCATCTTCGGGTGGGTCTCACACAAGAATATTCAGCTGTCATTTTGTCCCCCGTATCAACTGCACCTTTGGTTTTGTTGTAATGAAGGATTATTTCAGGCTTTTTTTCCTTCAGATGTGCTTATATCAGCATCGTTAAATTGGGTTGACAATAAAATAACCGCGTTATTAATTTTGGGAACATACGACACCAGAGTGATTCGACTTGTAAAACAAAAAATGCTGCTAAAAATCTCCTTAGACTTATTTGCCAGCAATTCTGGTGGTAGCTCTCTTTTATTTTTGCGAAGAGTGCCTGTCAAAGTTAAGTTATGGCTTAATAGTTCCTCCGCAAGAGGAATAGAGGTAAAAAAATTGTCAGTTGTGACTCCTCTGTTTGAACCAAAGTATGGTTGAACTAGATCCATCACCACTCGCCGTCCTTGATTAACCTCACGCTTGTTATTAAGCATTCCAGAATAAATTTGTAAATTAAGTACGTATGCGGTGTCTGAATCAGCTGCACTCCAAATCTTCATCCCGTATTTTCCTGGTTTGCTCTTCATATACACTCTAAATGGACAATTTCCTCTGAATGTAGCTAATCTCTCGTCGATTGTTATGTTTGATCCGGGAGAATACAGCATTTTGCAGGAGTTCACAAATAGATTAAACACTAATTTAATTGCTTCTAATTTATCCCCGGTGCTATCCATTCTCGTTCGTCTAGTGGCTTTGTCATCAAAACGTATATTTGTGTATATGTAAACAAATCTGTTTCGAGACATTGCAGCGGTAAAAAACGGCTGTCTGAATAGAAACTCACTGGTCCATAATTCACTTAGTTGTAATTTTCTTCCTCTGTTCCTACCCGACGACAGTAATATTCCAATAAATGCATATATCTCATTCACTTCAATAGGTCGATCAGGTCTATTCACACCGTGGCAGTGATTATTCGTGTGTGTGCATATTTCTTGGACGATATCCGTACTGATGAATAAGGAAAACATATCTTTCATTGATGTAATGTTTACACTATCATTTCGTAATCGGGAATGTCGTTTATAATATTATGTGCTCGGCGTCTTGATAACGGAGGTGGCACTGAGCTCCACACAATTCCAGCTTTAGATTGACATGAAACGCTTTCAGAGTTATCTTCGTCTTCTAATTCACCGATATCACTTCTGACACACTCGGTTGCATTATTTTCATCACCCATTAAGTCTTCAGCGTCACGTTCGTTTATCACTTCAAACGCACTTTCAGACATATCACTTGCGGCTTCTTGAACTTCAACAAAGTCTTCACTGTCAGAAATAACTTCATTATTTTCAAATTCGACATCCGAATCGTAGTCACTCTCAGCGATGACACGTAAAATGTCTTCTTCTGTCTTCCTCGCCATAATTATTTACGATTAATTTTGATTTTAAAAATATTCCAATAGGTATCGTTGCGTATTCGATTTTAACTTCCGAAGTAAAATTATTTTTGTTTCAGATTCGTTAGCTGATATTGCTATATTTAGGTTCTTTACAACTTATCTATAATGAACTTGGTACGCGTGCACACTTGGTTGTAATCTGAAGTAATGAGATGGATCTCCAGCATTATTATAGAAGAAACATATTTTAGAAAGTAGAACGCAAATGCAAAGAACTGTAATCCTTTGAACCTATTAAAATGTAGTTATCCCAACATCCATTGTAATTTATTACATCTTTCATTGTCAAAACTAAAAAATCCACTTCCTTTTACGTAATAAATTATTTGTAAAGATGAAACTAATCTTTTCTGGGAAAGTGAAGATCCCTTTTTAAAATAATGCTTTTTATGAGGGTACAGAAATAAACAAGGATACATTAAAAATATTGTTGCGTACCCACATAAAAATAATAGTTTTATGGGGGACAGGCATTGAAAAGAAATTTTCTCTATTATGCTTAAAGGGTATTTTTACGCTCTTTAGAAATATTGAGTTTGCAATTATTTTGATTGATGTCTTGTCTCGGCTAATCACCCAACCGGCCGTCACGGCATCACGTCGCTTATCAACAGGAGTAAGCAGAGCGGATAGATCGCCACCAATTCTGCCTTCAATCAAATTCATCCCTCACATAATATGTAATTTATCGGGGGACTACGGGAATTATTGGAGAGTGGGATAAGTTTTAAGATTTTCACGGCCAAAAGTATTTTCGTTGTTTTTGGGGTGTTATGCCGTGTTGCGCTACCTCCTTCTTTAGCCAACGTTTCGGACATCGTTGCAGTGTCCATCATCGGGGCAGATCCGGCAGATCCGGTAGATGTGTGACACAGCATAACACCCCAAAAACAAATAACGAAAATATTGGAGAGTGTTTCAAAATAATCCGAACCAGTTTGAACCTCTATCAGTATATAAATACATTCATGCAAGTGCTCTGTAAAATTATTTGTTTGTGCTGTTCTGTTATTCTAACTTTAACTCGTGGCATGCCTCGATCTAAATAATTGATTCGCTTCCTCTCCATACATTCTCCTTTTTCTTTTATTCGCTCTACAGTTCCAAATCATCAGTTCATTTTTTTAATCTTTTCTATCAAGCGCCCTTGAGCTGATTTTATCACCGAATGACGCAATGAAAAGATGACCACCTATATACATAAATCCAAATGTGTTTTTTTTTACATGAGCTCCACACAGGAGGCCCTGAGGAAAATAATTTCCCTCAGGGCCTATGTCATCTTTTGGGATGCTGTGTTGTGGGTTTTTCTTGGGAATGGAGGGTGAGGAGAGTTCTGGGAAGGAAAAGGGGTGGGTAGGAATCTGGGGTTCAGTGTATCCTGGTCATCCGCCTCCAAGACCTAGACAAACCTCACCCCATGAACCCGGGCACCTCTGCTAAATCACCAAACATAGCGAACCACTTGGGGTGACCTATGGCAGAGGTGTTGGTTAACCAGTGAAGGTTCCCGGGGCGGCGGTACCCATTCCCGCCTCCCTAATTTGGGGTTAATGAATTGTGTATTATGCAAATGTTTTAAACTTTCAAAATACCTCGTTTAAACCCCGCGAAGGTTTTTGGATTATTTCAACAATATGACAATACATCTGAAATCTTTTTCAATCATTACAAATTTTTTTGCGAAACTGTTAAAATTTTGAAAATGACATTTTGCAAAACAATGGTTGTGAAATCAGAATTCAGTTTTCAAAACTCTTTAAATTAATGATTTAATTTGAAGCATGTACTTACATAATAATTTGAATACAATCAGGAATTATAGATATTCTAAATAGGTACCTACGTTTGGTACCAAATTTGATTGATTGTTCTTATAATATTTGATTATTCTTATGTAATGTACAAAAATGAATATTTTTAATATATGAAAAATGAAAATATGAATTAAAAAAATTATACGGAACGTGGGAGGGGGGTTTCGCGGGACGGGGAAGCGGGAGACGAGAGAGGGAAGGCGGGGAAGGTGGAAAGGGAACGCGGGAGGGGAAAGGGACGAGGGATGGGAACGGGGGCACACGGGATAGGACATGCAGGGAGAAAAAATAATCTTTGAATATGGCTTTGAAACGCATGCCGGAAACCAGCTACTAATAATAAAAATGTTGGTTTCCCCAAATCTTGGAAAGTAATCGATGGATTGACTCAAAAATTTAACTGAACATTATATTTTAGCAGAATAGTATTTCTATATGTAATGGTAAGATCTGGCGTTATAAAATTTGTATAAAAAAATTATTTCAAGTGGGGCGCAAAATGTGTGCATTTCATATATTTTAGCGGCAGGGAGGTAAGGCAGAAATGTACTCGCAGGGATAAACAATTTCATTGAATGGCATTGCAACGCATGCCGGGTACCAGCTAGTTACTTATATTGTCAATTAAGCTTTCTATTAGCCTTGCATTTTCTCCAAATCGCCACAATTTTAACACGGTCGTACGTACATGTACATGTACACACGTACGCCACAGGGATCTCATTTCTACACCATTAAGTATATATTCATCCTTATTGCCATACATAAGTACTGCATTGTTATACATTATTGTAAATTAAGTCTTCCATGACGAGATTTGGTCAAAATAAATTAGATAATAAAAATGTTTATTACTTCGGAACTAATGTTCAAGCTGTATAATAGTGAGACCCCCATAATATCCAAAAACTGACAAAAAAACAAACAAAAAACATGTGCCTAATATTGTGTTGATTCTCGTTCGTACCATTTGTCTAGACTTGTCCGAAATTGCAGTCAATTTGAAGGACACACGCTGAAAGAGATTAAACAAATGACACCGGTTTAAGGGTCAGTCGGTCCGAAAGTCGAACCTTCTGACATTTTTCCTTCGGGTCTTTTTCAGATTAAATCGAAAAGTCAAGCAACCAATGTTTTCTGTAGCAAGATAATTAATATTGACATCTCTGTTTTAGACACGTCAAATAAATGTGCTAGAAAGAGACTTTACGCATAATATGATGTCAACTTTGAGGAATAAAGTAGTCTCTTCAGATAGGCAAAAGATTTTAACGTTTTATTTTACATCTCTTTTTGGCACACATAACTAAAAGGAGATCGTAATATTGCACGTATGTTAATGAGTTTGGAATGAATTAATGTTTTGTCTTCTCTGTTATACCCGTAGAAATTTAAAATTTGTTGTCTCATCTGACATAGAAATGTGTCGACTTTTAAGAAAACATTTTTTATTATTTTATACAGAATCTTCACAATTTTTTTAATATTTTTTACGGATGCAAAAATATATTTTTTAGGAATACCTAAAATGTTGATTTAATGATTGAAGAATTTGAGGAGTTATTGATGTTTGAAAGAGCGTTGTAAACTAAAATCGCATCGTGGATATGGCCGGGTTAAGAACATTAACGATATTAAAACATGTTGTTACAAACATACAAAAAACGTGTTAAGCAAGGCTGCGTAATGTCACCGTGATTATTCAATCTGTACATGGAGTATTGTGTAAAAGAATTGAAGGAGGTGGGATTAAAAACAATAAATAAAATGTACATTTTTTTAAAAGAACTTACTTACTCAAAAACCTCAGAATCTCTACACGTATGCTCTGCAAAAAGATGGAAACTGGCCGAGACTGCCGAAAGATCGAAATTGCAAACAACAAATGGCGGAATATAACTGGCGGAATGTGCGCAAACAGAATAATTGTCTCGCTCCTTAACTTCTGTTGTACGGGAACATAAAGAGAAGACAAGAAGAATGGTACCGGAACGCTTGCAAAATACTAGCGGGCAACGCGATTTGTATTAAAATTTATTAAAACAATATTTTTAAATATTACTATGAATATTGGAAACACAAAATGGCTAAATTTTCGTTGGTATATTCTGAAGATTTACAAAAATATTAATGAAATTGTGCCATTAATTATCGAGATATCATAAGGTGGACCTTGGGAATTGGGTACATCGCTTATCGGGCTGGCTAAGTTAATGTCTAAGGGTAATATTTTTTTCCAAAACAAAAGGACCAAATCGTGGCAAACGGTATCAGAGGATTTGATAAGGTCTAAAAATAACGCGATAGTTTTGTTGCCATAGTCCAGCGCACTTGTAACTTTGACAATTCTTGCACGGGTTTAAAATTAGGACTTCATGAGGTAAAGTTGTGAAATTAACCTGCTGACGCTGACAGACCGCTTTGGCAGTTTAGTGGGTGCTTCTAATGAAGAATAAAAATAAATATCAAACATATGACCAGCCAACTCAGGAACGTGCTGTTTAAAGACTAAGATACTTGAGCCATCATTAGCGTAGGAAAGGGGAAGGGCAGGAACGGTTTTTCTTTCTTGAAGCATCGCTTCCTAAAGTGGACATCTTGGGTATTTCTTATTTCTCAAATAAACCTTTTAAATTCTTATCCAATTTTTCGCCTCTAAGTGATTAATCAATGGAATCTATCCATCGTAAATATTTTATTTTTTGTAAGTACAACTCTCTTTTTATAACTTCTGAAGATTATTCCCATCGATGAAATATATCATTGAAAAATAAGACAAAATGTATACAGGATGTAACGGGACGTACCCGAGGGATTTTAACAGAAAATTTTATTAACATTTTTTACTCCAAATAATGTCAGGAATCGATGGTTCAAATCCCTCGGGAACGTCCTGTTACACCCTGTATAACGAGAGATCCTATGAGAAATCTATATAAGTTCGAGTTCCAGTTGTGACCGTTATCTTTTTATTTTTCTGTGTCTTGTTGTTTTCTAATTTTTGTTTAGATTTTTAGTATTCTCTTCTTCTTCTTCAATGATATATTACAATATTGGGTAAGTTATAAAACAAAAGTTGTTCTATTAAAATAATGAATACTCATTTAGACCAGGGGGGGGGGGAACCTTTTTAGCGTCGCAGGCCATTTTTATGTTTATGCTTTAACCCGCGGGCAGCACTCCGATGATTTCCGTCACGGGGGGAGGCATATTCGGATCTGGTTTTG
Source organism: Limnephilus marmoratus (assembly GCA_917880885.1). Classification (NCBI taxonomy): domain Eukaryota; kingdom Metazoa; phylum Arthropoda; class Insecta; order Trichoptera; family Limnephilidae; genus Limnephilus; species Limnephilus marmoratus. The sequence goes on along the minus strand of OU862907.1, from coordinate 41,474,960 downwards.
CTAAAACTAATACAAAAAATAGTCATACTAGCTACACTCAGAACATGCAAATGGTTTTCCTAAAATTCTGGCTGCCCGTATTCTGAAACCAGAATTTTATAACTGCGCTTTAAACACGAGAATAGCTTCCGTCAAAATGCATTAGAAGATGAAACCACAACTGAAATTTTGTCGTTGCATTCTTAACACAGAACTAGTTTTAATTTAGATGGAATTTGCATGCGCGGAATTAAAACTTCACACAGAACATGAAAATGGCTTTCCTCTAATTTTGGCAGTACAATATACGGAACTATTTTTTATAAATTTGCTTCCAACACAAGAAATGGGTCAGCAAACTAAATCACACCTGACATGTTTTCGTTGCATTCTTAACACTGAACTGGTTTTAATTACAGTGTGAAACTGTACGCAGGGAAAACTTCAATCAGAACGTGAAATTGCTTTCCTTCAAAACTGGCTGCACAAATTCAACTACAAATATATAATAGCACTTCGAACATGAGAATGGTTTCTTACGAAACGCGTTATAAAACCCCCCCTGGAATTTTTTCCTTGCATTCTAAATACAAAACTGGTTTTATTTAAGAAGTAAGTTTATACGCGGCGAGTTAAAATTATACTCAGAGCGTGAAAATGGATTTCCTCCAATTCTGGCAGCACAAAGTACGCAACTAGAATTGTATAAATGCCACCCCACCAGGTCAAAAAATGAAAAGTATAGATATTTAAAAGAAATAATACAAAATTACAAAATAATAATAATAATAATAATAATACAAAACTGGTTTTATTTAAGAAGTAAGTTTATACGCGGCGAGTTAAAATTATACTCAGAGCGTGAAAATGGATTTCCTCCAATTCTGGCAGCACAAAGTACGCAACTAGAATTGTATAAATGCCACCCCACCAGGTCAAAAAAAAAATGAAAGTAGTATAGATATTTAAAAGAAATAATATACATAGATGAAGTAAAAATAAAAATAATATTAATGCATTTCTCTTTTTTTTACATGAACTCCACACAGGAGGTCCTGAGGAAAATAATTTCCCTCAGGGCCTATGTCATCTTTGGGGATGCTGTGTGGAGGGTTTGTTTTAAGGAAAGGAAGGAGAGGAGAGTTCTGGGAAGGTAAAGGGTTTAAGGGGTGGGTAGGAATCTGCGGTTCAGTGTGTCCTGGTCTTCCGCCTCCAAAGAGCAGAAGACAAACCTCACCCCATGAACCCGGGCACCCCTGCTAAATCACCAAACGTAGCGAACCACTTGGGGTGACCTATGGCAGAGGTGTTGGTTATCCAATAAAGGTTCCCGGGGCGGCGGTACCCATTCCCGCCTCCCAAATTGAGGGGTAGTCTTAATATGTAGGTGTTAGATGGTAAGTACAAATAATTGATTCTAACAATTGGATTAGCTGATAATATTGCAAGAGTCACTATTGACAACAATCGCTTCATTTCAGTTCAAATGCTGATGAAATATTTTAAGAGGATATGTGAAATCAATAAGGGTGCATGAATTTATAATTTATTTTTTTGTTAATTAATGTTGTTCAAAATGAATAATTTTGAACAAAAGTACATAATATTTGTCTCTCTACTGTCACATCTATCAAGGACCTTGGGGTCACTCTGGATTGTAAACTTTCTTTCCGGAATCACATTAATAACATCGTAAAAAATCACTTAAACTACTCGGCTTCATCCATAGAATTACCTCTGACTTTAAACATATAAATACACTTAAAACTCTTTACTGTTTGCTGGTCCGCCCTTACCTTGAATATGCTAGTGTCATTTGGTCTCCTTTTTATGCTGTCCACATTTGTTACATCAAATCTGTACAACATCGCTTCCTACGAGGAATTGCTTGGAGGTTAGGACTTGAAAGAGGAGAATACTCGTATGATGAAATTGAACAAACTTTAAACATTTCCTCTTTAGAAAAACGTAGAAAGGACTCTGATCTAATATGCATTTTCAAAATTATCAACAGTATTACTGACGCACCTGCTTTGTTACAACTCATTCAGTTCAACATTCCTTCCCGTAGACTCCGAAATAATGAATTGCTGTTCCTCAATCAACATTCTACTAATTATGGATATCATTCTCCTTTATCCAGAATGTCGAGACTTGTCAACGCAAATCAAAGCATTGAATTTTTTGGTGTAAGCCTAAATGACTTTCGGCAGTCGTTACGCAATGTGATTTTTTTAAAGTATTTTTAAATCCATCTTCAAGCTACTTGTAGTTATCTTCTCTATGTACTTTTATATTATATGTATTTTGTCAATGCTCTTCATCTATATGTAATCTCCTTTCATTGCGATCTCTCTTTTTTTTCTTTTCTATTCGTGTTATTGTTATATTGTTAATTGGACTATTTGTCCGTGAATAAATAAATAAATAAATTAAGGCTTGACCAATTTCTACTAATCGGTACAAAGTAATCAAAAAAATATACGTAAAAATTCATTCTTTGAAATTAAAACTTATAATTAGTGTTGGGTTGACCTAGCAGTTGTTTTATTTGTAATTTAAAGGTTTTATAATTTCCTTCGGATTTGATTTTATATTGGAGGGAATTAAAAAAATTTATACCTTGGTAAGTATAATGGTGTCGAAAAGCACTCGTTTTAACCGAACATAAGTTTAATCCACCAAATCAAAAATTTCTAAAATATATATATATATATATATATATATATATATATCGCCTACAATCTTGCATCCAATCTAGTCCAATCGTTAGTTAACAGGTAATTGACAATATAATATACTTATCAATGAACGTATTGTTTTGTTTTTCCAGAAAGCATCAATCTGGAGACAGTTACCATCAAAGCGGAACCTGAACACCGAGAAGCAGATGAAGAGGGATTTTCTTTTATCGAAATTGACATAGACGTTCCGGATGTTAAAATGGAATGCTTAGAACACTTAAGAATTACCCAGATGGCAGGTAATAATTTAACTAATTTACTATGCTTTTCTACTAGCGCAGGTTACAAGTATTATTAATTTTTCCTTATCCGTATTATTTTTCAAATTTGTTTACAGATCGGGAGACGCATCCTGTTGAAAGACGATTCTCTTTTCCGCATTGTAACTACTCAGGCTCTCAAAAGTCTTCTTTCGAAAGTCACCTTCGCACATCTATTGGAGAAAACCTCCTTTCTTGTTCCGACTGCAACTATTCATGTTCACGAAAGAGCAGTCTGACGAGCCACATGTTGACTCACAGTGGAGAAAAACCTTTTTCATCTTCCGAATGCCACTATTCATGTTCTCGAAAGAGAGATTTGACGAGACACATGCTGATTCACACTGGAGAGAAACCTTTTTCATGTTTCGAATGCCACTATTCATGTTCACAAAAGAGCAGTCTGACGACTCACATGCTGACTCACAGTGGAGAAAAACCTTTTTCATGTTCCGAATGCCACCATTCATGTTCACAAAAGAGCAGTCTGACGACGAGAAAAACCTTTTTCTTGTTCCGAATGCCACTATTCATGTTCTCGAAAGAGAAATTTGACGAGACACATGCTGACTCACACTGGAGAGAAACCTTTTTCATGTTTCGAATGCCACTATTCATGTTCACGAAAGAGCAGTCTGACGACCCACATGCTGACTCACAGTGGAGAAAAACCTTTTTCTTGTTCTGAATGCCCCTATTCATGTTCTCGAAAGTGTGATTTGACGAGACACTTGCTGACTCACAGTGGAGAAAAACCTTTTTCATGTTCCGAATGCTACTATTCATGTTCTCGAAAGGGATATTTGTCGAGTCACATACTGACTCACAGTGGATAGAAAGCTTTTTCATGTTCCGAGTGCCACTATTCATGTTTTCAAAAGAGCAATCTGACGAGACACATGCTGACTCACAGTGGAGAAAACCTTTCTCCGATTCTGAGTGCGACTTTTTGTGATCTCGAAAGACATGTTTGATGAAACATTTGCTAACACACGGGAGAAAATGACTCCATACAAGTTTCAAGTGCAACTATTCATGTTCTCGAAAGGGCAATCTGACCATCCACATGCTGATTCATAGTGGAGAAAAAGCTTTTTCTTGTTCTGAGTGTAACTATTCATGTTCTCAAAAGGGCAATACGACTAGCCATGTGCTGACTCACAGTTGACGAAAACCGTTATCATGTTCCTAGGGCATTTATTTTTGTTCTCGAAGGGGCAATCTGACGAGCCACAGGATTGAGTTTAACCTTCTAAACAATCTTAACAGTCTAAACGATCTGTGTGCAGCTATGTAATATTCGTCGTCTCAAATGAGATTTTTGAAAGGTGCGTGCGAACTACCGTTGGAAAATAAACTTTTTCGTTCTTTGTATGGTATTTTGAATTTTCTCGAAGAGATTTTAACGATACACTCTTTCGTGGGTCGTGCATTATGAATTGAAATTAAGACATGCTTGAAAATAGCAATGATATGTTAGATTTGTTGTTACACCAGGAAGACTCCGATATTCGAATTTTGTGTCAATAAAAAATGGTTATATTGATTAAACTGCTAAATCTTAAAATTAATTCTAAATCTTTTTGCAAAAGGTTTGTTTTTTTCTTTCAAAAGTAAAGTTACGAATTATTTAATAAATATTATCCTGACATATCTCCATCGCGAATTAAAAATAAAAAAAACAATGTTATTATGTGTACGTAGTAATGCATTTTGATAAAAAATTTGATATAAGCTTTAATTTTTTTCCGGTGCCATTGTATTCTCATCACATGCACTCATTGAAGTAAACGCATATTTAAAACAAATTTAGTTGGTTGCTCTCTATAATAATAACGATTCTGATTATTTATTTATTTTATTTTATTTTATATTCATTAACGCCCTAGTGGGCTTTTACAAGAAAAGAAGCAAATATATAATTAACAATATTAATTACATGTCTTACATAAACAATAAATATGAATGCAATCGACTCGTTAGGTAAAGAATATTACAACATAAAAAAGAAATGAAATGAAATAGTACAAGTTGTACTTACAAAAAACTAAAACAATTCAGCTTTAAATATTTATACATATTATTAACAATAATAATAAGACCTGACATAGAACAAAGTGTAAATAGAACTGCAAAAATATTATAAAGTAAGTATACATTTTACTGGTGAGGTTAAGATGAGAAAATACTTTATGAGAAACAAAAAATAATAAAAATTAATTATTAGCAGACAGAATCGAGATTAGTTGATTTTTGAAACATTAAAAACTGTCAATCCTAAATATATCTATAGATTCGCAAGGTTATGGATTCTTGGAATTGGTGAGTATATAGAGTAATTAGTGTTGAGTTTATTGTTGCATTTAAAACTATCTTTACTACGAGTTTGTCTAGCGGGTATGCTAATGCAAATTAGTTCCAAAAAATTAGGTCTGTCAATTAAAGATTTTATAATTTTGTATAAAAATAATAAATCAATTAACACTCTTCTATCTGATAATTTAAGAAGTCTGGTTTCAGCGCGTAAGTAATTATAATTTATAAATTCGATTGGAATTTTCATTTTCAAATTGATGTACCGAAGAAATTTGTTTTGTACTTTTTCCAATGATTGAGAATGAACATTGTAGTATGGTGACCATACAGAGGAATTGTATTCTAATCTGCTTCGTACTAGTGAGCAATACAGATGTTTTAATGTTAACATACTTTTAAAATTTGCCCCCATTCTCAAGATAAAACCTAGTATTCTCATTGCATCGCTTGTTATTTCATCGATGTGTACATTGAACTGTAGACTCTCATGGAATATAACACCAAGATCACGAATTTGCGATACACGAAGAAGATTAACACCATTTATGTCATAAGAAAAGTTAAAAGGATTTTTATCTTTGTAAAAACTAATGATCTGGCATTTACCAATATTTAGTTGTAAATCATTGTCAGAACACCACGCGCATAGTTTGTTCAGGTTTAACTGCAGGATGGCGCGATCGTCATCGTTTCTAATTGTTCTGTAAATCTTTAGATCATCAGCAAATAATAGGACTTTGACATTACTAAAAATATTAACTATATCATTTATGAATAAGCAAAATAATATCGGGCCCAAATGAGATCCCTGTGGTACCCCACTCGAGGCAGCAAATGTGTAAAAAGTAAACGAATCAACTTTGACCGCTATGGTATTTCAGTATGGGGAGCAGCAGCAGAAACTCACCTCAAATCACTTAAAATTAATCATAAAACAATAATCAGAATTATGTTTAGAAAGCCTTATCAACATCCGACAGAACAGATAATGATCAACAATAACCTATTAGACATAAATAAACTATACATAAAGAAGATCATCCACAAAAACTGCATAAAAATATCACCACACTTCATAACTCACTCGCAATACACAAGAGCAAACACACACAATCAATTACAAGTACCATATATCAAATCAAATTTTGCAAAAAAACATGAATCTTACTTGGCACCATATATATTCAATAAGTTTGTAGCCCAAACAAAGACCTACGTCGCATCTAATAATTTGAATTGGGTTTTCAAAAGATTTTTAAACTGGTTGAATGTCAAAGAAAGAAGAGAGATAAGTGTAGCAACCACGCATTGTTGCTACGTCACGTGTTGGATTACGCCCGAAACGTATCGATATTTCCAGAGGCGTCGCCGGTGTTCAATTGTATGCGAGCGAAATTACTAGAGAAATAGTTCTGCCACCTAAGCGAAAGAGCTAGAATGTACGGCTGTACCGTTCAAGTGCCCGCAGAAGGTTCGGGTGATATCTCGCATTTACGTGAATTCACCCGGCGTTACCTACCGTCATTGAATCTACTTGCCGGGCCGGCAGAGTATAAAAGCAAGTGCGAGCCGCATACGGCTCAGTCTTAAGTCTAGTATTCATTCAACTTACCACGGAGCAGTTGCCTCGTCTATCCGCGATCAACCTTGACCCAGTGTGTACTATTGATATCGTAAAATTGTACGCTAACCGTTTATTGTGCTCACGTATTATAATTATTATGTGGACTCATTAAAGGCTATTATTACACGCAAACTCGTTTCCTGCATTCAATCATCAGCCACGACACCTGAGTACCCACATTGGTGACACCGACGTTCACATTAGTGACCACGAAGTTTACATTTGTGAATCCGACAGTGAACACGACGCGTGCAAGTACGTCTACCGCGAGCACGTCGCGCACGAAATAAACTCTTCGGTGATAAATTTCGCGCACCAATCATCATCATGTCTCTTGTGAGCGGAACATCTGAGGACAGCCAGCAACCAATAACCAGCAACAAGCAACCAACGACAAGTAACCAGCAACCCAACATCAGGAATCCACCGCCTGAGGTCAACCGAGTGGCAGTACGCATTCCGCCTTTTTGCCCTAATGACCCAGAATTATGGTTCGCTATGGTGGAGCGCAGCTTCGAGGCAGCAGGAGTGACCGTGGATGCCACAAAATTTGGTTTCATTCTCGGAGCCTTGGATCCCGCCCACGCCCAAGAAGTCCGGGACATCATTGTGAAGCCCCCTGAGGTCGGTGCATATGCACTATTAAAATACGAATTAACCAGACGCCTCAGCTCCACGCAGGAGCAGAAGACAAGGAGACTTCTGGAACATGAAGAGATCGGAGACCGTAAGCCCTCCCAATTCTTGAGACACCTGCGCACCCTCGCTGGCAGCGCTGTGCCCGATGAGGTTTTGAGAACCCTATGGATGGGTCGTCTTCCTAGAAGTATGCAGGTGGTCCTGGCTACGCAGCAGAATACTCCGCTTGACAAGGTGGCCAGTAATGAGTCTAGTTTTTGCACTGATAATTCGTGGTGGAATTCCATTGTATTATAATTTGAAATTAAACACTTTTGTACTTTCTTCCACTAATTTTTATTTCACCAGGACCGGTTTCATCCTATTACGGACATTTTCAGACTGGTAGTTGAAATTCTTATGCTACGGTATTTATACACTCTTAGGCAGGGGTACACAACATTGTCTCTATATAATGAATATTTCTATTTTGTTAATTTTAAGGTATTATAAGTTATTTGGTTAATTTTAGGTACATACAGGTAATTATAAAGTTTATTATTAAAATTATGAATGATGTTACATATTAAATAGATAATTTTACTTCAAATGAATAAACATGAATTTATATAATTTAAAAGGTTTGTCATTACTGATATTTTATTTTAGTAATGTTGGGTTATTCCCTCCTTGTTGCTTAGGGCTTAATTGACAAATATTGATGCACTATGGTATTTATTATTATTAGGATTCTCCGTGTATTTGGGTTATTACATTTTTAAATTACATACTTAAATTACCCCACTGCTCTCCGAAGTAAAATTATTCTAAGTAAATTATAATGGGTATATTAATGGTGATTGAGCATTATGTTCCAACTGTTTATTCATGACGTATTTTCGATCTATTTTCTTCGTTAGGCGATTAATTTCTAGTGACTCTAACCTGTCTAATTTTTGTCCTTTGTTGCAAACATGAAGGATTTTGACATCTCTATCTTTATCAAAAGTATGTTGGTTTTCTAGTAAATGCAAGGCGACATTTGATAGATCCCCTTTTTGATTAACCCAACTAGCGAAATGTTCTTTTATACGGGTTGATACTGCTCTTCCCGTTTGTCCTACGTAATATGCAGGGCAGTTCGAGCAGTTTACCTGGTAGACTCCAGAGTTTTCCAGATTATCCCTTTTATCTTTATTGTTTATAAATATTTTTCCCAAAGAATTTACGTTATAAAAGGCTGTCTTACATTTTTTGTCACTGTCTATTAATGTTGAAATTTTATTTGATATTTTGCCAAGGTACGTTATTTTATTCCATCGCTTTGTTTCTATCTCCTTGTCTGGCGTAAGGCCATATGTGATTGAAGCTAAGGTGAGTTTTTTATTCTTCTTTTTTATTAAATTATCAATTATTCTGCTGTCATAACCGTTATTTTTTGCAATAGTTTTTATAGTAATTAATTCATTATTGTAATTTATATCGTTTAGTGGTACATGTAATAGTCTATGGATTAGAGAATGGAATACCGACAATTTGTGTGAAATGTGAAATTAATGAATAATTAATAATAATAATTAATGATGAAATTAATCAAGTAATAAATACGTGCATAGAACAAAACTTTTTTAGATTTGATAATAAATTCTATTTACAATCTAAAGGCTTGGCCATGGGTAGCCCTATCTCTCCAATATTAGCAGAGCTCATGATGGACCATTTAGAAGAGACCATCGAAAAGTTTAAATCTTTTAAAAATGTTACTTTTTATCGGAGATACGTGGATGACATTTTGATCATTTGGACCGGTACGCAGAGACAACTAGATATCTTCATCAAAGAAATAAATCAAATCAACAAGTCAATTCAATTCACTGTGGAGATAGGAGGAGATAAAATCAACTTTTTAGATATAGGTATTAAAATCGTTAATAACAAATTAGAATTTTCAATATACAGGAAACCGACATATAGCGATAATATCATTCACAGCTCCTCAAGACACCACATTTCACACAAATTGTCGGTATTCCATTCTCTAATCCATAGACTATTACATGTACCACTAAACGATATAAATTACAATAATGAATTAATTACTATAAAAACTATTGCAAAAAATAACGGTTATGACAGCAGAATAATTGATAATTTAATAAAAAAGAAGAATAAAAAACTCACCTTAGCTTCAATCACATATGGCCTTACGCCAGACAAGGAGATAGAAACAAAGCGATGGAATAAAATACCGTACCTTGGCAAAATATCAAATAAAATTTCAACATTAATAGACAGTGACAAAAAATGTAAGACAGCCTTTTATAACGTAAATTCTTTGGGTAAAATATTTAAAAACAATAAAGATAAAAGGGATAATCTGGAAAACTCTGGAGTCTACCAGGTAAACTGCTCGAACTGCCCTGCATATTACGTAGGACAAACGGGAAGAGCAGTATCAACCCGTATAAAAGAACATTTCGCTAGTTGGGTTAATCAAAAAGGGGATCTATCAAATGTCGCCTTGCATTTACTAGAAAACCAACATACTTTTGATAAAGATAGAGATGTCAAAATCCTTCATGTTTGCAACAAAGGACAAAAATTAGACAGGTTAGAGTCACTAGAAATTAATCGCCTAACGAAGAAAATAGATCGAAAATACGTCATGAATAAACAGTTGGAACATAATGCTCAATCACCATTAATATACCCATTATAATTTACTTAGAATAATTTTACTTCGGAGAGCAGTGGGGTAATTTAGGTATGTAATTTAAAAATGTAATAACCCAAATACACGGAGAATCCTAATAATAATAAATACCATAGTGCATCAATATTTGTCAATTAAGCCCTAAGCAACAAGGAGGGAATAACCCAACATTACTAAAATAAAATATCAGTAATGACAAACCTTTTAAATTATATAAATTCATGTATATTCATTTGAAGTAAAATTATCTATTTAATATGTAACATCATTCATAATTTTAATAATAAACTTTATAATTACCTGTATGTACCTAAAATTAACCAAATAACTTATAATACCTTAAAATTAACAAAATAGAAATATTCATTATATAGAGACAATGTTGTGTACCCCTGCCTAAGAGTGTATAAATACCGTAGCATAAGAATTTCAACTACCAGCCTGAAAATGTCCGTAATAGAATGAAACCGGTCCTGGTGAAATAAAAATTAGTGGAAGAAAGTACAAAAGTGTTTAATTTCAAATTATAATACAATGGAATTCCACCACGAATTATCAGTGCAAAAACTAGACTCATTACTGGCCACCTTGTCAAGCGGAGTATTCTGCTGCGTAGCCAGGACCACCTGCATACTTCTAGGAAGACGACCCATCCATAGGGTTCTCAAAACCTCATCGGGCACAGCGCTGCCAGCGAGGGTGCGCAGGTGTCTCAAGAATTGGGAGGGCTTACGGTCTCCGATCTCTTCATGTTCCAGAAGTCTCCTTGTCTTCTGCTCCTGCGTGGAGCTGAGGCGTCTGGTTAATTCGTATTTTAATAGTGCATATGCACCGACCTCAGGGGGCTTCACAATGATGTCCCGGACTTCTTGGGCGTGGGCGGGATCCAAGGCTCCGAGAATGAAACCAAATTTTGTGGCATCCACGGTCACTCCTGCTGCCTCGAAGCTGCGCTCCACCATAGCGAACCATAATTCTGGGTCATTAGGGCAAAAAGGCGGAATGCGTACTGCCACTCGGTTGACCTCAGGCGGTGGATTCCTGATGTTGGGTTGCTGGTTACTTGTCGTTGGTTGCTTGTTGCTGGTTATTGGTTGCTGGCTGTCCTCAGATGTTCCGCTCACAAGAGACATGATGATGATTGGTGCGCGAAATTTATCACCGAAGAGTTTATTTCGTGCGCGACGTGCTCGCGGTAGACGTACTTGCACGCGTCGTGTTCACTGTCGGATTCACAAATGTAAACTTCGTGGTCACTAATGTGAACGTCGGTGTCACCAATGTGGGTACTCAGGTGTCGTGGCTGATGATTGAATGCAGGAAACGAGTTTGCGTGTAATAATAGCCTTTAATGAGTCCACACAATAATTATAATACGTGAGCACAATAAACGGTTAGCGTACAATTTTACGATATCAATAGTACACACTGGGTCAAGGTTGATCGCGGATAGACGAGGCAACTGCTCCGTGGTAAGTTGAATGAATACTAGACTTAAGACTGAGCCGTATGCGGCTCGCACTTGCTTTTATACTCTGCCGGCCCGGCAAGTAGATTCAATGACGGTAGGTAACGCCGGGTGAATTCACGTAAATGCGAGATATCACCCGAACCTTCTGCGGGCACTTGAACGGTACAGCCGTACATTCTAGCTCTTTCGCTTAGGTGGCAGAACTATTTCTCTAGTAATTTCGCTCGCATACAATTGAACACCGGCGACGCCTCTGGAAATATCGATACGTTTCGGGCGTAATCCAACACGTGACGTAGCAACAATGCGTGGTTGCTACACTTCTCTCTTCTTTCTTTGACATTCAACCAGTTTAAAAATCTTTTGAAAACCCAATTCAAATTATTAGATGCGACGTAGGTCTTTGTTTGGGCTACAAACTTATTGAATATATATGGTGCCAAGTAAGATTCATGTTTTTTTGCAAAATTTGATTTGATATATGGTACTTGTAATTGATTGTGTGTGTTTGCTCTTGTGTATTGCGAGTGAGTTATGAAGTGTGGTGATATTTTTATGCAGTTTTTGTGGATGATCTTCTTTATGTATAGTTTATTTATGTCTAATAGGTTATTGTTGATCATTATCTGTTCTGTCGGATGTTGATAAGGCTTTCTAAACATAATTCTGATTATTGTTTTATGATTAATTTTAAGTGATTTGAGGTGAGTCTCTGCTGCTGCTCCCCATACTGAAATACCATACATTAGAATACTTTGACAGAGTGCATAATATATATTTTTTAGCTGAGGTAGTGACATAATGTTTCGAATTGTTTTGAAGATGTAAGAGAGTTTCCGTATTTTTTTGTAATTAGGTTAATTTGGAGATCCCATTTTAAGTTATTGTCAACAGTTAAACCGAGATATTTAATATTTTGCGCATAATCAATTTTGTCACAAACACAGCGTGAGTTAGTTAATGAGGTAACTGTGCAGGGGTGAAGATGTAGTTGTGGGCGACTATCTGGCTGACCAGCTAATGTTTTACTGAAAGTTAAGTATTTTGTTTTAGAAATATTTAGTGTCAGTAGATTATTTATTAGCCATTTATTTACTTCAGTCATCCCTGCTTCCGTATTTTTGAAGACGTTTTCCCATGATTGGGCTTTGAATAAAATTACAGTGTCATCTGCATAACTGATAACTTTGTACTCTATGTTCTCTAGGCTTATCTCAGTTAGACTGTTAATGTAGATGAGAAACAGTATGGGACCTAAAACGCTGCCTTGGGGTACTCCATACCTGTTGCCTACTTTGTCACTTTCTTGATTATTGATTTTTACAATTTGTTGTCTATTTTCAATGTAGCTGATGAACCATTTTAGTGGTGGACCTGTTATGCCAATGTTTTTGAGTTTTTGTTGGAGTAATTTGTGTGAGATGGTGTCGAAAGCTTTTGCTAGGTCTAAGAACACTCCTAACACCTTTGAACCGCCATCTAGGTTTTTCACTATGTATGTGGTTAGTTCCGATAAGGCGTCTTCTGTTCCCATTTTCGCTCGAAACCCGAATTGACGGGTGGAGATCAGTTTGTGTTTGTCAAGGTATGCGAGCAGTCTTTTTTTCATAGTTTTTTCTATTAGTTTCGATAGCGAATTTAGGAGAGTGATTGGTCTGTAATTTAAGATCAGCGTTTTGTCTCCCGATTTATGTATTGGAGTAATACAACCTATTTTTAGATGATCGGGGACAAAGCCGAGGCTGAAACTTTGGTTGAAAATATGTTGAAGTGGTATAAGTATATGTTCTCGGAGACTAATCAGTATATGATTGGAGAGGTTATCTGGGCCCACAGCGCAATTTGGTTTGAGAGAAATAATTAAATCCGATATTTCCTTTGTACTTATTTTGTGAGCATAAAACGAATGATTTGGTTGCATGGTAGAGGATAGTTTAGTTAAAGAGTCTTCTGTTGTGCCGTTTTTTAAAATAATGTTTTCAGCCAAGTTAGATCCAACTTTTGCAAATTGGGAGTTAATAAAATTAGCTATTTTACCAGGTTCATTTTTTGTAAGGGTTTGGTTTCCATTTATTAACAGTACTTTGATCTTCGAGTCTTTTTCGTACTGGAGAAAGTAATATCTTTGACGATTTTCCAGATTTTTTGGGGTCATTTTTGGCGGATTTTATTTCTTTTTTGTAGTACTTGTATTTGGCTTGTTTGATTAATTTATTACAAAGGTTTCTATATAGCAGGTAATTATTTTTTAGTTTGTCATCATATGGGTTTTTGTGTACTTGCATGTGCATTGTGTCTCTTTTATGAATGCTGTTTACTAATCCTTTCGTGATCCAGGGTGTTATTTTTTTTTCTTTATGTGAGTAGTTTTTCGGGGTATTTTTTGTTGTATGTTTAGCAATATAGGTTCCAACTGTGGTCATAAATGTGTTCAGCGCGTTGTTTGGATCGGGTTTTATTACATTTGACCAAGATTCATTATGTATGTCCTCTATTAGGGACTTAAAATTGATTTTGTCTTGTGCGGAGTTGTTTTTTTCATCTTTTTGTTTCTTGTTAAGATGTATGCTTAGTGTAGTAGTGAAATGATCTGTGACCGTTGATCGAATAATGGATGAAGATGTTTTTTTCCTAGTTTTAACAAAAATATGGTCAATACAGGATCCAGAGTTTGACGTAATTCTTGTTGGTGAGTTGATTGTCGAATTTAATCCATAGTGAGTAAGTAGACTTAAGTATTCTGTGGTTATTGGTTGCCCGTTTAGTAAGTTAATATTCATATCCTGCAATAATTAATTCTTGTGTTTTTTTTTTTTTTTTTCGAGAAGTTTATTTAAGGAGTTGAAGAAAGGTGAGAGATTGGTATAGCAAGGGGGTCTGTAGACGGCAAATATGGAGATGTCTGGTCCGAGGGAGATTTGGATACAGTTTGCTTCGATTAGGTTGATTTCTGTTATTGATGAGTTTAGTGAATCTTTGGCAAAGATTACTATACCGTCGTTTTGATTTAGATGTTTTGTGGAATGGAGAGTTGTATAGTCCTTTAAGTTTAGGTTTGTGTACGAGTCATCTAACCAGCATTCAGTCAAGATAATAATGTCGAAGCTTATGTTTATTTCGTTTAGGAGGATCGAGAAATTATCGAAGTTCTTTCGAATACTTCTAATGTTTTGGGATATTATGTTTAAGTTGTGTTTTTCTGTGAACAGAAAATTACAATCTGTCGCTTTGTCAAAAGTGTGTTCTGAGTTGTTAAATGTTTCTGTATCAATATTAAGTTGAGTGATCATGTTGCGGTTGCGAAGATACATAAGTTGATCCATAAAAAGTTCACACATTTTGCTAGTGGTGGTAAATTAGGAGTAATATAGGAGTAAAAATTGAGAGTAAAATTATTCAAATACTTTGGATAATAAAAACCTTTAAAAACATAAAATCCTTTAAAAACATAAAATTTCATGGTAGAATAATTAGAATACTTTGGATAATAAAATAGAATCCTTTTGAACCATAAAATTTGATGGTAGACTAATTCAAAGAGTTTGGATAATAAAAAAATATATAAAACAGTAACATTTGATGGTAAAATAATAGCAGTATTTTGGATAATAGAAACCTTTAAAAACATAAAATTGGATGGTAAAAAAAATGAAAATACTTAGGATAATAAAAACCTTGAAATGCACAAAATTTTAAAGGGAAACTATTTAAGTACTTTGAATAATAAAAACCTTTGAAACAATAAAATTTGATAGTAAAATTTTTCAAATACTTTGGATAATAAAAACCTTTGGTACAATATAATTTGATGGAAAAATAAGTTGAGTAATATGGGTAATAAAAACTTTTAGAACAATAAAGTAATATGGTAATAATGATGGTAAAATAATTCAAATACTTAGGATAATTAAAACATTTAAAGCAATAGCATTTTATGGTATAATAATAAAAAAACATTGGATATTAATAACCTTTAAAAATATAAAATTTCATGGTAAAATAATTATAATACTTTGGATAATAAAATAGAATCCTTTTAAACCTTAAAATTTTATGGTAGAATAATTCAAAAACTTTGGATAATAAAAAATATTTACAACAGTAACATTTGATGGTAAAATAATAACAGTACTTTGGATAATAGAAACCTTTAAACACATGAAATTTGATGGTAAAATAATGAAAATACTTTGGATAATAAAAACCTCGAAAAGCATAAAACTTTAAAGGAAAATCATTTAAGTACTTTGAATAATAAAAACCTTTAAAACAATAAAGTTTGACAGTAAAATTATTCAAATACTTGGACACCACACATGGACAAAGACACTTTGAGTATTATGCTACCAAACTTTTTAATTGTATGCCCACTACTTTGAAACAAATACTATCTGCTAATACATCTACAAATATTCACAAAAAACATATCACTGCCTGGATTAAAAATCAAGATATTAACTTTATAGAAAACATTATAATTCCCAACCAAACATAACAAAACTACCAAAATTATAAAATGAAATAAACTAAATAATTAAATAGTTTTCAAGTATTCACCAACTATACATAGACTTACAACTTGTATATGTGTGTATTGTAATGTATGTATATATATATCTATATGTATATATGCATGTACGTGTATGTATACGTATGTATGTGTATGTTTATGCATATACATATTTTTCTTATTTTTTCAAATATATATATATATCTTAATATTATCTATCTTAAAGTTTTAAAAAAAAAAAATTAAAAACTATCTACTACAACACATAAATACTTGTCACACTTAATCACAAACACGTAAACACCTCAGCACAGGTTCTCCTAGTGAGGTGTTCACGAAACATACAAAATTACCCATCCACAGTTTCACCTTCTCAAACCTACCTTACACCCAACATAATTAAATTTCAAAATATATTATGTAAAAATGTTTTCAAAATATATTATGTAAAAATTATAAGAAATAGGTAAATACTGTAATATATAGAAATAAATAAAAAAAAAAAAAAAATAAATAAAAAAATAAAAACCTTCGGTATAATGTAATTTGATGGAAAAATTAGTTGAATAATTTGGGTAATAAAAACTTTTAGAGCAGTAAAAATTTGCGTTAAAATAATTCAAATACTTTGGATAATTAGAACATTTAAAACAATAGCATTTGATGGTATAATAATAAAAATACCTTGGATTTATCATCTTTAATATGTCTTTTTCTTTACGTACAATGCCCCGGTGCAACAAATAAAGCTTGTATGCCAGGTTGCCACCGGGAGACATTCTAAATTCATTATTATTTCGCCTCCAAGGCAATCAGGCGGCCCTGAGAAGGGCCGTCAAATTTGCTCACCGGAAACGGCTGCTCCACCAAGCGGACTGCCCTTACAAAACACATTTATTAACATAACTTCATTTACACACCCCGTAGGACAATAAAACAAAGACGTTTTATTACAGAGTCCTGACGGGCATTCAGGGAAACAAAATTAACCCTCTAACTCTTAAACTGCCAACGCTATCTGCATTTGCGCAAAAATTTTGGACTTAGAAAATTTCCGATCAAAAAACAGTCTTTTTCCATTTTAAAAATCCAGGAACCTCGTAAGACGACGAGACATACAGGTTTCGGTAGCCAGTCTTACATCAAATACCTACCAACAAATGGTAAACATTTCTAAAAATATTCCTAATTTCATCAAACTAAAAATCTACGGATAGAAAATATCTTTGTACAAATGTTAGAATTAAGGAATCTTTTGTAAACACTATGTTATAACCTGTAGAATTATTATAAAATAATAATTTTAAGCGACCACTTTCTTGAGCGACACCAGCAAAATGAAGTGCGACAAGAAAGTCGCAGTACTTACGGGCGAGGTCAAACCTCCCACCCCATAAATGTACCACGTGATCACCTTTTTGCCCAGATTAGGGTATTTAAGGGCACGTTTTTTGGAAAATAAATTAGTTCATCTCTAACAGTCAACTCGTGTTTTATTCTTCGGAAGTTTATATCACTCAGCTGCCTCCCCCGCCGACCTCTGCCTGTCTTCAGTCCTGGTGCCAACACTCCTCCAGAAGAGCCGGCCCTACTTTGGCAACCGCCAGGCGCCAGGATCAGGCAGAGGATTAAGCACATCCAGTGTCCTTCACGCATCAGGCACTGGGTGCACGGGAGGTCAGTTTTATTATTTGTTTCATCATCACCATCCGGTTCGTGCACTAAAAACCCGGTACTTTTTTACAGTCTTGTGAAGACGCTGATACGTCTGTTACACTCTCGTATGATAAAAATAGAACAAATTTAGAAAAGCTAAGCGTACTGAGAATATATTGCTCCTGCCGCATCCTGGTCCAGTCCATGGAGAACTCTTCCTCCTTCTTATATTCTCTCAAGAACAGCGGTGCAAGAGAGTGGTGGAACGGTGTCAGCCCCCCCATCTCCTGACATGACACCACAACGTTGCTGTCATTACCTACAACAAACAATCATATGTCATCAAAGGTGCTAAATTAATGCTTTTATAAGTAAGGCGGCCAACCGTCCCGCATTCTGCGGGACCGTCCCGCATTGACGGTTGTAGTCCCGCATTGAAAAATTTGATGAAATAGTCCCGCAAATCGTCTAAAGCGTCCCGCATGTCCCGCATTCCCATATTTTTGTAATATTGTCTATGGCAGACAAATAAACTTTCTCAAAGTTAATCTATTTTAATCATTTCCGTTCATCTGTGGTTAAGTTGATGACAAAATTTGTCCCTGTAAAAAGCCCGAAGATATCGACCTAGCGATTGGTTTATTTAGATAAGCCAAAGAGCGCCAGTGTAGTATTGAATTGATAACCCGTATTTTTTTTTTTCATTTAAAAATCAAATAATTTGTTGACCATTCCGCCGACCGCGAAAAAGCGAAGTTGTAATTCACTGAATTTCAAAATGAATTTCCTTTCTTGCAAAAGTTTTTATCTTCATGTTCTGAGTATAGTTTTAATGCGCCGCATACAGATATTCTTAATTATAAATAACCAGTTTTGTGTTCAGAATGTTAAATTCCAGTTGGATTCATATGATGAAATATTTCGATGGAAAACATTCTCTTATTCGAAGTGCAGTAGGTATAAAATTCTAGTTGCAATTGTATGTGCTGCCAGAATCAAAGAGTAACCATTTTCATGTTCTGAGTGTAGTTTTACTGCGCCGCATACAGATTTAATTTAAACCAGTTTTGTGTTCACAATGTAAAATTTTAACTGGATTCATCTAATGACATATTTCGAAGGAAAACATTCTCTTATTCAAAGTGCAGGTATAAAATTCTAGTTGCGGACTATGCAGTAGCATAGCGAGGGGGGGGGGGGGTGGCCCACCCCAGGTGCCACCCGACGGTGGGGGGGGGGGGTGAAAAAATTACGAAGAATATTGTCACACAAATATTGAACACGGCGTTATTTTCATGCCTGACGGTCTTTTTATAGACGAAAATAGCCTATTTCTGAAATTCTCTAGCCAACCACCTCCCCCCCAGGACAGACCAATTTTTTACACGTTTGTGAATTTGAAATTGGAGAGGGGGGGGAGGTGACACCACGTTATCCGCCCCGGGTGCCACCCTTGCCTAGCTACACCACAGGGACTATGTATTAGTATGTATGTGCTAAACATGAAACTATTTTCATGTTCTGAGTGTAGTTTTAATTCGCCGCATACAGATTTAATTTAAACCAGCTTTGCGTTCAGAATATAAAGTTTGTGTTGTGGATTCATCTAATGAAACATTTCTCTTATTTGAAGTGCAGTCATAAAATTCTAGTTGCAGACTATGTATGTGCTGCCAGAATCAAAGAGAAACCATTTTCGTGTTGTGATTGTAGTTTTTGAGCCAAATTCTTGATTTTCGAGAGAGAAAATTTGAAACGTACCCCCGCCCCCCCCCGTCGACACCGCACGCCACTGTGTCCCGCATTGATATTTGACAAAGTTGGCCGCCTTAACCTACATTGTTCATCGATATGAACTCATTGTCGTTACCTTCAAGAGAAAAAAAGAGATTCACGGATTTTAACGACAATTGGGCCTGATTCTTTGTAAAGGATTGGGAAAAAAATGAGTTTACTGCAATTTTTAAAATATGTATTTCAGATATCGCAATTCAGTATGAAGGTCGCCGCGCGTTGACAGTAAGTCGTCATTATTAGGTTTATTTATTATGTTTTAAATTTGATTTATTTATTTTTGACTGTGGGTAAAATGTTAATCTACACCAGTTTTTAACGATCAAAATAAACTTTTTTGCGTTTTATTCCACTATTTTATACGGAGCAAAATTATACTTGACGTCTGTCACTAACTATTGGTAACTGGTAACTCTAACCTAAATATTTAGATTAATAAAAGATTAAACTTGGCTATGTCGATACTTATTCTATTTAATTATAATAAATAAATAAAAAACATGCATATTTTTATTTGTTCGTCTGTAAGCAGTGGCAGACTAAGCCCGTTAGAGGCCCGGGGCGGCATAGCCGAATGAGTAAGGCGGCCAATCGTCCCGCATTTGCAGTTGTAATCCCGCATTGCAATATTTACAAAAATAGTCCCGCAAATCGTCTAAAGCGTCTCGCATGTCCCGCATTTCTATATTTTTTTAAATACTGTCTATGGTAGTCAAATAAACTTCCTCGATTTTTAGTCAATTTAAGCCATTTGGTTAAGTTCAAGACAAAATTTGACTCTGGAAAATGCCCGAAGATATCGATCTAGGGATTGGTTTATTTACGTTACAAGCAAGAGTCCAAGAGCGCCAGTGTAGTAGTAGTGATTGAGTTGTTTGTTTACGAATTAGTGCACGCCGTGACACGTAATATTTATAACCCATATTTATCACTCAATTCAAATAAAATAATTTCTTGACCATGCCGACCGCGAAAAAGCGGTGTTAAAAGTTCAGTGAAGAATTGCCAAAAGAATTTCCTTTTTTGCAAAAGTGTTAACATTCATTTCTGAATGTAGTATTAATTCGCCGCATACATTTTTAAGTTAAACCAGTTTTGTGTTCAGAATGTAACGATACATTAAATAACAAGTTGCAGATTCATCCTGTAAGAGCTAAAGCTTTACATTTAAGTTGCAAGTTCAGAATGTAAAATTTCATCTGCTGACATATTTCGAAGAAAAATATTGTCTTATTTAAAGTGCAGTGGAGGTAATCCACCTCTAACCCGCCCTGGTATAAGTAACTGATGGTTACTCATTCAAGATTCTATTTTTGTTTTGTTAAACGAAGCTACATTTATTTATTTTGAACGTATCTAGACCTCCAGTGACCTTGCATGCGTTGTTAGTAAGCAGTATGCAAGTGCTTAACAGGAAAAACAAAATGCAAAAAATAGGTTAGTAAGACAAAGATAAATTAAACATTATTTAAAGTGCAGTAATAAAATTCTTGGTGCAGACTATGTATATGCTGCCAGAATCAAAGAAAAACCATTTTCATGTTCTAAGTGTAGTTTTATTTCGCTACATATATACTTAATGTAAACCAGTTATGTGTTTAGAAAGTAAAATTCCAGTTGGATTCGTCTGCTAACATATTTCGAAGGAAATTATTCTCTTTTTCGAAGTGCAGTTATAAAATTCTAGTTTCAGACTATGTATGTAAGTGCTGCCACAATTATATGGAAACCATTTTAATGTTCTAAGTGTAGTTTTAATTAACCGCATACAGATTTAATTTAAACCACCTTTGTATTCAGAAAGTAAAATTTATGCTGTGGATTCATCTGCTGATGCATTTCGAAGGAAAACATTATCTTATTCTAAGTGCATTGGAGGTTATCCACCACATACCTGCCTTAGTATAAGTAACAGATAGTTACTCTTTCAGGGCTCTCACGATGACCCGATTTTTTATTTTATTTTATAGAACGACTCTACATTTAAATGCAGGAAGCTAGACTTATTCTAAGTGCCGGTATAAAATTCTAGTTGAATACTATGAATGTATTGCCAGAATTAAAGAGAAACCATTTACATGTTCTGAGTGTAGTTTTTATTCGTCGCATACAGATATGCATATTCATCCTATTACATGGACATCATTCTCGATTTCCGAAATAGCAGTTATAAATTTGTGGTAGAATTCATGAATAAGATTTATTTGAATACTCTGTCTATCAATTATGTGAAAAAAGTGAGGTCGTAATAAAAATTAAAAGGATTTCCACCCCCCACCCCCCCCCCCCCCCCCGTTGAAACCCACTGTCCCGCATTGATATTTTATAAAGTTGGCCGCCTCATTTATAAGTATTATTATAAAATAAGGTAAAATGCAAACAAACCCTGAGACCTGCAGGCGCGGGCCGCGGGCCGTCGCTCGTGGAACGTGCTCTCTACTCTAGATGAATTACACTAGTAATTGTAATTGTCAGCTGTAAGGGTAATGGCATTATATCCGTCAAGGTTTGGTGTTTCGAGCTGAAAATATTAAATAAAATATCTCATGAGATACATCAAGACAGACCGACAGATAAAAACAAAACAAGATAAATGCAAATGCAGAAATGTTTCATATAAATATTTTTACCTTGCACGAGCAACATCATATCGCGAAATGAGACGTTTTGCGATACTAGTAGCCACAAACATATGTACGAGTTCTCAAAATCGGATAATCAACGTATTTAAGGCTGCTAAATTCACATCGCGCCAATTTTACTTTTTTAGGAAGCAAAATTTGAATTCGCGTCGCAGGTAAATAAACCGTTGAGAGCAATGGAGCAACCATTTTGATATATTATATTATATCACCCAGCTGTCAAAAGTTTTTTCATAGAAATTCAAAGTTTTCCCATTGGTCGAGAGACTCTGTCGTCACATAGTCATAGATATTATCTATTTTTTGTATTGGTTGAAAATTTGGATCGGAGTTATACCCCCCTGCAAAACTGTCTACTCGCTCAGTAGCGACCATAAATATACAAACCACCCACTAGATTGATAACTTCAGGCTTTTGTTCGAGAAAAATTTGGTCACTACTTCACCATCAAAATGCAATAATTTTTCGAATGATGATGATGATGACGGGGATTTGTGACGTCACACACCATAGACGAAGATAGAGTAAGCAACAACAAAAAAGGCGCGACCATAGACAATATTATTTTCTTTCGGGGCCTACCCAGTACCGCCCAAATTATTAGCCTTAAATATTATTTTTAAAATAAAACTCGTAATTACATGATAAGAATTTTATTAAAAACATGAAATACCAACAGGAAATACATATAATTAAAATATGATTGTGCGTTCCTACAAAACTACTGAATTTAAAAAATTTTCGTTTTATAACAGAAAAATGAAAAACTCAGAATTACATGTACATATTTTAAACAAGAATACAATGTAAGCAGGTTATATTTCTGTAGCAAATTGCCACATGAAGACATTGTTTTAAAGATAAATTACTTAACGTACCTATTATATCTTTCGTCAGGTCTAAAATAAATTTACCATATTGCCAAAATATAACCAAGGTCCATGGAGACATTAGTTTACATAAGATGTTTGATGTTTCATTCGGGGCTCAAATATGTATAATATTTATTAATTTGGAGTTCAGTTTAGTTCAGTTCATCATATTTTTCCTGAAATCATTAAAAAATCATTAAAATTAATGTAACAAATGTACATTGAAAATTAAAACTCTTCAAAACAAAAACAAAAAATATTATTAAAGAAGTTATATTTTATAAACACTATATTGGTTCCTTTATGGAAATTAGTTAAAAAATGCAATTTTTATTTTATTTGTGTACATGTATATGGTATATGTATGGTATGGTACATGTACACGGTATGGTACATGTACATGTATTGTGTATATGGAAATTAGTTAAAAAATGGAATTTTTATTTTATTTGTCTACATGTACATACATATCTATGTATGTATGTAGTTACATTTCCTCCCATGTCATTTATTTTTTTATTACTCTCATACTAAACCAAGTTCTAGGATACCTACTTACTTACATAAAGAAACCTACTCAAATGCATTATATTTGTCTGACGTTATTAAATTTTTGTAAAATGAAAGTAAGTAATAAAAATAATAATTACAGTTTGGCAAGAAAGTGTAGAAAATAAATGATGGCGCTGCGATCGTTTTCTAGTTTTAAATGGCAACACCAAGACGGCTCATAAGACAAAGAATGTATGTTTAAAAAAAACACTTCTGGCAAAATGCATATTTCATAGCGTATTTGTATTTTCAAAAAATTTACACAAAAAACTGTAATTTAATAGAAGCAAAATAAAACAAAACAAGTTTTAAGTGGGCGTTTATTTCGATATAAAAACGTAGGTACTTAAAAATTTAAGTCTATTAATTCAACACCCGACATGTAATTATTGTCTTTGTCCTCGTGTGATTCTTCTTCTTCCGTATCTTCATCTTCATCTAAACGCAGTTCATCGATATCATCATATATAGTACTGCCTCGTGCATAATATTCTGCCTCAATTTTCATCACGTGTTTGCAACAATTTTTCCAATCATCAGCACTTATGCTATTACATATTATTATTATGCCCATTTTCCGTTTTCCCGGTGTTTCAAATTTTCCATCTGCCTTTTCCCCTTCCTTGACGATTCGTCTTACCGTTGTTTCAGATTTACCTGTGTTTGAAAAACATCATTAAAATTATTATTATAGAAGGTAGTTTTAAAAACACACTATAATATTAATATTAATAATATTAATATTAATATTCACTTAGAAAGAAAAAAAGAGAAAACGAGAAAAAAGAAACTTTTCTACGAGTTTAAAGAAGTTGCATATTATTATTTTTTTATTGAGTTATTCCCTTTTTCCTGTGGCCGCATATTAACTGTCAAATTGAAATGTCAAATTCGAATTTTTTAACATAACCTCAAATCAGATTGTAATGGTTATTATTGCTCGAAAATTGGCATAAATCTTGTAATACTAATGAAATTTATTAAACAAACTATACTACGTACCATTCATTTCTGCAGTTCGTTTGTAAACATCTTCTAAATCGGACAGAATCTTCTTCGCGTGACACTCGGCTAGGCAGCGTTGAAAAACGCAGAATATAACCCCTCTTGTATCACTTTATTAATTTTAATTAAATTCAGGCAAACAATGAATAAAAATATTATCAAATCAGCGATATTCTATTCAGATTTAAGACAATAAATCAACCGTAACACGCAATAACATGACAGCCATAGGAAACGTCAAATAATTCGGTGTTGCCGTAGTAATGAACACGTTTAGTTCCAATTGAATTAATTTCTACACTTATTTGCCAAACTATACCTCTGCATCATTCTCAATGACCAATGACTGATAGTATTTCCCTTAATCTCATCTAACCATCTTCAGAAACAGAAGCGAATGTATTGGGATGTGGATATAAAATGTTACACTTATTGTAAACAAGTAAAGTTTTGTCGGTTCAGATTCCACTGAAAAATAGGAATACATTTATTAATACTGATAAAAATATCAAAAAAATGTTAAAAATAAGAACAGAAAGTGCAAGCGTAGTGATAAATGTGTTGTTCCTATCATCAGGGTTGATGTGTAAAATGGCACAATACCCCAAAAAAAATCTCTTTAATACTTTTTGCCGTGAAAATCTAAAATCATACTTGAATAATACGTATTTTAGCAAACCTAACTCCTATAAGTAACTTGTGAAAAAAGAAAATGAAATGCTAATTGTTAAAATCTATTTTATATAATAAAAAAAACATAAGCACTATTGTCAAAATCCAGAGAGGAAATTGGGGAAGATTAAATTAATGAGATAGGTCGATGCAATATAGATAAGGGAACGTACCCATACTACGTGACACGTTTAGGGGGGGGGGGGGGGGGTCTTCAAAATGTCACGCTCCATACAAATGAGCGGCGGGTTGCTTAGGATTTTGGTCACCGGGGGGGGGGGGGGGGGTTAAAATTTGCAAAAAGTTGGTCACGTAGTATGGGTACGTTCCCTAACATGTATACCTTTTTAAGATGTAATGGTGATGTTCGACTGCGTCAATTACTTATTAGATTCCGGGTGGATAAATATGTTCTGAAAACGGAAACATGTACAACACCGATTAAAATACAACTTAAATAACATACCTACTTTAGAAACACTGAAATATCAACCAAAGGAAGTTTCCCACCTGTAATTTTGTTCCAATTACGGGTCCTGTTCTTCCATTTTTCATTCGATCGTTCAATTCCCAAAATCCATATTCACACTTATTGCCATCTTTTTGCGTCGGAAATGTGAATGCATTGTAAATGTCAAACGAAAGTAAAGCAGAAAAATGCAACAAAAATCCAAGATTCCTATTGGTGGAGGTAGTAGCTGGGGACCATAAACAAATCGAAGTGGACTTATGATTTCACCAAAGATTCGGTTCACTTTTTGGATCGGAGTTATACCCGCCTGGTAGCGACTAAAATAATGACTCCCGCGAGAACCAATCCTGTCGACATTTTGTAAAAAAACTTGAGCTGACAGCTAGCGCCACACGCTAGACAGTAGCGAGAATTACGAGTCCCGCGAGAACTTATTCTTTTTATTATTTTTTTTATTATTAAGTTAAAAGAAATGTAATATTTCGCTTTCTTAACTTAAGTACAGAGCATATATAGTATAGTAGTTCAAGTTTAGTAGTAATAATATATTATTAATTTTGTTCCAACATCTTAAGGTTAAATAGTTTTTAGGTGTTTTATATTCTTTTTCACTTTAACGTTATCTGGAAGGAGATTATATATGTGAACTCACTCGTGGCCAATACTATTCTTGCCAATTTCAGTCTTGACAGTATTTGTGTAGAATTTATTGTGTTTTAATATAGTTTTTTAATAACTTTGTTCTGTATTATTCTGATAAATCTGACATTTCAACATTTTTCATAGATTGTCCACAATCTGCTAATTAGCTAGTAATACGATTACACTGAGCGAGTTTACTTACCGATAGTGAATTTTCCAGATAGTAGCTTGTAAACTCGCTCAATGTAATCCGGGCTTAAGTAAAATAAATCTTAAAGGCTGGGAAAGGAAATTTTGATATTTAATTAAATGAAGACAATATTAGCGAAATTCAATCGAAATCTGGTAACAGAAAAATCAGAAAAGATATTGGCTCCGCTGGGACACGAACCCAGGAAATTTTAAAAATTGTCTATGACTTCGTTGCTGTCTATGTATAACCTAAATATTTTATTGACATGTGCTTTCTTCAGCGTCAGTCGTTTCATCCTGTTTCCAATCTAATACTACGTAATATCCCTTACTCTGTTTAATCCGCGCAGTTAAATTTATCATCCCATACTTGTGATAGTTATTGGTAAGTACTAATGCTGATATTAATCACACTTTTAATTTATTAGCGGCTGACAGTCAAACTGATCGATATCTGTTCTTTCTGAGTCTAACGCGGCCTAGCTTACCCTATCCGCGCTAATCGGTACACCAACTTATGTAAGGGAATTCATTTTACATTTTGTTAGATGAACATTTAAACCGACAATTAGAAGTCTTTTGGATTAGTGTTTTTGTAGAAAAATTAAATTGCTACTTTCACTTGAGCAGTACTAGAGTAAGACAGTAACAGTGTACGGTTAAGGCCGGCCGTAAATATCAGATTTTTTCATCCGATTGTCTGATCCGACAAAATCGATTTTCATTACTCCGCGCCGGCTGTCCAATTCGGTCCGACAACGTGCGTGGCCCCGGTATTATAACCAATCCGGTTTCCGTATTGATTTTTGTCTGATGTGTGCGGCCTCCCTAATATGCGATAGCAGGTACTCGCTTTTTCCTCTTCTAATCTAAAAGTCAGTCATGGTAATATCCATTGTTTCATGTCTCGCTTATTGAACAAATCAGTCGCGTACTTCTGCTTAAGGCTTACATTCAATAACACAAATAACATTGGCGGAGCCGTTTCACTTCCTTAAATAAGATTGCCAGCGTAAAGTTTTTAAATTGCATTGATTAAAATACTCACATTATAAAATCAGTATTTTCCGATTTTCTGTTAAATGCGGAACGGCGAATCCAAAATAATGTAATGCCGGTTTATCTTTAGAAATAGATATTGTATACATAATATTGAGTTTTGCCACTATTGATGGCGATTCCCAGCCGTTTTCAAATGGCAAACGTGAGCTTAAAATTCAGTTACAGTCATTATTGTATCCTCGTTTCAAATATGAGTTTTTGTTTTGGCAAAGTATTCCAAGCAAAACCAAATATTCAAAGCTCATGCGAATTAAATCTTCTTCTTCTATTTCTAGTTTAAATTAAGATTTAAAACCCGTTATTACATAATATGTCAAGCGTAACTTCCAAATGACATTCTATGACTTACGTAATAGGTACATATCCATGTAAAAATTTAACATCTTATAACTTGTATTGTAATGTACTGTGTAGGTATGTCTTAAGAAACAAATAAACAATATATATAACAAATAAACATATATAAAAATAGCTGAATTGTATGTTCGTGCATAACTTCCGAACGACTGCACCAAATCTGATACCTAAGTAATTCTTTTTTTTTTGTGTTCGTATTGTCAGGAAAAGGTTTGTATATAACTACTCTGAGCTCTGGCATTATGAAATTTGTATAAAAAAATGCAATAGGTGGCAGGCGAGCTGTTTTATAACTTAATGTCACCGACACAATGTATGGAACACGGGAGGGGGGAGGGAAAATCGGGAGCGGGGAGGGAAACTCGCGAGGGGGGAGGGGAACTCGGGAGGGGTGTTCACGGGATTGGGTAAGGGGGAAGAGGGGAGTGGAGTTGCGAGAGGGAAGGTGGAGGAGGCAGATAGGGAACGCGAGAAGGGAAGGGGAGGCAGGATAAATGGGAAAGGACATGCTGGAAGAAACAATTTCTTTGAAATTTTTTTGAAATTTTTTCATTTTCAATGTTTACACTTACGTGAGAACTATCGAGTTATAAAACTCAGTTATTTCACAATTATAAAAATCTACAATTACATACAATTAAATACAGAATCATATAATTTCAAAAACAAAAATATCACAAATAAAAATACAGAATTATATACAAGGTCACTCGAGTAACGTATTACAATGAGTGATAAAAGTTATTAAATGGCATTATGCTTGCCGGGAACCAGCTTGTTTCCAACATAAAAAATGTTCTATTTCAGGAATTTTTGAACAAATTACCTGCCGCTACCACAGCAGGGCCATGGATCTACTAAATCCTGAGACTGTTTCCATCAAGACGGAACCAGAGCCCCAGGAAGAAGGCGAATGTGAAATGCCGCACACGGATATAGATTTCGACCTCCAAGATGTAAAGAATGAATGTTTGCAATATGCGGAGATTACTCATATGGCCGGTTAGTTCCATTGAATATATTAAAGATGTAGCATGTTTAATTTGGAATTTTAACTAAATTTATTTCTCGCAATAAGTTCTCGATTTCTCAATTGTATACCTATATTATTAGGCACATGTTGTAAGTTACACTTATTATTACGTGCATAAATATTGATGAAATTAAAAACGTTTCCATTGACTTCTTCGTGCACATGATCCTTTATGAAGCATCGGCCCCTAAAGGGTACATATGGGGTTTTTATTATTTTATTGATTTTATCAAAATTCCCGGCTATACATGATAAATGATTGATATCTTAAATCATTCAAATTATTAGATTTATTAAAAAAACAGTTTAGTTGTGTATCAATGATCCATGAATGTATTGTCATTTTATTTTGCAGGCAGCGCTTATGTAAAAAGAGTGGCCATCAAGGCGGATTTTGGATCCCGCGAGGAAGATGAAAGGAGTTTTCCCTGTATAGAAATTGACATAGACCTGTCGGATGTTAAAAAAGAATGCCTAGAACGCGTTGAAAGAACGAACCAGGCAGCAGGTAAAACCGATTTTCATAGTAAGATTTAACATTTAGCGGTATCCATTTTTTCCACTTTGCGAAGGTAGAAGTCTTAATGAGCCTTTTTTATCCGTATTCTTTTTCAAATTTGTCGACAGATCTGAAGATGCATCCTGTGGATAAACGATTATCTTGTTCTCAATGTAACTACTCCTGCTCACATAAGAATAATTTTGTAAGTCACCTTCGCAATCATATTGGAGAAAAACATTTTTTCTGTTCCAAGTGCAATTATTCATGTTCTCGAAAGAGCAATCTGAAAAGCCACATGCCGACTCATAGTGGAGAAAAACCTTTTTCCTGTTCCGAGTGCAACTATTCATTTTCGCAAAAGGGCAATCTGACAAGACACATGCTGACTCACAGTGGAGAAAAACCTTTTTCCTGTTCCGAGTGCAACTATTCATGTTCTCGAAAGAGCAATCTGAAAAGCCACATGCGGATTCATAGTGGAGAAAAACCTTTTTCCTGTTCCGAGTGCAACTATTCATTTTCGCAAAAGGGCCATCTGACAAGCCACATGCTGACTCACAGTGGAGAAAAACCTTTTTCCTGTTCCGAGTGCAATTATTCTTGTTCTCAAAAAAGTGCACTCACGAGGCACAAGCTGACTCACAGTGGAGAAAAACCTTTTTCCTGTTCCGAGTGCAACTATTTATTTTCGCAAAAGGGCCTTCTGAAAAGCCACATGCGGACTCACAGCGGAGAAAAACCTTTTTCCTGTTCCGAGTGCAACTATTCATTTTCGCAAAAGGGCCATCTGACAAGCCACATGCTGACTCACAGTGGAGAAAAACCTTTTTCCTGTTCCGAGTGCAACTATTTATTTTCGCAAAAGGGCCATCTGAAACGCCACATGCGGACTCACAGCGGAGAAAAACCTTTTTCCTGTTCCGAGTGCAACTATTCATTTTCGCAAAAGGGCCATCTGACAAGCCACATGCTGACTCACAGTGGAGAAAAACCTTTTTCATGTTCCAAGTGCAACTATTCATGTTCTCGAAACGGCGATCTGAAAAACCACATGCTAACTCACAGTGGAGAAAAACCTTTTTCCTGTTCCGAGTGCAACTATTCATGTTCTCGAAACGGCGATCTGAAAAGCCACATGCGGACTCACAGTGGAGAAAAACCTTTTTCCTGTTCCGAGTGCAACTATTCATGTTCTCGAAACGGCGATCTCAAAAGCCACATGCGGACTCACAGTGGAGAAAAACCTTTTTCCTGTTTCGAGTGCAACTATTCATGTTCTCGAAAGGGCAGTCTGAAAAGCCACATGTGGACTCACAGTGGAGAAAAACCTTTTTCCTGTTCCGAGTGCAACTATTCATTTTCGCAAAAGGGCCATCTGACAAGCCACATGCTAACTCACAGTGGAGAAAAACCTTTTTCCTGTTCCGAGTGCAACTATTCATGTTCTCGAAACGGCGATCTGAAAAGCCACATGCGGACTCACAGTGGAGAAAAACCTTTTTCCTGTTCCGAGTGCAACTATTCATGTTCTCGAAACGGCGATCTCAAAAGCCACATGCGGACTCACAGTGGAGAAAAACCTTTTTCCTGTTTCGAGTGCAACTATTCATGTTCTCGAAAGGGCAGTCTGAAAAGCCACATGTGGACTCACAGTGGAGAAAAACCTTTTTCCTGTTCTGAGTGCAACTATTCATTTTCGCAAAAGGGCCATCTGACAAGCCACATGCTAACTCACAGTGGAGAAAAACCTTTTTCCTGTTCCGAGTGCAACTATTCATGTTCTCGAAACGGCGATCTGAAAAGCCACATGCGGACTCACAGTGGAGAAAAACCTTTTTCCTGTTCCGAGTGCAACTATTCGTTTTCGCGAAAGGGCTATCTGACAACCCACATGCTGACTCACAGTGGAGAAAAACCTTTTTCCTGTTCCGAGTGCAATTATTCATTTTCGCAAAAGGGCCATCTGACAAGCCACATGCTGACGCACAGCAGAGAAAAACCTTTTTCCTGTTCCGAGTGCAACTATTCATGTTCTCAAAAGGGTAGTCTAAAAAGCCATATGTGGACTCACAGTGGAGAAAAACCTTTTTCCTGTTCCGAGTGCAACTATTCATGTTCTCGAAAAGGCGATCTGACACGCCACATGCTGACTCACAGCGGAGAAAAACCTTTTTCCTGTTCCGAGTGCAACTATTCATGTTCTCGAAAAGGCGATCTGAAAAGCCACATGCGGACTCACAGTGGAGAAAAACCTTTTTCCTGTTCCGAGTGCAACTATTCATGTTCTCAAAAGAGGAGTCTAACGATCCACATGCTGACTCACAGTGGAGAAAAACCTTTTTCCTGTTCCGAGTGCAACTATTCGTTTTCGCGAAAGGGCTATCTGACAACCCACATGCTGACTCACAGTGGAGAAAAACCTTTTTTCTGTTCCGAGTGCAACTATTCGTTTTCGCGAAAGGGCTATCTGACAACCCACATGCTGACTCACAGTGGAGAAAAACCTTTTTCCTGTTCCGAGTGCAATTATTCATTTTCGCAAAAGGGCCATCTGACAAGCCACATGCTGACGCACAGCAGAGAAAAACCTTTTTCCTGTTCCGAGTGCAACTATTCATGTTCTCAAAAGGGCAGTCTAAAAAGCCATATGTGGACTCACAGTGGAGAAAAACCTTTTTCCTGTTCCGAGTGCAACTATTCATGTTCTCGAAAAGGCGATCTGACACGCCACATGCTGACTCACAGCGGAGAAAAACCTTTTTCCTGTTCCGAGTGCAACTATTCATGTTCTCGAAAAGGCGATCTGAAAAGCCACATGCGGACTCTCAGTGGAGAAAAACCTTTTTCCTGTTCCGAGTGCAACTATTCATGTTCTCAAAAGAGGAGTCTAACGATCCACATGCTGACTCACTGTGGAGAAAAACCTTTTTCCTGTTCCGAGTGCAACTTTTCATGTTCGCAAAACTGCATTTTGAGAAGCCACATGCTGATTCACAGCGGAGAAAAACCTTTTTCCTGTTCCAAGTGCAACTATTCATGTTCTAAAATGAGTTAACTTACTAGGCACAAGCTGACTCACAGCGGAGAAAAACCTGAGTCCTTCTGATTGACGTCAGAGCACCTGACCGGCAATCTCATAGTGGAGAAAAACCTTTTTCCTGTTCCGAGTGCAACTATTCATTTTCGCAAAAGGGCCATCTGACAAGCCACATGCTGACTCACAGTGGAGAAAAACCTTTTTCCTGTTCCGAGTGCAATTATTCTTGTTCTCAAAAAAGTGCACTCACGAGGCACAAGCTGACTCACAGTGGAGAAAAACCTTTTTCCTGTTCCGAGTGCAACTATTTATTTTCGCAAAAGGGCCTTCTGAAAAGCCACATGCGGACTCACAGCGGAGAAAAACCTTTTTCCTGTTCCGAGTGCAACTATTCATTTTCGCAAAAGGGCCATCTGACAAGCCACATGCTGACTCACAGTGGAGAAAAACCTTTTTCCTGTTCCGAGTGCAACTATTTATTTTCGCAAAAGGGCCATCTGAAACGCCACATGCGGACTCACAGCGGAGAAAAACCTTTTTCCTGTTCCGAGTGCAACTATTCATTTTCGCAAAAGGGCCATCTGACAAGCCACATGCTAACTCACAGTGGAGAAAAACCTTTTTCCTGTTCCGAGTGCAACTATTCATGTTCTCGAAACGGCGATCTGAAAAGCCACATGCGGACTCACAGTGGAGAAAAACCTTTTTCCTGTTCCGAGTGCAACTATTCATGTTCTCGAAACGGCGATCTGAAAAGCCACATGCGGACTCACAGTGGAGAAAAACCTTTTTCCTGTTCCGAGTGCAACTATTCATGTTCTCGAAACGGCGATCTCAAAAGCCACATGCGGACTCACAGTGGAGAAAAACCTTTTTCCTGTTTCGAGTGCAACTATTCATGTTCTCGAAAGGGCAGTCTGAAAAGCCACATGTGGACTCACAGTGGAGAAAAACCTTTTTCCTGTTCCGAGTGCAACTATTCATTTTCGCAAAAGGGCCATCTGACAAGCCACATGCTAACTCACAGTGGAGAAAAACCTTTTTCCTGTTCCGAGTGCAACTATTCATGTTCTCGAAACGGCGATCTGAAAAGCCACATGCGGACTCACAGTGGAGAAAAACCTTTTTCCTGTTCCGAGTGCAACTATTCATGTTCTCGAAACGGCGATCTCAAAAGCCACATGCGGACTCACAGTGGAGAAAAACCTTTTTCCTGTTTCGAGTGCAACTATTCATGTTCTCGAAAGGGCAGTCTGAAAAGCCACATGTGGACTCACAGTGGAGAAAAACCTTTTTCCTGTTCCGAGTGCAACTATTCATTTTCGCAAAAGGGCCATCTGACAAGCCACATGCTAACTCACAGTGGAGAAAAACCTTTTTCCTGTTCCGAGTGCAACTATTCATGTTCTCGAAACGGCGATCTGAAAAGCCACATGCGGACTCACAGTGGAGAAAAACCTTTTTCCTGTTCCGAGTGCAACTATTCATGTTCTCGAAACGGCGATCTCAAAAGCCACATGCGGATTCACAGTGGAGAAAAACCTTTTTCCTGTTTCGAGTGCAACTATTCATGTTCTCGAAAGGGCAGTCTGAAAAGCCACATGTGGACTCACAGTGGAGAAAAACCTTTTTCCTGTTCCGAGTGCAACTATTCATTTTCGCAAAAGGGCCATCTGACAAGCCACATGCTTACTCACAGTGGAGAAAAACCTTTTTCCTGTTCCGAGTGCAACTATTCATGTTCTCGAAACGGCGATCTGAAAAGCCACATGCGGACTCACAGTGGAGAAAAACCTTTTTCCTGTTCCGAGTGCAACTATTCGTTTTCGCGAAAGGGCTATCTGACAACCCACATGCTGACTCACAGTGGAGAAAAACCTTTTTCCTGTTCCGAGTGCAATTATTCATTTTCGCAAAAGGGCCATCTGACAAGCCACATGCTGACGCACAGCAGAGAAAAACCTTTTTCCTGTTCCGAGTGCAACTATTCATGTTCTCAAAAGGGTAGTCTAAAAAGCCATATGTGGACTCACAGTGGAGAAAAACCTTTTTCCTGTTCCGAGTGCAACTATTCATGTTCTCGAAAAGGCGATCTGACACGCCACATGCTGACTCACAGCGGAGAAAAACCTTTTTCCTGTTCCGAGTGCAACTATTCATGTTCTCGAAAAGGCGATCTGAAAAGCCACATGCGGACTCACAGTGGAGAAAAACCTTTTTCCTGTTCCGAGTGCAACTATTCATGTTCTCAAAAGAGGAGTCTAACGATCCACATGCTGACTCACAGTGGAGAAAAACCTTTTTCCTGTTCCGAGTGCAACTATTCGTTTTCGCGAAAGGGCTATCTGACAACCCACATGCTGACTCACAGTGGAGAAAAACCTTTTTTCTGTTCCGAGTGCAACTATTCGTTTTCGCGAAAGGGCTATCTGACAACCCACATGCTGACTCACAGTGGAGAAAAACCTTTTTCCTGTTCCGAGTGCAATTATTCATTTTCGCAAAAGGGCCATCTGACAAGCCACATGCTGACGCACAGCAGAGAAAAACCTTTTTCCTGTTCCGAGTGCAACTATTCATGTTCTCAAAAGGGCAGTCTAAAAAGCCATATGTGGTCTCACAGTGGAGAAAAACCTTTTTCCTGTTCCGAGTGCAACTATTCATGTTCTCGAAAAGGCGATCTGACACGCCACATGCTGACTCACAGCGGAGAAAAACCTTTTTCCTGTTCCGAGTGCAACTATTCATGTTCTCGAAAAGGCGATCTGAAAAGCCACATGCGGACTCTCAGTGGAGAAAAACCTTTTTCCTGTTCCGAGTGCAACTATTCATGTTCTCAAAAGAGGAGTCTAACGATCCACATGCTGACTCACTGTGGAGAAAAACCTTTTTCCTGTTCCGAGTGCAACTTTTCATGTTCGCAAAAGGGCATTTTGAGAAGCCACATGCTGATTCACAGCGGAGAAAAACCTTTTTCCTGTTCCAAGTGCAACTATTCATGTTCTAAAATGAGTTAACTTACTAGGCACAAGCTGACTCACAGCGGAGAAAAACCTGAGTCCTTCTGATTGACGTCAGAGCACCTGACCGGCAATCAGAAGAACACGGGTTCAAGTCCCGTTGGCGGCAAGTATCTTTTCTCGGAAGATTTTTTTCAATGTAGATTGAGTGTTTCAGGCTCTTAAATATTGCTTATAATAATTGTTACCCTTTGGATATCAATATTTTTTTACAGGAAGTGATTTTATTTAAATTCGATCTGCTCAAAGTAGGAGAGAAAATGTGACGAACTAAAAACAGAAAAAACGAGAAACACAGATATCAATGATATCTTAAGTTATTAGTTAAATATGTGGCTTTCAAGGGAGTGTTATTTTTTAATGAATGCTGTGAATTTAGCTAGGTTCATATTAAATACATCGATATTTGGGCATAATCTGTTAAATATGCTACAACTTGTTCTTATAAACACATTTTCAAGATATTTTAGGATGCTCTTAGGGATATAA
This sequence comes from Limnephilus marmoratus, assembly GCA_917880885.1. NCBI lineage: Eukaryota > Metazoa > Arthropoda > Insecta > Trichoptera > Limnephilidae > Limnephilus > Limnephilus marmoratus. The sequence goes on along the minus strand of OU862907.1, from coordinate 41,438,725 downwards.
TATGTATACGGAGATCTAGTAACTCTTAATGAACATCTGAAATATTTTGTAGTAAATATGGGCTCTCAAAGTAGTTCTGAATAATCTTATAGAGTATCAATTGGTCTCTGATATCTCGGTGTTGATCGAGATATTAAAGGTTTACGATGACATTTTTTTTTTTTTTTTTTTAAATAATCGGAAACGGTTTACATATATATAGTTCCCGAGAGCACTTAGGTCATAGACCTATTGTACTATCTCCCATTTTACCTCATTCCTTTGACAGTAATCCAGTCCCTTTTATAAAGTTCACCAGGATTGTCATTCGAAATGAAGCGTATCTTCTGGTCCGACAATGTGTCTTCCCAGGTCTCATTTCCCCTCTTCACTCCTCCTTGGTTCCCTGAAGGCCCCACGACGGAAGAGGGCTTCATCTCTCCTCTCCACTCCTTAGTTCCCCGAAGGCTCCACGACGGAGAGTCCACCTTCCCTTGGTTCCTCAAAGGCCCCACAAGGGAAGAGTCCACTCCACCTTGGTTCCCCGAGGGCCCCAGGAGGAAAGAGAACTTCATCTCTCCTCCATGGTTCCTTTAAGGCCCCACAGAGTAAGAGCTCACCAAGATGGCCTCATTTCTCCTCTTCACTCCTACATGGTTCCTCGAAGGCCCCACATGGGAAGAGGACATCATCTCTCCACTTCACTCCTCCTTGGTTCCACAAAGGCCCCGCGCTGGAAGGGTGCCCTTCCCCTTGGTTCCTCGAAGGCCCCAGAAGGGAAGAGTTCATGGAGGTGGCCTCAGCGCACCTCTCCACGGTTTCTCCTCTTAGTTCCTCCTACGGCCCCAGCAAGGAAATCCACAGAGGTGGCCTCAGCACTCCTAGGTTCCCAAAAGGCCCCTAGTTTTAGAATGGTCCAATTTTTTTTTGTCCCACGAGTTACCAGGGAAATAGAAGGTCCACTCCAGCAGAGCCCTGAGTGCTGGAGTGAGGTCTAAATACTCCGAGATGCGACCTTGTTTCTCGGAGGCACCGTTCGTGACACTGTTCCCCAGGACATTCAGCCTGAGCACGGTAGCTCACACCTTGGCTTGGGATGGCTATTGCAGGTTTGTGTTTTCCACTCCCTGAGCAATGGGTTTGCCACACTCCCTACGCTATCTACGATGACATAGTTTTCATCATTTCTCACGCGATAAGAGATAAATTTCATAAACTTTTTCTGAACTCTTTGTATATTTGCTTTAAATGTAGAACTATGAGGGTTCCACACTGTAGAAGCATAATCCAGATGGCTTCTAACATAGAATATGTAGAGAGTCTTAAATGTTTGTGGCTTTTTGAAAACTGAACTCACTCTAAGAATAAATCCCAACATTTTCAAAGCCTTCGACGTGATATGCTCGACTGATGAGAACCTGGAATCGTGCTTAAAATTAAGAATAATGACACACAAACCTGACTTACTCAAACTTTCCAAGGAGATGCAAGGACATTATTCGCATTAAGTGTTTCAGTCATTGTCATGATTTAAATTTATGGATTCCCTTATTACATATTATGTTTTATCAATGAATAAAATTTTTATGTATGAAAACAAGTTTATTCAGTGTACCCGTAATTTTACGAAGTGCTAAAAATATATTATTTTTTTGCTAAATCAATGAACAGATTTGGCTCTCAAAATTTTTTTGTATCTTTGTAATGTATGCATTTGGCTCTTTGGCTAATAAGTTTGCCGACCCCTGGGTTAGACCTGATGTTACAGCGGGGAGTCTCTGATATTCAAAACTAGTATCATTAAAAAATGGTTGTAATGACGGAACCTGCTGCATCGTTTGAAAGTATTCTGAATCGAATAATTTCAAACGATGCAGCAGATTAGATTTGTAATTTTTTCATGGTAAGAGTGAAATTACGAATTATTTAAAAAAATTTACGCCGACCTACCTCCTACATGAACAATTAAAAAATCATATGAACATCCACGCAGTAATATGTTCTGATAATTTTTTTGAAAAAAGCGATAATTTCCGGTGCCATTTTAAACTTGTTGCATGTAGTCATTTAACTTGACGCATATTTAAAACAAACTTAACTCGTTGATCCCAATAATAATATCGGTCCTGATGATATTCCACCTTTATTCTTACGGCAGCGTGTCGCCGTTCACGCTTATCCCCTCTTACTCTCTCACAGTCTTCAGTCGGTATTTGTAGAAGAGTTTACTTCCAGATCTATGGAAACAGAGTTAAATAACACTGATCTATAAAAATGGGATAAAAGCGAAGTAATCAATTATGATTCGATTTGATATTTTCTACAAATTCAAAACATTTTGACGAGCTTATTTTTGATAAAATAATTTTCAAAAATAAATACAGGATGTGTCCTGAACAGCATTGTCTTACAACCGGCAAATCAACACTTAGTAAATTAAAACTCGTTTCTAATGTAATTACTAATATAATCAAGCTAGTAATAATGTAATCAATGTAAGTTACTAATATAATCAATGTCTCTGAAATTAATGATTTAGGTGTAACTAATGACACTAAACTTAACTTCATACCACACCTTGAAAATATTTCAAAGATGAGTTGGGTCCATTGTACCAGTTTACAGTCCGTTGGAACGTTAATTAAAACACAGAATGTAGTTGTTTAATTTTAATTAGTTTTTAAGTGAATTGTGAGAATAACCCGATTAACAATAATTCGGGCACAACATATTGTTAATTAAAAGTTTTAAAAATATTATCTGAATTATTGACACCTGTGGTGTATTTTTTTGTAATTCTTATTTTATCGAATAAACCTTCAGTTGGATTCTTGGTCAATGTCACGGATATTTTGAACCTGCATTTTTCTTTTTCCTTTGGTTTGTGTCTTGAAAAGGTAATTTATATTTTATATATCTTTCTTTAAATTCTGACAAATTTTTATTTCGTACTGTTTATATCTATGTAATTTATAAAGCTAATAAAATTTAAATGAAACAATGTTACTTTGTTTTAACCACTTGTATATTTCTCATTTCTCCTCTTCACTCCTACATGGTTCCCCGAAGGCCCCACATGGGAAGAGGACATCATCTCTCCACTTCACTCCTCCTTGGTTCCTCAAAGGCCCTCAGAGTGCCCTTCCCCTTGGTTCCCTGAAGGCCCCACAAGGGAAAAGTTCATGGAGGCGGCCTCAGCTCGCCTCTCTACGGCTTTTCTTCTTGGTTCCTCCTACAGGCCCCAGGAAGGAAGTCCACAGAGGTGACCTCAGCACTCCTAGGTTCCCAAAAGCCCCCTAGTTTTCGAATGCTCAATTTTTTTCTATTCCACGAGTTTCTAGGGAAATAGAGGGTCCACTCCAGTAGAGCAGTAGCGTAGGGGGGGGGGGAGGGCGGACCGCCCCGGGTGCCACCCGAGGAGGGGGTGACACTCGAACGTGGTGAAAAAACTTACGAAAGTGCAAAATTTCCGTAAAAAATATTTTACACGTTAACACTGACTGTTATTTTGCGCTATGGCTTGGTTGGTCGGGTATTCCCGAAACATGTTTCTTTTTGTTCCTAGCTCAGTCGGGGATTTTCCCTGAAATATTCCTTGTGTCATTCTAATTTCGGTCGTATATTGTGATTAACGTAGACTCGTGAAGTGAATTGTTATATATGGACTGGCGTAAATTAGTGAAGAAGTTATTATTGTGTTAGCGTGGTTATTAGTGTTGAAAGACCAGTTTAAAAAACAAGGTATAGTCCGTCAACAAAGAGTAGAAAATATAAAAACTGGAACTACTAAATTTGAAGACTGGCAACATCAATTTAACTGTCAAATATTTTTTGAATTGCAATGACACTGAATGTGTAGAACACAGTAAACCACATTTTAAAAAACATTTTTTCTTCATGACATAAATTTGATTAAAAGGTGATTTAAAAAGCGATTTTCTTTAATTTAATTTAACATAATTTTGAATTTAACAATAGATAGAAAGGAAGAATCACTAATGGTGAGTTTAGTTACACTACTTTTAGATCTGAATGAGTTAAATATATTCAGATCTAAAATTAGAGACATGATCTAAAGCCCCAGGCAACGCTAGGTATTTTATCTAGTATTAAATAATGTGAGCAATTTCTAAACTGTGCTTTATATTTTATTACATTATAGTTATTCATCATTATGTTAACACAAAATTGCAAAAGTATAATAATAATATACCTATATGCAATTCTAATTTTGAGATCGGCGGGTATCTATACTGCAATGAAAAAATATTTTTTCCACTATTATGCCTTTTTAATTTTTTATAAAAATGTAGGTTACGCAGCTTTACTTTGACACCATGATTTATGTGTTTAATATTGCCATTTGATCAACAGTGACGCCATCATATATTTTCTACTCTTATTTGACAAACTGTAGGTAGGTGTGAATTTTTAGATACCGTTTTGTAGCGTATGAATAGTTACAGTCGAGTCAAGAAAAACGTTTTCATCACTGTGAGTTAGCAAGTACCGTTTTAGTTATTTTTTTCGAGAATAAAAATAGTTGCAGTCAGGACAAGAAATAGGTTTTTTTCCACTGTCGGTAATCGTGTGATTTTTAGATTTCTCTTCATAGTACATGAATAGTTGCAGTTTGAACATGAAAAAGGTTTTTCTTCACACTGAGTCAGCAAACTGACTTCTTATGTATCACTTTTGAGAACACGAATATTTACAATCAGGACATGAAAAGGTTTTTCTCGTCTGTGAATCATACTGTGGAATTTTAAATCTTCGTTTTGGGACTTGTATAACTGCATTCAGATCATGACAAAGGTTTTACTCCACTCTAAGTAAGCTTATGAATCATAGTGGAGTAAAGTATTGCTCCATCTGGAAACCTTTGAAATATTACTTTCTTCAGGGCCTCCTTAGTGGTACTAATGTAAAACGAAATATGTGTTGTAAAACCATGTAGGTGTATTAAAGGTAAGACAGTACTAAATTGTGGAGATTTGAAAGGAATGAAAGGCCGATAAAAATAATAATATTTTCCCAATTTGTTTATGAATTACAATTTAAAAAAATAAAATAAACAATATAACCATGGACCTATTGCGAGTTTGAAATCTCTTGTTTTATTTTTACCGCAAACGCGATTAAAACAAGACAAAGTTATTGAAGCGACTTTCCAGTACTTGGCGCAATTTAATTAAGACTTTTAGGTAAAATAATCACTTGGGTGTTACGTAACGTTTAGGGGGAGGGAGGTGCAGAAAAATGTTACGGCGCGTTGCATAGGGGGAAAGATGGTCAATTTTTTTCAAAAATTGCGTTACGTTATGCTTGAATGGTTCACGACGAGTTCATCGAAAACGAATTCATCGAAAATCGATTCATCGAAAATCAATTCATCGAAAGCAAATTCATCGAAAACGAGTTCATCGAAAACCTATTCATCGAAAATCAATTCATCGAAAACCAATTCATCGAATGATCAATTCATCGAATCACCAATTCATCGAAAAAATATATTTTGTTGATATTTGAGAGAAATGCAGAGCGGACCGAGAAGTTAAAAAAGCATTGGTCAATTAAAGTTGACAATAAATTTATATACCTTGGTATAAAAAAAGTTGATAATAAAACTTTGGACAAGGAAACTAATTTACCTAAAAGATTAATTAGTACCTCAAGGGTCACATTTAGGCCCAATACTGTTCCTACTTTTTATAAACGATATCATCACTGTTTTTGATAATAATGTTGAAGTGTTGCTTTTCGCCGATGACTTAAAACTATTTAAACTTATAAAAACAATAAATGACTGTATTCACATTCAATCAAATTTAAATAAACTACAAGACTGGTGTAAAACTAATAAACTTTATCTGAATATAAGTAAATGCCAGATAATTAGGTTTTTCAGAACAAATCAACCCATTAACTATCAATATAAAATTAATAATGTTTCCCTCACCTCTGTCAGTGAGATTAATGATCTTGGCATTATTTTCGATTCCAAATTTAACTTTCTTCCACATATAACTTCAGTAACCAATAAAGGATTAAAAATGCTCGGTTTCATTCTTCGAAATGGCAGAGATTTTAAAAATATTTCAACATTAAAAATCCTATATTCCTCTCTAGTTCGAAGTCAAGTCGAATAAAATTCTTCTATTTGGTCCCCTCACTTCAAAATCCACTCCGATTACATAGAAAAAATTCAGCATAAATTCTTAAGATTCATTAACTATAAACTTGGTCTACCAATAGAATCAATAAATTACAACCACTTGATGAAAGAATTAAACTTACTCAAACTTTCAGATAGAAGACTTATTTCCGACTTGACTTTTATTTTTAAAATTGTTAATGGTATTATAGACAGTCCTGATTTATTAAACCTTATTACCTTCCACATACCTACTAGAACTACTCGATCCAAAATTCTTTTTAATTGCAACAAAAATATCAGGACTGAGTCATTTAGATACTCGCTTATACCTAGATTGCATGCAGTTGGAAATGCTTTCTCAGAAGTAGTAGATGTGTTCAACTGCACCGAATATAGTTATAAGAAGGCTATAATATCATACCTCAATGACAATAATTAATGTTAGGTATATAGTGTTCGTCTGCACGGCGTCTATATCATACTCCTATTTTTTACCTGTATTTTGTTAACGCTTATATTTTATATAATCTATAGTTTGTTTTTAAAATATGTTATGTTACTTATAATCTTTTCACTGTAATAAAAAAATGTACTGCATTCTATGTTAAAAGCCCTATGGGCGTTTAAATAAAAAAAAAAATAAATAAAAAAATAAAAAATGTCATTAAAAGCTAAAAAAATTATAATTCAAAATACCCGGTAACTCTAACCTAACTTAACCTATTTAACCAATTTTAAAATATTTTTTATCATCACTCTTATGATTTTTCTGAGTAATTAATGAGTTGGTTTCATTATGAGTTGTCTGGTCACCGTTCCTTAGATATCCATTTTGAGGACACGATTAGTGGCAGTCGGGAAATGAAGAAGATTATTTACCTTTGAGCTATGAGAATCGTACTGAGGATTATTAAATCTCTCTTATGAGAACTTGTATAACTGCATTCGAAACATGAAAAAGGTTTGACTCTTCTATGAAGCTTGGGAAAACGTGCGATAATTTTCGGGACAAGATAAAGGTTTTTGTCCGCTGTGGGTAAACATGTGAATTTTTAGATACCGTTTTGTAGCGTATTAATAGTCGCAGTTGGGACATGAAAAAGTTTTTTCATTACATTGAGTCACAAGTGCTGTTTAAGTTATTTTTTCGAGGAGAAAAATAGTTGCAGCCTTGACAGGAAAAAGGTTTTTCTACACAGTGCGTAAACATGTGTATTTTAGTTTTCCCCTCGTAGTTCGTGAATACTTGCAATGGGAACATGAAAAAGGGTTTTCTCCACTATAAGTCAGCAAGTGTTCCTTAGGGTTCCATGCCAAGTCATAATGAAACCAACTCATAAACACCAAAGAAAGGTCATTTAAAGTAAAAAAAAATAAAAATAGCCGGCAACCCTAACCTAACTTAACCCTTTAAAAAAAAAAAATATATTTTTTTTTTATCATCACTCTTAATGACCTTTCTGAGTTGTTTTTGATTTGGTTTCATTATGATTTGTCTGGTCACCGTTCCTAAGATATCCCTTTTGAGGACACGATTAGTGACAGTCGGGAAATAAAGAAGATTATTTACTTATGATCTATGAGAATCGTACTGAGGATTTTAAAATCTCTTATGAGAACTTGTATAACTGCATTCGAAACATGAAAAAGGTTTTACTCTTCTATTAAGCTTGTGAATCATAGTGGAGCAAAGTGTTGCTCCATAGGAAAACCTTAGGAAAATTCCTTTCCTCAGGGCTTTCTCAATGGAGCTAATGTAAAAAAGCTTTTGTTGTTAGACTTAAAAATAAAACAATTTTCTTAGTAATTATGTTTTTTATTTCTTTAACATATGTTGTTTTAAATAACAAGAATGCTGTAAGTATAATTTAAAGTTTACAACCTTGTAAAGTATTCCTCGACAAGAAGGCTTACCGTAATTCTGAAGCCCCAATCCGGGACGGGAGGCAGTGGCGTCCTGTAGTTATTGTGCCAATTGTACTTTTCGCTGTTCTTCTTAACATTCTGTCATTTTTTTCATAAAAATCACTGCATGTAATGCCAAAATTTAATTTACAGAATAGTTACGTTCGTACAGTAGACTCCAGCATGCGGCCACGGTCATCCGACCAAATGTGATTCATTATTGAGAAAACACGCTCCAAAGGGGCTGAAGTTCCAGGTAAGCACAAAATATATTGGATAATTTTAATCAGATTAGGTGCATCAATGTGTTGCTCTTTAAAATGTTTAAATAATTGGACCCATTTGTCCACGTAATCAGTTTGTGTCGTCGTTAAATTCCATTCTTGAGAACTTGTATAACTGCATTCGGGACAAGAAAATGGTTTTGACCACTGTGGGTAACTGTGGTGTGATTTTAAGATTTATCTTCATAGTATATGAATAGTTGCAGGCGGAACATGAAAAAGGTTTTTCTCCATTATGAGTCAGCAAATGACTTAGATATCCCTTTTGAGAACAGCTTCATTTAGGACTTGAAAAAGGTTTTCTCTTCTGTAATCTTACTGTGGATTTTTAAATCCTCCTTTTGAGAACTTGTAATACTGCATTCGGGACAAGAAAATGGTTTGGTCCACTGTGGGTAAACATGTGATTTTTAGATTTCTCTTCATAGTACACGAATAGTTCGGAACATTAAAGGGGTTTTTTTACGCTACGAGTCCGCAAGTGACTTCTTAGATATCCCACATTCGATATAAAGAACTGGTTTTACTGAATTTAATAAAAAAGAGATACATTACTGCCTTCAGTCCTTAATTATAGCTACATTCAGAACATACAATTTTTTTCCTGCAATTCTGGCTGCACATTGTCTGCAACCAGAATTTTGTAACTGCACTTTGAACACCAGAATGATTTCTTCAAAATATATCACTAGATTCATAAACCACAACTGGAATTTTTAGTTGCATTCTGAGCCCAGATCTAGTTTTAATTTCGGTTGAATTTGCATGCAGGGAAATAAAACTGCACTCAGAACACGAAAATGACTTTCCTCTATTTCTGACAGCACAAACTACGCAACCAGAATTTAATAAATACACTTCCAATATGAGAAATGAAATCACACCTAACACGTTTTTTTTTGCGTTCTTAACACAGAACTGGTTTTAATTACAGGGTGAATCTCTACGCGTGAAATTCAAACTACACTCAGAACGTGAAATTGCTTTCCTCCAATACTGGCAGCACAAATGCAACTATAAACTGTAACTGCATTTCAACACGAGAATGGTTTCCCACGAAACTCGTTAGCAAGATGAAACCCCACCTAGAATTTTTTCGTTGCATTCTGAACACAGAATTGGTTTTAATTTTAAGTGAGTTTGTTCGCGGGGAATTAAAATAACACCCAGACAACATTACTTACGCAACCAGAATGTTATAAATGCACAACTTACGTGAGAAATGCGTCAAAAAATAAAACTACACCTCAAATATTTTCGATGCATTCTAAACACAGAACTGTTTACAACATTTCTTGTCTTTATTTGTGACTCCTGGTATAATTCTTCCCCTCTCGTTTGTATAGATCCATCCGTAAGTGGTGTCATCATATAATTGGTTTGAGCATAACCACTGTCACCTAACAATACTCTGTTGTCAAATTTTCTCTGAAGAAAACTTCTTTTCAAGGCAGAATTGTCCCTTATATTAGAATCATGGGCAGATCTTTGCCACTGTGCCACAACATCGAGGAATGGAACATGAATGAATTTCAATAAATTGAATTGAAATCAGCTGCAGCTACACACTGCGTAATAATAGAAAAAATACCTACCCTTTTCTATTCCTGATACCTATATAAATCTCTGCCATACTTCCGCCAGGAGACAATAAGCGCAAATGAGTACCATCAATGGCGCCACATACTCGAGGAAATTTCGTTATTCTGTAAAATTCTGCTGCTATTCCTATTCTCTGCCGCTTCTCAGAATTATTAGGCATCTTGATAATTTTTTATACCTACAGAGAAGCGATGGCATGGGTAACAAGGTGTACTATGCGACAAGCTGTGGACTCGTCGACGCCAATCATGTCGCCACAAGTAATTAATTGACTCCCTGTTGCATAAAATCTCAATGTGCATAATAAGGTGAGTTGGGGTAAGTGCAGCATACAAATCGTCGAGATGGACTTTCAACTGATCGCAAACTAGATGTGATTGTGGTATTCCTTTGAGACTTTGATACATTGATGACTAATCATTTCCTAACACAAGTCTATTAAAAACAGGATGATTCCTCACAGGATTGCTGAGATTTGATGCATTTTAGGAAAATTGAGTGAACAGTTGCACTTCCCCCGGATTTGGGGTAAGAGCATCTGGCTGTATTATTTATGTCAAATTGTACACGCAATGAAAAAATGTTAACTGACAAGCTTTACAATATTATAAATATACTATTATGGTTTATAATGACTGCAAATTTGCTCTAATACCAAAAATATTAAATAAAATTGCTTAAGCGGGGGAAGTGCGACATACATACCGCTAGTGATGGGGTAGAGTAATATTTGTTTTTCGTTTTTAATATTTTTTTATTCAATGTTATTATCTAGGCGGCAAAACAATTTGGGCTACCAAGACCTACAATGACGTGTTATATCACCGGAAGACGATGCAACAAATCAAACTCACTGGGACGAAGCATGTTTTAACTGCTGAGATTGGTTGATAATTTACACACCATGGAAAAATATGGCTTTGCGCTGTCAAAAAGGGAAGATAAAGAACTTGTTTCTCTTTAAATAAAACAGAATGAATTAAAAACGCTCTTCTAAGATGGCGTTCCTGGTCATGACTGGTTTGCAGGATTTGCCAAACGATATAATTTATCTACCTAAAGTTTGTGTAGGATGAATGGACATACGGCAACGATCTTTCTGAGACAAGGTACGCGGCAACAAAAAATGGTTGGATGGAATTTGAAGTTTTTTTCAATTATTTTAGAAATAATTTTCTGCCTACAATTGGACAGGCTCGACAAGTCTTATTAATATACGATGGTCACGCAACTAACGTGAGTTTAAATTTAATTGAAAAGGCAAGAATAGAGAACGTAACTATCTTAAAATTACCTCCCCACTCGAGCCATTTACTTCAACCGCTAGATTTAAGGGTGATGAAGTCACTGAAAGATTCGTAGAATCAGTATTTAGTGAAATGGTAAAGGCTACATGTTGGATCCAAACTTCCAAAAAAGGAGAATGAGAAATTTGGAATGATCTCGATCCCAAAATAATACGCAACGGATTTAGGAAAAGTGGAATTTATCCGTATGACCGTCAAGTAATAACCAAAGATAATTTTTACCCATTAGACTTATCGCGGTGCGACTTTTCGCAAGATGTTATTTCTTCAAAGGTTAACATTGAAAACCAACATTAAGACATAGAAAAAATGGGAAGTAACCAAGAAATTTTATATTAGTAACCAAATATTTTTAAATATCCACTCATACGGCCACTTTTCACCTCAGCTACTGCTTCTAAAAGTTTTTCCTTTGTATAGGAAGCAGCCTTGTCAGTTTTTCGTGTATAGTTTCTCGGCAATTTGAATTCTGTAAAATAATGAATACTTATAATAATAAAATGGACAAGTATCTACAAAAATTGAAAACAAAAACTGCCTTCAAAAATCAAAACAATTGGAAATCGGTGTGTTTTTGTTCATAGAAATAGAGTAAAATAGATATTATATTTGAAATTTCACAATAATTATAGAAAAAAAAGAAAAAAAAAACAGCACTGCACATCACTAGTTGGAAATTCTTCATACAAAATTGTGTGGGGTAACTGCACCTGCTACGCAGTTGCACTTCCCCCACGACTAAATATGAATGGGGGAAGTGCATTTAGTCTTATTAATCATAATCCGTGAATCTAATCATAAAATCAATGTGTACATCCCAAACTGCAATTCAAAATAAAGGTACTCGCCTAATTACAGCATCCTGGCACAAGAGATTATCGAAATATAAGGTGGATTGAAAAGACATACACTACTCGCATATTGACATCAAATAACTGTCATTATTTGAAATGGTGTCACAGGTCAACCGATGCTTGGAATAGCACCATCTTCATGTGGGAACTGAAGACCGTGTTTTGTAATATATATTGTAATAGATGGCAACCCTGAGATATTATTTATAACAAAGCTAAGAGGCTTAGAGGCACTTCCCCCGTATATGCACTTACGCAAACTCACCTTACTTGATTCATAGGTGTCACAGCATTGTTTTTATTGGTGTTGAAATTAAACTGAGGTTCAATTTATTGCACCAATAATGATGTCGTTTCTTTACTGAGACGAAATCTTCTTGAAAATTTTTGGCACTGAGTGTATCAAATAAATTTGTTCTTCTGTTTAGGTACTTCTATCACTATAAACGGTCTAGGTAGGTACTTATAAAATCTATAATTTCTTCGTCATCGTCAGAATACAAATCCCAAATGTCCATCGTGAATACAAATTAATTAAGGTGAGTTTGGGTAAGTGACATTTTGGGGGAAGTACATCTAGGCCTTCTAACTTCTTTGAATACAATATTCAAGCGCTGCCATCTATAGAGAATATGTTGTAATTAGCTAAATTCTCACTCTGACGTATAGATGGTGCTGCTTCATAAACACAGAGAGTTGTTAGAGAGCTTCGAATTTTGGCAGTTGGTTTTAGTCAGTGTTCGAGTTGTGAGTGTTGCCTTAATTTGTCTATAACTTGACAGAAACTTGTGCTAGGAAGCTACAAATTGGTGAGTACTCTATAATTGAATTGAGGTTTGATGTGTATATTTTTTAATTATGAATACCTTAAAGAATTATGATTTATAAGACTAGATTTACTTCCCCCATGAAATTACGTGCTGGGGTAAGTGCTACTAAACTGTATATCCACTTCCCCCTTATATTTTTTGTATGGACGCAAATGTTACTAGTGATGTGCATACTACTTTAAAAAAAAACAAAAAGTAAGCTTAATTAGTACCATTAGAAATATGACAAAGATTAAAAAAATAATCCATGTTTGAAAGGAACATGGATGTAGCTTTACTTAATTATCAATATTGTAATGTTTATGAGTGGGTACATTAATGTAACAATGCTGTTCTTTCAATACCTTTATTATTATGTGTTATTTTTTAACACATCATAAAATTATTAACCTCAACACAGGCTTGTCCTAGCGAAGTTAAATATAATGCAATGAAATTTATAAAACCTACCGTATAAACAAACATTGAATAAAATAGAAGACAGTCAAATATGTACGAAGGGTTTCACATTTAACCAGAGAAAATCGTAATGTATTTTCATTCCCGAAAGTTGATGACATATCCAATATTTATAACGCAGATATTGTATCTGTTTTGCCAAACCCCTTAACAGGGAGAAGAGGAGAATTCATTTTTAAAATGTCCTTAAATGGTTTTAATATTCAAAAAGAGATTTTTTATGAGATAAACTCTTACCTGTAAAAGAAATGTTTTTTTTTTATTTCTAATCATTTTTAAGTTGCAAACAAAAGGTTCCACAAAGGCATTTTATGGGTTATTATTTCCACATATTATTGTGTTTTGCCAAACCCCTTAACTGGGAGAAGGGGAAAATACGTTTTTAAAATGTCCTTTAATGGTTTTAATATTCAATAAGGGATTTTATATGAGATAAACTCTTACCTGTAAAAGAAATGTTATTTTTTTATTATTTTTAATCATTTTAAAATCGCTAACAAAAGGTTCCATAAAGACATTTTATGGTTTATCATTCCCACACATTATTGTGTCATTTTGTTATTCTAGAAAATCATAATGTATTTTAATTCCCAAAAGTTGATGATGTATCCGATATTTATAACACAGATATTATATCTGTTTTGCCAAACCCCTTAACTGGGAGAGGAGAAGAATTCGTTTTTAAAATGGCCTATAATGATTTTTTAATATTTAATAAGGGATATTGTATGAGATAAACTCTTACCTGTAAAACAAATGTTATTTTTTATTTTTAATCATTTTAAAGTCGCAAGCAAAAGGTTCCGCAAAGAAATTTTGTGGGTTATTATTTCCACATATTATTGTGTAATTTTTTTTATTCTAGTAACCAAAAAGATAGTTCCTATACCTATAAACATGTTAAGTTATTATTAGTAAATATTTATTATTATATAACATTGTAAGTAAATATTGTGAAAATAGTACTAATACATAAAAAAAAGTTTGTTTTGTTTTGCCCCATCACTAGCCATAAAATGTTGCACTTACCCCAATCTGCCAAATAATGTTTGATTTATGATATATATTCCAATATATTCAATATTTTTACATAGCGAAATTGTGTGTTTAGTGCGTTTGATTGGATTGGCAACTAACATTTTTTTTCCATTTTGCCATTAATAAAAATATTGAAGTTAGATCAACTTACCCCGAAGGCGGGGTAAGTGGATCTATCAAGACTTTTTTTTTTAAATACTGAAAAATCTAATAAAAACAGTAGATTAACATCTGGTGATAAAACCATTTGATTAAGGAATAGTTAAAATTCCTTGTATAAAAAATTGAATGCGATGGGATAATGCTGTGACATATGGGATTACTTTAAACTTCATCTATTCATTTTATACAGTGCTCTTACCCCAACTCACCTTAGATAGATTTTTGCAGTATCAGACAATCGGAAATCGAAGAGATAACCTATAAATTTTACATTGTCGCTATGAAACTGACATTTGCTATTAAACACATTTAACTCAGTTTAACAGACCTTTTGGGTATTTAATTTTGACAGCTCTACTATCTACGAAAAAATGTTTTTCGATGAATTGGCGATTCGATGAAGTGATAATTCGATGAATTGATTTTCGATGAATTGATTTTCGATGAACTCGTTTTCGATGAATTTGCTTTTGATGAATTGATTTTCGATGAATTCGTTTTCGATGAATTTGCTTTCGATGAATTGATTTTCGATGAACTCGTCGGTTACCGCTTGAACGCCCCTTTTACTATTTCACGATTGAAATTTTATCGTTACACTCTGAACACAAAACTGGTTTTAACCTAAGTTTTGGTTATTATGTTTTCATGACAGCAAATGATTTTCTTCAGATTTTTGCAGCATATTAGAATTGAAGACTCCACACGGAACTATGTTATTTGTAGCTATATGGCTCGGTCGGTCAGCATTCCCCAAAAATGCTGTTATTTTATTTTCGTTTCTAGCTCTTACTATTGTTACTTATACAGTGGCGTAGCTAGCATGGGTGGCACCCGGGGCGGAAAACGCGGTGTCACCCCCCCCCCCACATTATTTTTTTTTTTTGAGAAATTCTAAACAAAATTTTGACTTCCTAAAACACAAAAAAAACATTTCTAGCTAGTCAAATATGTAAAAAAAAAATTGTAATCCTCAAAATTAAAAACACTAACAGAATAACAGCTTTTTCAACAATCGATAGGTGATAATTTCCTTCGCGAGTTCCCGTCAATCACAATGTACGAAAGAAATGAGAATGACACAGGTGAAAAGCAAGGAATATTTCAAGGGAATCCCCAATAAATCAATAGTACCTAAGAGCTAGGAATGAAAATAAAATAATAGAATTTTTGGGGAATGCTGACCGACCGAGCTACAAATAACGAGTTCCGTGTGGAGTCTTCAATTCTTATATGCTGCAAAAATCTGAAAAAAAATCATTTGCTGTCATGAAAACATAATAACCAATACTTTAGTGTTCAGAGTGTAACGATAAAATTTCAATCGTGAAATAGTGAAGGGGGCGTTCAAGTATAACGTAACGCAATTTTTGAAAATTTTTGACCCTCTCTCCCCCCATGCAACGCGCCGTAACATTTTTCTGCACCTACCTCCCCCTAAACGTAACGTAACACCCAAGTGACTATTTTTACCTAAAAGTCTCAATTAAATTGCGCAAAGTACTGGAAAGTCGCTTAAATACCCTTTTCTTGTTTTAATCGCGTTTGGGGTAAAAATAATACAAGAGATTTCAAACTCGCAATAGGTCCATACGTACATTGTTAATTTTATTGTTTTAAATTGTAATTGGGAAAATATTATTATTTTTATCGGCCTTTCATTCCTTCCGGATCTCCACAATTTAATACTGTCTTACCTTTAATACACCTACATAGTATTACAACACATATTTCGTTTACATTAGCTACACTGAGGAGGCCCTGAAGAAAGTAATTTTACAAAGGTTTCCATATGGAGCAACACTTTACTCCACTATGATTCATAAGCTTACTCAGAGTGGGGTTAAACCTTTTTCATGATCTGAATGCAGTTATACAAGTCCTCAAAACGAAGATTTAAAAGTCCACAGTATGATTCAGAGAAGAGAAAAACCTTTTTCATGTCCTGATTGTAACTATTCGTGTTCTCAAAAGGGATACATATGAAGTCAGTTGCCGACTCAGTGTGGAGAAAAACCTTTTTCATGTTCCAACTGCAACTATTCATGTACTATGAAGAGAAATCTAAAAATCACACGTTTACCGACAGTGGAAAAAACCTATTTCATGTCCTGACCGCAACAATTCTTATTTTCGAAAAAAATAACTAAAACGGCACTTGCTAACTCACAGTGATGAAAAACCTTTTTCTTGTCCCGACTGTAACTATTCATTCGCTTCAAAACGGTATCTAAAAATTCACATGCTTACCCATACTGGACAAAAACCTTTTTAATGTCCCGACTGCAGTAATACAAGTTTCCAAAAGGAAGATTTAAAAATCCACAGTACGATTCACAGAAGAGAAAAACCTTTTTCATGTCCTGATCGTAACTATTCGTGTTCTCAAAAGGGATACATAAGAAGTCAGTTGCTGACTCAGTGCGGAGAAAAACATTTTTCATGTTCCAACTGCAACTATTCATGTACTATGAAGAGAAATCTAAAAATCACACGTTAACCGACAGTGGAAAAAAACCTATTTCTTGTCCTGACTGCAACTATTCTTATTTTCGAAAAAAATAACTAAAACGGCACTTGCTAACTAACATTGATGAAAAACCTTTTTCTTGTCCCGACTGTAACTATTCATGCGCTACAAAACGGTATCTAAAAATTGACAACCTGCCTTGTTTTTCAAACTGGTATTTCAGCACTATTAAACACGCTTACACAATAATAACTTCTTCACTAATTCACGTCAGTCCATAAATAATAATTCACTTCACGAGTCTACGTTAATCACAATTCACGAACGAAATTAGAATGACACAAGGAATATTTCCGGGAAATCCCCGACTGAGCTAGGAACAAATCCCCGACCAACCAAGCCATAGAGCAAAATAACAGTCAGTGTTAACGTGTAAAATATTTTTTACGGCAATTTTGCACTTTCTTTTTTCACTTAGTTTTTTTACGGCAATTTTGCACTTTCTTTTTTCACTTAGTTTTTTCTCCACTTTCGAGTGTCACCCCCTCCTCGGGTGGCACCCGGGGCGGTCCGCCCCCCCCCCTCGCTACGCTACTGATTGGAGATTCCCGTGAAATATTCCTCACTTTTCCTCTGTGTCATTCTCATTTATTTCGTACATTGTGATTGACGGGAACTCGCGAAGGAAATTTTCACCTATCGATTTTTGAAAAAGCTGTTTATCTGTTAGTGTTTTTAAAAGTGTTTTAATTTTGAGGATAATTTTTTTTTTACTTATTTGACTAGCTAGAAATGTTTTTTTTTTTATATTTTAGGAAGTCAAAATTTGTGTTTTGAATTTCTTAAAAAAAAAATTTATGGGGGCGGGGGGGGGGGGGGGGGGGTGACACCGCGTTTTCCGCCCCGGGTGCCAACCATGCTAGCTACGTCACTGGGTAGAGCCCCGAATGCTGTAGTAAGGTAATACTCCGAGATGCGATCATGTTTCTCGGAGGCACCGTTGGTGACACTGTTTCCCAGGACATTGGACACACCTTGGCTTGGGATGGCTATTGCAGGTTTGTGTTTCCACTCCCTGAGCGATGGATTCGCCACACTCCCTACGCTGGCCTGTTTATTAAATAACTAGCGAGAAGCCGGCATGCGTTGCAATGCCCTTGTTCCCGCCTCCCCTTCTCCATCCCGCGTACTCCTTCACCATCCCGCGTTCCCTTCCCACATTCCCCGCCTTCCATCCATCCATCCCTCCTGTGAACCCCCACTCTTTCGTTCCCCTCCCCTTCTCCAAAATCCCCATCCCTCCTTCCCTCCCTGCCACTAAGCCAATGGATTGCACAAATTTTTTAAACAACTCGCGCGCCACCTTTTGCAATTTTTTTATACAAGTTTCATAAATTTTGTTTTTTAAATTTCTTTCTAATTTATTGATTTTATACTTTCTTTTACATTCTATTTTAAGCTATATCATTCTATTAATATTTTTTATTGGCATGAAATTATATTATATACATAAGGGTTGTTTTCTTAAAATTACTACAACTGCATTTATCATTTTACACTTAAGAGGGCATTACCAGAGAAAGCCGGAAATACGTCATTTTCAAAAAAGTTTTTAGACGTATTGACTCTTTTCCACAAAAAATTATAAATGGATTTCGAAAGATTGTTCTTTTATCTAGCATTCGTATGTAATAAATTTTTAGTATAATAAGGTTATTCCATAGGTCGTTGGCAGATTTGTTAAATTTTCAAAAAGGTTTTTGTATTATACCACACCCATTTCAAATAATGTAATCATGCAGTAAAATAAATCAATACATTATCTAGCAAAGTTATGTATTAGAATTTTAATTTTAGTTTCAATAAAATCATTAAAAAATATGTACGTACATGTGTTTCTTGACGAAAATTGGTCCATTTGTGTATTTATTTGCGCACTTACAAACTAATATATTTCAGATTTTTTTAACATTCTTATTAAATTTAGACATTATTGAAAAATGATAAATACTTATAATCAAAAAATAACTACAAAAAGTACACTATTTTAATAGTTTTATCATCACGCCTTTCAGCATTTTTGGATGAAGGTATAAATTAAAGCTAATTTGGATTGAAATAAATTCGATATTGAGTTATAATTTAAAAAAGCTGGTACGGAGAATAATTAATCTTTCTCATTGTAACCACCCTGCACGATCGGAAGAACAACTTTCGACGAAATGTGGATTTTCGTCCGCTGGCTGGTTAAACGCTCTTAATTACGGTAATCAATTTTGTAAAATTTTCGTGTAAAAGCCCACTAGGGCGCAAATAAATAAATAAATATAATGCCAGAGGTCACCAGTGTACATAGAAACCATAACAATCGGATGAATAGTATAGGAAATAATTTCATAATATATCAAGAAAATAAAGTGTCATGCCATGTTGGAGGTATTATCTGTCACACACCTGTAGACATTGGGGTGAGGGTGTGGAGTGGTGCGGCGGTGCTGCCGCAGAATGTAGGCCGACTTGTAGTGGCGGTCACACTCCACGCAGTAATGGTTCGGGAGGGGGGGTGGCGAGGGGAGTGCCCCCACTCTACACAGACTGATAAATGATTAAAAACAACAACAATAATAATAATACATGTCGATGGTCCAGTTGATTTATCCGACATCTCGAACAATCTATGTAAAAGTATGCCCTCTATCTGGTACAATATTCAAATTACTCATTAACATCACCAATCAATTATGATGAATAAAAGTCTGAAGTGTAAAAAACATAAAATTGATATTTTTGGGTTACTAGTAGGAAATTTCAAAATGTCATACCAATGTAATGGACCGTTATGCTCCCGGTGTTATTTTATAGCATAGTTAGTATGTAAAACACAGATATGTAAAAACTATTTGATTTATGGTGAGCATCCGAATACTGTTTTTCTCATTATCAGAAAGCTTGGTATTTGGAGATGTCTGACTAATCAACTGGACGACCGATGTCCACCAGTACGTCACTTTGGTTGGTCAGCCAGATATGGTATCAAAGTAAAGACAATGTTTTATTATCTATTTACCAATGTCTGATTTTGAGGTTTAATCTTCAGTATTTTGGTAACATATTCAAATGGAAAATATTTGAGTAGGAGGTAAACTTACCATTTAGAACAGGGATGCCGGGTGGGGAACCTTTTTAGCATCGCGGGGCCATTTGGGTGTTCGTACTTTAACCCGCGGGCCGCACTCCGATTTTAGTCTCGGGGGGGTGGAGGGGGGGGGGGGTGTCACATTCGAATCAAAGAACTGGTTTAATAACTAATTTAAAAAAAATAGTTACGTAACTGCCAACACTCTTTATTACAGCTACACCCACAGGGATGTTCTGCCCCAAAAAAATATTTCCCTAGATTTTGAGGTGAAATTTCCCTAGATTACACTAGATTAGGGGTACACCTTGGCAAATCAAAACTCGAGTCGGGGGGGGGGGGGGGGTTTGGACTTTGAATTAGAGGACTTGGAAAGTGGTATTCCTTTCATATATAATATACTTTTTTATATTTCTTTGGCGTTTACTTTAAAAATTTCTAAACATTTTGTTTTAGAAGTTTTATTTTCTATGTACATTGGTTACTTATTTTTTTTTTAATTAAAAAAAATATATATTTAAGTAACAAATGTGCATAGAAAATAAAAGTTTTCAAAACAAAATACATAATAACCACATTTACGCAATTACCTACGTAGTCACCTGATTGTACAATACTCATCTCTTTATATCTTAATTGATATGATTAATTAATTGGAAAGATATCGGAACTTGGTAGATGAACTTATAATGCTGTGCTTTTCCAAATAAAACACTTTTTGCTAAGTGAAATAGTAATTTAAAAGTATCACACTCACCACTGAATTAGATATGGAATTCTAAATAATAAAAAAACACTTTGCAAAATAAAAATCAAGCTCGATACTAGTAGCCACAAACATATGCACGAGTTCTCAAAATCGGATAATCAACCTATTCAAGGCTGCTAAATTCACATCGCGCCTATTTTACTTGTTTAGGAAGCAAATTTTGAATTCGCGTCGCATGTAAATAAACCGTTGAGAGCAACCATTTTGATACATTATTTCACCCAGCTGTCAAAAGCTTTTCCATAGAAAGTCAAAGTTTTCCCATTGGTCGAGAGACCTTGTCGTCACACAGTCATAGATATTATCTATCTTTGGTCTTGGTTGAAAATTTGGATCGGAGTTATACCCCCCTGACCTTTCTGCAAGTTGGATGGTGTGGTGGAAACCGCCTGTGGTGGCTCTAAGGTGTTAATCTATGGATTAGTATATTTATGGTAGTTCGCTACTGAGCGAGTGGACAATTTTGTGTGTCATCATGACAATCTCACTACCGATTCACTCGCTTTTAAACTTAGTAGATGGTTGCTTGTAAACTCGCTCAATGTAATTGAGGCTTTAAACCGCTTAGGCTGAATTTAGTCTCACGCTCACCATAACGAACATAACGACCAAAACCATTTAGGTAAAATGTTATTTTAACATTAATCCGATGTGTTTATCATAACAAAATATAGGTTAAAATGTAGATGTAAAAGATTTCTACAAAAAAGCAAAACAAAGACTTTGTTATTATATTTACCTACATAGGTATGTATTATTAATGCATTCGTCTATAGTAAATCTACAATAAATCGTAAAATGGCGACCACACGTCATCTAGTACTATACGAAACTATAAGAACTTAAGCTGTGGATACTGTAGTGCAGATATACAGATTATTTTTACATTAGCTCCACACATGAGACCCTGAGGAAAATAATTCGCTTTAGGGCCTATGTCATCTTTGGGGAAAGGTCTTCCTGCTGGAGAGGTCAAAAGGTCTCCCTCAACCAGTCTCTCCCGACCCGGCCAGTCACGCAGAGCCAGTTGGTAGGCAGACGTACCCGCCGCCAAGATCCGGAACCAAACCTACCCCATGAACCTGGGCACCCCTCCTAAGTCACCAAACGTAACAAATTACTTGAGGTCACTTATGGCAGAAGTGTTGGTTGTCCAATAAATGGTTTTAGAGGTGGCGACATGCCGTTATTATGAAAAATATGCATTTTAGAAGATGATCGAAATAGCAAGTTAAACAAAGACAGTGAGCGTTCTAAAATAGTAAAAATAATAAATAATTCCAAAAAAAATATATTCTAAAAATCCTAACATTCATTGCAAATTGTACCTTCAATTCATTGAAACCTAACCATTTATATTATTGCTACTTCCTTCCATGTAATAATCATTTGTAAAGACGTCACTTTGCTACTGTTTCAATAGAAAGAAAGTCCCTTTTTAAAATAATTATTTTATAGGGGTAGTTTTGGTAATAAAATAGATAGGTAAGATTCTAAATATTGCACCCGACCCTCACAAAAGAGTTTTATGGTGGTGCAGTAATGTTTAAAATCGTATTTTGGATGAAGTATTGTCTTCAATACCGAAACTACCTTCTGCAGCAGAGAGGTTATACCACCAAAACCATTAAAAATGATTTATCTGTAAATTTCTATTATTCTGTCTCTTGGCATGGTCCGACCGAAAGTATTTGATTCACTTGACCATGCCATGACTTCCTTGGCTATTTACTTCGCGTCATATCTTCCTTTTTGAATGCCATAACTAAATAAGCGTACATTTTAATCCCATCCGGTGACGGTGCTATAAAAAGATGGAAATTATTATAATTTTTATCGGCCTTGTATCTCTTCCAGATCTCCACAAATTAACATGGCTCTACCTTTAATGTAACTATATGGTTTTACAACACACATATATATCAGGAATCTCATTTATACAGCATGTCAACAATTATCCTTCCTATGCCAGTTCAATGCCTTGCTTTTCAATTTGGGAGGCGGGTATGGGTGCCGCTGCCCCGGGAACCATTTTTTGGATAACCGACACCTCTGCCAAAGGTCACCCCAAGTAGTAAGCTACGTTTCATGACTTAGTAGGGGTGCCCGGGTTCGTAGGTAGAGATTTGTCCTGGTTTTGGCGGCGGATGCTTCTCCCTACCTACTGCATGGCAGGCCGGATCAGGAGAGAATGGTTGAGGGAGTCTCTTTGACTTCTCCAGCTGTACTCTCTCGGAACATCGCCTTATACCGCAGTGGAAGAGATGGGTTCATACGTCCTCCTGGACACAATGACACCCAGATTCCTACCCACCCCTTATATCCTTTTCCTTCTCAGAACTTCCTAACCTTCCTTTCCTAAAAAGACCCTCCACAGATCATCCCCAAGGATGACATAGGCCATGAGGGGAATTATTTTCCTCAGGGCCTCCTGTGTGGAGCTATTGTAAAAAAAGTACTGCATTGTCATTGTCTTAATCAAGTCTTCCGCGAAGAGATTATTTGATAAAAATAAAATGAAATTAAACAAACATTTATTACTTCTTAACTAAATGTGCAATGAACCTGCAAATAACCCAAAACCCATAAAACTAAACAAAAAACATCCCCCGTCATCTGATTTTCTACAATCGTAACATTTTGTCGTTAATTTTAAGGAAATACGCAGAAAGGGATTAAAAAATGACTCTGGTTTGAGGATCAGGTGGTCGGTCGGCCGAACCTTCCGATGTGGTTCCTTATTTTTTTTGTGGCTCTTTTTTTATGAAAACGGAATGTCAAGCAACCCAAATTTTTTTGCAGCAAGATATTTAATATTGTCATCTCTGTTTCCAGACATTTCAAATAAATGCACTAGAAAGCGACGATAAACGTATTATATGATGTCAACTTTGAGAAGTAAAATAGTCTCTACAGATAGGCAAAAGGTTTTAACGTTTTATTGTACATCTCTTTTTGTCATACATCACTAAAAGGAGATCGTAATATTGGACGTAGGTTAATGAGGTTGGAATGAATTAATGTTTTGTCTTCTCTGTTATTCCCGTAGAAATTTAAAATTTGTTGTCTCATCTGACATAGAAATGTGTCGACTTTTAGGAAAACATTTTTTATTATTTTATACAGAATCGTCACAATTTTTTAAATATTTTTTACGGATGCAAAAATATATTTTTTAGGAATACCTAAAATTTTGATTTAATGATTGAAGCATTTGAGGAGTTATTGATGTTTGAAAGAGCGTTGTAAATTAAAATCTGGGCTGCAAATTTTCACAATAAATAATAACATTATCTTGGAAAAATTTAAACCATTTCAAATCATTATTTGAACATGTTCTACGATCCTTTCGTTTACGAATCCAACTCTTTTGTTAATTCATCAAAAATATCAATAACTGTATTTTTTTTAAACTGCGAATTTCGAAATTCGTAGGAAAACCGTACACATATTATGAGAGTAATACTAATTAAAGCTGATAACTCGCAAACAGATTCACTCTTAATTAAGTCAGAATTGTGAACAGAATGTAGATATTAACGACTGAATTTCAGTAGTGTATAAATCTGCTGACACATTTCGAAAGAGACCATTATTTTATTGGAAGTGCAGTTATAAAATTCTAGTTATAGATTATGTACATATGTGCTGCCAGAATCAAAGAGAAACCATTTTTATTTTCTAGGTGTAGTTTTAATTCGGCAAATACAGATTTAATTTGACCCGTCTAATCACAGGAGACGCAAATTATCCCACACATTTAATTTTAAAATAAAATTGTGAAATTATGTCCCACATATTTAATTTTAAATAAATATGTGATTGCAATAAAAAGTTAGATACAGTTTTATAACATTTTTTAAGAAAAGGAATCTGTATTTAAAATTTTAAGTTTATTCTATTTAAGGTATTTTAATTCGAATATTCGCAGGCGTGTATTTTTGAGCCAATTCACATTTCCAATATGAAAATTTTAATGTTTAGAAACAATAATGTTCTAATAAGCACGTCGAAAAAAATTACTTTATCTAGATTTTAGAACAGTTTTGTTTAAATAAAAATGAACATTGCATGGGAAGAACCGGAAATTTTGTGCGCAAACATTGACAGGCAAAAGTTTATAGATATTTTTTTCTTATTATTCGAAGGGTTAAACCAGTTTTCAGGATGTAAAATTCCAATTGAGAATTCATCTGCTGACACAATTCAAAGGAAAACATTATTTTATTCGAAGTTCAGTTATTAAATTCTATTTGCAGACTATGTATGTGCTGCCAGAATCAAAGAAAAACGATTTTCATGCTCTGAGTGTTGTTTTAATTCACCGCATACAAACTGGTTTTGTGTTGAGAATACAACGATAAATTAAATAACGAGTTGCAGATTCATTCTGCATCGAGTGAAGCTTTACATTTGAGTTACATAATGCTGTAAAATTCTGAGAAATTGATTGTTGCGTGTGAAAATATTGTTTGGGGACTCTAACGCAGTATCAATCAATCAACTTTGGAGTAGAATTTATATACATGATTTTCGTTGAAAGAATACTCGTCAAATGTGATTATTAAAAAAATCCGGCTCGTTTATAAATAGGTCGTAATAAAAAAATTGGATTTCCATATCCAACCCCCCCCCCCCCCCACCGCTTGAAGTCCCAAATAAGGGGGCGGCGAAATTTTCCTCCGCCCCGATGTTCTGAGTGTAGGTTTAATTCACCACAAACAGATTTAATTAAAACCAGTTTTGTGTTCAGAATGTAAATACCGGCAGAATCAAAGAAAAACCCTTTTCATGTTTTGAGTGTAGTTTTAATTCACCGCGTATAGATTTAATTAAAACCAGTTTTATATTTAGAATGTAATTGCCGGCAGAATTAAAGAAAAACCATTTTCATGTTCTGAGTGTAGCTTTAATTCACCACATACAGATGTAATTAAAACCAGTTTTGTGTTCAGAATAAATGTGCCGCTAGAATCAGAGAAAAAACCATTTTTATGTTTTGAGTGTAGTTTTGATAAAACGCATATTTTTTTTATTATAAAGCAGTTTTGTGTTATTTGTGTTATCAATATATCAATAAGTTGCCGATTCATCGTGTACCGAGTGAAGTTTTGCATTTGAGTTGCATTCCATACGTATGCGTGATAAAGAAGCAAAATTCTATTACAAGCATGCAATTCTTGATTTCTGAGAGCAGTTATATATAAATTTGTAGTAGAATTTATAAGCATGATTTTATTGAAAGAGTACTAAGTAGTAAAATTTTCCTCCGCCCCGGGCGGCCGAAACCCACGCTACGCCACTGTATAAATTTATTATCGGATGTTTTGAAAATGTTTTGTCACAGTACCCGACTTTAAACAAGCACATAGAAAAAACAGATTTTATTAGGTACTAAGTGCCTTACGGAATAAAGAATTTCAATGATGTCAAAAAGCTTATTAAGATTTAAAAAAATAATAATAATTAATATTTCAAAAATTACGATTTCGCAAAGTTAAAAGTAAGAAAAAATATATTTATATAATTTGTTTATTTATATTTTATATGTTTATTTATAAAAGGCAGTATAGCCGTTTATGTATTTAAAATAAAAAAAAATAATAATAAAAAAAATAAACATTGAGGCAAGCTCACAATGTTTTGGTTTTCCCTGGTCGATGCAATAAAACATTGTGGTCCCGACTCAATGTTTTTGTTTTTGTCGGATGTTTTGAAAATGTTTTGTCACAGTACCCGACTTTAAACAAGCACATAGAAAAAAAACAGATTTTATTAGGTACTAAGTGCCTTACGGAATAAAGAATTTCAATGATGTCAAAAAGCTTATTAAGATTTAAAAAAATAATAATAATTAATATTTCAAAAATTACGATTTCGCAAAGTTAAAAATATGGTTGGGGTAAATTTAATAGTGGGGTGACGTTTGATCATGGTTTCGAAGTCTCCGAACGCCGCCGCCGATACAGCATACAGCGCTGTCACGGTAATATCATTTAAATACCTACAATACTTGCAGAACTTAATTATTAAATTCTAACTTAAGGGTTGCTAACTCGCGGGTTAATTCTCGAAATTGCGGGGATTTTTTAAGATTTGTCAAGAATTGGGTCTTTTGCGCAGAGAACTTTTTTGCGAGGCATTTCTTGATTATCCAACCATATTGATAAATATGAACACTAGGTGGAAGATTTCAGAGTTTATTTTATGGCAGCACTATACCATTGACGGTACTGTATCATTGACGGCCGGCGAGGTCTAGCGGTAAATAAATTTTATTTGATTAATTTGTGTTATTTCACAATTAATTCATTAAAAATAATATATTGTGTATTTGCGGCACGTTCTTAAATGGAAGATACTTTTAGTAACGCCCTGGTGTAAGACCACTATTCAGAATTGAAACGTTACTTGAAATTACTTTTAGCCGTCTTTGGTGACCAGATCCGAATAGCCAGGTACTTCCCCACCTTCCTCTTCTTCTTCCCATCTCCTTCCCCTCCCCACTATCTTCACAACATACCCTGATCGGGGATGCCATAGTCTCAACTGGCTCCAGACAGGGACATGTGAGGTATTCAGTATTCATATAGAAAAAAAAAATTCTAAACAATAAGAGAGGGAAGATTCCTGAAAAGCGTGACCCGAACTCCAAAAGTGTCTTATTGGAATCCGCAACTTCCCGTCCCTGTCATTACTGCTCATGTTACTATTTTCCAACGCTTCCGTTGAGAGATAATTTAGTGTGCTGATAAATTGGAAAATAGAAATCGCCTTCACACAGATACTGTTGTAGCGTTGAAGTTTGAAGTTTAATCCTTTCATCAAAATGTTAACCAAAAATGTGACGTGTTTTAGTAATAAGTGATTAAAAGTAGGAAAATTATTTATATCACCTGTATGTACTATTATCTCTTTAATAATCGTTGTTCTAATTTGTTGTACACTTTAGGATCCTTTAATGTTAAAAAAGTCTTATATGTATGGTGTAAATTGCTTACTAATGTAGTGTTTATGAAAGACACGTAGTTTCAATTGATATAGTTTTGCCGTTGGGTTTAGAGCCCCAGTCAAGTTCGGACAGATGTCCATAGACAGATGTGTCAGTAAGAGCAGTACATCCCAGCACTGTACGTGTCGAATTGCCAACAACACGAATGCTGCCGAGGTTTACCGAACGGCCACTGCTTGTGGTCAGTAGCGGCGTTAGGGTAGGGCGCGGTTGGGCGACCGCCCAGGGCGCCGGACATAAAGGGGCGCCCCTTTATATTCCCTCGCTCTTTGTCTTTTTGTATCTGCGTATACATTTCGAAAGATACCATTATAGTGCAGATATAATCTAGTTGCAAAATATGTATGTGCTGCCAGAATCAAAGAGAAACCATTTTCATATTCTGAGTGTGGTTTTAATTTTCCAAATACAGATTTAATTTAACCCGTGTTATCGCAGGAGACGCAAATTATCCCACATAGGTATTTATTTTTAAAATAAAATTATGAAATTATGTCCCACAGATTTATTTTTAAAATAAATTTGTGATTGCGGTAAAAAGTTAAGATACAGTTTTATTACATTTTTTTAAGAAAAGAAATTTGTATTTAAAGTTTTTAGGTTTATTATATTTTAGGTACTTTAATTCGAATATTCGGAGGCGTGTATTTTTGGGCCAATTCACATTTCCCATGCCAAAATTTTTTATATTTAGAAACAATAATGTTCTAATAAGCACGTCGGAAAAATTACTTTATCTAGATATTAGAACAATTTTGTTTTTTGCAAAAGATTAAAAAAATAGCAAAAAAAGGAACATTTAAAATGCATGGGAAGAACCGGAAATTTTGTTCGCAAACAGTGACAGGCAAAACTTTAAAGATATTTGGTTCTAATTATTCGAAGTTAAACCAGTTTTCAGAATGTAAAATTCCATTTGAGGGTTCATCTGCTGTCACAATTCAAACTAAAGCATTATCTAATTCGAAGTTCAGTTATAAAATTCTAGCTGCAGACTCTGTATGTACTGCCAGAATCAAAGAAAAACCATATTCATGTTCTGAGTGTACTTTTAATTCAGACTTAATTCAAACCAATTTTGTGTTGAGAATGTAAATTTGTTGGATTCATCTGTTGACACATTTCGAAGGAAAACATCCTCTTATTAAGTTATAATATTCTATTTGCAGACTATGTATGTGCTGCCAGAATCAAAGAAAAACCATTTTCATGTTCCGAGTGTAGTTTTAATTCGCAAGGTAGAGACTTAATTTTAACCAATACAGAATGTCAAATTCCAGTTGGATTCATCTGCTGACACATTTCGAAAGAAAACATTCTGTTATTCGATGCGCAGTTTTAAAATTTCAGTTGCAGACTAATTATTTAATGCCAGAATCAAAGAAAAACTATTTTCGTGTTCTGAGTGTAGTTTTAATTTACTGCATACAAACGGGTTTTGTGTTCAGAATACAACGATACATTAAAATAACGAGTTGCAGATGCATCGTGCATCGAGTGAAGCTTTACATTTGAGTTACATTATGCTGTAAAATTCTGAGAAATTGATTGTTGCTTGTGTAACTATTATTTGGGGACTCTAACGCAATATCAATCAATCAACTAAGGAGTAGAATTTATAAAATTTAATTAAATGAAGACAATATTAGCGAAACTCAATCGAAAATCTGAGACAGAAAAATCAGAAAAGATATTGGGTCCGCTGGGACGTATTAAAAAGAAAATTATTAATAAAGAGTATAAAAATAAAATGGATAAAAATTTATCCAGACACTATCTAGATTGCATGTTGTTCGAGTTGAATCTTGCAATCATATATAAAGATAGCAGCCAATAATCAAGGGCGGATCCAGGATTTTTTTCTGGGGGGGGGGGGGGGCACAATGGGCGGACGAGTAAAAAATCAAAAATTACTGTTAGAATTTTTTTCGGGGGGGGGGGGGCACAGGATGCGGACGTGCAAAAAAATCAACAATTCCTGTTAGGATTTTTTTCTGGGGGGGGGGGGGGGGGGGCACAAGGAGCGTACGCGCAAAAAATCAACAATTTCTGTTAGGATTTTTTTCTGGGCGGGCACAAGGGGCGGACGGGAAAAAAATCAACAATTACTGTTAGAAATAATCTTGAAGTATTATACTTCAAGTCTATTTCTACAAGTTCAAGTATGTATAGGAAGGATTATGAAAGTGTCAAAACAATAGAAAAATTAAATGTTTAATAAAGACAGTTTTCTGTACTGTGATGCAATCTCCATAGTACACAAAAATACCGTCTGTCGCAGTAGCGGATTTAGGGGGGGGGGGGGGTGCACGGGGGCACGTGCCCCCCCCCCCTAAATCCGCTACTGCCAATAATATGTGCGTTAAGAAAATGAAGATAATGTTGGTAGTTCTTAGTCGAAGTATGATACAGGTAAAAGTGACCGAATTTCATATGGGTTCCGTAGCTTAATCGGTAGAGCTCTTGCCATGTAAGCAAAGGGTCCTGGGTTCGTGTCCCAGCGGAGCCAATATCTTTTCTGATTTTTCTGTCTCAGATTTACGATTGAGTTTCGCTAATATTGTCTTCATTTAATTAAATTTTATAATTCGAGATTTAACTCATAAACTTTAAAAAATTAAAATAAAAAATAATTTATAAACATGATTTTCGTTGAAAGAATACTCGTCAAATGTGATTATTTAAAAAAAATCCAGCAACACAGCATTTCCATATACAATCCCCCCCCCCCACCGCTTGAAGTACCCTAATAATGATACCCTAACGATGTTCTGAGTTTAGTTTTAAGTTTTAGCTCACCGCATACAGATTTAATTAAAATAAGTTTTGTGTTCAGAATGTAAGTGCCGGCAGAATTAAAGAAAAAGCCATTTTCATGGTCTGAGTGTAGTTTTAATTCACCACATACAGATTTAATTAAAACCAGTTATGTGTTCAGAATGTAAGTGCCGATAGAATCAAAGAAAAACCATTTTTATGTTCTGAGTGCAGTTTTGATACCCTGCACATTTAGTTTAATTTAAACCCCTTTCTTGTTATCAATATAACAATTAATTGCCGATTCATCGTGTACCGAGTGAAGCTTTGCATTTGAGTTACATTCCATGCGTGATGTAGATGCGAAATTCTATTACAGGCATACAATTCTCGATTTCTGAGAGTAGTTATATGTATATAAATTTGTAGTAGAATTTATAAGCATGATTTTATTGGAAGAGTACTCGGCACATAGGGTTATAAAAATCAGCATAAAAAATAGGATACTTACTCCTCCCTCCCCCCCCCCCCTCCCCGGTCAGCGCTTGAAAATCTGCGGAAGAAGCACCTGTAGAAGTTAGAGGGGGGAGGGGGGGGGGCGGCAAAATTTTCCTCCGCCCTGGGCGGCCAAAACTCACACTACGCCACTGCTTAGGGGGCCGTGGAAATCTCGCCCAGGGCGCTGGTAGTGCTAAAACCGGCCCTGCTTGTGGTAACGGTCAACGGTCAACAACCAGCTTAGATTCAATTCTAATTGAATATTTTCATGCATTTCATTATTTTTGCATCTTGCTAACATGGCTTATTTGGTTGAAAACAATTTTTTTTATTATGTTTGTAAGAACATGTTTTAATATTGTTAATGTTCTTAATAAACTTAAATAAAAAATAAATTAATTAAAAATGTGATTTCATTTGAATTTTGGTCTACTTTGAAAGCAAAATTATTACAAAATAAATTTGTGGGGAAATCTGATCCCCAAAAATATTTGGGATTTTGAACATTAATTGCGGGTATTTTAGAACATAAGCACTGGCAACCCTGCTGAACAATGAACGTCAAGGTGACAGGTGACATTTCTCCTCGTCGTTCCGTTCTTTTACCATAAATTTGTTTATTATGGACAATTTACACGCAAAAGAAGTGTTTTATAGATAATTAGTGAATTATATCGTTAACGTATACATTAAGAGGTGTTCAGACATCTAATATAAAATATAACCGCTAGAAGGTATCTGTTGAACCGCGAGCGCTTATGTTTCGTGGCGTTCACACGGCGCAGATAAAATATTTCTTCCTATGGTAGGAGAGGGGGTCAGTTGAATTAGTGGCATAACGGCCACGGAGCGCGCATTTTTTGTACTGAATCTATAGAGTTGACATCTGGGCTAAAGTTCGGTTTATGGGGGAAATTCCTAAAACATAAAACTAGTTATTTTTATACTAATTTTGGGTCGGGGAATCCGAATCTGAAAGAATTAGGCGGTGGCAAGCAATATTAACTGAGTTACACGACTTTAAAAAATTTTATACACACACAGGAAAATAGTCATTTTGGAAGCATTCTGATTCCTAGAAACTAAAACTGCCGTTAAACTACTTGAAAACAGGGATGTTTTTTTGCCG
This sequence comes from Limnephilus marmoratus, assembly GCA_917880885.1. Lineage (NCBI taxonomy): Eukaryota > Metazoa > Arthropoda > Insecta > Trichoptera > Limnephilidae > Limnephilus > Limnephilus marmoratus. The sequence continues at coordinate 41,406,377 of OU862907.1, read as the reverse complement.
TGACGCGAGAAGGCGGTATAAAGGGGCACAAACCATGTTACACAAACCTAGCGTTAGGTTAGGTTAGGTTACGCATTTTTAAGACTACGAATTTTCATACTTTTGGTTTAAGAATACGGCCGTTGAGATAGTCGTAATTCATAATATAGGGGATAAAAATTTTTTTTGAGAGCTGGTAACACTGCCGGCACATGTTTTTGTACATTTCTTGTTTTCTATGATTTTCATACTTCGCGTGTCAAAATGCTACCGAGATGTCTATTTTCATGTGTGTGTATAGAAAATTTTAAAGTCGTGTAATTCAGTTAATATTGCTTGCCGCCGCCTAATTCTTTCAGATTTGGATTTCCCGGCCCATAGTTAGTATAAAAATAACTAGTTTGATTTTCTAGGAATCAAAATGATTCCAAAATGACTATTTTCCTGTGTGTATAAAAAATTTTAAAGTCGTGTAACTCAGTTAATATTGCTTGCCGCCGCCTAATTCTTTCAGATTCGGATTTTCCGGCCCATAATTAGTATAAAAAAAAAATTTTTTTTTTTTGGACCATCCCCCATAAACCGAATTTTTTCCGACATCTGTCACCCACCGTTCTTGGCAGCTCCGTAATTAAAATGACCCCCTCTCCTGTTTTCGTCGGAGTGGGGGGCGCTTAACCACTGGAGCGATCACGCGAAATAAATAAATTTGCTTCGATTGCTTTAGATTTCCCAAATGGTCATTTTTTTTAAATTTTCGGCAACATTAAAAAAATCATACCTCGGAATTTTGACATAAAGACATACAAACTTATTATAGTGCTATATAGCCAATGAAATAACCTGTATTTTAACGCTTATTTCATATTTGTAGGGTTTATGAAAAAAATCGTAAAGTTTATAATTGCGCGAATCCTGGGTGTTTTTTACTTGAAACTGACATGAGGGATACTTATTCGGGTCAACATGGAATATTTTCGGTTTCTGTATGTTGTCTGTGGTATACTTGATAATTAAAGGTGCATATCTATGGAAAAAATACTTAATTTCATCTGTAAATAGCTGTTCCAAAATTCGGCGGGAAAATTTAAAAAAAAAAATATTATTTTTAACATTGCTCTAAAATAGTCTACGAAGTTCATATTTGCAACATGTATGGTTATAATAGATAAAGCATTTCAATAGCTTCGTATTAAAATAAACGGCTGGCCCAGGAAATGTTTTAAATAATTACAATAAATGTTTTACGAATGGTAGGAAAATGTGGTCCATTTTTGGACCGAAATCAATCGCAGAAAAATAAAAGTGGTCCGTTTTTCGACCGAAATGTAGTTAACTGTTGGCATATCGCCTCAGCAGCGGTTACGGCGTAAGATGTGCATTGTCTATGGTTGATGTGCGCATAAAGCGCTCAGGTGTGAACGGTCTGAAGGGATTGTATGGAGAGTAATATGTGGCGTGCTATGATCTTTTATATTTATATGCTCAATGTGAACGAGCTCTTACGAAGTAGAAAAACCTCAGCAACTCTGTGTGATAATTTAGTGATATTTAAAAATCTGTTGGGATTTTCAATAGAACATCTTGTGCGTCACATCCGAGGGAACTACTTACTCAATTTTCAACGGAAAATACTATAGAAGGTTTGACTCTTTCTGTTATAATGTTTAACGTTGTTTATTTATGTATTTACCTACGATACATACTTAACTAACTAACCAAACTGCACATCACGCCGTTTCCCCGCAAATTTAGGCAGAGAGGATGGCTCGCCACACCTTTCTATCTTGGCAAACACTCCTTGCTTTATGCACAATCGAAATGATAATCTTAGTCTCCATTAACGGAAGCAATCTTCCCAACATGCCTTCCATTGATGTGCTTCGTGTAACTCTAACACCCGTATTCAGAGTCGATCCTTAAAATTATCTTAAGGAAGCAAGCTTCCTTACTTTAGTAAAGGAAAGAACCGTCCTTACCTTTAACGCTTCTTTGCAGAGTCCACAGACTCCACACTGAGGAACTTCCTTTACTATTTACTAACCCCTCCGAATTTTCGAGAATATTCGCTTTTGGTATCTCTAACAAAATGACATTTTACAAAAACTTTTTGTTATTACCGCTTCACAATTAAAGCTCTATAAATGAAACATTTCTGAACGTAGTCGAATAGTAAAAACTGTTTTAGAAAGGTTACAAAATAGGCTTTTAAATTATTATATTATAAATAAATATTAGCATTTGTAAATATTAAAATTTAGACCGCAAAAATTAATAATACGTAAAAATGACTCACGTGATGTTTTTATGTGAAAACGGTACTAAAATCACAGAAATCACAGATTATGTAAACAACAATACTTATTCTATTGTATATATGTGTAATAAACACTTTTGTCACCTCACTTTTTTATCATTTCATATAAAAATATTTAATAAAAATTTAAAATGTGGAGTGCGATGGAGCAAATTTGCGCGGGTAAATATTTTTATCAACTAAACGACTGACAGCTGGTTCCTGTTATGTATTTCCATAGACAGCTTGATAGGGATATGCAGCTTGATCTACTATCGACCTTTTACTTTTTGTTTTAGGGATGTAACTAAAACAATAACGGAGTTAGAACGATTTCTATGGAAACACACGCGCTGACGTATTAACACGCTTATTGTACTTGACTGCTGTCCTATTTTTAACAGTGATATATCTACTTACGTTGCGGAGGGGCTAAGTACGTTCCTTATCTACGTACCTTGTCTACGCCGAAATAAAGGTACGACGTCACACGAAACTTGTCTATGCCCCCCTTCTATTGGAACAACATGCCCCGATTTTTGAGTTTGTGACAAGTTTTGCTTATCTATTGTGTTCTCCATGGAATTACATAACCTCAAACGTCAAACAGTGATCACTGCCCGTGTCGATTGTCGTATTCCTCTAAAATATTTGTAACCGCGGATAAGATTTAAGTGTAGCGGAGCATTTAGCTCAAATATTCAGGATGTTTTATTTTTCACAAAATAAATTATTGAATAAATGAATTATTTTCTCTCTAGGTGAAGCCCTGCAGAAGCATCCGGGTATTAATTCCCAGTCAGCTGTAAAGATAACTAAATTAATTTACTTCTTCAAATACAGCAAATTTATTTTGTGGCACCATTTTAATTCAAAATTAAAAGATTTCCTTGTTTCGACCACTTATGATTACTTTGATTATTTAATATTTATCAAAAAATATTTTTAATAACCCACTTTTGAACCTGTTCCCTTTGTACATTGTGCCTTCCATTACACCCCTCCCCCTTCCCACTCCTACCTGTCCATTGACACCATTAAGTTTATTTATTAGTTTTTAGTAAACCCTGAGGAAGAGAGCATCGCTCTCGAAACATGTCGGTTTTAAAGACATTGAAAGCTGTCAAAACAAAGATATCTTTTAATTTTTCATTTAATTTAATTTATTATTTATTGCCATCCTTTTAGACTTTCACAAATTTATATAAATGGATCACAAATACAATATTGGTTTGTCAATACACGTTTCTTTGACGGTTAATTGCGTTAAATAATAATAAATAATAAATCTGTCTGATAATAATAATAATAATCTGAGCAAAGTTCTGTTCCTTTCACAGTACTAATGGCAGAGAGGGATAGGGAGATGACTCCTTTACATCAGTGGCGGCGTAAGGGGGGGGCGGAGGGGGCGGTCCGCCCCGGGTGCCAAGCCCCGAGGGGTGACAACGACAACCCACTCGTACAGACAAAGAATGCGCACAAAATCTTCCGCTGTAAAGACATTTCAATAAATAACTACGTACTCTTGTATCTAGCTACTTACATTATCACATTTTGAAATGCGTCGCAACTATATATATATATATATTTTTTTTTTTTTTCGAATATAATTTCTAATTTCCTTTCTAAAACTGAAGAATCATTTTGAGAAGCTTGTTAATACAAGCTTCTCAAAATTATTCTACCACACAACTCTTCGAGTGTTAATACACTCGAAGAGTTGTGTGATCCCAGCACCGGCAAAGCAGACGTTGAAAGAAGAAATTCAATCGAAAATCTGGAGACAGAAAAATCAGAAAAAGTTATCGGTACCTCTGGGACTTGAACCCAGGACCTTCTGCTTACATGGCAACAGCTCTACTTTAATAAAATCTTATTAAGGTCCACAATGAGCCAAGCGCGAATAATCAATTTTTCTATGTTATCAATTGAAAGAGACAGAGAAAACAATCTTGATATTGTGATCGAATATTTTAGTAAAATGAAATCTCATAAGCATGTTTAGTATTTGGTGTTTTATTTTATGTAGGGTGTTCAATACAAAACCGCCCCGGGTGCCAATCTACCCTACGCCGCCACTGCTTTACATACAGCTGCTGGGCGGGATGGACTGGATATGGTCAAGTACTTGGTGGAGGAACGCAGTGCTGACATTAATACACTCCGTGAGAGAGGCATGTCTCTTCTGTTGTGTGCGGCCCAGGGTGGAGAGTTACTAACTGTAAAGTATCTTGTTGAAAGAGGTGCTGATATCCACGCTACAGATGTGTTAGGCCAGACTGTGCTACATTACGCGGCACTAGAGGGACATCTCCCGCTAGTAGAATACTTCCTGCAGCAGGGAGTGGACCCTGACAGGGTAGACAGGAGGGGAGAGACCGCACTAACTGTGGCATCATGGTTTGAGAGGTGGGATGTGGTGCGGCTGCTGCTGGAGAGGGGAGTGGATGTTAATGCGGATAGAGGTGCAGCTCTTAGTCATGCTATATCGGGCGGTGAATGGTCTATAGTGGAGGCTTTAGTAAATAAAGGAGTAGTCATTGAAGAAAGTCGACCATATGATAGATTATCCGAATTTAAAGAAAAATATCCCAATTATGAATTTGAAGAATAATCAGTTTAACCCCTCAAGTCTAGACACTATAATATCATGTTAGTTACAAAATCATTTTATAATAATCCTTACAGCACAAGAGTCCCAACTGCTCCCTTTTGGAGCAAGGACGACCATAAAATTCCTTACTGGGGTATGTTGTGAAGCTGAAGGTAGTGGGGATGGGAAGGGATAGGGAAGAGAAAACACATTAGAGCTGTTAACCTAAACTAAGAACATTTCTCTTTTTACACATTGCCTTCAGAATTATATTGAATAATTTTTAAAAACTTTAAAACGAAAGTCAAACATTCCTGGGTGACGAATAATCTGACAATATTTGACAATCTCCTACTACCATCACAGTAAGCGGATAATGTTGCTTGTACGCGTTGAAGGACTTAGCCAGTCGAAGGATTGAACTCGCGACGTCCGAGCGGCAACCAGACAAGATGCCAACTCAGCCACTAACCGATCTATCAACATTATTTCGTGTTTTTGAGAATCTGTGTTATTTTAACTAGCGCAGTCCGGTATTAGTCACGGAATATTATAATTCTAAGTTTGAAAAACACAAATAAAAATAATTTTATATTTAAATATAATTTTATGGTTAAAAACCTACCTACTTATGTCTGAATTCCTCACATAATGAGCTGTTTTTAATGAGTATGTTTGATGATATAAGTTTAACTAACATAGTGCCCAATTACCATACAGAATTTTGAATTAATTCATTCACTTCATCAAGTAAAGTATTATCTGGCACAGTATTATCTATTACAGTGATTCCCACACTCTTTTGGCCCACGGACCCCTTTCATTTCTTCATTTTTTTTCCTAATTGTAGTGATAGCAGTATAATAACAATAAATTGTTTTAGAGTAGTGTCGCGAATGTTAAAATATACTCTGTCTCAGAAGGACGGAAAATGAAGTTTGTTCCCGACCTCTTCAAGTTAAAAAGTAGATATTTGTAAGATTGCATTCAGTGTTAATAAGCAAATCCCTGTTTAAAACAATAAAGCTGGTTATATGGACGCATAGATCAAACAATCGAATACAGAATTGAAGCACAAACAGAAGTAAGAACCCCCCGGTACTCGGCCCTTGCTAATATTCAGTTACGTTTGATCTGCTCGGTAATATCCGTTTTGATTATAAGAATATTGTCCCAAAATAATTATTTAGAGTTATTTATGAATACTTAAGATATGGTCATACCCTCCATTATGGCATGCAACAGGCCTTCTTGTCGTATTACATGGCCGATCCATCTTGCACGCCTTTCGGATAAGGTCCTGAGCAGGTGCCTTCCTCTTTCGATTCTTTGGAGAACCTCCTCATTTGTAATGTGGTCTCTCCAGGAAATTCCTAATAGTCTTCTATAGGACCACATCTCAAAGCCTCTAGTCTCCGTTTATCTCTTTCGGATAGGCACCATGTTTCGCAGCCGTACATCAAGATACTCCATACATAGGTCTTGAGGAGGAGTATTCTCAGTTTTAGGTCTATATTATTCGATTCATTTATTTTCGACCTTTTATTGAATGCAAGTCTAGCCTGGTGTATACGGCTGTCGACCTCGCTCTTAGACCGACCGTCTCATGTTATTTTGCTCCCGAGATAGACAAACTCCTTCAGTGGAGTTCTTCAGTGGAACTCCTGACATCTCTACTCCCATCTGATGTTGCGTTCGGCCTACAGTCAGCAGCTCTGTTTTGTCTTTATTTATCTTCATGTTGTAATTGTTTTGAAGAATGCTTTGCATGGTTGTTAAGGCCTCTTGCTGTTCTTCTTCGCTTTTAGCAACCATAGCAATATCGTCAGCAAACCTTATCATATCCACCTTTGGCCGTATATCTTTATACATTTTTTTTTACTCATTCTCTCTCTCAAGTCATCAATCGTACTCTGTATATAAACGTTAAAAAGAACAGGTGACAGAGAGCATCCCTGTCTCACCCCTTGTCTTGGCTTCTTTTGTATCATTGTCACATCTAATTATAGGGGTCTCATTCTTGTATAGCGCCTGGATTATTCGTCTACCTCTATATTTGATGTCAATTCTCTTCAGAATCTCGAAGAGTCTTTTCCATTCTACTTTGTCGAAAGCCTTCTCCAGGTCTATGAATGCGATGAATATGTTTTGGTTTATTTTTTGGTGTATATTATAGTGACAATAATACAAGCTTTTGTCTTGTGAGATACAATTCTGCTATAAATAGATGACACTGTTGGTGCAGCATATGCTAATATAGTCAATATGCCCTTGTTCGGGGCTGTGTTGAAATAACATAAGGTTGTACTCCTGAAGCACAACAACAGTTTTGCAGACCTAACTTTAGCATTACTTCTGTTCTGTTACTCTTCCTGTTTGTTGTTCTAATTTGTTATTAATAACATTAGAAATATATTTTTCTTTCAACCACATCATAATTTGTTAACTGCCATTATGTTTTATATTATAAAAAAGCTTTATGTAAAATTTAAAAGTCTTACAAATAGATGGAAAGTGTCAGTGTTTCCATTGCAGACTGTTTTGAGTCTTAATTTATTTAACGATTGCCGTTTACTTTCGAGACTTTGATAACAACAGTAGAAGCTAAGTTAATCCTGTGGATATTGGTTTAACAATGTGGCCACGCTAGGGGACTGATAAGAAAATGAATGATTTAAGAAGTTAGCTACCTCTCATGAGTAGCAAAAGTGACCAGTTTTGTGAGTCACCGGATATAATTATTTACTAGTTGAAAGAGAGAAAGAATTAAATAGTAAATAATTATTTTCTCATTTGTAAACATGTATTGTACACTGTAAAACAGTAAAAGTGGTCTTGAAATATCTTGTTTTTTATTATATTTATGTATTTGATACAAGTTGTGTCTTTGTTATTCCTATTGTTTCAAAGTGTTCCAACAAAACTATCTGTCGTATAACTTACTATGGGCTCCATCGAAGCCAGAGCTAAGTTAGTATCTCAAAAGCTGTGTGTACAGAACCTAATACTACAGTACACAACTGTGAACCCTGTACAGATTGCAAGTGCAACCCCGCTGTGGAATTTGGCAGCCTTCTCTGGTCTGCAACTTCAAAATACCTGAAAAACCCAGAAACGTGCGGTCTGTTTGATAAGATGTATCTTACCAAACGGATTGCAATCTTTAGAGCACATGCTTCAGGTGACAAACCTTGGCCTTGGCTCCACACAGCATCCCCAAAGGCGATATAAGTATTTTATGGAGTTAAGTAGTTTCGAACACTTGGTAAGTATACGAGTACAAATTTTCAGACTTAAAAAAATAGGACATGAAAATGTAGCTTCTGCAATGATGGAGGACTGAAGCTAAAATAGAGGATTGAACCACAGTTTTGGACAACTTGGCTACTAACAAAATAAAACCCAAGTTTAAATGCACTTTGTTTAATAATAATAGTATAACATAGGGACATATTCATAGTTCTAATATTTCATATACATACATAAAGTAATAATAGTTTACAAAAACTAGAGATATATAGTTTTATAGTACATACCGTTTTTGTTTTGTGTAAATGGAAACTATAATGTAAACTAAAATAAAGTTTTTGTTATATAGAAACCTACTTTATACATTTATAAAAAACTGTAGATAAAATTGCGAGAAACAATTTGCAAAAAATTCTGCCTCACAATTGCCTCGCAATTCAAAAAGTTCACCTAGTGAGGCAGGCTATGCACAACTAAAAATATTATATAAATATGCTACTTCTGTGTAACCGTTCTTACATTACCTTCTATTTGTTATTTTTTTTGTACTGATGTAATCTATTTGTAAACTACATTGAACATGTACATTTTAGTTATAATGTTGCCAATTTCGTTGAATAAAGATATTATTATTATACATTGCAGTAATATTGACATATTTCTCAATTGCGCCTCTGAAGGTAACTAAAGATGTATTTTAATATAATTTAATTCACAAGTAGAAGAGATCAGAAAGTGGATCTAATTAAAAGAATGAATTAAACATTGAAGCAATACTGATTATCCAGTCATACACATTATGCAGTAAACAGATATTGTCAGGAATTAGTACCTTGCACAGTGGAACATACTTACTCTCAGTATCGCCATGCTGAGAGATCACCAATAACAGGCGAAACATTGCTTGAAATGGCTTGAGCAACTGTGGAAAGGGCATACATGTGTTCACGCCGAGGTTTGAACTCAAGACCTCTGGGTCGAAGTCAAAGACTTACAAAGGTCTAAATATTAATTCATATGAATTGATAATGAATGCACTTCCCGTATAATAACACATATTTCGTTGAGAAAACATTTTATTATTTTATTGAATAAGAAGATAACACTAATAATCAAAACGAACTCATCAAAGAGAACAAGACACAGAAAAATGAAAAAGATAATGGTCGCAACTGGGACTCGAACCTAGAACCTCTCGTCTAACCGGGACGGGTGCTTCTACCGATTCGGCCATTGCCACCTTCCATCAAATCGTCATATTTGGCAATCTCATATTTCAAATCTTAGAATTGCATAACAATATTATCTTCAACTAATTTTTCCATATTTTGTCGATCCATAATCGGTAGAACAGCGTAAGCGCCAAACAGTAAATTGTTGAGAAGAAGGTTCTTTTTTAATTAACTTTCTTCAAAGTTAATTAAAAAAGGATTTTCGTTAGTTGGGATTATTAATCTTTGGTTACTGCCTACATAAAGCTGACAATACAATTATCTGAATGCCTTCGGCTTCAGTTGTTGAGATAGTAGCTGTAACGCTGTTTTACCTATGACCCTGGCAGATTTTTGCCCTGGGAAATGTCGCATACGCTATTTAGAGTACATAATTATTTTTGAAATATTTATCACGCGATCTTGAAAGGTGAACTAAACTAAATAAAATAGTTCCATGACAGTTGATCCAAAAGTTGTACGGCCGTATAACCAAAGTCGATATACTTGTATCTGCAGGCATCTTGATTGAAAATCCGTTGAAATAATATTTTTACAAACAATAATTTCGACTCTCCGAAGGAGCATGCGATAATAACAAAATACCACATACTTATACGTGCAGTCGGCTTAGCAAAAAACCGCTGTATTACATTTTTTATCTGAATACAACACCAGAGGCCCACCTTCACCAACCGTCTGGAGCCAGTGAGACAATGGCCTTCCCAATTTTGGCATGTTATGAGGCTGAAGATAGTGGGGAGGGGAAGGAGATGTGGAAATATACCTGGCTATTCAGATCTAGTTACCAAACACCGCTAAAGCAATTTCAAGTAATAAGTCGAATACCTACATACTACACACCAGCGCATAAATACAAAAAATATGTTGTGAGGTTGAAAGTAGTGGGGAGGGAAAGGAGATGTGGAAAATGTAACTGGATATTCAGATCTCTACACCAAATACGGTCAAAGCCATTTCAAATAATAAGTCATAAATACTTCTATACACTACACACCAGCGTAAAAATACAAAAAATATCATTTGATGTATCTTTTTTTATCCATTTACAACTCAAGAGTCCCAACCGTCTGTAGCCAGTGAGATTATGGCATCCCCAATTTTAGTAAGTTATAAGGCTGAAGGTAGTGGAGAGGGGAAGGAGATATGGAAAATGTAACTGGCTATTCAGATCTAGTCACTAAATAGGCTAAATACGGTGACTAGATCTAAATATACATGTACATTTTCCACATCTTATTCCCCTCCTCACGACCTTGAGCCTTACAACATACTAAAATTGGGGATGCCATAGTCTCACTGGCTCCAGACGGTTGGGTGAAGTTGGGCCTCTTGTGCTGTATTCGGATAAAAAAGTGACATCATACATTTTTCTTTGCGTTGGTGTATAATTACACTTATTACTTGAAATGGCTTTAGTCGTTATTGGTGACTAGATCTGAACGGCCAGTTACATTTTCCACATCCCCTTCCCCTCCCCACTACCTTTAGCTTCACATCATACCAAAATTCGGAACGCCATAGTCTCACTGGCTCCAGGCGGTTTAGAAAAATAATATAATTTGCATTAATACTTTTTTTACTAATATTCAAATACAAAACAATAAAATAAAAACACTTAAGAATTTCCGTTTAGTTTCCGATGCTACTAGCCGCTGACACTTCTGCACTAGTCACCAGATGGACGCTAACCGATTAAACTGAAACATTCTTGACGTACAGCGTGACTACAAGCGTAAACAGCGTAACCGACCACAGTCGCTACAGCAACAGCTACTAAAAAGTGTCAGGCATGTAAGATAGAGCTGCAGTATTTTTTCACTGATGCATTATTCAACATTGATCAGTTTTCGTTAAAAATCATAATTTGATAAAAATGTCATTTACGCTGTTCTGCCGATTATGGGTTTCCGCCTTCAACATCCTTGTCTCGAGTTCACTCCTTGAATCTGCCAATTACTTGCGCTGCGGTAAATTTTAATGGTATCTAGGTTTTATACCACAGGATGCCTAGAAAGATTATCCAGAAACCATTTAACGACATATCGGTCATTGTGTTCAAGTTTAATCGGCCGGCACTATCTTGATAATTTGATGATTGTAGTGGTGGTGGTGTGTTGTTAAGATATTTTGATATTAAATGTATTCCAGAAGCATTTAGTACCGCCGAACTATAAGTAATTTGGTTACGTTTTAAGATTTTCACGCCAAAAGTATTATCGTTATTGTCTTATCGGTGTCTATCTACCACATCACATCTACCGGATCTGCCCTGTTAATGGACACTGCAACGATATCCGAAACGTTGGCTATAGAAGGAGGTAGCGCAACAAGGCGTAACTCCCCAAATACAAATATATATTAGTATTTTGTTTTCTCACAAAAACAAATTGCAGTTCAACAATCAATTGAGAAGCGAAAGGAACGTTAAAAACGTTTCCATCCACTGTCAGTAAGCACGTGGGTAGTCAGTCCGCTCTTTTAAGAACATGAATACTGACACTCGGATCGTGTGATCAAAATTTTCTTAACTGTGAGTCAGTATGTGGCTCGTCGGAATGCTTTTTCGAGCACATGAATAGTTGCACTTGAAACATGGAAAAGGTTTTTCTCCAATGTGAGTCAGCATGCAGGTCGTCAGATTGCCTTTTCGAGAACTTGAATAGTTGCACTCGGAACACAGAAAAGGTTTATCCCCACTGTCACAAGTCAGCGTGTGAATCATCAGATCGCCCTTTCGAGAACAAGAATATTTTCACTTCAAACATGAAAAGGTTTTCCTCCACTGTGAGTTAGCATATGGCTTCAGATGGTGTTTTCGTAAAAATGAAGAGTTGCAATCGGAACATGAAAAAGGTTATCTTCCACTGTGAGTCAGAATGTGTCTCGTCAGACTGCTCTTGTAAGAACAAGAATAGTTGCACTCGGAACATGAAAAACGTTTTTCTCTACTGTGAGTCAGCATATGTCTGGTCAGACTGTACTTTTGAGAACATGAATAGTTACACTCGGAACATGAAAAAGGTTTTTCGTCTTTGTGAGCTATCATGTGTCTCGTCAGACTGCCCTTGTTAGAACATGAATAGTTGCACTCGGAACATGAAAAAGGTTTTTCTCCAGTGTGAGTCAGCATATGGCTGGTCAGTCTGCTTTTTCCAAAACATGAATAGTTACACTCGGAACATGAAAAAGGTTTTTCGCCCCTATGAGCCAGGACGTGTCTCGTCAGACTGCTCTTGTGAGAACAAGAATAGTTGCACTCGGAACATGAAAAAGGTTTTTCTCCACTGTGAGTCAGCATGTGGATAGTCAGATTGCACTTTTGAGAACATGAAAAGTTACACTCGGAACATGAAAAAGGTTTTTCTCCACTGTGAGTCCGCTTGTGGTTCGTCAGACGGCTCTTTTGAGAACATGAATAATTGCACTCTGAACATGAAAAAGGTTTTTCTCCACTGTGAATCATCAAGTGTCTCTTCAAATCTTCCTTTCGAGAAAAAGAATAGTTGCATTCGGAACAAGAAAAGGGTTTTACTCCAGTATGGGTGCGAAAGTGACTTTTCAAATCAGTTTTATGAGAGCAGGAGTAGTTACAATGAGGACAGGAAAATCGTTTTTTCACAGGATGCATCTTCAGATCTACGGACAAATTTGAAAAAGAAGACGGATAAAAAAGACTCAGTAAGACTTTTTTGCCTAGACAAGGTAAAAATAAACACAGTAAATGCACAAAAACGATACAAAATGGATATCGCTAAATGTTGAATAATAGAGAGAACAGTTTTACCTGCTGTCTGGTTCTTTCTTACAACGTGTATTAAGCATTCCTTTTTAACATCGGAGAGGTCTATGTCAATATCCATATAAGGAAAACCCTCTTTGTCTTCTCCTCGGGGTTCAAGATTCAAGAATTCAACTGTCTTCACATTAGTACTGCCTGCGAAAACAAAACGACAACACTGATCACTGATGTACAATATAAAATAAAACTATAAATTTGAAAGATTAAAAACACCGCCTGGATTTACTACGCATAAGCGGGAATTTGAATTATAAACTTTAATATTAATGTAAGATAAAAAAATGACCCCGGATGTTCGCTTCAGAGAACGATGCTTCAAGAAGGATCCTGCTCCTAAAGAAGTCCATGGAATGGTGTTCACTGCCATCAACATTTACGCATTTTTAGTATATAAACAATAGTATATGTAATAAGTATTAACTGAGATAGTGTCCCAAATAAACAGAGGTAAAAGCTTGAGGAACAGGGAACTTATTTTTAATACATCAATTCAACTAACTGGTTGTCTGAGTAATCAGCGCATTATGTAAACATTCCTTCTTTACATCTTGGAGGTCGAAATCTATATCCGTATACAGCATTACACCTCCGCCTTCTTCCTGGGGCCCTGGTTCCGTCTTGATGGAAACAGTCTCAGGATTTGGTAGTTCCATGGCCCTGCTGTGGTGGCGTTTGGAAATTAGTTCAAGCCAAAACAAAAATTCCTGAAACGTAATATATTTATAACGGAAATTTAATTCGCATGAGCCTTAAATATTTGGTTTTGCTTGAATATTTGGCCAAAGCATTGAAGCCAAAGTATAGATAACTCTTATTTTGAAACAAGGATATAATAACTATTGTGACTGTATTTTAAGCTCGAGTTTGACATTTGAAAATGGTTGAAAATCGTCATCAATATCGGCAATACTCAAAATAATGTATACAATGTCTATTTCAAAAGATAAACCGGTATTACATTAATATTTCTATTTTTGAAACTGACAATGTGATAATCCATGGTGGAATTCCATTTTAATATATTATAATAAAACAATTAAAAAACTTTCTTCCTCTTTAATTTTATTGACCGTAACCGGTTTCAGCTTGTTAAAGCCATCTTCAGACTGGTACAAATAATTCTTAGTCTACAAAAAGTTCTTAGGGGGGGAGGGGTAGTCTACAAGGATTTTAATCAATTATATTAATTACTAAATATTTTGGTAATTCCGGTAGACCAATTACCTCGGGTTTGTAGCTCACTTCGATATTTTTTAGGCAAAAACCTTACAAGTACTTATTATGAATTTATTAATGACCTAAATTTATTATCAAATCGTTATTATGTTTATGATGTATGGGATTTTTTTAATACTTTTTGAAGGGATACATGTTTACATTGGAGAAGGAATAGTCTAAACTAAATACATATTTAAATTTTGAAATAATTATGAAATTTACACTGCATACAAAAGCGGAGTTTTAATTCCAAAAATTATTACGAAAATTATGAAACGAAAGCGGTGACGTGGCAATGATTATAATTGCTTATTCATCACAAAAAGAGGGTCTATTTTTTGATTAAGCGGGTAATTTCTAATGATTCTAGTCCATCTAGTTTACAGGTTTGCCAGGTCTTTTCCAAATAAATACCGAATAGTGAGCAAAAAAATATTTCCCCAGATTTTGGGGGTGCCTTGAAAAATCAAAACCCGCGTCAGGGGGGGGGGGGTTGTAAGTAGTCAAATTATTCGAATAATCACATTTACGCAAGTACATAGTAGTCACCTGATGTGTGACACTAATCCGCGAAATGTGCAGCGGTTTGGGCCAGTACTTGCTTAATTTAAACGGAGTTTTACAGCCACGCGTGTGCCTAAGAGAATCTAAAGCCGTCTGTTAAAAGTACAGGCGCCGGTAGGAGGGGAGTTGCTAGAAATTTCGTTGGCGCTTGTCAGTTGGTTTCTGGTGGGACTTCGTGCAACAGCTGTAGATCAAGCCGTCAAAGGTCATGGCCCCAATACGCGTGAGCGAACTTAATTTAATAAATCAACACGAGATAATTTAACCATTAGCTTAACAATCATTAGAGTTTGATTACGATCCCTTATAAATATGTATTGATTATCTTTACAGGCGCCCTTTCAGGGTTTCCTAATAATGCAACCATTTTGTTTGATAACCACATATTTCCGAGATAACTAGCTTAACATTAATTGATAACCTGATGTAATCAACCACCCCTGTAGATTTTATAATATAATTATCATGCTTTACCTATTAATGATGAGTCTTTGAGAATAAATCTGCATTCTTGTTACTGTACATTCCCGACTTTCTTTTATGATCTACCCACTTGCTCATTACTTGTAATCCGGGTATGGATTAATGTTTTATTATAATATGAGTAGTAGTGGCCCCCAACAACAAGAAAATTTATACACAACCACAAGATCCAAAAACAAAATGAATACACTACCTGAAGACATTAGCACAGAAGAAGATGGCTTTTCAAAATTTGCGTCTTACATAGATGTAAAATTAGAGAAAATAGAAACCCAAATTCTCGAAAACATTGACAAAAAATTGTTAGAATTTCAAAAAACAACCGAATTTATTTGCCAAAAATATGACGACATCATTACCCGCTTAGACTCCATGAATGAGGTTAAAGGAGAAGTTGAACGTTTAAAAAATGATTTGGCAATTAAAAGTAAAAATATTAAACATCCGGAAACCAGAGTGGCTTGCTTGGAACAGTCGAACCTTGATGACTGTATTGAAATTACAGGCATTGAGGAAAAGACTGAAGAACATCGCAAAATAACCGCTATAAAACTGATAGAAAGTGCTAATAAATTCAGAGGATATTGCCTCGGCAATAAGACAATATGACAGAAGACCAGGACATCCAAAAAAAATTATCCTAAAAATGAAAAACCCAGAAACCAGATTAAAATTATTAGCAAATAAGAAGATAATTTCCAATCGTGAAAAAATGATATTCCTAGGAGAGTCATTATCTCCTTACTACAAGGAACTACTTTGGAAAGCCAAAACAAAGGGAAAAGAATTAAAATATAAATATATTTGGTACAAAAATGGAGCAATTCTAATGAAAGAAGAAGAAGGCAAAAAAATCAGGGAAATCAAACACGAAGATGACCTCAATAGGTTATAATAGAAGAAAATTAATAGTGAAAGGCACCGAAAAATATTTTCATCATTAAAATGGATATCGATTTTGGAAAATACATTGACTTGATTGATAATACAGAATCTAATTTAACCATTAAAGATTCATTAACTTGCAAAAACTTTTTAAAACATTCCAAATTTTCATTACTTTGTTAAAACGTTAGAAGTTTAAACAAAAACTTTGATGAAACCATAACCATGCTGGATAGTATTGAGCATCGTCCTGAGGTACTTGTTTTTACAGAAGCTTGGCTGAAAAATTTTACCAATATACCTAACATCCCCGGATACGCAGTTTACAACAGAAATAATAACTATTTGCAAAATGATGGTGTAGTTGCCTATGTAAAACAAAATGTTCACGTGACTGTTGAGGAAGTTGTTTTCCCTGGAGCAAACTGCTTAAAAATGCAGATATCGAGTACCTTGTGTGTAATAGCTGTTTATAGATCTCCGTCCCTGGCTCATATAGATAATTTCCTTGAATCACTGAGTGCACTGCTTGACTCTACATCTATACAAAATAAGGAGATCATTTTATGTGGCGACATAAATATTAATACTTTGGATTTGAGCAATATGAAAACTCAAAAATACCTCTCTCTTTTGGCTTTTCATGGCTGGAGGCCAATCATAATTTTACCTACCAGAGTTTCTTCTACCATTTCAAGCTGCATCGATCACATTATGGTAAAGTCTAAATTTGAACCAGAGGAAGCTGTCTTCATTACTGACATAACAGATCATGATGTGATATTGCTGAGATTTATGAGCTTTACACTAAATAAAATAGCAAAAGATAATGAAAACTTGAAAACCGTCATCGATAACAATCTTTTGAAAGTCAAATTAAAGAAAGAATCATGGCAGTCAGTACTGTCATCGCAAGATGTTAATTTAGCTACTGAAAATTTCATAAAATGTTTAAAAATGCATGTGGAAAGTTGTTCGTCTGTACGAAGTGTAAAGCATAACATGAAATATTTAAAACCTTGGATAAATAATGGAATTATTAAATGTCTCAGAACCCGAGACAAATTACACAACAAATGTCGAGCAGATTCAAATAATATTCAACTGCTGGATTATTACAAAAGATATAGAAACTGGTGTACAAAAATTATAAAATATACAAAGCAAGCATATTACAAAAGGAAACTGGATAACGTCAATGGAAATACCAAGCAACAGTGGAAGATTATAAAGGAGGCTGTAAATATACAAAAGGAGCAAGTGTCTACAAAAAAATCAAAAATCAATAACAATATCATCTCAATGGAAGAGAATCCAAATATAATCACTAATCACATAAATAGCTTCTTCAGTGATATTGGTCCTAGATTCGCAAAACAATTGTGCAGTGCAAATAAAACTACCGAAATGTGTCTTGTTAACAATTTTATACCTTGTACCTACTCAATTTTCAGGAGAGAGCTTTGAATTTAAAACTACTAGCAATAATGAAGTTTCAAAAGTGATAAATGAATTAAAAATGTCTTTTTCCTGTGGTATTGATGGCTTAAGTATCATGGTATACAAACAGCATGTTTCTGTATTGGCTGGTCCCATATCTCACATTGTTAACCTTAGTTTTAAGAGTGGCATATTTCCTACTCATTGTAAGAATGCTAAGGTTGTACCTCTTTTCAAAGGTGGGGATCACCTAGAGGTTAACAATTACAGACCCATATCTTTACTCAATACTCTCTCAAAATTGATAAAAAGATTGGCCAAGTCAAGATTAGTTTCATTCTTAGAAAAATACAAATTACTCTCTGACAATCAATTCGGTTTCAGAGCAAATAAAGGTACGAGTGATGCTGTTTTAAAGGTATTGACCAAAGTTACAATAGCGCTGGACTATGGCAACAAAGCCATAGCGGTGTTCTTGGATTTATCAAAAGCATTTGACACTGTTTCCCACGAATTGCTACTTTAAAAATTATCATCTTTAGGCATTAATAATACAGCAACGGGCTGGTTCAGATCTTATCTTAGTGACAGAACACAACAAGTGGAAATAAATAAGATGTTAAGCGAGGGTAAATCAATCTCCTTTGGAGTCCCGCAAGGTAGTGTGCTTGGGCCAATATTATTTCATATTTATATAAATGATTTATGTAGTCTGAAAATTCCTGTTAACATTGTTAGTTTTGCACTGCCTTAATATTTGAGGGTAAAACTTGGAATGAAACTTTCAACAAAAGTAATATAGGTTTAAAAGTGGTAAATAGTTGGTTAAACAATAATATATTAACTTTGAATGCACAAAAAACCAAATTTAACACTTTTAGCATTTCAAGTAAAAGTCAGCCTTCTGAAACTCACAACTTGATTATTCACAATTATTTTCAAACATGTAACTGCAACCCTTTAGAAAATGTAGTCAGCATCAAATACCTTGGTGTAAAAATAGATAAATTTTTGAGATGGAATGATCATATTAATATGTTAGTAAATAACACTAGGAGACTTACCTATATCTTTAAAGAACTGAGACATATACTAGACAAAGAAAAATTAAAAACTGTTTATTTTGCAATAATCCAGTCTCTGCTTTCTTATAATATAGTGTGCTGGGGATCCTGCCCAAAAACTTATATAGAACCACTTAATATTGCCCAAAAAATGATTCTTAAAGTTATGTTCTAGAAAAAAATTAAATATCCAACTCATTTACTTTTTAAGGAATGTAATGTAATGAACGTAAAACAGTTATATATTACACAAACGCTTTGTAGATTTTTTAATAATATTAATTTTGCAGAAAGAACACAGCAAATTCGTACTACGAGAATTGGCTCTGGTCTGAACTTTATGGCAATTCAAACTAAATCTTCTTTTGGTCAAAGAAATTATTTTTATCAAGCTCCACTCATATTTAATAGCCTTCCAGAACATATAAAGTCATCTAATTCCTTGTACACTTTTAAAAAGAATCTTAAATTATTTGTGTTAGTCGAGGATTGCCAATTGATTTTCTCTACTTTGTCCTTTCTAAATTATTAGTTAAATGAGTATATTTATAATAATAAGCTAAAAAAATATTATTTTTGTTTGAACCGTTTTTGTTCATCTTCCTTTTGCCAAATCTATAACATGTTAAATTATATACATATATTTATTATTTACAACTTAATCCTTAAAAACAAAACAAAAAAAACTTTATTTTATTTTAAATCAGATCTCAAAACTATGGTCACCCTAAAAGTCTACATTAATGTACTACCTAGCGCCATCAGTATAGTAGGTACCAGCAGGTACCCATAATCTCAATCTGTAAGAAATACAACAATATTGTTCTTTCAAAATCTGTATAATTTTGTGTTATTTTGTTACTTGTATAATTATTGTTAACCTCGACACAGGCTTGTCCTAGTGAGGTAACAAATTGTATTGTAAAGATTTTTACCTGCAGTGTAAAGAAACAATAAATAAACAAATAAATAAATAAAATAATTATATAGAAGGGATGGCGGTGATGCGGAGATAGCAAATAGGTAAGTTTCACCGTTACAAATGGCTCGAAAACAGTGAACGCGTGAACGAAGCTGTAATATCGCAAAAACTAAGTAGGGATGCTACGCAACATTGATTGCCGATTGCGTCAAATCTGACAGTTGAATAGTTTATTAATAGCCCATTCACATGATTCATTTATCGTTAATTTCGTGATTTCATTCCGCCTCTTTCCCTCGAAATGAACCGTGTGAACACGAAAGTGAATAGAGACAGTGCCGAATGAAGCATTCCAACAATGTTGGAATGCTTCCTTCGGCACTGTTCAATCGCAACCGGAATTTAACATCACGTGACGCGAATGATGTGTGTGAACACTCAAGTGAACAGTCTTTCACTCGCAAATCAGTCGGCCGAAATGTTCTGGCGTGAGGACGAGTAGCCGGAGCGGCTTAAACGTCAAAATGCTCGGTTTAGTTCGCTTTTCGAAATAACTCCTACACGTCTCATAGAAATCGTTGTTTCTCCCTTACTATCACAGTGAAAAATATGATCTAAACGGTATTGGAAAGAGAAAATAATGCTCTATATACTCAATATAACAATTAACCACAAAATAATACGAATGTTCACTTCTATGGAACCAAAGTTTCTGATCGAATTTGAAAAAAAAAATTATGAAACATTGTGAATTTTTTATGAATTATTTTTATATGAAACGACAAAAAAGTGAGGTGACAGAAACGTTTATAATTTATTTGTCTAACAAAATAAGTGTGTGTTTTTATATATTTTTTTGTTACCGGTAATTTTAGTTAGAATAAAAGCAAGTAGAGCCATTTTTTAAACTTTTAAAAGTTTACATTAAAAATTATTCTATTTAAAAAATTACGTGGTTATTTCTAATAATAAATTTTGAAAGAATATTTCATCACCTTTCCAAAACAGTTTTTAGTTTTTGGATACGTTAATAAATATTCCATTTATATGGATTTTATTGCAAGCCGAGGCCTATTTTGGAATAAAAATATTTTCATGGTGCAAAAATACTGGTAGATATCAGTTTTCAGGTTATTATTTAACCATATGTTCATTTTATGGTGCTGAAATTTATTTACTGTTTACAAGAATCGCCAATTTCTCGTAATTTAGTTCGACGTTATCGGAAATGTCAATTGAAATCGTAAATATTCCCGAACTGCCGCGCCGTCAGCGCCGGACGAATTCCAATGCGGCCGCGACTACTCTCGACGACTTCGTAGCGAGAATGTCGAGTGAACTCTTCCTTCGAAGGAACCGTCTGAACACTCGGTGAAACGAGAATAGAACATTTCATCGAGTAAACCTTCATCCGAGTGAACCTTGTGACTTCAGCATAAGGAGAAAAATTAATCAGAAAAAAATACCGAATACTTCGGTATTTTTGGTATACCGAACACCGAACACGGTGCTAAAATACCGAATCGTTCTGTAGAATACCGAACACTTGGCAACACTGCTAGTTTATGACCTTCATTGCAAATATGGATTTTTATCAAACGAGTGTTTATTTTCTAATAAGTGTGATACTACATTCAACATTTAGCCTTTGTCATTCATTCGGTATTAAGTATCTTATTTTGGATCCGCCATATCGAAATTTCATGTAAACATAATGTGAGTTTTTAAATCAATGCAATTTTAAAAACTGTATGCTGCCAAAATGATTTAGTGAAGTGTTTACAACGAACGGCTCCGTCAATTTTGTTGGTGTTATTGAATGTAGGGCTTAAGAAGTGCACAAATGATTTACTGAAAAAGCGAGACAAGCAACAACAGGTTTTACTATGTATGACAGACGTCTATATTGTCAAATTTTCTGGGATTAGAAGAAGAAAATGCGAGAAGATGCCATCGTATATTAACCGTAGATTGGTTAAGTTTTTAGATTTTCACGGCCAAAAGTATTTTCGTTATTTGTTTTTGGGGTGTTATGTCGTGTTGCGCTACCTCCTTTAGCCAACGTTTCGGACAGCGTTGCAGTGCCCATCATCAGGACAGATCCACTGCTAACGCTGTCCGAAACGTTGGCTTAAGAAGGAGGTAGCGCAACATGGCATAACACCCCAAAAAACAAATAACGAAAATAACCATAGATTCTTGCTATCTCACTCTAGTACTAATTAAGTCAAAGTAGCAAATTTAATTTTTCCACAGGAAATCCAAAATTAGGTAGACTTCTAATTGAAGGCTTAAATGTTCCTCGAACAAAACGTAGAATGAATTCCATACAACATGTAGGAGTACAGATTGGCGTTGGTAGGGTTATCTAGGTCGCGTTAGATAGAACGGATGTCGATCAGTTTGGCTGTCAGCCGCTATCAAATGAATAGCGTGATTAATATCTATCACTACCACAAGTGTGGGATGATAAATTTAACTGCGTGGGTTAAACAGAGTAAGGGATGTCAGTAGAATTGAGATTGGAAACAGGACGAAACGACTGACAGTGAAGAAAGCTGTTGGGTAATGATAAATTCAAAGGTGTGTTTATAAATGCATTATTGTTTATGTTCTGTTTCTTGGCCGTAAGTGGCGCTACTGTTCCTTCCTGTTTTAACTGTCAAATAATGTGCAGTGTATTTTGGTTTAATAAAAGTAATCCTTTATTTTGAATGAAATCTGACTCGACTTTATTGAAATATTGCCCGATCCCAATAGGTTATGGGCCCAGGAATTGTGGTAAACAATTATTTCAGAAAAAAGTTGAGTAAAGAGCAAGATATTTACGTGAGTAATTTGTCACATTTATACTGTACAATTAACCTACAAAATGGAGGTCGCCAATTCAATGAAAATTGAAAAGTTCGATGGCAGAAACTTTAAGCAATGGAAATTTCAAGTTAAATGTGCATTAAGAGCAAAAGGATTAAATATTGATTCTGTAAAACCCCAAGAAGCCAGTTCGCAAGTGCAATGGAATAAAGACGATGGCATGGCCATGTTTATCTTGACATCATCAATGGATTTGAATCAGATATCACTTATAGAAAACTGCGAGACTGCAAAGGAGGTCATGAATAAATTGGAAGCTATTTACGAACAAAAGTCTGAATATAATAAAATGATAATTCATGAGAAATTTTATCAGTATTCATATTGTGCTAGTGATACAATGGCACAGCATGTCTCCAAAGTGGAAAGCTTGGCAAAGCAACTGAGGGAAACTGGCGAAAAAATCAGTGACACTGCAATAATGACCAAGATTCTAAGCACATTGCCACCAACATACCGTTCGCTTAGACAAGCATGATTGTCACTAGATCAAAATAGTCAAACAATTCAAAATCTCATATCACGCTTAATAGATGAAGAGGGAAGCCTTGCCAATGACCAGTAGCGTAGCGAGGGGGGGGCGGTGGGGGCGGACCGCCCCGGGTGCCACCCGAGGGGGGGTGACACTCGGACGTGGAGAAAAAACTTACGAATGTGCAAAATTGCCACAAAAAATATTTTTCGCTTGAACACTGACAATTATTTAGCACTATGGCAGGTTTGCACTTTACATGATTTCAAAACGCATATTTCGAATTCATAAAAAACGTTTTCTGAAAATCTCCAAATTACTTATTATTCCTTGTGTCGTTATATTTTTGTAATGTTATTTTTATTGTAAACGTAAACTCGTGGAGTGAATTGTTATCTATTGACTGACTTGAATTAGTGAAAAAGATATTATTCTATTAGCGTTTTTAATAGTGCTGAAAGATCATTTAAAAAAAACAATATAAGTGGATTTGATTGTTCACTTTTCTAATAGACACAAAACTTGAATGCAATTATACCAGAATCGATCAATAACTGATGGAAGGAAAATGATCAATCATCTGTATGTTTTTTCTGTATTATATTGTTTTGTGTACATGAATAAATTCAAGGAATAATAAGTATTTTGGAGATTTTCAGAAAAAGTTTTTTATGAATTCGAAATATGCGTTTTGAATTCGTTGACGCAGCGCTATTTACACCGATTACCAAGTCAACTGCCGATAGTATTTACACCAAACGATTATACAATGGGGTAGTTTCGCAAGCTAAGGTAATTCGCCTACCAAATGTAAGAGCACCCTCAGATTTCGATCAGTTGTCGATTCTTTGGATAAGAGGTCACTTTCGCATTACTAGCGCTTTAAACCAAAATACCTTAATTATTTTATCCAATATTAGCTTAGGTATTATCCAAAATCTAGTTTGAGTTACTAAAAATAAAGATACTGTATATTTTTAATAATTTAATTATATGTATAAGTATAATCGATAAACTAGTAATATTTAAATCAGATTTTTGTCTTAGTCCTAATTTTAAAAAATAAAAAGTTTTTTGATTGGCAACGTTACGTGAGTATGGCGTCTTGACTCTATACTGATCTCACATTTTTCCAGATTTACGTTAAGAGTCAGTCTGTGTGAGATCCAAAAGCTCGAATAAAAGTTACACACGGAACAAGCAAATGGTTTTCTTTCGAAGTTTGGAGCGTACGGTGTGCAACTCAAATTTTAAGCACATCTCAACACTGGTTTTAAGATTGAATCTGTATTCGGTAACTCGTTTTAATTAAAACTACTCCCGTTGCATGAAAATAGTTTTCCTCCGATACTTGCAGCACTTAGTCTGAAATTTCATAACTTGCAACTCGGAGAATATCTTGCAATAAGAACTCGGAAATGGTTTCCTTCGGAATGGGTCCGTAGATGAACAGAGTTACAAATGAAATTTCAAAGGAAACCGTTTTCGAGTTCCAGGTGCAAGATTTAAAAGTTGAAGAATGTGTGCTAAAGAAAGATCGGAGTTAAACCATTTTCGTGTACTGCATGCATTAAAAATTAAAGCTGTGGACTCACACCTTTACTAACTCACAATTGAAATTTTATCGTTACACTCTGAACATAAAACTGGTTTTAACTTAATAATGGGTAGTTAAAATTATATTTTCAAGCCAGCAAATGATTTTCCTCAGAATTTTGCAGCATATTAGAATTGAAGACTCCACTCGGAACTATAGAATGGTTTCGAAATTTATCCTGCATTTGGAGAACAAAACTGGTTTTAACTTTCTGTGTGCGTTTCCCCAGGTTCAAAACTGCATCCAGAACTCGAAAATGGTTTTCCTGAGATTTTTGCACCACATAGTATGCAACTTGAAATTTTTAACTGCACTTGGAAAATGAGAATGGTTTCCTTCGAAATGCGTCAGTACATGCATCCGCATCTGGATAATTTTTTGAAATTTTGAATACAAGACTTGTCTTAACTTAAGAATTAATCTGGTAAGAGTCTACCGGCTTAAATAAAAGTTGAACCTTATTAATTATTTCAAAACTGGTTGAAATTTAAGATTGAATCTGTATTCGGTAACTCGTTTTAGTTAAAACTACAAACATAACATGAAAATGGTTTTCCCCCGGTATTTGCAGCACGTAGTCTAAAACTTTCATATCTTGCAACTCTGGGAAATCTCGCAATAGCGGAACTCGGGAATGGTTTCCTTCGAAATGGGTCCGCAGATGAACAGAGTTTCAAATGAAATTTCAAAGGAAACCATTTTCGGGTTCCACATGCAATATTTGAAAGTTTCAGACTATATACTGCAAAGATCGAAGGAAAACCATTTTCGTGTTCTGTGTGCATTCAAAATTAAAGATGAGGACTTACACCTTTACTATTTCGCAATTGAAATTTTATCGTTACACTCAGAACACAAAACTGGTTTTAACTTAAATATGGGTTGTTAAAATGATGTTTTAATGCCAGCAAATGATTTTCTTCAGAATTTTGCAGCATATTAAAATTGAAGACTCCACTCGGAACTCTGTTATTTATAGCTCTATGGCTCGGTCGGTCGGGATTCCCAAAAAGAGGTCGAAATTTGCGTTTTAAATTTCTCAAAGAAAACTTTAATGGGGGGGGGGGGGGGGGGGGGTGACACCAAGTTTTCCGCCCCGGGTGCCACCCATGCTAGCTACGCCACTGCCAATGACACATCTTGTAGTGAGACTGCGCTTGTAACCACAAAAGGAAATTCCAAAACAAGGAATGGAAATAATCAGAAGAATTCAATTGTTCAAAGAAATTCAAGTCATAGATTTATATGCTACAATTATAACAAAAGAGGTCACTTTGCAAGAGAATGCAGAAAACCAAAGAAAACAGACAATAAAAATCAGAAGCCTCATGATATGTTAGCATTTAATGCGGAAAAATATTCTTTATCTATGAATGGTGAAGACGCTTGGATTTTGGATAGTGGAGCATCAACGCATATGACATTTAGACGTGACTATTTCCACGAACTGAATGAGTCTCAATGTCATGACATTGACAAAGAAGTTAAATTGGGGAATAAACAAAGCATTGAGGTATGCGGCGAAGGCACTATTTTAATAAATAAACTAGTGAATGGAAAATGGGAACGATGTTTATTAGAGAATGTCCTATATGTGCCAGACTTACGAAGAAACCTGTTCTCTGAAGGAGCTGCCACCAGGAGAGGTTATGTCATAGTGAAGAAAAGTGAAAAAGCAATGATAGTAAATAATAATATAGTTGTTATGTGTGCACAATTAAGAGAAAACAATTTGTATGAGTTGGAAATCAAAACAGTAAAACAAGAAAATTGCAATATTGTACAAACCGATGTCAAAATATGGCATGAGAGATTAGGGCATTTGAATGTTAAGGAAATTCAAAATATGAGTAAAAATGGGACAATTCCAATAAAACTTACTGGGAATGAAAATTTCATTTGTGAAGCATGCCAGTATGGTAAGCAAACAAGATTACCTTTTTTGAAATCTACTAGAGGTCCGTCACAACCTGGTGAAATAGTATATTATAGTGATGTATGTGGCCCTATTGAAGAGCTTTCTGTATCAGGTATGAAGTACTTTGTTTTATTCAAAGATGGAGCTACTAGCTATCGCCATATTTACTTCATGAAATATAAGAGTGAAGTGTTTCACTGTTTTATAAAGTACAATGCAATTGTGAAAAATAAATTTCAACATAATGTGCACATTCTACATACCGACAACTTTTGTGAGTATGTAAATCAAGAATTCAAGTCATTTCTAGATAGTAATGGAATAATTCATGAGCGTACAGCCCCATATACCCCACAACAGAATGGGAGGGCGGAAAGAGAGCTGCGTACCATTATGGAAAGTGCAAGAAGCATGTTATATGCTAAAGATATTTCTCTAAATATGTGGGCAGAAGCTGTGAACTGTGCAGTATACCTGTTGAATAGAAACACATCAAGTCAAACGGGAAATGTCACACCATTTGAACTCTGGTATAGAGTAAAACCTAATCTACAACATATAAGAATATTTGGTTCCATTGGATATGTTCATCTACCAAAAGAAAAAAGGAAGAAACTGGATAAGAAAAGCATAAAAATGTTATTAGTTGGATATGAGTGTGGCGACACATCATTATTATCATCGTCATCAAAAGAACATACGAGAAACATCTCCTAATATTCGCGCCCATCGGCAAACCTACTTGCCTAGGTACCTTCGTACCTATACTGGCCACGATGTACTTTCTCGCCTCCCGTGCCAGCCTGACGATAATAATATCGCCCCGCCTAGAAAGGTCTCGAGACAGCACCGTACAATATCTGTACGGCGCCGAATATTCTCGTCAACTGCCGAAGTGGCTCGTATTACCTACCGCGAGGTAGTTACTCTACCGCGGCTATATAAGCAGCCGATCGCTCGCCCGCTGCAGTTCAGTCTCACATTAATCATCGGTCAACATCTCAGCATGTAACAGATCTCCGTACAAGTGCTCCTGCATGGTATCGCTACGCTCCAGGGCAGCTTCCTCGAGGTCCATCACCACGTCTCAGCTACAAGGCCCATCGTGTCTTCAGCTCCTGAGATCAGCCCCATCCCGCGACTTACAAGGCTTGCATCACCTTCAGTCAAGGGATCAGCTCACCACTTCATGGCACCCCGAAGCCTCACCGTGCTTCGCTGCCATTGAAACACGCTCCGCCTCGCCAGGACTACCTGCTGGTGGCTCAGCTCACCGAGCCACACACCGTTCATCTCCGCGATTCAAAGCGTCGAGCAACGGCCTGGAAGATAGGTCATCTCCACCGCCATGGTGTCGAGCAACTCGCTGACCTTCACCGCACCATCTCCATCATATCCGAACGCCTGCAGCATCATCTACGGCACTCCGCATTACATCATGTTACCGACCACCGACCATCGCTACGTAGCCCAATAAACGACTGACTCATACTTCGACTTGACGCCTTTCATTTCTCTCTACCGATACGGACCGCTCCCTCATGAGCATGATAATTACAGAATGTACGATCAGAGTACAAGAAAAATTACAGTATCACGGGATGTAAAATTTGAAGAAAGTAGTATACCAGAGAAAAGACAAAACTCGAGATGAAAGTCAATAAAGAAGAAAAAGAAGAGTCAATATTGACAACCCCACGAAGCGAATTTCAGGATCAACAAAATACAACTCATGAAACCTCTTCAAATGACAGTATGATGAGTATTGAAGATACAAATGACACTTATAATCCTCCTAGTAATATTAATTTAGAAGGAATGGAAAGAAGTAATATCACGTTACGTCCTAGACGAAATAATAATATGGAAGTAAACTTGACTGAATTAGAAATACCTAACAGTTATGAAGAGGCAATTAATAACGTCAACTGTCATAAATGGAAGGAAGCTATTTCTGAAGAGCTACAGTCACATGAAAATAACAAAACCTGGATAATAACTGATAGAACTGAGAAGAAGCCCATTACATGCAAATGGGTATTCAGCATAAAGAAGAATAGAGAAGGGGAAATTGAAAGATATAAGGCAAGACTATGCGCTCGAGGCTTTACTCAGGTGAAAGGTTTGGATTATAACGAAATTTTTTCCCCTACTAGCAGATATGACTCCATCAGATTGCTACTCAGCATGGCCACCAGAGAGGACCTGCAGATAGAGCAATTTGATGTGAAGACGGCGTTCCTGTATGGTGAGCTGCCTGAGGAGATACACATGGAGGTACCAGAGGGTGTGGAAGCTGAGCCACAAAAAGTATGTAGGTTGATTAAATCTATATTAAATTAAAATCTATAGGTATTTACTAAGATAAGCATATGTTATATATGCCAAAATAATCTACTGGTGGCCCCACAACATCAAGCACACACACGCTTCTTAGCAAACCTGGGTTGCGTGGTCCCTAAAACTCAAACTTCTTTCGCTCAACGACAATTCTGGTATATCGCTCCTAAAATGTATAATGCTTTGAGTGTCGATATAAAGTCACATAATTCTAAATCTCTCTTTAAATCCCGTATCAATCATTGGATATTTGAAAAGGGAAGAGATTTCTTCAAACAACACATGAGAGCTTAATATTACAATAAAAAACAAATAATATTAATATTAATTAAAAAAATATTACAAATTTAATTAATCAATTACTTTAACTTAATATTGCATTTAAAAAAAATCAAACAAAAAATTACTTTCTCTAATACTCTTTCCAATTTCTTTCATAGAATAAATATCAAAAATGACTACAAACATGCACTCTCGTGCAGAAGATTACTTACCAAATTTTATTTCTATTTTTATTTCAAGAAGAATAATGCTCACCAATGTTTATTTCAATCTTCTTTAAATTTTCTTTATTTCTTAGATAACTTGCAATTCTTATATTTTTATCTGTTTTTAGTTTTATTTATCCCTAAATATGTTATTTTTTTCTTTTCTCTTCTTATATTTTATTATCTGTTTATATAAAATTATATTACATGTATGACTACCACAACACGGGCAATTAGCCTAGTATGGTAGTCAAAAATGGCCAAAAATGTAACATTTAATCATTTATGAAATAATAAAAAAAAAAAAATATATATATATATATATATATATATATATATATATATATATATATATATATGGGCTGAAACAATCATCAAGATGTTGGAACAAGAAATTTTGTTCATTTTTAACTACTAATGGATTTAAATCGTGCCCATCTGATAATTGTGTATTTGTTGGATATTTCAATAATATTAAGGTAATATTGGTTATTTATGTTGATGATGGATGCTATTATCCAAAAGTAAAACTATTTTATCTACCATATTAAATGATCTAAAACAAAACTTTGATATTAAGATTTTAAAATTTAATTCATTTATTGGAATGGAAATAAATAAAACAGAAAGTTATATAAGTATAAGTCAAAAACAGTATATTGAGACAATAATAAATAAGTTTAATTTGTCAGATGCTAAAGCTAGTAGTACCCCTGCAGATGTAAATGTACATTTATCTAAGAATACAAATAATGAGCATACCAATTTCCCATATAGAGAAGCAGTGGGAGCATTGTTATTTTTATCATCTGTTTCTAGACCTGACATAGCATATGCTGTTAATGTTATAAGTAGATATGTCAATGATCCAGGTCCTTCACATGTAACTGCTGTGAAAAGAATCCTGCGTTATTTGATTAATACAAAAGAAATGTCTATTGTTTATAAAAGTAATTTAGATTTAGTCGGCTACTCTGATTCTGACTTCGCAGGTGATTTGGATACTAGAAAATCTAATACAGGCTACATTTTTTTAATGAATGGTGGTCCAATCAGTTGGTCAAGCCGTAAACAGAGTACCGTGGCATTATCCACAACGGAGTCAGAGTATATGGCTGCTAGTGAAGCCACTAAAGAAATATTATGGCTTAGACAATTGTTGTTTGATATTGGGGAGCCACAAACCTCTGTTACTTTGAATATAGATAATCAGAGTGCAATTAAATTAATTAATAATCCTGTATTTCATAAAAGAAGTAAACATATAGATGTTAGATATAATTTCATAAGAGAGAATGTTGAAAAGAAAATTGTTAATATTAAATATGTAGAAAGTTCATGTCAACTGGCAGATTTTCTGACCAAAGCTTTGCCTGTGAGCAAGTTTAATTGTATTAGAGATAAGATTTTGAATAATACTTAGATACTTATGTGATTTACAGTAAAATATTTATGTAATGCTAAGATGATTAGATATAGTAAAGTTGTTATGATAAATGTTAAGTGACCCCTTTGAATTTAAGAGGGAGTGTTGGGTAATGATAAATTCAAAGGTGTGTTTATAAATGCATTAATGTTTATGTTCTGTTTCTTGGCCGTAAGTGGCGCTACTGTTCCTTCCTGTTTTAACTGTCAAATAATGTGCAGTGTATTTTGGTTTAATAAAAGTAATCCTTTATTTTGAATGAAATCTGACTCGACTTTATTGAAATATTGCCCGATCCCAATAAAAGCACGTGTCAACAAAATATTTAGGTTATACATAGACACACAAATAAACCATTCCCCATAGACAGTAATGAAGTCATAGATAATTATTAAAATATCCTTGCCTGGCCTTTTAGGTTTAGGTTGATTTATGTTTGTGTTAATTTATGTTGATGGTGTTCGAAAGAGGGAGTACGAAAACAGTGTGCAATACAGTTGTGAACGATGAATACTTGGAGCAGGTGGATAAGTTTGTCTATCTGCGTAGTATGTTAAGGCTATAGCGATATTAACAGAAGGGTAAATGCAGGTAACTCCATTAACGGAATACTAAATGCCGTTGGCGCTAAAAAAACTGTCGAAAGAAGCTAAGCTAGCAATCCACAATAGAGTGCTGGTACCTACCCTGATATGGCAGTGAGGCATAGAACTGGCCGAGGAAGGATAAAAGTAAACTGAATTTGGTTGAAATGAGATTCCTGATGCCTACGTGTGGCAAAACCATGTATGATCGTGTGAGAAATGTGGAGAACCGCAAAGAATTCAAATTTGATGTAAGCGTAGTGAGTAAGATTAAGAAAGGAACGCTCAGATGGATTGGACATGTAGAGCGAATGAAGAAAGTAGAAAGTAGTGTAAGAAGAATATATGAAGCAAATGTGAATGGTAGAAGAAGTCGGGAATGCCCGAGGAAGACATGCCACGATTAAGCGAATTAAATACTTGAGTCGGGCAATGTCAAAAGTCAGAATAATAGATGAGGCAAAGAGTGTGTTCCAAGACCAAGTTGTTTGGCGGTCCGTGCTCTCTGCCCACCCCTGCGGAAACGGCGTTATGATTGATTAAAATTATGTCTTCTTTAATATTGTGTTTAAAATACGTCTTGTACCTATATCTTACTAATATTATAAACGCGAAAGTTTGTATGGATGTATGTGTGTTTGTTACTCTTTCACGCAAAAAACTACGAAACGGATTTTATTAAAACTTAACAATAATATAGCTCATACATCAGAATACTATAAAGGCTATAATTTATAAAGCTAGGTAGGAAGGGGTCGCAGAAGAGGAACGGGGACGCACAGGAAAGGTGATTCATAGAGAAACAATGTATTTAATTGAATATGGCATTGCAACGCGTGCCGGGAACCAGCTGGTATCAAATATAATAGGGATAGTAATTTCTTCAGCCTGTTGAATGTGGGACTTGGCACTTGGCGACCTTGAGAAAAAATGACATGCATAATAATCATAGATAATTATTTCCAAGTCGTCAGAGAAGCCACATACAATAAATATCGTTCCTACAGCCTCGATGACATTGAGTGAGTTTACAAGCTACTATTTGGTGAATTCACAATCTGCTAGTAAACTCGCTCAGTGTAATGGGATTACTAGCTAACTAGCAGTTTGTGAACAATCTACGAAAAAAGTTGAAAGGGGGTCAACTTTGCTCGCTACTCGCTAGCGTGTGCCACAAGATGGCGGCCCGTCAATAGCTGATTTCATAACTGTCAAACAGCTGACACAATAAGTTCGTGCGAGGGTCGTTATTCTCGCCAGCGGTGGCACTAGCTGCGAGCTCAGCTTTCTATAAAATGTTGACAGAATTAGTTCACGCAGGAGTCGTTAAGTTGGCTCATGTTATCGAAAAGGAATTGAAATGGAAAGCAAAACGCAAATGATTTATGAAACACTTTATTTTTAACGCTAAAACCCAGAAAATAAAGCAACACGTGATTTCAACTCGCTAGCTAGTTCGCTACTGAGTGCTTCTGAGGGAGTGGACATTTTTGTGTTTCATCATGACAATCTCACTCGCCGATTGATTTGCTTTTAAACTTGCCGGAGAGTAGCTTTTAAACTCGCTCAATGTAATCGAGGCTTAAACTGATATTTTGTGCAACAGATTCTTAACTTGTTCTTTATACAATTCTTGGAACTCTTAAAATTGCTTAAGAGAATCCAAGATTTTTTGTTAGATATCGGTTCCGCAAAAACACTTGAAGGTCGATCGTGAAAAGCTGGTAAATATGTACAATTATTATGCAGGTCCAACAATTTTATTTAGAAACCACTTCTGGACCGAATCCCCAATATACATTAAAAACCAACTTTATTCTGTGCAAGTTTAGGCGAGTCGTCCGATTGACAATCAACTAGGTATATACAGTCCTATTGCTTTATCTAATGCAAGGATCCCATGTGGACGTGCTGAGTTACTTCTACAGGAATTTCAATGGAGCCTGCTCTACAGAGCTAGCAGCACTCATTCCCCATGCCACGTTACATGTACGCAAAACTCTACAGACACCCATTCACAGTTGAAGTTGGCGCTGTGAGAACTTATCGTTTCTTTAACTCGTATTGATATAAGTCGGCTCACGTGGAGAAGGAACTACCGACGTCTTTTTACCCCTTCATACATTTAATTCTTTCCTACAGCCCGTACCTTCCGCCTCACAACGCCACACAATTACAAGTAAAAGTAGCGATATAGCACCCTGTCTTTACACCGTACAGACATGGGCGCTTTTCTGGTTCACTGTGTTAAAAAATATAATTTCTCTTTACTCTTTTCCCACCATTTATATTTGCATAAATGCTTCAACATCGAGTGACATTATAACCACCTCCAAGGCCACTACAACTAACAACACTAATAATAGGTAATGATATATTTAAATAAAAACGTAAAACTCAAATAGATATAGCAGCACACAGCCGTAATATATTGCTATTGATAAAAACATAACTATACAGATTATTCAAGTATTTTGTCATCAAATCCAAATTTTGCATGATGTGCCGCGCAGCCGTTCTTCTTAACACATTGGTTGACTTGAGCGTGAGTTGCATTTGAGCAAAATAACGGCAGTTCCTCACGCACAGATCAGTCAGATATAATGGTGACAGTCTGTTTAGTATCAGATACCTTTTACCACCAAAAATCAAACATCAAAAAAGTAAAAAAAATAAAAGGAATATCGGTCCTAGGTATATCTAAGTGGTTCATCCATACAATTTCTTTGGATAACTATCTTTTTTATCTTACATGAGTTTCTTACCTGCATATTCTATCTTAAATTTGTGGGACAATAGCGAGTCCATATATGACGTCATCATTGATAAATGTATATAAAATAAAAATAAAAGTGAAAAAAAGTGCTTTGAACTATTTGGAAGAACTAATTGCACTTAAAATAATTTATCTACGGTTACGTTTTTCGATTATTTCTAGAGAATTTAACTGTTAACACAGAAGCTTTGAACTGCATTTGCCAAAAATCGATAATTTTGACATTTACCCTTTTATCATTAAGCCATAAATGTCGCGAATGTAAAAACTAATCAATTAAGCGCAAAGCGAAATATTCTCACAATAAACAAGCACCAATTAAGGAACTTAGGTTTTACATAGTCAATATAGGAAGAACTTACATACAAGAAGCGCGGCTGTCAATTCCAAAGCGTTGAACAAACGTCACTAGAAAAGAAGTGCTTGAATTTAAAGATCATTGTGTTAAAATGTTTATGGTAATTGAAATAATCTCAAAAAATACATTTAACGCAATAATTATTGTGTAGTTTACACACAATATTACTTCGAACGGCGGAACATCGATTAATACGTGTGAAGGTTTCAAGGTTAGGAAATAAAATGGAATGGACCCCGCAAATTGACATTTGACATAACCATAGACAATGCAAGATTAAACAAAATATCCTCAAAAGTAAGCACCGAAAGTTCCAGCGGGAATATCGCAGCTCTAATCAGGATAAGCTTCAATACTGTTTTCAGTACGTTTTCTGGTGGTCTTCCTTTCATGAATACGGGTAAGATGTCTATTGCAATCTATTGCATACGGACTGTTATTTCAATTCGTTGGAAAACCGCCTGGACGCACTTTTTTTTAATGATTGTTATTTTCTGTTTAAAAGTAAAATAAATTAGAATAAAAATAATTCAGAACTATCTGAAATAATTATTTCCGACAAAAATATTTTTTAGGGCGAGAAAATTTTGACGGTTTTATGGTGCGCTCTGAATTCTGCATAAGATGTTTATTTATAAATAACTAGCTGACCCGACGAACTTCGTACCGCCTCAGAATCAATAACTGTTGAATTAAATTAAGTTTTTTTAATAAGTTAAAAATTACACAGTGAAGCAATTATCGATGCGCTACTGCCCGTGTTTTGTTTTTGTCAGTATCAGAGATGGCGTTGTGTACGGAATTATATTTTTTGTGATTTTCTTACTTTTCCACTTTTTAAAAGGAAGCGGGTACGGGTGCCGCCACCCCGGGAATCATTTATTGGATAAGCAACACCTCTGCCGTAGGTCCCCCCAAGTGGTTCGCTCGTTTGGTGATTTAGCAGGGGTACTCGAGTTCATGGGGTGACTTTTGTGCGGGTCTTAGCGGCGGATGCGTCTACCCACCTCCTGCGTGGCGGGCCGGATCGAGAGAGAGACTGGTTAAGGAAGTCCTTTTGACCTTTCAGGCCGGATTCTCTCGACCAATGGGTCGAAAGGGTCCGGCTGGAAAGGTCAAAGTAAAAGGTCAATTCCGGTCAAGGCACCTTGCGCCGCAATTGGAGGGATGGATTTACTCCCGGATACACTGACCGCTAGATTCCTACGCACCCCTCATGCCTTTATCGTTACCAGAACTTCCTTTCCTACCCTTCCTTAAAAAGACCCTCCACACAGCATCCCCTAAGATGACATAGGTCCTGAGTGGAGCTTACGCAAAAAAAGCGTTTTATTTCAGAGATTTATTATTATTGTATGTTTCCTTTGGAGGGATACAGAGACGTACGTTTACTGTTTGTCTCATTTTCGACTATTGACATTTAGTGTGTAAGAAAGAAGGGCAACATTAAATGATTAAGAACAAAAGCAAAACAATCAGCACATTGACATTTGACGTTTTAGAATTTTTTGAAATTGAAGCAAACTTCAATATTATACCTACCTACCACAATATTCCTGCAGCTCTTTCAAAATGTGAAAATTCGTTCCATACAAAATGTATGAGGAAATGAATTTTCTTCATAACTTTCTTTTCCGTGAATTTTTGCGATGTTTTAATAGTTATTATGTTATCCGGGGCAGAGACAAATCCAACAAATCAAAGATCATCAAAATCGGTCCTGCCGTTCTCGAGTTATAAATAGTGTAACTAACCCGACTTTGTTTTATATATTAAGATATTCTGTACTTATGTAGTATAATGTAGGTGCCACGCAAAAATAAAAGCGCGAACAGATATCTGTTAAACCGCGAGGGCTTATGTATTGTACCGTCACATGAAACTATCAAATATTTCTTCCTATGGTAGGCGAGGGGGTCAGCAGATGAATCAGAGAGCCGTCACAAAATGCCATTTCTTTATACTGAATATGTCAACTTGATAGCAAACTATCATCCGCCAGTTTTAGAAGCTCCGTTATTAAAACACTCACCAACCTATCACAATTCAGTTTTCTTATATGAATATATATTTGTATATGTGATCATGAATTAGACCATTTAAAAGAAACTAAACTTCATAGAAAATATTGGTAAATATTTCCCTATCGAGTCCATGTTCATCACTTTTAAAAAATAAAACAAATTGTACTAGGTAGATTACAATAAGTAATAAGTAATTCAGTAACCGGAATTGAAAAATATATTTCAATTCCGGTTACTGAATTACTTATAACTAACTGTAATCTACCTAGTATAAATTGTTTTAATTTTTTAAAGTGTGTTTTGAGCGTGGACTGGTTCGGGAAATATTTACCAAAATATTTAGTGTGGACGCAAAATTCAACTTCTACGCGAGTTTATAGCTAAAAAAACCCAGAGAATATTTCCGTTTATAATGTTTATGATTTTTAATATTTTTTTTATATATCCCAAAAATATGTGATGATTATATTTAAATAAAAGTGAATTCATTGGCTATATAGCATTTTATTCGGTTTATGTGTTTCCGTATAATTCAGAGGTATAATTTTATTAATGTGGGCGGAAAATTTTCAAAATGATCACCTTAAAATCTTGAGCAGTCCAAGATAAAAGTTTTAAATTGGTTTGTCGCTCCGGTGGCTACACGTATAGAATTTATACAAAAATCGTTTGTAGATATTTCTAAGCTATTAAAACCCAAAGATATTACGGGCTCTCTTTTGGTGCTGAACCTTAAGTGGATTTGCTGTTTGAAGAAGCTAATGGTGAGCGTAATTAATCACGTTGATGATTTATACGGATAAAGAAATACTCGTAAGTCATTACTTATCGGTACATAGATTTCTATTAAAAAACAAATAAAAAAAACACATTAACATATTTATACATACACATTCGAGATGATTAAATATTCAAACTGTTTTGAAAGGATCATTATTAGACATCGTTAACCGAAATAATATTTCCTGTTTTAAGTAGGTATCCAAGGAAACCATTTTAAAATATAGTTGGGATCAAAACAAAAATAATAAAAAAAAAAATTTACACACTTCTTCAATTTTTTTTATTTTTTCTCCGCACTGGAAAAAATGATCTCATGTCATCTCTGGGGATGCTGTTTAGTAGATCTTTTCAGGGAAAGGAAGGGGAAGAAGTTCTGAGAATAAAAAAATAAGTGAGGGTGGGTAGGAATCTGAGGGTCAGTGTGTCCAGGACCTCCCTCACCAGTCTTTCCCAATCCGGCCCCCCATGCAATCGCTGAGCAAACGCACTCGCCACCTAGAAGTCGATTTGCTAAGGAGCCAAGGAGTCAAGGCGCTGATAATACCGTACACAACGCCCTTGAGGTTTTCACTAGTGCCAGGTGCCGTTTGGCTCGGGCCTGCCCCCCTACCTGGCCTACCTGCACCTGCACTCAATACAATATCCAATTCGATCGATAATTAGTATTCGAACTTCATAAAACTTGTTTTATGAAAGAAATATTTCGATAGGTAACCAAATGTGTCAATTATGCCCATCACTAGTCTAAAGCCTCATGATAATAATGATAAAATAATTGGATGACTTCTAAAGCGCCATTTCCGTGAGAAAATCACCTCAAGGGTGCTTTATAAATTCATTTATACATTTAATCTATTCACCGGAAACACTTTGCTTACGGAAGGAAGTGATTTTAAAACGTGATAAAGAAAAAAATCAACATCTATTCCGAAAATGATATTGACCAAAATCGCCTTACATTCGCTTACACACCTAATTTCAACTCGCCCATTCAATTATTGATACTGTTATTACGTTTCAACCAATTTAACTTAGGTACCTCTTTCTTTCAACACTCAAATATCTTTTTAAGTGGGTAGATAGATGTCAATATTTGCATTTATTTGAATTAGGTATGTCGTTCGTCATTCAAAATTGCTAGCTTAATTAATTGGCGTATTGAAATAACGAAGCTTTTTGTAATTTTTTTATTTTTATTTATTTATCTATAAAAGGTATGTTTACATAACATATTCGATGCCTGTCTCACTAGGGTATACCTGTGTTGAGACAGGCGTAAAGGTACATAAATGAGTATCATACATAAGAATATTTAATTACAACATAAGAATATTTAAGGTAAGATACATACTGATTTATACAATTCAAACAGAAAGATGATTAAGATTGAGGGTTAATATCATAAAGAGAGCATTATATATTATATAGGTGAAGGAAGAGATGAATAAAGTAGTAAATCCTTTCGAATCTATATAGGGAGTTATATTATACATATAGGATTTTACTATTTTAAGTTCTTTAATAAGGGTAAGGACATACGTGAGATGGTAATTCTGTCTATTTGTACTCTATTTTACAGATGTAAGCAGTTAGTGTGGCGTCCAATACTTACAATCCATTTCTTTAAATCTTGTTTGTATTAAATTTGATCTTTGATTCGGTTTGTCTAATCGTGGCTGGAAGTATATTGTATAGTTTGCAAGCTATGTATTTAAAGTGTTTTTGTCCAAAGGTGGTTTTAGAAAAGGGAGTTTGGAGAAGTTCTTTATTTTTGGCTCGTGTATTGTGTATCATTTGTGTTGGTTTGTATAGGATTTAAAGAAATCGTTTAAAGATATTTTTATGAATAGAGAATAATTAAAAAAAAAAAGTTTTTGAGAAAGTCCACAATAAAAGAATGCATGATTGAATCGATCCCATGCCGATGGCAACTTTCCGATAAACGCAGAGCAATTATAACGTTAGTCTTAATTGTCTTATTGTCTATGACTTAATTATTGTCTCTGCATAACCTATGCATTTTGTCGACACGTCACCGTCAGTCGTTTAATCAGTGAGTGGTTTATTTAAGCGTTTAATCCTGTTTCCAAACTCTGTTTAACCCACGCTGTTAAATTTATCATCCCATAGATAGTTATTGGTAAGTTCTAATGCGTATATTCATTGCCATTCATTTTAGTAGCTTCCTCATTCCAAATGACGCGGTACCATTGTTCTGTAATTTGAGCTATGGCATGCTTAAATGCAAAACTGCACTGTGTCTAATGTGACCTAGCTTATCTTACGCTGGTCTGTAAACCTGTGACCATTAAATAAATCCATTTGAAGTTTTCTTCGATGAACGTTTTAACTACCAATTTGACATCTAATTTTAGATTCGTTTTTCGAAGACATTGATTAAAATATGGATTACCAATAGTTTGCTAAAAGCGCGGTGGCGGATCCAATATACGGTAATACCGGTTTATCTTTACATATAAATTAGTCCATCAATTTTTCTCATACGTTTTCTAATGTCTTAACTTCAAGGTCAAGATACAATCACAATCACAATTATATACTTACTTGTTATGTTATTCCGATTATGCGTTATGATGTCTTTATTGTTATTTTGTTATATCGACTTCATTATCGTGTATGTATAGGTTCATTAAACGTCAAACGTATTTGTAATGCCTCTACAATAATCAAACTAATAGTAGGTATGATAAAAAAGTGAACTGGGTCATTACAATCGGTGCAGTCCTGTGTATTTTTGCGCGCGCTATCACCGGGTGTTTTTGTCACGTCATAATTTTCACCCGGAAGTATCAAAAAAGTGTTTTGAAAAAATATAAAACGGCATGCCAAAGTTCACAGTTTATCTCGTTCAAAGTAACAAACGCTGTTATTGTTTATAGACTTAAGGAAGTAAAAATTAAATAAAGTGACTAAGGTGAACGATCTAGTTTCGGTTTGTAATAAAAAAAGCAAAAATTACGAAAGAATTCCAGTGCGACAATAAAGGCAATAAATAGTACGTTGCGATGTGTCTGCATGAACCGTTACACAAATATATAACGGTGTAATTTCACGCGACTGCAAACAGGACCCGTGGCCTTGTGGGCTAATGCGCCGTCGTTACCAAATAAACGAATAGCTGTCGCTCCTCGGTTCGATCCTCAAACCGGCGATTAATTTTTATTTTTATTGTATTTTGCTTTTAATAAGCCATGCAAATTAAATAATCACTCGTCCGAACGAGTGAATGAACCTAAATATGGAGGAATTTATAGTAGACATAAGAATCGATATTAATAAAATAACAACTGTAAAAGACTCTAAAATAAAACAAATTTTATGAAACAATAATAAAAAACTGGAAGAAGCAATAAAATGCGAACATTTAAAATTACAAAACAAAATAATTGTAACTTTTATAAAAAAAAAATAGTGTGGCAGAATATTCTAAGCACAACTAAATATTCAAACCTTATACAAAGTTAGTTCCGTTACAACAATGTTCTGTTTCAGGTATATTTGTTTTGGTGTATTCAAATGATTCCACAGCAGTGCCATGGATCTACTTAATCCTAAGACTGTTTGCATCAAGACGGAACCAGGGTCCCAAGAGGAAGGTGGAGATGAAATGCCGTATACAGATATAGACCTCGACCTCCCAGATGTTAAAAAGGAATGCTTGCAATATGC
The DNA here is from genome assembly GCA_917880885.1 of Limnephilus marmoratus. Taxonomy (NCBI): domain Eukaryota; kingdom Metazoa; phylum Arthropoda; class Insecta; order Trichoptera; family Limnephilidae; genus Limnephilus; species Limnephilus marmoratus. The sequence continues at coordinate 41,365,317 of OU862907.1, read as the reverse complement.
GGAATTTACTCAGACAGCCAGTGAGTTTCTTTGAATATATTAAATAAAATGTATGATATTAAATTCGTCATGGTACAAAGTTTATCGCAATTGGATTAATGGATAAGCAACGCACACACCCCATACATATATACGTATGTACAAATCCAGAAACAAACATCTTTTGATTTTTATACATATAGCTAAGAGCAGGTGTGCCCAAACCGTCGATCGCGATCGACCGGTCGATCGCGAGTGCTTTTTGAGTCGATCTCGAGAAAGTTTGCCAATGTAAATAGATTTTTTCACAGTTTTTGTTTCAGATGATCCTCAATTAGGCCTCAATAAAACCGCACATTTTTCATGACTTTTTGTTTATAATTTATTTGGATTGTCAATGGTCTCGCCTTTTTTGGGAGGCGTCTACTTATATCTACAGGAATTCCAAAAACTGAAAAAATCGAACTAATATCTATGAGAATCAAAGTGTTGACGAATATCTACAGCTCAAACTGTTGATTAATATCTATGAGAACCAAAGTGTTGACGAATATCTACAGCACTGGCAGAGGTTGGATTTGCAATTATGTATAGTATATTGGAATAACGTAATATTGCGTATGCAGTTTAAAAAACTTAATTTATGTAAGTATGTTTGTAAAAATCCCTAATATCGGACTATTGGACACATTTAGCTGATTAGTCCAACCTACGCTCTGTAGATATTAGTTCAACCTACGCTCTGTAGATATTAGTCAACACTCTGAAGTTCGTAGATATTAGTTCAACATATGAGCTGTAGATATTCGTCCGACATACTGGCTGTAGATATTAGTATCTGGAGTCCTTTTTTGATGTTCACTCTATCCTCATCTAAGGTGTGTGACGTCACAAGTCGCCATAGAAAAAAATCGTCCAATTATTGCAGATTTATGGTGAAATATTGTCGAAAATTTCCCCCTTTAAAGCACGAAGTTATCGATCTAGTTTCTAGTGTGTGGTTTGGTTTATTTACGAGTCAGCCAGTCCGAGTTGTAGCTGTGAGGCAGGCGGGTATAACTCCGAACCAAAAAGTGAACCGAATCTTTGGTGAAATCATAAGTCCCCTTCGATTTGTTTATGGTCCCCGCCACCAATAGGAAGCCTAGCACGCCCACCAATAGGAAGCCTAGCACGCCCACCAATAGGAAGCTTTTGATTTCTATGGTAAAATTGACGTATTGCTGTAAGTTTCTATGGTTTATTTATGTTTGACAAGTTTGACAACAACTTCGTGGGTGGTTTGTATATTTATGACAACTTCGTTTTTTGACAATAATCATGGCGGTAATTTTATTCGTGCCAATCTCCTGGGACTTGAACAGTCGTCATTTGAGTGTTTATTTAAAAATGAAGCATTCGTGTAGTGTAAAAGGCTGTGCAGATGAAAGATCAGTTCGGCATAGATTTCCGAATTACGGAAATGAGAATGTGTTTCGCGAATGGGCGGTGAGAATCGGCAGACTCGAATACATTGATTACCCTATTTTGGCAGCATGTGCATATGTCTGCGGGTCTCATTTTGCGGTCGAATGCCGAATGCGTAGAGGATTATTGAAAAAAAATGCATTGCCAACCCTACATCTACCAGAAATCGAGCAATATCCTGATTTTCCTCGTGAAAAGATCCTTAATTTCAACCAAACTACAGGTGGGAATCTCTCTTTCTTTGTTATTTCAGTTTTCCTAATGTATTATGTAACTATTTCTTTGTAGCTACATATTTATATTGTACCTGCATATATCTTTCATACCTTTTTTACGGGAACCTTTTATTGCTGTATTAATTATGCTATGTTCTGTAAAACATCCAATCGGGCATAATAAATGTTTGCTATTAATTACAAACTTGCCTTACAATCAACCACTCATGTTTATATCTATCACAGTAAAGATGGAAATCTTATTGTTTATTTCTGTGTTCCTAATGAATCTGTTTTCATATTTAGATCGTATCGTTCTGCAAAGACAACTTAGTGCTCACTTTGATGCCATCTTTCAAGATCACAATTACATCTTTAAAGGTATGAATGTTTTCTATAATGCATCGACCCATATTATTAATTTAATTCATTTGTTTTAATTAAATTTAATAAAACTTTCATTTTTGTCTGTGGGAATCTCTCTTTGTTTATTTCAGTGTTCCTAATGTATATTTTCTTGTATGTATTTAGCTCCTATCTACGATCCACCAGGAAACCAATGCAGAACGCATCCGCAAAGACAACTTAGTGCTCACTTTGATGCCATCTTTCAAGATCACAATTACATCTTTAAAGGTATGAATGTTTTCTATAATGCATCGACCCATATTATTAATTTAATTCATTTGTTTTAATTAAATTTAATAAAACTTTCATTTTTGTCTGTGGGAATCTCTCTTTGTTTATTTCAGTGTTCCTAATATATATTTTCTTGTATGTATTTAGCTCCTATCTACGTTCCACCAGGAAACCAATGCAGAACGCATTTTGATGAGGTCCTCAAAGATCATGATTATGTCTTAAAAGGTTTAAATGTCTTCTATAATGCATCGACACATCTTATTAATCATATTCATGTTTTTAAAATTTTTATTTAAATTATAAATAATAAATTATTCATATGACAATAATTATAACATATTTTTTTATATTATTATAACACAATTTATAACCAACATTCTTATTTCAGAGATCAATATCCTTCCCGGGCCCAGCTGTGCGCATGTTGCTGCCAAAAGGGTCGCAGAAGATTACGGAGGTATAAATATTTCGTATAAGTAAATAAGAATATTCTAAGTTTTTTCATGAAACTTTAGTTAATGTGATAAATATATTGATTTCAGAGATCAATATCTTCCCCGGGCCCAGCTGTATGCCGGTTGCTGGCAAAAGGGTCGCAGAAGATTACGGAGGTATAAATATTTCGTATAAGGAAATAAGAATATTCTAAGTTTTTTCATGAACTTTGATTAATGTGATAAATATATTGATTTCAGAGATCAATATCTTCCCCGGGCCCAGCTGTATGCCTGTTGCTGCCAAAAGGGTCGCAGAAGATTACGAAGGTATACATATTTCGTATAAGGAAATAAGAATATTCTAAGTTTTTTCATGAACTTTGATTAATGTGATAAATATATTGATTTCAGAGATCAATATCTTCCCCGGGCCCAGCTGTATGCCTGTTGCTGCCAAAAGGGTCGCAGAAGATTACGAAGGTATACATATTTCGTATAAGGAAATAAGAATATTCTAAGTTTTTTCATGAACTTTGATTAATGTGATAAATATATTGATTTCAGAGATCAATATCTTCCCCGGGCCCAGCTATACGCCTGTTGCTGCCAAAAGGGTCGCAGAAGATTACGAAGGTATAAATCAGTTTTATATTAAGTATCAGGAAATAAGAATATTCTAAGTTTTTTTCATGAACCTTGGTTAATGTGATAAATATATTGATTTCAGAGATCAATATCTTCCCCGGGCCCAGCAGCAGAGTGCCTATTGCTACCCCAGTCACCACACAGAAAAAATATGGTTCCTCGCGTAAGTATATTTATAGCTTTTTGTTATCTTATTATTATATTTGGTATCTTTGGATTTGAATAATGTAATCATTGACCTGTAATATTGTGTTTTTCTAGGTAAGAGGAATTACGAGAGGAAGAGCTACGAGCCAATTTCACCTACAAAGAAAAAGATGATATCAAATATTTTACTCACAAGGCGAAAATTGAAGTATGTTCAAAAGAAAAATTTTTCTTTGAAGCAACGCCTTCGCATGGCAACTAGTTATAAGAAAAGACACTGCTTGGAAGAATCTCTTTCAAATTTAAATCCTGTGCTCTGTAAATTCATTATGTCACAAACAAAGTTAAGCCCGCGTCAAAAAAAAGGTCGAAGATACAGTCGCGCGGATAAATCTTTGGCCCTGGCTGTTTATAAGAGTGGGCCGAAATGTTATCGTTTTTTGTCAAAACTTTTTGCATTACCTACCCCTTTAACCCTGAAAAATGAATTAGCTTCAGTATCACTTAAACCGGGAATTAATCAAAAATTTTTTGACCACTTGAAAAAAAAAACAAATTCTATGGCGGGTATGAAAAAAATCTGCATTTTAATGTTTGATGAGATGAGTATTTTTCCTCACATTAACTTCAACGCGCGTAGTGGAATTATTGAAGGGTTAGAGGATAAAGGTGATGTAAGAAGAAGAAAATTTGCTGATCATGCTCTGGTCTTGATGGTTAAAGGCCTTACCGTTCCTTACAAGCAGCCAGTTTTTTTTTCGTTTTCAGAAAGTGGAACTAATTATTTCGACTTGAAAGAAATTCTTCTGACTGTTTTAGGCAAATTGTTCGAGTGTGGTCTCAAGCCAGTTGCAACTGTGTGCGACCAAGGCACTGTTAACAGTAGGGTGGTGAAAGCCTTGCTTGAAGATACTCGAACAAGTTGCCTAAGGAATGAAACAGAATATAGGGGTGGATACTTCATGGTAAATGGAAATAAGATATTTCCATTATTTGACGCACCGCACCTTTTGAAGTGCGTTCGTAATAATCTTTTAGATAAGGACATGGAGTTTTATGAGGATGGGGTAAAAAAGTTAGCTTCATGGGACAATTTGGTTACGGCTTACAATTTGGTACCTCAAATTCCTGAATCATTCAATAGGATGTACAAGATAACGGACAGCCACGTAATTCCTGATAAAATTAAAAAAATGAAGGTTAAACTTGCTTCACAAGTATTTAGTGGCAGAATGTCTTGCGCGTTGGAATTTATCCATCATCTCAGTCCAGAGTCATTTACTAAAAATCCATTGGACACTGCACGAATTTTAAATTTTTTCGATAAATTATTCGATAGTGTCAATGGTACATCAATCCATCCCAAAAATGGGAAAAAATATTGTGTGGCCTTATCGAATTTCTCCCCACACATTCAATTGTGGAATGAGTCATTGAAGATAATGAGCACAATGAAATACGTCCATCAGACAACAGGCGCAAACATTAGGACTTTGGCACCAGTTCTAAAAAACTGGATTTTTTCGATTAATGGGATTACCCAATTATGGCACTTCCTGAAGAATAAAGGGTTCCGCTATTTAAAACTTCGCTACCTAAACCAGGACCCCTTGGAAAATTTTTTTGGCTCCATCCGAGGTCGTGGTGTCCGGAATCCATCTGCTACCTTATTCACTTCAGCTTACAAATCGCTCATGATTTGTAATTTGGTGTCTGAACGTTCGCCCGGTACCAATTGTGAAGCCGACGATTCTACCACACTTCTGACTAATGTGGCAGACTTCATTTACACCCATTCCACCTCTTCCACTATATATTCAAATGTATCTTCCTCTGTACTTATACCTGACATAAATGCCCAATTTAAGAAAATTTTAGATTCGTTTTCCACACATACATCAAGTATCGATCCCTATGTTGCAGGATTTTTGTTAAAAAAGATGGTGAAAGGTTTCCGAGGCTGTGATGAATGCAAATTATCTTGCATTGGTGATCCTTTTGATCCCATGAATACTTTTATTTTAAATCGGGAATACTGCATGACAGAGAGACTTCGCCTAACTTATCCAACAAAAAATTTTACTCTCAACGCTCTGGAAATTCGTTATGTTATTGAGTATGTACTAAATCATAATTGTGAAAATTTAAATCTTGTGCCTATTATTAATGAAACTATTGCCAAATATGTATGTTTTGATTGGATTCGTTGTGTGGAACATAAAAATAAATTTATGAAAGCAATTGTTAAATTCACTGTGCCTTTCATTATTCATGTTTGGTGCGCAGACATTAATAGAAAATTATGTGGCAAAGATACGAGGCCATATAATGGACCAGATTCCATGAGAAAAATGGCAGTCCTACGATACATAAAATATTCTAAATATAGGAAGAAATGGTTGTCCTAATTAGATTATTTTATGTATCTAGTCGATTTTTATTACTTACTCAACATCATAATGAATATCTTTCAACATCTTCTTTAAAATGTTTTTTATGTTTATAAATTCTTGTATTCTGTGTTTCCTTGTTATTATATTGCCCTGGTACATCTTTGAAATGTGTGATTATATTACACCTGTTTATTTTTAATTACTCTTTTATATCATATTTTAATTTGAATTACATGTTCTTGTATCTCTCGTTTCTGAGTATTTTTTGTCTTGGCAATCCTTAATGATTTTTGTGCTACAGACCATATTTGTTTTCCATTTAAAATTTTGACCTATTAATAAGAATAATTAATTTTACAAACATGTACATTACGAGTAAATCATTTTTCTGTTCAAAACAGAGAAATGCAATATTATCATGAGAAAGCACAGTCATATTTTAATTTGAATGACATGTTCTAATATTTTTTTATCTTGGCAAACCTTCTAAATGATTTTTGTGCTATATCATACATGTTTTCCATTTAAAACGTTGACCTATATGTACCCCAACATATTTAATTTTGGAAGTTGGACGATGTACAGAAAATGCTTGATTGCTATTAGTTCTGCTATATTTACTTGTATGGTATGTTGTGAGGCTGAAGGTAGCGGAAAGGGGAAAGGGATGGGGAAGAGGAAGGTGGGGAAATACCTGGCTATTCAGACCTGGTTACCAAACACGGCCTAAGCCATTTCAAGCCATGTTTCAATTCTGATTGGTGGTCTCACACCACGGCGATACTGAGAGTATCTTCCGCTCTGGAATGTGTCGCAAATATAGTATATGTATATTATTTTTAATTGAATTAATTGTGAAATAACACAAATTAATAAATTTACTTGCTCACGCCGGGATTCGATCCCGCGACCTTCGGATTGGGAGGCAAGAGTCTTGCTCCTCGACCATGGCAGCCGTTGTTGGATAATTTGTAAAATTACCCAATAATAGAATATATATTTGTTGGATAATATGTAAAATTACCCAATAATATATTATAATTATATTCTTGTATCTCCTGTCATTATACTTTGTACCCCTTCTAAATGTGTTTTGTATTTATATATTTTTTCTTGTATTTCCTGTTTATGTGTTATCTGTTTTAATGTGTATAATAAAATAATTAATCATGCAATTACGAGTTTTTCATTTTTCTGCTCTGCAGAGGAATGTCAAAATCGAAACTGTCGTATGAAACGTACATAAGAATATTTGAAAAATTTCTTTTTTCGATTGAAGGAATTGAAATTTCAAGTAATTTTACGTTATTTTTTTACGACAGTTGGTTTATTCACAGGGCAAAGGGTTTCTAACTGATAAAGAACAGCTCTTTATCAGTAAACCTTTTGTCATGTGAAAATATTTTGACATTTCAAACATTTTATTTTTAAAATAATATTTTAGGCTAATGAATTGGGTGGTACTGGGTAGGCCCCGAAAGAAAATTATATTGTCTATGGTCGCGCCTTTTTTTTGTTGCTTACTCTATCTTCGTCTATGGTGTGTGACATCACGAATCCCCGTCATCATCATCATCAGTCGAAAAATTATTGCATTTTGATGGTGAAATAGTGACCAAATTTTTCTCGAACAAAAGCTTGAAGTTATCAATCTAGTGGGTGGTTTGTATATTTATGCTGTGAGGCGATATGAAATTTATTAATAAATAATACAAAATGCGGTGCGGCTGAAGTAAAACGTATCATTTTAATAACAATCGGGAGGAAGAATTACCCCGGGGAATTAATAAATAATAATAATATCTTGTAAAATTTCTAACCCGTTTCAATTCATATTATTGTCGCACTTACATTTTGGACCGATTGAAATGAGCACGGAATTTTTCATTACTTATTCTGTGGCGAAACAGATAACCGTCAACATGCGAACATTGATTTCCCTTGTGTTCTCAAATGCAAGTACGAAAGAAGTTTACTAAAATCATCAAAATTATACTGTTGGTTTAATACCTATTACAATCTGTGCACAGTTGAAACATTTTTATGTGAAATTTGAATCTTATGTGGGCCTCATCAATCCAGTCTGCTACATCAAACAGTGAGTTTTACGCTTCCTTATTTCCCACCTTCTCAGAAACTTTCTTATATTCACCATTTTTTACATACACCGTGTATGTGCTGCCAGAATAAAAAAAAAACATTTTTATGTTCTGAGTGTAGTTTTAATTCACCGCACACAGATTTAATTAAAACCAGTTTTGTGTTCAGAATGTAAAATTCTGATTGTGGATTCATCTGCTGACACATTTAGAAGGAAAACATTATGTTATTCGAAGTGCAATTATGAAATTCTAGTTGCAGACTATTCATGTATTGCTAGAATCAAAGATAACTATTTTCATGTTCGGAGTGTATTTTAATTCACCGCATACAGATTTAATTGAGACCTGTTTTGTTTTCACAAAACAACGATAAACTAAATAACATGCTATATATTTTTACATGGATACCATTCTCGATTTCCGAGAGCAGTTACAAATTTGTAGTAGATTTTAAGAAGTAGATTTATATTTATAAACATGATATTTATTGGAAGAATTCTCGTCACATGGGATATAAAAGGAGATCGCAATTTCTACCCCCCCCCCCCCTCCCCGGTGCTTGAAATAGATCGCCAGCAGTTTGAGCACCCCTGGCTAAGAGATTAGGCATACAACAGAAAAAAGAGGAGATATAAATTCATACATAAATTTTTTGATTACAAGTTATTTTATCAGAAAGGAAGTCCCGCAAAGTCACAAGACAGCTTGTCTGCAGGATCCACCAAACATAAGTTTAATTCGTCCGGAAGTACTAGTCTTTTCAGAGGCTTGGCTGAGCAGTGTAATTAATATGCCTAGCATTCCAGAGTACGTAGTCTACAAAACTATGATGAACAATTTGCAAAATGATGGAGTAGTTATCTATGTAAGGCAAAACATTCAGGTAACTGTTGAGGCAATTGCTCTCCCCAGTGCAAACTGCTTGAAAATGCAATTATCCAATACCATTATGTTTATTAGCTGTATATCGATCTCCATCCCAGACTAAAATAGACAACTTTCTCAACTCATTGAATGAATTCCTTGCATCTGAATCCTTGCAAAATAAGGAGATTATCTTATGTGGGGACTTAAATATTAATACCCTAGATTTGAAGAACATAAAAACACAAAAATACCTATCACTTCTGGCGTTTCATGGTTTGAAGCCCATAATAAACTCACCAACAAGAGTAACTCCTAGCAAATCTAGCTGAATTGATCATATTATGGCAAAATCAAAATTTAAACCACAAGGAGCAGCTTTTACTACTGGCATAACAGACCATTATGCAATTTTAATGAAGTTTATGAGCTTAAATCTACATAATATTTCAAATAACAATGTAAAACCTAAATTTGTTGTTGACAACAACCTCTTGAAGGCCAAATTAAAGGAGGAATCCTGGGATATAGTTCTATCAACAAATGACGTCAATCTGGCAACTGATAGTTTCATAAAATGTTTGAAAACCCATGTGCAATGTTGTACGTCAGTACAAAAAGAGAAACATATTATGAAACATCTAAAACCATGGATAAATGCTGGATTAATCAAATGCCTCAGAACACGTGATAAATTGCACAACAGATGTAGAAAAGAAATGTATAACTTGGAACTGCTTGAATATTATAAGCGATATCGAAACTGGTGTTCTAGGATAATACGAACAACAAAACAAGAATATTTCAGAAGAAAATTAGATGACGTCAGTGGTAACATTAAACAACAGTGGAAAATTATAAAGGAGGCCATAAACCTTAAACAGGAACAAACTACCATAAAAAAATTGAAAATTAATAATATTATTACTTCAATGGAAGAGAGTCCAAATATAATTACTAATCACATTAATGACTTCTTCAGTGACATTGGTCCAAGTTTCGCTAACAATTTGTGCAGTGATAATAAAACGAGTGAGACGTATCTTGTGAATGAGTTTAAATCTGAACTTCACATTACCGGGGACAATTTTGACTTTAAGCCAACTATCATTTCTGAAGTGACAAATGTGATAAATGATTTAAAATGTCTTTCTCTTGCGGTATTGATTCTATAAGTGTTATGATATATAAACTCCATGTATCCGAATTAGCTGGTCCCATATCTCATATTATTAATATTAGCTTCAAGAGTGGGATGTTCCCTTCTCACTGTAAGAAAGCTAAAGTGATTCCTCTTTTTAAAGGTGGAGATCAACTAGATGTCAATAATTACAGACCTATATCCTTACTCAACACGCTTTCAAAAGTAATGGAGAGATTGGCTAAGTCGAGATTGGTATAATTTTTAGAAACAAATAAACTACTCTCTAGCAATCAGTTTGGTTTCAGAGAAAATAGAGGAACGAGTGATGCAGTATTGAGGGTATTGTCGAAAGTCACTAGTGCCCTGGATTATGGAAACAAAGCCTTAGCTGTGTTCTTAGATCTATCAAAGGCATTTGACACGGTCTCAAAAAATTATCTTCTCTTGGCATTTCACATTCCAGTAGAGCATTAAGTTGGTTCAAATCCTATCTTAGCGATAGAACAAAACAAGTAGACATAAATAATAATTTAAGCATAAGCAAACAAATCTCTTTTGGGGTTCCACAAGGTAGTGTACTTGGACCAATATTGTTTTTTATCTACATTAATGATTTGTGTAATTTAGATATTCCTAGTAATATTGTTAGTTTCGCAGACGACACTGCTTTAATATTTGAGGGTAAAACCTGGAAAGATGCTTTTGACAAATGTGATTCAGGATTAAGAATAGTAAAGAGTTGGCTAAATAATAACATCTTAACTTTGAACACATCAAAAACAAAATATGTAACTTTTAGCATATCGTCAAAAAGTCAGCCTTCCGACACTCATAATCTAATTATACACAATTGTCTGCAAAATTGTAATTGCCACCCTTTAGAAAGAGTAGACTGTATTAGGAACCTAGGTGTAAATATTGATAAATTTTTGAGATGGAACGACCATATTGATATGTTAACAAAAAATATCAGCAGACTTACCTATATTTTTAAAGAACTTCGTCATATACTGGATAAAGATAAATTAAAATCTGTCTTTTATGCCTTAGTACAATCTCGACTTTTTTACAATATTGTATGCTGGGGATCCTGTCTAAAGTCCAATGTAGAGCCACTAAATATTGCTCACAAATTAATTCTTAAAGTCATGTACAAAAAAAAAATTCGTTATCCATCGAAACTTCTTTACAAGGAATCTGACGTTATGAGTATAATACATCTCTAAAATAATTTGTAAATTTTATATCAATACTTATTCTGCAGAAAGCACCCAACAAATCCATACCACTAGAATTGGCTCAAGAATGAACTTTGTCGCAATAAGTACTAAAACATCTTTTGGCCAAAGAAACTTTTTATATCAGGCTCCACTTCTGTTTAATATTCTGCCAGATTACATAAAGTCTTCATTTGAAGACATTTTTTTTTAAATTTAGCTAATGAATTTTCATTAGCTAAATTTAAAAAAAAAATGTTAAGATTTTTGTGTTGTCAGAGGATTGACATACTATTTTTTCATCCTTGGCCTTTTTTTAATTTTTTTTTTTTAATTTTTAAAAAAATTTTAAATAATAAAAAAAAATATATATATATATATTTAAAAAAAATAAGTTTTTTTTTTTAATAATATTTGTTTTTTTAAACAAAAAGATATATATATATATATATATATTTTTTTTTTAAATAACTCGATTTTATTTGAGTTCCATTTGTCAAAATCGGAGTGTTACCCTAGTTGTTTTGAACTACCTTTGTTTCTTGGTGGGTATAGTAATTAAGGATTTGTTTTATGGTCTGTATTGTTACAAATTACCCATCTGGTCACCAATTTAATATTGTTATTTCTTACTTTCCGCATATAATATGTTAGTGTTTTGGATGTAGTGTTTTGTATTTTAGTGATTCGTGTGTAAATGCATCACTCAAATTTATCAAATTTATGAATTTTACCTCAATACAGGCTGCTAGTCCTAGTTGCGTAGGTCCAGGTGTGGTTCTCTCCAGAGAGTCTGCAGTCAGGTTGTAAGGCTGAGCTGCCTTTGTTGACTTCCTTCTGTTCCACACCGAGGAACCGTTCAGTGAGATGATAGAGAGAGGTAGTTGGTTTGAGGTTATCCTTTGTGTAGTAAAAAACACTTGTGTTTGGTACTGGATGTTTGTTCTTTTTATTCTGATGAATAATTTTTACAGAGAGGTTTGGTCTGAGCACTTGACTGCGACAATAATTTAGACTAATTAAGTTACAGAAGTGAAAGACGGTTGGCTAAACAAGCAGAGTTTAGACAATCGAGGATAATAACAATAGAGAATGTTAATAAGAATGACGAGACACGCTATTTATAGACACAAAAACATAAAGTTTTATGCGCCACAGACAAAAGAGATTTTAGACAGACATTTTATTGCGATATTTTAGTAAGAGGTGGCATAGACGCGAAAGTTTAAGATAAAAGGCTCTACACATCGATTTTAGAATAATGATAAGTAAATGTTCAGTGCTACATGAATTTAAATATTAAATAAGACAATCACAACACACAACATCCAACACTAGTGAGGTTAATATTTTTGTATTTTAAAAAAATAAGAACACATGTATGGTAAGAAATTATAAATAAATAAATCCACCAAATCAAAACTTTCTAAAATAAATATATATCTATTTATTGCCTTTAATCTGGCATCCAAACCAGTCCAATCGTTAGTTAACATGTACAATATAATAAACATATCGATGAACATATTGTTTTGTTTTTCCAGAAAGCATCAATGTGGAGACAGTTACCATCAAAGCGGAACTTGAACACCGAGAAGATGAAGAGGGATTTTCTTGTATGGATATCGATATAGACGTTCCGGATGTTAAAATGGAATGCTTAGAACACTTTGAAAGAATTACCCAGATGGCAGGTATTAATTTAACTAATTTACTATGCTTTTCTACTAGCGTTGGTTACAAGTTTTATTAACTCTTCCTTATCCGTATTATTTTTTAAATTTATTTACAGATCGGGAGACGCATCTTGTTGAAAAACGATTCTCTTTTCCCCATTATAATAACTCCGGCTCTAAAAAGTCGTCTTTCGAAAGTCACATTCGCATGCCTACTGGAGAAAAACCCTTTTCTTGTTCCCACTGCAACTATTCATGTTCACGAAAGAGCAGTCTGGCGAGCCACATGTTGACTCACAGTGGAAGAAAACCGTTTTCATGTTCCGAGTGCAACTATTCATGTTCTCAAAAGAGCAATCTGACGAGCCACATGCTGACTAACAGTAGAGAAAAGCCTTTTTCGTGTTCCGAGTGCCACTATACATGTTCTCAAAAGAGAAATCTGACGAGCCACATGCTGAATCACAGTGGAGAGAAACCTTTTTCATGTTCCGAGTGCTACTATTCATGTTTTCGAAAACACGATCTGACGACCCATATGCTGACTCATAGTGGAAAAAAACCTTTTTCATGTTCCGAGTGCCACTATTCATGTTCTCAAAAGAGCAGTCTGACGAAGCACATGATGACCCACACTGGAGAAAAACCTTTTTCGTGTTCCGAATGCCACTATTCATGTTCTCAAAAGAGCAGTCTGACGAGGCACATGCTGACTCACAGTGGAAAGAAACCTTTTTCATGTTCCGTGTGTCACTATTCATGTTCTCTAAAGAGCAGTCTGACGAATCACATGATGACCCACAGTGGAGAAAAACCTTTTTCCTGTTCCGAGTGCCACTATTCATGTTCTCGCAAGAGCAGTCTGATGAGACACATGATGACTCACAGTGGAGAAAAACCGTATTCATGTTCCGAGTGCACCTATTCATGTTCCCAAAAGGGCAATCTGACTAGCCATATGCTGATTCACAGTGGAGAAAAACCTTTTTCATGTTTCGAGTGCAACTATTCATGTTCCCACAAGGGCAATCTGACTAGCCATATGCTGATTCACAGTGGAGAAAAACCTTTTTCATGTTTCGAGTGCAACTATTCATGTTCTCACAAGGGCAATCTGATTAGCCACATGCTGATTCACAGTGGAGAAAAAACTTTTTCATGTTCCGAGTGCAACTATTCATGTCTCCGCAAGAATCAACTGACGAGACACATGCTGACTCACAGCGGAGAAAACCCTTTTTCATGTTCTGAGTGTAGTTTTAATTCACAGCATACAAATTTAATTTAAATCCGCTTTTTGTTCACAAAATAGCGATAAATTAAATAACAAGTTGCCGACTCTTCATCTACCGAGTGAAGCTTTACATTTGAGTTGCATGTCATGTGCTGTAAAATTATGAGAAATTTACTGGATCCGTATGTTAGTATTATTTCGGGACTCTTACGCAGAAGCAATCTAAAGTTAAAACCTACCTTGTGTTAGAAAACGCGAAATCCTATTACAGGATACCATTGTCGATTTCCAAGAGCAGTTTTTAAGTTTGTAGTAGAATTTATAAACATGATTGTTATTGCAAGAATTCTCGTCACATGTGATATAAAATCGGCCTAAAATTAGGTTGCAATAAAAAAAAAATAGGTTTTGTACCCCCCCCCCCCCCCTCTCCCCGGCCCTTGAAAAATCTGCGGAGAGTCGATAGATCGGAGTCTAATAATATCGAGGTAGATCGCCAGCAGTTCAAGTTTGAGCACCCCTGGTTTAAACTGTCAAATTTGACGTCTACTTATTTTGAGGATAGTATTTCGTAGACACTGATTTAGTTCCTAAATGGCAGCGCTCAATGCAAATACGTTACACAAGAAAACCATATAGGTATAATATACAGTTTTCCGAGGATTGAAGACGTTTCTCTAGACCGATTTATAATATTATGTACCCATTTTCTTATTTGGATTTTGCATACCTACGACTTTTTTGCTTTGACAGAATATTCCAAACGAAACCAATTATTAACAGGTCTTGGAGTTCTGTTTAACAATGTTCTGTATGAGATATATTTATTTGTGCTTAAACCACAGCAGTGCCATGGATCTACTCAAAGAGACTGTTTCCATCAAGACGGATCCTGAGTCCCAAGAAGAAAGTGCAGGTGAAATGCCGTATTCGGATATAGACTTTGAACTCCCAGATGTGAAGAAGGAATGTTTGCAGTATGCGGAGAATACTCTGAAAGCCAGTAGGGGAAAGTGGTCACCATTCGTACGCGGGGCACATTCGTACAGTTAGTATAACAGAAAAACTAAACGGCACACAAGCACGCCTTTGCTTGTGTGCATAAACATACCGGCCGCCATGTTGCTAGCGGAGTGTCGCGCCAGTCGCACACAGGTGCATCAGCTGACAAGACGTAACGTGTTTTCGCGCGCGGTGAGTACATTTTTTTTACCTAAGTTTAGTTCGTAATTGTAAGTAGAATTGTTATGTTTTTGACAAAATGGTGATGATTGATTAATGCTAACATTGTTTATTTTGAGCTTTAATTGTTATATTTCTCAAACTAAATTAGAATTTGTGTAAAGTTGTATTTTAATTTTGTGCAAAGGCATGGGGTGCGTTCGGACAGCCAGACAGGGGCACATTCGTACGCGTACGAATTCTCCCCTTTAGATTTTATTAACCAACAGTATATCAAAATTTAATTATTATGAAATAAAATATAGGTAGTATTACCTTTTAAAATTATCATGCAGACAGCACAATAACATATATTTCCTTTTATGACGTATTCAACGGAAAAAATTCGGTGTTTGGGCGAAATAACTAGTTTTATTTTTTAGGAATTTCGCCCAAACACCGAACTTTAGCCTATTCTACTTCTAACAAAATGAAATATTTTTATTAAGTCAACCTTATAATTAATATTTTATTGCAGAATCATGGTGCGAAAATATAAAAAAAAGGGTACGCGTACTCAAGAAGTGGATGAAGAGTCCATGAATTTAGCAATTAATGATGTAATACAAGGACGTTTGTCGTATAGGAAAGCCGCGTTAAAATACAACATCAAAACATCAACGTTGGAAAGCAGAGTCAAGAAATTTAAAGATGGCTCTAACGCCGATGAACCCTCACGAACTTTTCATTCTAAATTCACGAGTCTATAAGTCTTCTCGAATTCGATTGATACATTGAATATCTTTCGGAATACGTATTTAATTAATTTATTTATGAAACTGTAGGGGAAAGTGGTTACCCTTCGTACACTTTTTAGATTTTATTTTTTTACTTTGTGATTAATTGTCGAATTTAACTAGTCTATGTACCTAAGTGTAACAATTATACAACCAAATGTATAATTACCTACTTTCAGTTAATTAATAAAAAATTTTCGACTTTAATTGGCTTTTTAATTACCCTGTATGAATCTACCCCATGGCGTACGAAAGTACCCCACCTACTGTACGAACGTACCCCGTACGTGGGGTACGTTCGTACAAATATCTTATCGTGGAAAAATGGCCATAACCCTATAACCTTTCGACATAATAATTTGGGACTTTTTTCAGTTTCAGTGCCGGCAACCTGGGCGTTTATTTAGTTTCATGGTTATTTACATTGTTTTCTTTTCTTTTACCCGCCTCACTAGACAAAGTCTGTTCCGAGGCGAGTAAATCACATATTATGTTTGTTCCAAAAGAAATGTGTGTATTTAAACAAATATATATATATGTAAAAAGATAAAAAAGATAAATTATATGTTGGTATATTAAATATTTACATACATACTTTGTTTTTTTAGATAAAAGTAAATTAAAATTTTGTGACAGTTGAATATAGCGGTTACATAATAATTAATATTGCAAAATTGCAGTTTCTCGTATTTGTTTTATTTGAATATTATATAATTTCGTGAGAACTTGTATGAAATGTTATTTATTTAGAATATTTTGAATGTCTGTTCTTTCTTTTTCATTCAACCATATTACAAATCTTTTGAAAAGCCAATTCAAATTATTTGGGGTGACGTAAGTTTTTGTTTGTGTTAGGAAGGTGTTGAAAATGTGTGGTGCTAGGTAAGATTCGTGTTTTTTTGCAAAAGTTGATTTGATATGGGGAACTTGAAAGTATTTATTAATTTTTGCTCTTGTGTTTAGCTCTTGTGTTTTTGTAACAAACTACAATATATTTGTTACACTTAAGTACATAAACTAGATAAATTCGACAATTAATCACAAAGTAAAAAAATAAAATCTAAAAAGTGTACGAAGGGTAACCACTTTCCCCTAAGTTACGTTGCATGTGTGAAAATTTTAAAATATAAAATTCACATATTCGAAATCCACTAGGTACTTTTCAAATGTTGTGCTTATAGGACATGTGCTTGCTCATAACGTCCACAAGTTACTTTGGTATTTACCTTAAAATGTATGTTTTCAGGAGACTGTCAAACTACGGCCTTCTTTTAACTTAAAGTGCTCACAGAAAGTTCCCATTCCTCATATTTTTATATAGACACGATTATATGTATAAGCTACATGTATCATTTAAAATGTGTTTAATTTTTGAAGCTAGATAAAACTTTTCCTTTGGCTATAGACAATAACGCTCTGAACTGGAGATGTTCAAGAGTGTTTGAATTTAAAAAGGATTATCTAAAATCTTAGGGGGATTAAAACGATTAGCTAGATCGTAGGATTAGGGCGCGCAACTCGGTATCACTTCTACATATCTAAACAGGCACTTCATCACAACATACACATCTCTCCCGAGGCAGGACACTTAATGCTGTCCGAAACGTTTTCTGGAGAAGTAGGAGACACGGCATATTAACACAAAAATCAATCAAGATAATACTTAAAATCTCCGCGACAATCTCCGGTAATGTCGTATTATTTTGTGACACGTTTTATATTACTCCTATTTTCGGGATATATCCTAATATACCATCTGTGTCCAGGCAGACGTAGGAAGTACATTTATAAATCCTATGGTTAAATACACTTTAACTTTTTTTAATTAAATTTTTTTTTTTTTTTTTAATGAAATTTTATAATTATTTTTTTTAAATTAATTTAATTTTATAAAATTTAATTATATTAAATCTATACTTCTCACTAAAAAAACCTGGCAGGCACTTTAAAACACGAGAATTTTGTAATAAAAATACAAATAATATGTCATTATAATATAATAAACCCAATATTATATTTAACGTAACATTCAATCATCATACCATTAAAAAAATACATGCTTACAAGTTGGTTTTGACAATAAATTTAAAGTTTGACCACCAATGATAGCTTAATAGCTGGTTATCTTTATAATTGATAAAATAATTATTATGATCGGAGTTTGACATATTGGGATCGGCCAGATAAGATGCTGGGGAGAAGGTCACGTTACTTTTGCCTAATACAAATTAATTTTGATATGCAAGATTGTACCTAACGCTTTGCAGAGGTCGAGAAATACTGATAAATAAGTGGTGCCCTTATCTAGCTGGCCAGAGAAGTGGTCAGTGTGACCGTGGCATTGTTCGTAGATTTATGTTTCCTGAGCCCGATTGATAGGGTGATAGCAGTTTGTTGGTTACCAGGTATCCATAAGACTGTTATTAAAGATCTTTTCAAGTAGGGTCACAGGGGGCACAGTGGAACGAAAAACGTATTTCGATTTTTAGAAAAATAAACCTTTATTCAATCAGTTTAAAATCTTTTATAAAATCTTAAGTGGTCTTTGATTTATCATTGCAAAACAAAAAATATGAAAAAAATGTTCATAGTAAAATAATTACAGGCATTTTTCCGAGATCAGAATTTTGTTCCACTGTGCCCCAGGTCTGGGGTAGAGTGGAATACCGCTAGGGGCACAGTGGAACATACCTACATAATAAATCTAAAAATTATTCATTAAACTCAGGAATTATTCAGGAAATTATACATTCTTAAGATGCGTTGTGGAAAGTACAAAATGTTGGCCTATCGTTTTGTTGATGTTTGTCTTATTTATTATTCCTTATTCCACTGTGCCCCGTTCCAATGTGCCCCACACCCAATTTCATGAAAACAAAAATTATCAAAATTTTTAGGTTAACCTTAAGGTTATGTTTTGTTGTAAAATACATCATAAATTACATACCAGATATACAGTTTAAATGTCACTTACCAGTAGCTACGATATTTTGAGTAGATCGAAAAAGATTATACAATAATTTATAAGAAATGAATGCCGAAAAACCGATTTCCTAAAATATTTAGCACGCGGCCCAAACAACTTCACTTTGACAACTGAATAAAAATGGCCGCTTGTGCTCTTAATTTTGATGTTAATAAAAACAATCGAAATGTAAGATAGGGAAAGAGTTATTGTTGGTGTTTCACTCTGCCCCGCGTTCCACTGTGCCCCCTATGACCCTACTTTGGAAAGGGACTTGGGCAACGAAATAGGGCGAGATTTATTGATATCAGTTTGGAGCCTGTTTTAAAAATAAGGGTAAGAGACCTTGTTTTAGAATAGTGCGAAATAGGCCTCGACGGATGCTAATATTAAGAAAATGAGGTAACAGGCTGATTATACTAGGGAGAATTTTTTCCAAGAACAGTGATTTGTATTGTTGTTGTTTTTCTCCAGGTAGGTTTAATGTGGAGACAGTTATCATTAAGGAGGAACGAGGACCTCGAGAAGTAGATGAAGGCAGCGTTCCTTATTCGGAAATGGACATAGACCTGCCGGACGTTAAAAATGAATGCTTAAAACGCTTTGAAAGAATTACACAGACGTCGGGTAACACTTGTTTTTATTTATTAAAATAGCAAATTGTGCTGGCCTATTATTATTTACGTTTATGTGAATTTAATGTGCTTACGTACACTTTATTATCTTTCTTAATACGTTTTTTTTTCAGACTTAATAGCAGATCTGAAGATGCATACTGTGGAAAAACAATTTTCTTGTTCCCGTTGTAACTACTCCTGCCCTCATAGATCAAAGTTCGAAAGGCGTATGCTCATACACACTGGAAATAAATCTTTTTCGTTTCCCGACTGTAACCACTCATGTCCTCATAAGGGAGATGTGAGAAGACACATGCAAACAAACAGAAGAGAAAAACCTTTTTTATGTTCTGAGTGCAACTATTCCTGTTCTCGAAAGAGCAATCTTACGAGCCACGTGCTGACTCATAATGGAGAAAAACCATACTCTTGTTCCGAGTGCAACTATTCATGTTCCCAAAAAAACCATCTGACTAGCCACATGCGGACTCACAATGGAGAAAAACCTTTTTCTTGCTCCGAGTGCAACTATTCATGTTCTCAAAAGAGCAGTCTGACTAGGCATATGCTGACTCACAGTGGAAAACAACCCTTTTCTTGTTCTGAGTGCAACTACTCATGTTCTCAAAAGGGAGTTTTAAAGAATCACACGTACACTCACAGTGGAGAAAAACCTTTTTCGTGTTCCGCGTGCAACTATTCTTGTTCTCAAAAGGGCAACCTGACCAGTGGAGGTAATCCACCTCTTACCCGCCTTGGTATAAGTAACTGATGGTTACTCCTTCAAGGCTCTCGCAAGATTCTAATTTTTTTTTGTTAAACGAAGCTACATTTATTTATTTTGAACGAATCTAGACCTCCAGTGTCCATGCATACGTTGTTAGTAAGCAGTATGCAAGTGCTTAATAGGAAAAACAAAATGCAAAAAATAGGTTAGTAAGATAAAGATAATTAAACAGGGCAAAAGAAAAACTCATTCATGAGGCTCCATGAGGCGGCATTGCATCTGTAAAAACCCGCAAGCACCTGCATAAAATAGAGAACATAAGTAATACAATAAATCTCAAATCAATTGGCAAGTACCAACAAAAAATGTGAATGGCTTTCGGTCTGATCATAAACTACACTTAGCTTCCGTGTCCCTTAGCCAACCACTCAGTGAAGCCTCAAAGAATGTTAGCTGAATATTTGGGGTAAAATACCCGAAGACTAAAAGAAATTTCAGCGTTGGGTAGTCAGAGGCAGGACAAAGGATAGTCAAGGACGTCTGATCAAGCCTCAAGCCTGCACATGTCATTGGGGGAGGCGCAGATAGATTTGAGAAGGATCTGCAAAATTAGTAATGTAACTAAAGATGAAGCAGGGACGAGGTCCAGCACACCCCCGTATGGGGATAGGGGAAAAAAAAAAAATTGGAGTTTAGTTCATCCAGTAAAACATTGAAACAGTTAAAGACAAACAAAACAAAACAAAACAAGGAACATGGCATAAATTAACAGTAGTATAATAATTATTAACAAAACAAATCGCAAGGCAATTATATACATTTTTTTAAAAACATAGTGAACAAAATAATATAATAACGCAAATGTAAAATATAACATATAAATCCTAATATATAATAAAATAAATGTTAATAAAATAAAAGAAATAACATATTACAGAAACGTAAAACACATAAATCATAACAATTAAATCCAAGCGGTAAATGTAAAGAATCATGAAGAGTGTCCGTGAATTCAGAAGCAAAATACACCTGGTACCTAAGTTGTTTTACAGCTACTCAGCGACTCTAAGAACAGGCCATCTCTCAACCCAAACTTTCGTGAATTTCCTCAGGCACTCAAAGTTCACCTTATTCGAGACGAGATCTGTATTCCAAGCAGGTCTCGTAATAACTTGTAAACCATCAATCATTTCGTCTCGAGCATCCGTCAAAATCTCACAGTGCCACAAAATGTGCTCGGCTGTTTGGTCGGTATCACCACAAGCGCAATTGGGATGGGATGATAGAGCCAGTCTGTGAAGTCTACCTCTAAACTCCCCATGCCCAGAAAGCAATTGGGTGATATGGTGGTCCATTAAAAGATATGCCCCTTCCATTCTGATTTTAACTGATGGAAAGAAGGAGAAGGTCCATCTTCCCATATTCGATCTATCCCATCTTATCTGCCATTCACTCAGCGTTTTTATTCTCATCATCTTTAGAAGTTCAGGGAGAGGCACTGCTCCACCAGGTATTAATTCAATACCAAGGTGGTTTACAGGTCTTCCTCTTTTCAGACACTTCTTTGTCAAAACTTCCCTAATTTCTAAATCAATTGGCAAAATGCCAGCCAAAATTGGCAAAGCATCCGATGAAACTGTTCTGTAGGCTCCTGAAAGCGCCAGTAAGGGGATTCGCTGGCCCCTCTTAAGCGCTGAATGAATAAGTGAATTACCGAGTCGATGTTCCCATACACAGGCACCATATGAGACTTGTGTCACATATACGCATCTGTATAATAGACGGAGCGCAGGGAAACGTAAACCCCATTCAGCAGTTGAGATTCTTCTCAGTTTTAAGAAGAGAGCCTGGGCCTTACTAGAAACGCTTTTAACGTGAGTCAAGAACGAGGACGATCTGTCTAATGTAACGCCTAAATATTTAGTACTCTCTACAAAACGGATTGCAGTATCTCCCATTTTTATGAAAGGGTTTCTACCTCTACTGAGGGAGCCTTTCATAAGGAGACCCACGGTCTTATGGGGAGCAAAAGTCAGTCTGTTTTCCTTTCCCCAGTTAAGAATCATTTTCAAACCTTCTTCAGCTTTATTTTCAACTTCTTTTCTACTGTCCCCAGAGACCAAATACAATTTGTCGTCTGCGTAATCAATCGCAATAGTGCCTTCAGGTAAGGGTAACCTGGAGGAGTCATCGAATAAAATATTCCAGAAATCCGGTGCAAGGGGAGAACCTTGGGGACAACCCATGTCCACATCTCTTTCAATGATACAATCACCAAAAGAAATTATAATTTTTCTATCTTTAAAATAATCACAAGATATTTGAAATAGTTTTCTTGGACAATTACGATTCTTTAATTTAGTTAAAATCATCTCCCACCATGCATTATCGAAGGCACCAGTTATATCTAAGAAGATACCGATTACGTACCTCTTTGTGCAGACCTTCACCCAGTCAAGCGCAGTCATAATGGCGTGCTCCGTGGACTTACCTGGGACGAATCCATATTGATGTACATATGATGGTGTTAATGTTTCTCGTAGACGATTTTGAATAATTTTTTCCAATATTTTCCCCAATACAGGAAGAAGTGTTATTGGTCGATAAGCTTTAATATCCGTTCTTTTTTTGTCGTTCCCTTTAGGTATGATCCTGAGCACGCCTTTCTTCCATACAGAAGGGAAAACTCCCCTTCTCATACACGTTTCCATAACCTGAAAGAGTTCTTCCTTGGCATGGATCCATACATACCTCACAATTATACTATTCAATTTATCATGCCCTGGTGCCTTCCTAGGACTCAAACCCTTAATTATAATTTCTATTTCAGCTCTAGTTATTTTAGAATTTTTTTCCTCCTGGGAGAGGATTGGAGGAATCCGTGATTGATTTCTAATCTGTTGGTGGTGGTCGCTTTCCCCAATGACTGAATCTAAGGGAACTAACTTTCCCAGAAGTGTATTGAGAGTAGTTACCACGTTAATACTCTCAACGTTCCCGTTATCATTGTCGATAACACTAGATAAAAACCTATCAGAACCTTTACCCGTTTTTTCAATGGCGCTATAAATATCCCATGGGTTAGAGTTAACCCAATTATGCCAAGCAGCTCGTTTAGCCAAAAGTACAGCCGATTTGAAAGCTTTACGAGAGCTACTTAGTTGTCTCCTGAGGGTGGATGTCTCCTCCTCCGTACAACCAACCCGTCTAGAGACACCTAAAGCTCTGTAAGCTCTCTTAAAAGTGCCCTTTAGCAAAGTCAGCTCATTCGACCACCACGGAGACCTAATAATCGTCTTTGGGTTTGTTCTTCCCAGAGACGATTCAGCAGCTGATACCACGGCCGCGTTGAAAAAATTCCCCAAATTGTCCGGATCTCTAGCTGCTACGTCATGAAAATCCCTTAAAGTATCACGTAGAGCATCCCCAAAGTTATCCCAATTCGCCCGAGTAGTTTTGAAGTTCCAGGAGGATCTTGGAGCTTCGGTCTTCTTGACACCCACCATATAAGTTATTAATCTGTGATCAGAATTAATAGCACATTCGTGGACCTTCCATTTAGAAATCTTGGCCGCAATCGATCCAGAGCAAAGAGTTAAATCAATATTGCTCTCACCATGTGTATTACTGAAAGTAAAAATACTACCAGATTCATTTATTAAAGAAAGACCTTGCGTCGCAATAAGGTCTTC
This sequence comes from Limnephilus marmoratus, assembly GCA_917880885.1. NCBI lineage: Eukaryota > Metazoa > Arthropoda > Insecta > Trichoptera > Limnephilidae > Limnephilus > Limnephilus marmoratus. The sequence goes on along the minus strand of OU862907.1, from coordinate 41,341,196 downwards.
GACGGCGTCTGAACGTTCCGTCCGTTGTTCAAAATTGTCAAACCACATCGGTGAGCGAGCATTAAAGTCTCCTCCAATAACTATGTTACGTCCTTTAAGCGCGTTTAGTGCGCGCGTCAGGCTCAAGATATGAGGTCCAACTGGATTACAATGTTTAAAATAGACTGAAATTAAAATAATTTCAGTGTCTCCAAAATTAAGTGAAACACAAGTTTGGTACTCGTTTGACAGTCCCACCAGAAGGAGGGGACTGATTAACGAAATGTTAACCAGGACTCCCGCCCCCGGTGCTGGGCCAATTTCGAGTACCGCACCCGGATATTGAACAGGCGTTCTACCTAACCAGGTGTATTGCTCCTGAATGAGCAAGATGTCAATTTTTTTGTCAGTCATAATCTTCAGTGCCTCAAGCGTGGCCACTCTAGACCTCTGAAGATTTATCTGACCAAGGGAAAGAAGGTTAGAATCCATAGTCGGTTAATCTGACTTGGGCTTCTATAGCTGCAATTTGGGCTGGGCAAAGCCGATCTCCAGTATTATGTGTTGCTGGCTTTTTGAAACGTGTGCAAGTAGCACAGACAGCAGCTTGCGCCTTCTTAGTGCAATTCTCCACATCGTGACCAGTTGCCGCACAGTGGCGACAAGTGGAATGCTCCTGCGTACAAGCCTTACTGATGTGGCCATACGGTTGGCACTTGAAGCAACGAGTAGCACCAATGTAGTCGCGGGCACGGCATGCATTCCACCCGAGGAAGCACAAACCACTGTCTATGAGTACTTATCTTACCTCAGGGTGACATGTAAGAATCATATTCATGCTAGAACTATCTCTCTTGCCGAATAAAGAGACTCTTCTCATATTTCTAACATGATCCTCTTTGGTAATATTACACTTACCCTCGATGTTGTTGATAAAAATTTCATCAAAAAGAGAAGAATCTGAAGAAACATCACCTTTGGGAACGTCATATAACACAATTTTGGGGAGTCGGCCTTGAGGACTAACAATTTTGATGTCAGTTGCAGACAATTTTTCAGCAGCTTTTTTTATATTGTTTACTCCTCCTGGAGTGGTGGTTTGTAGGGCAATGCCACCACCCTTAATTTTTCTCGTTCGTACTACCTGGAAACCGTCAGTTTTAGGATTTAAAACCGACGTAATTTTCTTATGCATCTCCTCAGAAGATTTGCCCTCAGGAATACATGGATAAAAGAGAATAGTTGGTTGTAGAGAGGGAGTAGGTCTCTCAGAACCATTTAAAACCAGTTTCTTTGATTGGTTCTCTCCAGCAGCTACTCCAGCATAAGATTTTTTTTTGGGCAGTTCTGGATTATTTTCAATTATACTTGTTTTATTCAAAATGATGTCTAATTTTTCTGAAATTCCATTTTGAGTTTCAAAGACTTTTGATAAAGTTTCAGCCTTAGAAACAGCCGCTGCATGAGAAATGGCTAGACTAGTTAGACATCTTCTCATTTCCTCAATAGAGCTCAATATTGCGGACCGAGCGTCCTTGTTTAGCTTATTTTTCCCATCAGTTATTGTTTGTGAAATCATCACCATCTAGTTAAATATCGGCTGTAAAATGTCTACGGAGAAATTGAAATCAGTAGGTTTTTCAAACTTGGATTGATCGTCTAGTAACATTTTGGACCAGTTATCCTTAAGTGGTGTTTTTTTCAATTGACTCTCAGAACCACTTTGAATAGCAGATTGGGTGTTGCATTCTAATAAAATGGACGCACCACTTGAAGGATTCACACGACTACTATGCGGCAAATTGGGGTAATCCTTCTTCAACTGTATGAAACTAACAGATTCATCCTCTGAATCGGATGACATGATTTTTTTTTTTTTTAAATAAAAATAAAAAGAAACCGACAGGAGTTATAAAATTTAGAAGAATAACCAAAACAAAATTTTAACACCAAAAAAAAAAAAAATCACAAATAAATCCTTTTTTTTATAATCAAATAAAAGTATTAAATTATCAACATCGAACAATACTGTCAATTGAAATGATAAGAACTTATTTAAAACACTTTTTTTTTTTTTTTTTTTTTGTCAGGGACTTTTAAGTCCCTGACTCGAAAGAACGAAATTCAAATTTGAAGCAAACAGATTTTGAATGAAATGCAGAAAAAAATACACTGAATTTAAATGTCAAAATTAATTTGATTTTGACTAAAAAACACTTTGAGTAACGTTAAAATTATTAAAGACGGTTAGGGAAGAAGTCCCACAACCCAAATAACACCAACTTAGACATTGAGGTGCAAAATATACCGGTTTTATTTGTAATTATAACAAGACGAATTCTTTAGTTGTGCTACCTTGACGGAGGCAAGAACTAAACTCTGGGCAACCTGACCAGACAAATGCTGACTCATAGTGGAATAAAATCTTTTTCATGTTCCGAGTGCAACTATTCATGTTCTCAAAAGGGCAACCTGACCAGCCACATGCTGACTCATAGTGGAGAAAAACCTTTTTCATGTTCTGAGTGTAACTATTTATGTTCTCACAAACGCAGTTTGACGAACCACATGTTGACTCACGGTGGAAGAAAACCATTTTCTTGTTCCGAGTGCAACTATTCATGTTTTCAAAAGAACCATCTGCCTAGCCACGTGCGGACTCACAGTGGAGAAAAACCTTTTACTTGCTCCGAGTGCAACTATTCATGTTCTCAAAAGAGCAGTCTGATCAGCCACATGCTGACTCACAGCGGAAAAAAACCTCTTTCTTGTTCCGAGTGCAACTACTCATGTTCTCAAAAGGGAGTTTTAAAGAATCACATGTTTACTCACAGTGGAGAAAAACTTTTTTCATGTTTTGAGTGCAACTATTCTTGCTCTCAAAAGGGGAACCTGACTAGACACTTGCTGATTCACAGCGGAGAAAAACCTTTTTCATGTTCTGAGTGCAACTATTCTTGTTCTCAAAAGGGCAATCTGATAAGCCGCCTGCTGACTCATGATTGAGGAAAAACCTTTTTGAAGATCCGAGCGCCTCTATTCGTGATCTTAAATGAGAGAATTATTTATTTGATTATTAAGAGATACACAGTTCATTACGACACATGTTATATATAATATTAAATTATTTTATGGTTGCAGTGTCTATTTCGTAAGCCTGTAGAATATCATTTAGTAATATGGCGTATTACTAAGAAAAATGTGCATGGAGAAGAGACATTTTGAAATCAAGAATTATATTTATATACTCATAGATTGTACTAATAAAAGTTTAATGAAAAGTTGAGAGTAAGTAATTTAAAAAAAAAATTGTATCTCACCACAAATTTAATAAACAATTGTTGTATAGTCGCAAGGAATTTTGAAAAAATTCGAATAATTATTATTGAGTTTTATACTGCATTATTGTTGTTGGCTTCTTTATGAAAAAGCGAATTGCGCCTGGAATGCCTCATTGCAACATGAAAAGTAATATGACCGGTAGCAATTAGAGATTTTTAAAATTTTTATTGAATTATATTGAAATAACAGATCTGACAATGTTGTACACCCCTTTTCGAACTGGATAGGTTTAAGTTTCAAAAAAGCTTTCGTGCTTACAGAAATTACATTTGAAAGGAACATGTTACACTTTAAACGATATTCTATCTGTTTTTTAATACTTTTTATATCATAATTAACCCAGCCAGCCCGGAATGTGACTACTAGGTCCCCAAGATCCACATTTTTTACGACATCTCAATAATTAATCGCACAATTTTTTTCACATATTTTTATTCTTGAGAAAATACCAACAATCTTTTTGCCATTTTTTGTATTCCAATATTCAAAGCATGTAACGTAGAAAAAAATGTTTTTGATATATATTAGCGCAAATCACGTTGCCCGCTAGTAAATTGTTGGCGTTTAGATACCATCATTCTTGTTTTCACTCTATGTTCCCGAGTCATATTTTTTTTTTCAGTCTTACATATCTGGGTAGCCACTCGGATTGCCCGTAACACAGGAAGGAGCGAGATAGTTATACTGTTTGCGGACTTTCCGCCAGTTATACGCTGCAATTGTAGCTTGTACCTATCTTTCGACGGTCTCGGTCAGTTTTCACCGTTTTGTAGAGAACACATGTTTAGTTTCTGAAGTTCTTCAACGTTTATTTTAGAAAATTAAAGTTACATAGGTTTAAGTTCTCTTAAAACCAGTGCATTTTATTTTTTTAGTTTAATTTGTAAAACTGCTTTTAAAACTTTTTAAAAAATGATAAATTAACGCATTCATGACAAAGTTATTTTTTAAATATGAAAATATAATCTGTAGGTACGCGCTTTTAAAGATTTCTTAGTCGTATTACTTAAATATTTGGGAGGCGGGAATGGATAAAAAATTGGCAGGTGGGTATGGGTACCGCAGCCCCGGGAGCCATTTATTGGATAACCAACACCCCTGTCATTGGTCACCCCTACGTGTTTCTCTACGTTTGGTGGCTTAGCACGGGTTCTCGAGTTCATGGGGTGAGATTTGTCTCTAGGTCTTGGTGGTGAATGCATTTGACCACCTACTGTGTGTGCGAGTTGGGTCGGGAGAGACTGGTTGGGGAGATCTAACCTATACCGGATAGTCTGGCTGGACTCATTCGATCCATCGCTTTGAACTGCAGTGGGAGGGGTGAATTTATTTGTTCGTCATTTCTGGACACATTGACTTTCAGATTACCATCCCTTTCGTATAATAATAATTGACAGATGTCAAGTGCAATTTGCTCCGTATAAAACAGTAAAAATAAAGTGCAAAACGTATGTTTAATCAACATAAAACCTGTGAAACAGAAGCATAACAGTGTTGCTGTAAAACTGAAGCAATTACCACGTATGTACATGAACTATATCTAAGAAAAAATTGATTTTAAAAATTCAAATCACTGTGATTTTTTGACATTTAATGATTTGATATTGAATACTCTACCTACATACGTTCTATCTATCGCTACCTGTCAATAGATGCCAGTAAATGCATAAATTTAACCATAGCGCAAAATAAACTAATAATTTGCGCTTATAAACAACTGGCTGTTAATGCATAAATCAATTAAAAATATATTATTTACCGCTATTGTTCAATAGAGGGCAATAAGTGCATACAATATCAAATTCTGTTGAATAATCTTTGAAAATGGAAAAAGGTAATAAAACACCTAAATCAAAAAATGAGGACCCGTTTACAAAATCCTGCCTGACCCCAAGATCTCCAAATTAATACGAGGAGGATCCTTATTCAGATTCGGAGGATAAAAGAAAAAATGAAGAAGAAACGTCCACAATGATAGAGGCAAACGAGGTAAATAATGCCCTGAAAAACTCAAGACTTACCATAAATAATATTAAAAAAATAATAACGGAAGGGAAAGGAAAAATCATTCTAAAAGAAAAAATAAACGAAGGCATGGATCAACTATTCGACATTATTTCCCACTTAGTGGCTGAAAATAATGAAATGAAGGGCGAATTAAAAATATTACGACCACTAATAAAAAACTTTACCCAAAATATTATTGAAATAAAAAATGTAATGAATGAAAACAAGTCGCTTCTCGTAAACATGGCAGCAAAAAATGAAGAATCTAAAAACAAATTGCATCTCACCAATATTAATAACCAAAATAAAGAAATTAAAACACCTCTTCCGGCACAGGACATCACACATCGCAGAATTAAAACAGCACATCTTCAATGGGAAGAAATAAAAAAAGGATCTTTGGAGAAGAAGCAGGCCACCAAATAAGAAGAAATCTGGAAAAAAACTTTAAAGATGTAGATTGTTCCAGCTATATATACCCTGGGGCAACACTAGACTGGTGCACGGCAAACATCATAAGAGAAAGCAAGAATTTAAACAAAAATGAAACCCTAGAAGACAAAAAAGACATTAAGCTTATCAAGGAATTAAAAAAAATAAGTACAATGAAGGAAAAGAAAACGACACCACTAACTACATTATCGAAACAACGGGAAAATTAAGGAAAAAACTTATAGAAAAAAAAAAATAAACATCAAATTCCAAAGAGTGTACGTCAACAACTGCAGCCCGATCACACAATGTTACCATTGCCTCAAGTTCGGCCACACAGCTCAAAGATGTCTCGCCAGGACGCAGCCTCCCATTTGCCCTCATTGCACTAATGAACATATATAAATGTGAAAACAAAGAACAAACTCCAATCTGCAACAACTGCTGTGTCCAAAACAAAAGGTTTGATATGAACTATTCCACCGATCGTAGAGTCGATAGCATAAAATGCCTTTACCGGTAAAAAATGATTCGAATTGCTAAAGAACGCATTGACTACGAATAAATATTGTAAATTTTCATTTCCTCAAACTCTTATCTATAAATTAACAATGAATGATTTTTTATGTAACGCATTAGGTAAAAAAATATGTATTGAAGAAAACTTACATCACTCTATAAGAGATTTCTATTTTATATGCACTGAAAAAGGATTTACTCAATTTCATAAAAATATTAAAAGCGTAAAAAATTTTTTTGAAAAATTAATAATATCTTTAAAAGAATTTTTTTTTCCCGGGCTTGATTGGGTTTATAAAGACCTACTCTACTGGCGAAACAAATACTCCATACCAGGGTACCAGGTAACAATAATAAGTATAAACAAAAACTCTGATATTGGAATATCTATTTCCAACCAGTATAATGTTCTCAATATTAATGAAGTATTTAATGATTACGATGTTAATATTTTAAATATAAAATTTAAAGACATAAATAAATTATCGCATTATATTGCTATTTATCCTACACATAAGTCTACAGTACAACAATTTATAGTAGAATCAAAAAACATTTTATTGAATTTTAGAAATATAAATAATATTATTATACGAGATATGCATTTAAATATTGTAAATGACTATGCTAGTAATGATAAAGATGTGATCAATCAATATATGATCAATAAAAACCGGAATATTCTTCAATAATCTACACATTATAAAATCCGTATTTGTATTACTAACTCTATGTCACACTCTACTTTGAAAATACTCTATACAATATTTAAAAGAAATCAATATCACATTAATATTTTTACTAAATGGATGACTTCATAGCTAATGAATTAGAAAATAATTTTAAAATACAAGAATATGAGTGTGTATACACCGATTCATGTAATGACATAATCTCAAAGAATCTCAACAATATTTTCATTTTTCATATTAACATACGAAGTATGCGACGAAATTGGGATGAATTAATTCTAAAATTAAACAATCTAAATAAAAAACCTGACATCCTAATATTATCAGAAACTTTTACTAATGACGAATCACCCACCTATCATTTACCAGAATATAATTATGTTACAACCAAAATAAACATCAATAAAAATAGTGGTCTCGTCATATTAATTCACGATAAATTTAGTATTGTCAAACTAACTGAACATCCTATACATCTAGGAAACTGTATTGAAATACAATTAAAACTCGACAAAACAAACTACCACATAATAGCTGTTTACAGAACACACGGTTCGAATATCTCGTCATTTATAAATTAATTTAAACACATACTGTTAAAATTTAGAAATAAACTTTGCTTTGTTGAAGGAGATTTTAATATAAACATTAATGAAAACGTAGAAAATAATTTCGAAAATGAATATATTAATTGTATGACTGAATTTAACTTCATATCGTGCATTAACAAAAATACGAGAGAGATAAAAAATCACACTCCATCTTGTTTAGACCATATATGGACTAACATAAATATTAAAGATATCGACAAAATGAAATCAATTGTTTGGAAAACGAATATAACTGACCACCATGCATGCATTCTTTTCTATGATAACAAAATTAAACATAAAAAATTTAATCTAATAAAGACAAAATCCTACACAAATATGACTATTTTATCCAAAAAACTAAGAAATGAACAATGGAACAACGTGTTAAATAGTTATGATACCGAGACTTGCTCAAAAAACTTTGAAAATATATTGTCTCAACACATAAATTCAACTACTGAAACTACAGTCCGCATTAAATCTAAACTTAGAATTTTAAAGCCTTGGATAACACAAGGACTTATAATATCAATTAGAAACAAAGAAAAACTTTACAAAACAACATTGAAAAATCCTCTAAATGAAAAAGCATACACTTTTTACAAAAAGTTTAAAAATAAATTAACAAACTGTATCAAACAAAATAAAGAAGGCTATTTCAAAAATAAAATACTTTCTACAGACAATAACAATAAACAAATATGGAAAAAAGTTAACTTAGCCATGGATAACACTAAAAAAACACAAAAAATAAAATACATTGAACATGAAAATAAAATCATAGATGCTAATAATCAACCTAAACAATGTGCAAACATCTTTAATTCTTTTTTTGCTAATGTAGGAAAAAATCTTGCGAAAAATATCAATAAATCTTTTAACCCGAAAACACAAACGATTGAAAATGTACAAAATCATAGTAATTTATCAAAATTTGAAAAAACCTCAGAAAGTGAAGTTTTAAAAATAATAGAAGGCATGAAAGGAGGTTCGTCTCCCGGATTTGACCTTATTACAGTACATTTTCTAAAATCCATGAAAATTCATTTGGTGAAACCAATTACTCATTTGATAAACTTAAGTTTAACAGAGGGAATATTTCCGACACCTATTTATAAATCTGGAGATCCTCAACAAGTAACTAACTATCGCCCAATTCGTCTAATCTCAAAGATTGGAAAGATTTTTGAAAAAATTGTGAAAAAACAATTAGTCAGTTTCCTAGAAAGTAATAAAATTCTTCACAAAAACCAGTTTGGTTTTATAAAGTCACTCAGCACACAAGATGCTATTGCTAATGTAACCTCATACATCAACGAATCATTGGATAAAGGTGAAAAATGTGCCGGTATATTTATTGATCTCAGAAAAGCTTTTGATAGTATATCCCATGACATTCTACTAAAAAAACTAAACAATATAGGTATAAAAGACAATGCAATTAAATGGATTTCGAACTACCTAAAAAATCGACCGCAAGTCGTAAAAATAAATCAGATTAATAGCGTTAAAGAAATATCAGACTTTGGAATCCCTCAAGGTACAGTAATCGGACCAATCCTTTTCACCATATATATGTTAATGACATTTTTTTTCAACCACTACATGGCCAAATTACTTCATATGCCGATGATACGGTATTAATAATTAGCGATAAAACTTGGGAAAAAGTAACATTTAAAGCCACCGAAGACATAAATATTTTAAAGAATTTCTTCGACGTAAATTTACTATCACTAAATGGTGATAAAACATTTGTAATTCCATTTGCAATACACAAAAATGATACCCCTAAAAACATTGACATCATCATCCATGATAATTCCAAAACACATAGTAAAATTATTGTATCCAAAACTGCACAATATTAAAAACAACAAACACAATCAAATATTTAGGAGTCATTATCGGTAAAAATTTGAAATGGAAGGAACAAATTTGTCAAGTTGTAAAAAAAATTAGAAAATTGATTTATATATTTTTAAGAATCAGAAATTTTTTATCTGTAAAAAACTTATATCTAATATATTACGCTTTGGTTCAATCAATTTTACAATATGCTATCATTAGCTGGGGATCCGCATACAAAACTAATCTTTACCCAATTGAAGTTGTGCAGAGGCTAATAATTAAAATCATATTGAAAAAACCTTCTGACTACCCAACGGATCAATTATTTAAGGAATTCCAAGTACCATCTTTCAAAGATCTAAACAATAGAAATGCATTGATTCAAACTATAAAAGAAAAAGAAAAATATCAATTTATAACTGAAAACTGTACTAGACAAATATATTTTCTCATGCCCAAAATTAAACACTTCCTTTGCACAAAATTATTATACTTATCAAGGAAGACTTATTTTCAACCGATTACCGGATGAAATTAGAAAAATTAATGATAAAATCCAATTAATAAACACTGTTAAAAAATATTTTAAAGATAATATAAAAAAAAAAAACTAAAAAAAAAAGTTTCCGACTAATCTAATCTCAAGAACAACTACTTATAACTCAGTTTCCAAGTGATACTCTGTTCATCAAATAAGTTAAATTTTGTATTGTTTTTAGCAACTAATTACATATCACCGAACTTACAACTTATTGTTTTTTACATTCACATTGTAATTTAGGACTTAAATATAGCATTAAAAATGTACATTACTCTTCCAGACACAAGCTAATGCTTCCATGGAAGAGTGGTATTAACGTATTTTAATATACTTTATCTAAATGTATATTATATTTTATATGCTAAAATAAAAAAAAAAATAAAAAAAAAAGATTTTTTAATTTTAATAGCCGGAGAAAATGAGACCTCCCCTAAAAACTTTCTAAGCAACTTGTACTACACCCTACGACAACTAGCCCATACTAATGTCCTAATACATCCAGTTACTAAAAACAACTATTTAAACATCTGTAAACTGAATTCTGAGATTATGTCTCACATCTTCGAATTCAAAAATTATTGTAAATTTATTGGGCCCATTTTTTATGAAAAAATGAATAGCCATACAATTATCAAAATGATGAGCTTAACAAGGGCGCATATAAAAAATGAGATCAATAAAATATCAGTCTACAATTTTGAGCACCCACATCCATCAGAAAAAAACCCAAAATATATTCATTCATCCATTCCTATACAAACCCGAGATGACAGGAACTCACCTTATCCGAAAAAACAAACTATTTTTTTATGAATAATACACGTACTCCTAAACCTGACTACATCAAATCCACCTTAAATATAATGCATCAAAACGTGCAATGCATTCGAAATAAAATCTTAGAATTAGAAAATATTCTATATGAAAAAAATATCGATGTACTTTGTGTTAGCGAACACTGGTTACAAAAGGACGAAACGACATCTATTAATTTTAATGGTTATAAATTAGGTTCAATTTTTTTGTCGAGAGAGTCATATTCATGGAGGTGTCTCCATTTACTTAAACGAAAACATTATATTTAAAGAACTAGAATTTGTTAAACAAATAACAAAAGAATTTGTATTTGAATGTGTTGGTATTGAAATTCCAAAACTTAAAATGATAATTTGTACAGTTTACTATAATGACTCTGATATTAATATTTTTTTTGAACAACTTGAACTTTTACTAAACAAAATTTGCAAAAACAACAAAAAACAAATAATACTCTGCGGTGACTTAAATATTGATACAAGCTACAAGAACAAAAACGCAGATTCACTCAAAAACACATTAAAATCTCACAACATACGCTTTATTATTGATAAACCTACTCGTATACAAGGAAATAAAAAAGTATAATTGATCATTTGGGTACAAATATACCAAAAAGCTGTTACACATGGGAAGTCACAGAATTAGCTGTATCAGATCACATGGCACAGTTAATGCACGTAAAAACAGAATATAATATAAACCAAACGTGGTATACAAAAAAACAATTATTTACCACAGAAAACACTAACATTTTTAACAATTACTTATCATGCATATGTTGGGAACCACTGAAATCCTTTGAATCCATTTATGACAGCTACGAATACTTCATTAATGAAATAAATAATGGTATGAAGCTTTGTTTCCCCTTTAAACTGTATAAATATCCCCAAAAACGCAAAATAAATTGGGTAACGACTGGTATTAAGATATCTATTAGACAAAAAAGACATCTGTACATGAAACAAAAAAACACAAATGACCTCACAATCATAAACAATTACAAACATTACAAAAAAATTCTTAGTAAAGTAAAACAGGTAGCTAAACGGAATTATAATAGTAAACGAATTCAAAACGCGCAAAATAAAACCAAAACATCGTGGAATATAATAAAAGAGAACTCAAATAATTCTAATTCTAAAAGTAAACCAAAAATCTGTCTTAAAATAAATGATAACCTGGTATCAGAACCAAAAAACATTGCAAATGAATTTAACATTTTCTTTGCACCACCGCCACCACCACAAAATACATCTCTACATCCACAATCTGCCAAAACAGTCGAAAACAAACAGTCGCGATCATTCTTCATAACGCCTGTAAACAGGGAGGAAATTATTAAAATCATCGTAAAACTTAAAAATAAAAGCAGTGTCGGCAGTGACAAAATCCCTATAAAAATTATAAAAGCATGTGCAGAAGCGTTAAGTTACCCGTTGGAAATATTAATTAACAAATCTTTCGAATCAGAAACCTTCCCAGAACAATTAAAACAATCTATTATTGTACCTTTGTATAAGAAGGGTCCTAAACAGGAAATCTCAAACTACAGACCGATATCCTTATTACCAAACTTTTCAAAAATATTTGAAAGAGCCATGTACAATCGCATTTATAACTTTCTCGAAAACTTTGAGATAATATGTCCACAATAATTTGGATTCCGTAAAGGCCGTTCAACAACACAGGCAGTATTCAATTTTTTGAACGAAATTCTAGAAAATATTGATGTTAGTAAAAAAACCGTAGGTATCTTTCTCGACCTCTCAAAAGCATTCGACAATGTTGATCATGAGCTTCTTCTAATTAAATTTGAACATGTAGGTATTAGAGGATTAGCATTAAAATGGTTTAAATCGTACTTAAAAAATCGTCAGCAGAAAGTTCAAATTTCAAATATCGATGAAAAAATGGTCCAGTACATGGTAGAATCCAAATGGAGAAAAATAAACAAGGGTGTGCCACAAGGAAGCATTCTTGGGCCTCTCCTCTTCCTTATCTATATAAACGAACTTCCAATAATTGCTGGCACAGAATGTTCAATGTTCGCTGATGACACCGCTTTGTTGTTTGAATGTAATGGAGACGTTGACGAATTTAACAAACAAGTTAACGAGACTTGCCAATTAATAGCAAACTGGCTGTTATCGCAACATCTATCACTCAACACAAACAAAACCCAAATTTTAAAATTTTGTCCAGTGCAAGCTACACCTATAAATATAAATGTAAACATTAATAATAATATTATCGAACCTTCCCAAACTTGTTCACTACTGGGAATAGAATTAGATATAAACATAAACTGGAAAAAACATATCTCAAAAATTGTAGCAAAAATCAGTAGTTTTTCTTATGTTCTGGGTACCTTGAGAAAAATATTGAACACCGAATCAGTAATAGCCGCATACTATGGTTATGTATATTCAATAATAAAATACGGTATTATTTTTTGGGGAAACTCGGTAAACGCCAAAGATGTCTTCATCATACAAAAGAGATGCATAAGAAAAATTACAAACTCTGGTCGTTTAGATTCATGTAGACCTATGTTTAAAAATCTGAAAATTCTGACAGTCACAGACATATATATAATGGAGTTATGCATGTTAGTGCGATCATCTACAGACAAGTTCCCACTAAAAAACTCAACACATAAATACGCTACAAGGCTCACAGAAAACTTATTAATACCAAAAGCAAACAAAACAATATTCCAAAAAGGACCATACTACATGGCCATTAAAGTATATAACAACCTTCCACATAACATTAAACAAATACAAGATACACACAAATTCAAATCGTCACTAAACACTTTCCTTGTTAATAAATGTCACTACACGTTGAGTGAATACCTCACGTAAATGAAACGCCTATTTTTATTGGTATATATATTTGTATTTTTTATTTATTTTTTTCGTTGGTATATTGTTATTTTATCTGTATAAACCACATAAATGTGGTTAGCTGGAAGAAATGGGGTCTACCCATAAGCTACACCTTTTGTACTTTTTATTTTACAATAAATATTTTTTGATTTGATTTGATTTGATTTGATTTCCTTCCCAGAATTTTCTCTCCTTCCTTTCCCTAAAAACACCCTCTACACAGCATCCCTAAAGAAAACTTAAGCCCTGAGGGAATGTCGATGAACGACGTAAAGAAATTAACATCGTTAGGCTAGAAATTTAAGCTTTCTATGTAAACGTAATAATGTGTAATTAATTTTTAATGAAAAATAAAGAACATTAGCTGTCCACCGCAATTGTTAATAAATTAGGTTTACTTTTAAAATATATTCCACTGTTTAAAAAGCATTGGAAACTGGTTGGTCAGGTGGCCGACAGTCCCAGCCACATTTTGAGCTAGAACAGATGGTAGAGAACACGCGTCTCTTTATTACGATTTGTACAAATACGAGCGGGGACTCACGATCCCCCGGTTCGGAGCATGCGGAATTTTTGGATGGTTAGTAACGGAAAAGTTAAAGAAGATTTTACTAGTTACGCTGCATCACAGACGTATTGAATACCAGTTTCTTCTATTCGTGACCGCGTTAAAAGGAATATGACTATGAAGAACGTTACCCTTGGAAGACCAATTTGTTTATTTTAGTCTGATAAAACAGAATCTATACTTACAATATACGGGAATGCGTTGTAAGTATAAACACCACATATAACAACCACGTAATCAGTTTTTTTAGAATTGCTATTTTAACACACTCCAAAATTTTTTAAGATGAAGTAAAGTGACCTGACAACAAAAATTAATTCTAATAATACCACAAAAATTAAAACCAAAAACATAAGAGTACACACCATTACGTACAAAGCAAGGCGTAGCGGCCAATTCCAAAATGTTGAGAAACGTCATTAGATAAGTGGAAATGGAAATTTTAAATACTTTGTGATAGAAATGTGATGGTCGCTGATATAAACCAAAACAGTGAACATAGATAACAAATATTATGGAATTTAAACAATATAAGTTCAGAAAAGCTGAACAAGACTAGTTGTTTGGTTCTGAAACAGTTTTTAAAAACTAAATCCATATTCCCCAATAGTCCAGTCAAGGAAGGAGTTGTAGAGTGCGTGAGAAGAAACCTAAGCGATTCCTTCAGGACTTGTTTAGGGTGCTTAAGGTGGTGAACATACTAAAAGTCCTGACGTCTAGGTGATGAGCTAAGTGGGGGAGGGGGGGGGGGGGAAGGTCCAGATTTCCGGGTTTCCGTTTATATCTCGAAAACGATGCGTCGCAGAGGAAAACTTTTTTAGAATAAGTAAAAGCTCATAAAATTATCTACAACTTTTATTCTATACGTAATTTTGGAAATCCCAGCCGCTTTTGAGTTACACACTCCACAAATGTCGATATTTTCGAAAAAAATCATTTTACCTCACATTTTTCATCAAACATTCCTTCATATCTGTCTAAAATCTTTTTACTTAATAACAATTTTTACAGATTTTAACTGCATTGTTTTGTTCCTCCATAATGTTTTTGCTTGCTTGAATTTGCTCACCAGAAACCACGATAAAAAAATTAACATCAGTAGAATGATTAAAAAGGCCATTGGGAAACATTAAAACTACCAGGAGATTGGTGGAAAATATACCACCAGAACATTGTGATAGAAACGAGAAAGATGAGAAGCCACCTGTAACTACAGTATGCAATTCACAAATAAAATATATTAACGCCCTTCGTAATAGGTACAGTTAAAAAGAAAAAAAACTTACATATTTTAAAGTGATAACGCTTATTTTTATTTGACCTTTCCAAATGCAAAATAACATTTTCATACATAATTTAAAATGATGGTATGGATATTTTCAATTTCTATAATAAATTTCAAATTTTAAACGCACAAACTTCCAAATCACGATTCAGTGGCATAGCACTGCCTTACACGAACCCACACAACACACTCTGCCTTGGCACAAACTCTGTGCTTTAGTTACATTCATACATCATATCATACATACTCTTCTGATTCTGACTCCTAACACGATCCGTCTCATATATACTAATCACTTGATCTCGGTACAAACTCTGCGCTTCTGTTACATGCATACATCATATCATACATACTCTTCTGATTCTGACTTCTAACACGATCCGTCCCAAATATACTAATCACTTGATCTCGGTATGTCTTCCTCGGGTGTCACCGATTTCTTCCATGACACTTCCTATTCAAAGGAATTTCTATGTTACCATGTTAATTGCAATATTTACTTATCAATAAAAATATAATACATGTCTTAGACTGGTACTCTTTTGCGAGATGGATAGTAATAATAAATTGTAAAAAAAAAACATTTTTATCCAATGTAAGAAACCATATGTTTTGTTAAATCTTCCTTGCGAGAATATGTATAGTTGCAGTTGGAACACGACAAAGGATTTTATTCACTGTGAGTCAGCATGTGGCTGGTTAAAAATTTTCTTCGAGTAAATGAACAGTTGCAGTGCGAACATGAAAAAGGTTTTTCCCACTATGAATCTTCATGTGTCTCGTCAAACTTTCTTTTACAGAACATGAATAGTTACAGTCGGAACATGAAAAAGGTTTTTCTCCGCTATGAATCTTTATGTGTCTCGTCAAATTTCCTTTTACAGTACATGAATAGTTACAGTCGGAACATGAAAAAGGTTTTTCTCGAGTATGAATCCGCATGTGTTTCTTCAAATCATAATTTTGACAACATGAATAGTTGCAGTAGGAACATGTAAAAGGTTTCTCACCAGTATGAATCCGTACGTGTTTCTTCAAATCATAATTTTGAAAACATGCATAGTTGCAGACGGAACATGAAAAAGGTTTTTCTCCACTGTGAGTCATCGCGTGTCTCGCCAAATCTCCCTTTTGAGAAGATGAATAGTTACAGTCGGAACATGAAAAAGATTTTTCTCCAGTGTGAATCCGCATGTGTTTCATCAAATTTCCATTTAAAGAACACGAATAGTTGCAGTTGGAACATGAAAAGGGTTTTTCTCCAGTATGAGTCAGCATATGTCTTGTGAAATCTCCCTCCTTTATATCTGGGATGTCAAAATCTATATCCGTATACGGCATTTCACCCCCGCCTTCTTCATGGGACGCTGGTTCCGTCTTGATGGAAACAGTCTCTTTGAATAGATCCATGGTAGGTACTGCTTTGGTTTTCAAACGTTAAAAGTTTGGGCCTAAAATAGTTTACGGCCAAATAAATAAATCTGAAAAAGAACATTGTATCGTTTGGAAATAAATACTATACATTGTTTCGTTTGGAATATTTTGTCAAAACGAAAAAGTCGTGTGCATAACACATTAGATAATAAGGACATAATATTAGGTACCTATTAAACTTAAAGACTTGTAAAAACGGTTGACAGAATCGTCGTCAATCTTCGGATCACTCTATATTATTTATGGTTTTCTTGTATTTGCATTGAGCGCGGCCATTTAGGTACTTTAATCCATGACTTCGAAATACTAACCTCAAAATAGGTAGACGTCAAATCGACAGTTAAAATGTACTGAAATAAAATGCCAAATGGATTACCAAACTTAGGTGTGCCGATTGGCGTAAGTTAAGCTGGGTAGCGTTAGACACAGTGCAGATATGCAATCTGTAGCACAAATTAAAGAACAGTGACCGCTAAGTTTGGTTTGGAATAATGGCTGCTACCAAAATGAATAACGTGATTAATAGTGGGGAAGAAAATATCAGCATTAGAACTTACCAATAACTATCAGGAGCATGGGATGATTAATTTAACCGTGTTGGAAACAATGTAAGGGGGTATTAAGAAGAATTTGACATAATAAACAGGATGAAAATTGATTGGCAGTGTAGAAAGCGAGAAAGCGTGCTTTAACAATATTTATAGGTTATTCATAAACAATAAAATGTCATAGACAATAATCATAATTTTATAGGAGCAGGTAAAGAGTATCTTTAAAAAAATGTTAACACAGGAAGGCAGAAAGGATGGACCCCCACACCAGTGGCGTAGCGAGGGGGGGCGGGGGGCGGTCCACTCCGGGTGCCACCAAACAGAGGGGTGACACTCGACCGTGGAAAAAAATTTACGAAGGATATTGTCACCAAAGTATTGTATGCATGAACACGGTCTGTTATTTTCTTTCATATGTTCCCCGTAGAGTGCCTCGAATTTTGTGCCTAGGTCTTTTTATAGGCGAATTTAGGCTATATTTGTGGAGAAATCAGAAATTCTCTAGCCCCCCCCCCCCCCGGATATCTAGATTGTAATTTTCGATATTTATACCTATTTATTATATTTCAGAGTTATTTTTTTTAATTAACGCATGAAAAAGTTTGTTTTTTGTCATGAAAGTTAGATTACAAAAAAATAAGTGTTCTTTTAAATAGACTGAGTTAAAAGTTTGTTTATGCCAAATAAAGTAAATGTGAAAAACCGTGCACGAGTATTCGTGTTTCGCCGTTGGGCGCGAGTATACGAAAATTAAGCGAGTGGTTATAGGCACTATAATTTCCAAAGTGGGTGTTCGAATATCTGTTAACACTAGAAAGACCGGGTACTGCTCCATACCTATAAAGACCACGACCGTCACTTTGACGGCTAATCACTTTTATCAAATTGGGAGGCGGATATGAGTACCGCTGCCCCGGGAACCATTTATTGGATAACCAACACATCTGCCATAGGACACTCCATAGATTCGCTACGTTTAGTGACTTAGCAGGGGTGTCCTTGTTCACTTGGTGAGGTTTGTATGGGTCTAGGTGGCGAATACATTTACCCACTTACTGCGTAGCGGACCGGGTCGAAAGACACTTGTTGAGGGAGATACTTATCTTGTCCTCTCCAGCAGGATCTTTCTCATCCCATCGCCTTGCACCGCAGTGGGAGGGATGGATTCATTCGTCCATCACTCCTGGATACATTTACAATTTTTTCCTATTCATCTCTCACACTTTTTTTCTTCAGAGAACTTCCTCGCCTTCCTTTCCCTAAAAACACAAATGCACACATAAATTTACACAGCATCCCCAAAGATGACCTGAGGGTTTATTTCCTCGGGGCTTCCTGGAAAAAACATGTAAGTGCAAAATGCTGCAATTTTAGTACAAGCATGTGTTATGTTTGTACAATACCGAATTGTTACGTTTTTTATAAAATCGAATGCACTCTCCGCAAACGGGTTTCTTACAATTATCACATCTATCATTTATTTGATTTTTATTATATTTTTTATTAATTTGGCACTATCGTCTTTCAGTAGTTTTATTTTCCGGTTTCTTTTCTTTTTCGTTTATATTAGCTCCACAAAACGGCCCTAAGGAAAATAATTCCCCTCAGGGCATTTGTCATCTTTTGGGATGCTCTGTGGAGGGTACCTATAGGAAAAGGAAGAAGAATAGGTTCTGGGAAGGAAATGAGGTGAGGGGTGGGTGGGAAATTGGGGTTCAGTGTGTTCAAGAGTGCCTGACGTATGAATCTGTCCCCACCACTGCGGTGCAAGGCAATGTTCTGAAAGTCCTGCTGCCGAGGTCAAAAGATCACCCTCAACCGTTCCCTGCCGATCTGGCCTGCCACGCAGTTGTTTGGCAGACGCATCCACCGCCAATATCCGGACAAACCTAACCCCATGAACCCGGGCACCCCTGCTAAGTCACAAAACATAGCAAACCTCTTGGGGTGACCTATGGCAGACGTGTTGGTTATCCCAATAAATGATTATGTCAGTTCTTCAGAAGCTAACGCAGCTGGATCAACTCTGGTATTTGTATACTCTGTCCTTCTCCAGCAATCCATAAAATAAATTTGGGCGAGAGCAATATTTTTTGGTATTTTTATAAATTATGTGACAGTCACCAATCAACGTACAGATCAAGTATGAATAATACGCAATACCGAAAGAAAGAAACAGACATAATAGTACTATCATAAACGAGGAGGAATGGGTATGTTGTTAACTTGGGTAAAGAAGGTTGTAAACGAACTCAGCATTATGGCCCAAACCGTCACATTGACGGCGGCGGTCTTTGTAGGTATAAGTCAATATATCTCAAAAAGTAATTAAGACACATACCTGTTTTTTTCACCATAGTTGTTAAACCATAAATCATGAAATGTTTAAAAAAATCACACCAATACAATAATTATTAAGCAATATATTGTCACTTTACTTCGGGCTGCCGTCAAAATGAAGGCTCCGGTCTTTCTAGTGTTAAACTTTTAAGTTATAATAAGTCAGGCACGGATCGAACATCATTACATATGACTAGCAATGTTGTAGGTAGCTTGAAAACAAGCATATGGGTCCGAGTGGTTTTAAATGAAATTATGTTGTAAATGATATAATTTATTACATTTGTAAGTGCATTCCGAGAACAACAATCATTTCTGTCAACTGTGGGTTCTAAGTTGAACAAATAATGTATCTTTCCGACTGCAATAGTAAGACCGTGCCTAGCATGAGAATGGCTTTTCTCCAGCGTGGGTTCTAACGTGAACATCCATATTATCTTTCCGACTACACGTGAACGTACATTCCGTGCATGCAAATGGTCGCTCTCCAGTGTGGGTTCTTGTGTGAGATACAAGAGTGCCTTTCTGGCTGCACCTGTAAGTGCACTTTGAGCATGAGAATGGTTTCTCTCCAGTGTGGGTTCTAATATGAGAAACCAGAGAGCTTATCTGGCTGCATTTATAAGTGCATTTTGGACATGAGAATGGTTTCTCCCCAGTGTGGCTTCTAATATGAAAAACTAAATCCTTTTTTTGTCTGAATCTTTCACTGCATTCCGAGCACGAAAATGGTTTCTCTCCAGTGTGGGTTCTCAAATGCACAACTAAATTTGTTTTAAGCTTACAACTGTAGGTACAAGCAGGGCATGCAAACAATTTCTTCGCTGTGTCATGTTGTTTTGAATGCAGGTCTTTTGTATCAATAATGGACGATTTCACCGAAATGAAGTCTGTAAAAAAATTTAATTCAATGTATTCAACTGTTTTACTCATTGGAAGTAATCTGATTCTAATTTTGAAAATCCGGTTAATTCGAATAACAACAAAAAAAGTATAATGCCAAAAATTAAAAAAAAAATAAAAACTTGGAGAAATCAATGAAGAAAAACTTTATACATTTTCCAAAAAACCTCATAGAAACACATAGTAATTCAATAAAACCTAATCCATCTCAGTACAATACTCCTGGTGAGGAGATCTGAGAAAAACATCAGGAATAATCTATTATTGAATTATTTATTATTTTAATAATAAGCTGTTTGTCTCTTACAAATAAATAGATAAATAAATAATACTTATAATTTGTCATTAAATTAAAATAAAAACATTATATAAGTGGTTTATACAAAGTTGTATTGTTTCATTTTTCTATAATGGATAACCACAAAGTTATAGCTACATTCAAAAATATAAAATAAAAACAGCTAACCTTGACTTTGGTCCATCTTTTCCGAATGGACGAAGCATTCCTTTTCAATATCAGAAAAGTCTAAATGTAGTTCATAGTGTGTGCCACATTCTTGCGCATGTTCCTCTACCGCTAGAGTTACCATTTCAAACTTAACTAAACACGAATGCTGCCGAGGTTTACCGAACGGCCACTGCTTGTAGTATAGCCCATTCACACCATTCATTTATCGTTCATTTCGTGATTTCATTCCGCCTCTTTCCCTCGAAATGAACCGTGTGAACACGAAAGTGAATAGAGACAGTTCTGAATGAAGCATTCCAACAATGTTGGAATGCTTCCTTCGGCACTGTTCACTCGCAACCGGAATTTAACATCACGTGACGCGAATGATGTGTGTGAACACTCAAGTGAACAGTCTTTCACTCGCAAATTAGTCGGCCGAAATGTTCTGGCGTGAGGACGAGTAGCCGGAGCGGCTTAAACGTCAAAATGCTCCGTTTAGTTCGCTTTTCGAAATAACTCCTACACGTCTCATAAAAATCGTTGTTTCTCCCTTACTATCATAGTGAAAAATATGATCTAAACTGTATTGGAAAGAGAAAATAATGCTCTATATATTCAATATAACGATTAACCACAAACGAATACGAATGTACACTTCTATGGAACCAAAGTTTCTGATCGAATTTGAAAAAAAAATTATGAAACATTGTGAATTTTTTATGAATTATTTTTATATGAAACGATAAAAAAGTGAGGTGACAGAAACGTTTATAATTTATTTGTCTAACAAAATAAGTGTGTGTTTTTATATTTCTTTTGTTAACCAATAATTTTAGTTAGAATAAAAAGCATGGAGAGCCATTTTTTAAACTTTTAAAAGTTTATATTAAAAATTACTCTACTTAAAAAATTACGTGGTTATTTCTAATAATAAATTTTGGAAGCATATTTCATCACCTTTCCAAAACAGTTTTTAGTTTTTGGATACGTTAATAAATATTCCATTTATATGGATTTTATTGCAAGCCGAGGCCTATTTTGGAATAAAAATATTTTCATGGTGCAAAAATAGTGGTAGATATCAGTTTTCAGGTTATTATTTAACCATATGTTCATTTTATGGTGCTGAAATTTATTTACTGTTTACAAGAATCGCCAATTTCTCGTAATTTAGTTCGACGTTATCGGAAATGTCAATTGAAATCGTAAATATTCCCGAACATAGCCGTCAGCGCCGGACGAATTCCAATGCGGCCGCGACTACTCGTCGCCCGAGTTCTTAATTGTGCAAACTACCATTTTATCGAAAATGAGTTTTAAATGCAATAATGTTAACGATAAAATTTCGCATCGTTAGATAAATAAAAAATAGTTTTACGAGCCACATACAATTAATTACAAGCTTTTTAAAATGTCAATGTCCACAACAATATTCTAAAATTGAGTTCTTAATTAGTTAAACTCCTTCTTAGTTCAATCTCATTTGCCGCGAAATAAAATTTGCGGGCTAGATTAGTCAAACTCCACCAATCGACCAATCACAGCACGCCGATTCACGAATCCGCGCCGCCATGTTGCTTATTTACTTCACACTGTTTTTGTTATTGTGGTGTGTTATGCGGAAGCAAAAGGCATTTAATTGTATTACAAGTGAGTTTTTGAACAACGAAATTACAACAAAATGCCTTAAACTATTGACATAAATATACAAACCACCCACTAGATTGATAACTTCAGGCTTTTGTTCGAGAAAAATTTGGTCACTATTGCACCATCAAATTGCAATAATTTTTCGAATGATGATGATGATGACGGGGATTTGTGACGTCACACACCATAGACGAAGATAGAGTAAGCAACAACAAAAAAGGCGCGACCATAGACAATACTATTTTCTTTCGGGGCCTACCCAGTACCGCCCAAATTATTAGCCTTAAATATTATTTTAAAAATAAAACTCGTAATTACATGATAAGAATTTTATTAAAAACATGAAATACCAACAGGAAATACATATAATTAAAATATGATTGTGCGTTCCTACAAAACTACTGAATTTAAAAATTTTTCATTTAATAACAGAAAAATGAAAAACATGTACATATTTTAAACAAGAATACAATGTAAGCAGGTTATATTTCTGTAGCAAATTGCCACATGAAGACATTTTTTAAAGATAAATTACTTAACATACCTATTATATCTTTCGTCAGGTCTAAAATAAATTTACCATATTGCCAAAATATAACCAAGGTCCATGGAGACATTAGTTTGCATAAGATGTTTGATGTTTCATTCGGGGCTCAAATATGTATAATATTTATTAATGTGGAGTTTAGTTTAGTTCAGTTCATCATATTTTTCCTGAAATCATTAAAAAATCATTAAAATTAATGTAACAAATGTACCTACATTGAAAATTAAAACTCTTCAAAACAAAAACAAAAAATATTACTAAAGAAGTTATATTTTATAAAAACTATATTGGTTAACTTATGGAAATTAGTTAAAAAATGGAATTTTTATTTTATTTGTGTACATGTATATGGTACATGTATGGTATGGTACATGTACACGGTATGGTACATGTACATGTATTGTGTATATGGAAATTAGTTAAAAAATGGAATTTTTATTTTATATGTGTACATGTACATATCTATGTATGTATCTACATACATAGATATGTACATATTACATTACATTTCCTCCCATGTCATTTAATTTATGATTACTCTCATACTAAACCAAGTTCTAGGATACCTACTTACTTATATAAAGAAACCTACTCAAATGCATTAAATTTGTCTGACGTTATTAAATTTTTGTAAAATGAAAGTAAGTAATAAAAATAATAATTACCTCTGCATCATTCTCAATGACCAATGACTGATAGTATTTCCCTTAACCTCATCTAACCATCTCCAGAAACAGAAGCGAATGTATTGGGATGTGGATATAAAATGTTATACTTTTTGTAAACAAGTAAAGTTTTGTCGGTTCAGATTCCACTGAAAAATAGGAATACATTTATTAATACTGATAAAAATATAAAAAAATGTTAAAAATAAGAACATAAAGTGCAAGCGTAGTGATAAATGTGTTGTTCCTATCATCAGCGTTGATGTATAAAACGGCACAATACCCCCAAAAAATCTCTTTAATACTTTTTGCCGTGAAAATCTAAAATCATACTTGAATAATAGGTATTTTAGCAAACCTAACTCCTATAAGTAACTTGTGAAAAAAGCAAATGAAATGCTAATTGTTAAAATCTATTTTATATAATAAAAAAAACATAAGCACTATTGTCAAAATCCAGAGAGGAAATTGGGGAAGATTAAATTAATGAGATAGGTCGATGCAATATAGAAAAAAAGTATACCTTTTTAAGATGTAATCGTGATGTTCGACTGCGTCAATTACTTATTAGATTCCGGGTGGATAAATATGTTCTGAAAACGGAAACATGTACAACACCGATTAAAATACAACTTAAATAACATACCTACTTTAGGAACACTGAAATATCAACCAAAGGAAGTTTCCCACCTGTAATTTTGTTCCAATTACGGTCCTGTTCTTCCATTTTTCATTCGATCGCGAATTCCCAAAATCTATATTGACACTTATTGCCATCTTATTGCGTCGGAAATGTGAAATGCATTGTAAATGTCAAACGAAAATAAAACAGAAAAATGCAACAAAAATCCAAGATTCCTATTGGTGGAGGCAGTAGCTGGGGACCATAAACAAATCGAAGGGGACTTATGATATCACCAAAGATTCGGTTCACTTTTTGGAACGGAGTTATACCCGCCTGACTATTGACAAAAGATCATACATACGCAGCAGTGCTGAAATAGAGCGGTTAGTATTAGTTTTAAGTATCTTTATCAATGACGTTTCAGTTTTGTTTTATAAATGGCAAGGAACTTTAAATACAGCGTGTTCATTTTTCGGTTTTAACTCAGATTCTCGTTTTCGAGAGTTTTTATTGTCGAAATCAGTTTTGTTGACTGTCATTTCATTTTAAAGTTAGAAGTTCGATTCGAAATTGTCAGTATATCCGTACTTGTATGAAGCCTTTGTTTGTCATTTAAGAATTAGTCCAGTCATTAGTTTGTTGATATAAATTCTGGTGCAGTTCTGATTTTTTCCTCGTTTATGTGTTGTGGGGTGCTGATTACGAATCCGAGTTTCGTCACCAAAAATATGGTTGGGATTTGAGTTTTAGCTAAAGAATATGAAAAAAGAAGAGTTTTCCAGGATTTTTATTATAACTCAAAAACTATTGACTCCGTGAAAAATATTTTATTATTTTTGAATCACGCCGCTTTTTTTTACGTGAATACCGCACAAGAGTCCCAACTGCTCCCGTCTGGAGCCAGTGTATGTTGTGAGGCTGAAGGTAGTGGGGAGGGAAAGGAGATAGTGAAGAGGAAGGTGGGGAAGTACCTGGCTATTCAGATCTGGTCACCAAACATGGCAGAAGTCATTTCAAGCAACGTTTCAATTCTGAATGGTGGTCTTACACCAGGGCGATACTGAGAGTATCTTCCGCTCTGGAACGTGCCGCAAATATACTATATATTATTTTAAATGAATAAATTGTGAAATACATAAATTAATTTATTTTTATTTTTCTCACAAAAAAAATCAATAAATTTATAAAATATTTTAATGTGTTTCAATTATAGTTTTATTATTTTTTTTTAATTATCTTTGCATGACCTTTTCAAAGCACTCCCGTTCCCGCCCTGTTCCCCTCAGGCGTTCCCTCTGCCTTATTCTCAGATTGTTTGTATTTTTTTCACGAAAAAGCATTTCAATAAATTTTTAACAAATTTTAATGTGTTTCAATTATAGCTTTGGTATTTTTTAAAATAATTATCGCTGCACATCCATTCCCATGCGTTTCTGTTCCCGCCCCGTTCCCCTTCCACGGTCCCTTCAGGGTTCCCCTTTCACCTTCCAACCCCTCCCCCTACCGCTTCCACTTTCCCCGTCGCCCCTCCCTTATTTCACTCCCGCGACTCCCCCCCGCTTCGTTCCTTCCTTCCTCCCTCCCGGATTCCCCACCCCCCCCTTTCCCCCCTACCGGTTAACTTTGTAAAATACACACATTTTTCAAACAACTGGCGAGCCACCTAATGTATTTTTTAAATAAATGTCATGATGTCAGAGCTCACCACTATACATAGAAACCTTCGCGGTTTCAGCTGACCAAAGTTTCACCACAATCGGTTAAATTGTGTAGGAAATAATAAGATAATTTTAATGCTAATTTCATAAAGCCAGAACTCACCATTACATATGGAGACCTTCGCTGCCGTGCGTACAACAACTCCCCAAAGTTTCACCGGAAGCGCAGAAAATAATAAGGTAATTTTTATGAAAATTGCATAATGCCAGAGCTCATCATTATATACATAAATTTTCGCAGGCGTGCGCAGAATGATACCGCGTTAATGAATAGTTTAGGAAATAATGAAGGAAAATTTAATAACACCAGAACTCACTTAATTGCAAATTTAATAACACCAGAACTCACCATTATATATTGAAACCTTCGCGGGCATGCGTAAAACATCTCATGAAAGTATCATCGGAATCGGATGAATGGTACAGAAAATTATAAGGGAATATGTGTGCAAATTTCATAAAGTCAGAGCTCACCATTATACATAGAAGTTTTAGCGTGCAAGCGCACAATAACTACCCAAAGTTTCATCGCAATCGGTTAAATGGAATAGAAAACAATGAGGGATAGACAAGTTAGTTAATTTATAAGTTCTATATATATATCCCAACACGAATTGTCGATATCAAAAATAGATATATTGAAAATAAACTCATCCTGTATATAACTTGAGATGGTCGTTTGCACAATTAAGCACGGAAAATATTTATGCAGAATTTGCTCTATCTCCATTTTAGTGTGGTCAATCTCCTTAAGAATAATTTTGCATTCTTGCTCAATCTCCATTTTAAAATAAAAAATAAAGTATTAATAACGATAATAAGTCACCTTATTATGAATTATTTGAACTTATGAGACCTTATCCTTTACGTAAATAGGTTCGTCTTATACACCTATAATAATGTTTCATTGAAATAATCAAAGAAAACCTCCTCCTGTAAAACACGCAAATGGTAGTTTGGACAATTAAGAACTCGGGCGACGTACTCTCGACGACTTCGCAGCGAGAATGTCGAGTGAACTCTTCCTTCGAAGGAACCGTGTGAACACTCGGTGAAACGAGAATGGAACATTTCATCGAGTAAACCTTCATCCGAGTGATCCTTGTGACTTCAGCTAAAGTGGGTGATCGACAGGCGAGCCTATACCGCGGTTTTAAAAACCGTCGGTTTTACTCGCGGCTCGTTGGTGCTGATCCACTAGCGAGTAAAACAGTCGTATCGTAGTCGAATTGTGGTTAACATGTCTTGTTCAGAGTCTGAAGCTTTGTGTTATCTTGGTATTATAGCATACCACGAATTAAAATTATTATTAATAAAAAAATAAAATTAAAAAAATATTTAATACATTAAGAAATTTTATTAATATTTTTTTTATTAATTATTTTCCATTGTTTTTGTATTCGCTTGATTTAATTTGCCATAAACAGGGATACTCTCGGAAGCCATTTATGAATTCTACGATTAAATCGTCACTGTGGATTCACAGATTCATTATTACGTGACGTCCGTCCTTGTCCGTCCTATAGCGCTGTCGCCGATAACTGGCGGCTTGGCTCGCCGGCCGTGATCGACACGCAGTTTTGTAACGCGAGCCGAGTAAAATATCAAGCAAACATGACAAGCCACGAGCCAGGCTCGTCAACTCACAAAACCGCGGTTTTGCAATGATACACCGGCGAGCTTTACCGACGAGCCATAAAACCGCGGTTTTACTCGCCTGTCGATCAGGGCCTTTACGGTCAACGGTCAAAACCACCATAGATTCAATTCTAATTTAATATTTTCATGCATTTCATTATTTTTGCATCTTGCTAACATGGCTTATTTGCAGGGCTGGGCAGTATTTGAAATACTTGTATTTGAAATACGTATTTGAAATACAAATACGTATTTTGTATTTGTATTTCAATTACTTCCTAACAATGTATTTTGTAATTGGTATTTCAATTACCTGCTGCTGAGGTATTTTGTAATTTGTATTTCAAATACTTATGGCTTCAAAATACATTTTCAAATACATTAAGCGATCTTAAAAATGACAATGAAAAATAATATAACGTAGATAATACATAATACGTAGAGTAAAAACGCTAGAATCCTGTACTATTGTCCTATTATCCTGTGCTACAGCACTCTTACTAATGACTATTTGTAGTTTTCTTATCATTGCTTTGTATTGTACATTTTTGTATAATAGTATTAGATCAAGCACTATAGGAATAATTTGACTGAACACTAGATTATTTTTAAGTTAATTACTGTAGAGCGCACTTGAAGTTAAATAACACAAAACTGCGCTATACAAATGTCATCTATGTATATAAAAATGAATTCTTGTTTCCCTTGGTCATTATTATTTATCTTGGTATTTTATTAATTTTTTAAAGTTTTCTTATACTTTGTAGAAGGTTCTTACGGAAAGAAAAATTAAGAAAATTAAGCAGAAAATTGGAAAATTTCAGAAAACTTGATGACTATTTTAACTTCGCACGTTTGACAGTTGGCGCGTTTTATGAAATTGAATTTAGCAGGCCGCTGTTTTTTTTTGTAACAAAAGAATTGTCTATGGTTTTTTTTATTATAGATATTTTAAATAGGTACCTATGTTAGATACCAGATTTGATTGCTTGTTCTTAAAATATACAAAAATGAATATTTGTTATATGTGGAAATGAAAATTTTAATAAAAAAATTGTAATAGCTGGCACGCGAGTTGTTTGAAAACTGAATGTACTGGGACTGAATATGTGGAACGCGGAAGGGGTTTGGCGGGGAGTGGGAGAGGGGAAAGGGTAGGCGGGGAAGGTGGCAGGAGAACGCGGAAGGGGAATGGGATGTGGGAGGGGAACGGGGACGCGCGGGAAAGGACATGCAGGGATAAACAATTTATTTCTTTGTATGTGGCATTGCAACGCATGCCGGGAACCAGCTAATGTTATTATAATAATTATTATTATTATCTAATACCTAACCACAAAACTTTACAAGTGGAGCGGAGACGAGAAGTGTCTTCTGAGCAATATGATTGGTCAATTTTTGCACGTCTCTGTTTCACTCTGCTCAGCTTTGCTTCTATGGAAACGCACCCTTAGGTAAGGGCACTTACGACAATTTATTGCAACCAAAGGTTCTACCAAAACCAAATGTATTTTGTATTTTGTAATTTGTATTTTGTATTTGAAATTAAAAAATTGCTAAAATACTGTATTTTGTATTTTGTATTTTAAATACACGACTTGAAAGTATTTTGTATTTGGTATTTTAAATACACGAGTAAAAGTATTTTGTAATTTGTATTTCAATTACAGCAAGGCATGTATTTTGCCCAGCCCTGCTTATTTGGTTGAAAACTATTTATTTTATTATGTTTGTAAGAGCATGTTTTAATATTGTTTATGTTCTTAATAAACTTAAATAAAAATAAATTAATTAAAAATTTGATTTCATTTGAATTTTTGCCTACTTTGAAAGCAGAATAATTACAAAATAAATTTGTGGGGAAATCTGATCCCCAAAAATATTTGGTATTTTGAACATTAATTGCGGGTATTTTAGAACATAAGCACTGGCAACCCTGCTGAACAATGAACGTCAAGGTGACAGGTGACATTTCTCATCGTCGTTCCGTTCTTTTACCATAAATTTGTTTATTATGGACAATTTACACGCAAAACAAGTGTTTTATAGGTAATTTGTGAATTATATCGTTAACGTATACATTACGAAGTAGAAAAACCTCGTGTCATAATTTAGTGATATTTAAAAATCTGTTGGTATTTTTAATAGAACATCTTGTGCGTCACATCCAAGGGAACTACTTACTCAATTTTCAACGGAAAATACTATAGAAGGTTTGACTCTTTCTGTTATAATGTTTAACGTTGTTTATTTATGTATTTACCTACGATACATACTTAACTAACTAACCAAACTGCACATCACGCCGTTTCCCCGCAAATTTAGGCAGAGAGGATGGCTCGCCACACCTTTCTATCTTGGCAAACACTCCTTGCTTTATGCACAATCAAAATGATAATCTTAGTCTCCTTTAACGGAAGCAATCTTCCCAACATGCCTTCCATTGATGTGCTTCGTGTAACTCTAAGTGACCAGCTCAGGTAAGGGGGCTCCATCGAAGCCAGTGTTAAGTTCCAGAGTGGACGATACTTTTAGTATCGCCCTGGTGTAAGATCACCATTCAGAATCGAAATGTTGCTTCAAAGGCTTTAGCCGTGGTTTGTGACCAGATCTGAATAGCCAGGTACTTTCCCACCTTCCTCTACCGCATATTCTTTCCTCCCCACTACCTTCTACCTCACAAAGTATCCCAAATGAGATGCCATAGACTCATTGGCTCCAAATGGTTGAGACTTTTGTGCGGTATTCACTTAAAATAAGAAAATTTACTTGTAGAATGGCCAAAGTTTTATAGGTCATTTTATGGCAGATAAGTTATGTGACGAACGACACTTGCTATTTTAGCGTCTATTTTAGGCAAGCTGTCGGATTACGCAGTTAAAAAAAACATTGTCAGTCATTACAGCTGGACTGTAAAAACTGTAGAAACAACACAAGCATCTTAAATATCAAATAAAACCGTCAATAACCGCAAACAAGTCGATAATTTCGAGAATGTTTAGACTTTCGATAGTAACGCGATGATAAACCTCTGAACCTCGACACTTGTGACGTCATAATTCGTACACCAATCATGGGCCGTTTACATTTCGTTCCATTTACGCGTATTTTGAAATCAATAATTATGAGTGAAAATATAAAAATTAAATATTTTAAATGCGATAATCATAATCAGAAAAATAAACTTTAAATCTTCCCCATATTGGTACTTCCCCATCTTTCTCTTCCCCATCTCCTTCCCCTCAGCCTCACAAAATACGCAAATTGGGAATGCCATAGTCTCACTGGCTCCAGAGGGGAGCAGCTGAGACTCTTGTGAGGTATTACTATTTTTTTTATTTTTTTTTTACATTTAAACCCGCTAGTTTTATTTACTTAGGTAGTTTGTCAGCAGGTACATAATGACAACATTGGTACATTTTCAAACATTGTATACATATAATTTTATAATTTTGATGCTATATATCAATTAAATAGATTATTTAAATTACGGAAATAGTATATACATGTAAGTAGCACTAGAAGCCTTAAAAAGTACAAATGGATTTAGTATGATATGATAATATATAATAAAAAATTAGTATGTTATGATATAATAAAAAAAGTACAAATGGATTTAGTGTGAACAAATGAAAGTAAATTAAAAGTTAAAAAAAAAAAAAAAAAAAAAAAAAAATACAAGGACTTCGGTAGGGCATCAATATAAATCATCCCTATCTAATAGCCATTTCCTTAGTTTATATTTGACTTTACCATTAAAAACGTTATTATTTTTGATTGTCATTGGTAGTTTACTGAATATTTTGGGTACAATATAGTTTAGGGTCCTTTCACCGTATTTATTAGTACATTTCGGAACCACCAATCCTTCATTTTGAGTGAATCTTGTATTATGTTTATGGTAAACTCTTTCCCTGTACAAGGAGTCGGACAATATAACATGTTGAATTATAATATTATAAAACAATAATCCTCTGACAGGTAAAACATTTAGAGACTTGTATATTAATTTAGTGTCCCTTCTGTGTTCATTAGTGTACTTAGGGATTAATAATTTTGTCAGGGAGTTTTGCAATGTTTGGATATAATTTATATTAGTTTTACAAGAATGTCCCCAAGAAGTAAGTCCATAACGGATAGTTGATTCAGCCAGAGATACGTATATTAATTTTAAAGTACTTAAAGGCACAAAATATTTTATTTTATAAATCCTACCCACAATAGACCGCAGACGTTTACAAACATTAGTAATGTGTACGTCCCATTTCATGTAGCAGTCAATAGTAACACCCAAATATACATAATTTTTGACATAATCAATGGTTTCACATGAACAGGGCTGTGCAACATTTTTATGTAAGCAGTCAAATGTATGTGTGTATAACGAAGGAATTACACTATATCTGGCATGTGGAGATCTTATGTACATTATTTTAGTTTTTTTGGCATTTATTATGAGACCTGCGTCATGAGACCATTTCAAGAGGGCAATAAAATCAAGCTGCATAAGGTTCATTGCAGTAATCAGGTCTTCGTGCGATATTACGAGCGCCGTATCGTCTGCGTATACAAAATGTTTAACGAATGAAAACAGTTTACTCATAATTGAGACATATATAATATAAAGGGTTGACCCTAAAATTGACCCCTGCGGAACACCTGTTGAGATATATTTTTTTTTGCTAAATTTTTTACGTATTTTTACTGCTATTTGTCGATCAGTTAGTAAATTATTTAACAATACTAGTAGCTTACCTCTAATTCCTATTGCCTCCATTGTTTCTAATAGTTTATTTGTATCAATGGTATCAAACGCCTTTGAGTTATCTATGAACAAAACCAAAACATGTTTTTTTAAATTTAATTCGTAATTTATGTGGTTTGAAAATTCCTGAAGCAACATTTCCGTACTCTTTTTCTTTTGAAATCCATACTGGTTGGGATCTAGCAAGGAGAAAGATTCTAAATATTTGTTAAGTTTTATGGAAATGTATTTTTCAAGGATTTTTTCTAGGGCTGGCAAAATGCTTATTGGCCTATAATTTTGTATATCTGAATGTTTGCCACCTTTGTAAATTGGTCTAATGATGCTACTTTTAAGTTCATCTGGTATTACTGCTTGTTTTAAAATTACATTGATAAAATGGGTTATAACAGGCCCTAAAATATTAATATATGTCTTGATGTCAACCATTCGAATGTTGTCAATCCCTGGTGACTTTGAATTGTTTAATTTGCTAACAATAATACTTATTTCTTCGCAGGTGGCTCTGGGTAGGTACATACTATGTTGCACTACTGCCGGTCTGGCGGTCGACACTGTATAATCACATTTATGAACCATAGAGCTAACACTGTTCGTGAAATATTCAACAAAGTTATTTGCTATGTTTCTTCATTATGCGTGTTTAACATATACTTTGTGATTATTTCGTCACAACTACTTTTTGATGTGCGTCCTAATACTTTATTTATTTCTACCCAAGTTTTTTTTGCGTCTCCGAAATAATTTTTGAATTTATTGTTAAAAAAGGTAGACTTTTTTTTTTTTTTTTTTTATTGGTTTTTATATACATATACATGTAATATAATCATGAGTAATTACATTTTCAGGTTACAAACGGATTAAACTCAAATCATTAAATACTAACATGCAACATTGATTATAAACAGTACAGTACTTACATTTGATAATTTCTTTTGTAACCTTATTTCTGAATCTTTTATATTCTGATTCAAAGAATTGATTGGTAGGGGAATTCTTCCACCTTCTGTAAAGTGAATCTTTTTTTTTTAATGTATTCTAAGATATCAGAAGTTATCCAAGATTTTAATGCGAGAGGTCTTTTTTTGGGTTTATGGTACATAACGATTTTACTTTGTTCATATAAATCATTAAAATTATTTTTAATTTTACTGTATAATATATTGCAATCTTGTTCCTCAAGCAAGGTGTGCCACTTAAAATTATGTATATTTTTGTCGATTTTGTTTCGAGATAAAATTGAAATTGATTTTCCCCGTGTTCTGTGACTTTTTTACTTGCACCGTATTTAATGTTGACTGCAGTTAAAAAATGATCCGCTATAGTTATATTATTGCATACACATGAAGAAAGAGTTTCGTTTTGTTGACATCCGCTGTTAAATCTAACAAATATGTGGTCCAAACAGGAGCGAGTAACTTTTCCTGCTAGAATCGCTTCCCTAGTTACATCACAAATGCATTTGATTAAATAATTATCGGACATTATATTTTCATATGCCATAATAAGCGGGTTTTGACAACTTAATAAATCCAGGTTAACATCTCCTATAAGTAAAACATTTTCTTTGGGGCTTATAGTAGTCAAAATGTCAGATATTTCATTTAAAAATAAGGGTTTGCTTGAGTTTGGAGGGCGGTATACTGCTATGATGTTTAATATACTCTTGTTTGGAAGCGTCATAGAGCCAAGCACACATTCAAAATTATTTGTTTCTATTGATTTATGTTGAAACGTGAGTTCATCTCGAACATACAGCAATAAACCTCCTCCCGATTTCTTAGTACGGCAATAATTGTAACATTTAAATCCAGAAATATTATACAGACAGACAAGATCCGGTGTTATAGCCGTTTCACATAACATTAACACATGAATATGGTACCAACAAGTTTTTAAATAGACATTTAGTGTATTCCAATGTTTATAAATTGATCTAATATTCAACTGAACAATGTTGATATTTTCCACACTGTACTTACTATGAACATTTAGCCAATCAGAGAATTTTTTTGTATTTTCGTAATCTACCTCCTCATCTTCTTCAACGTGATTAGACGCCATAGTTGATTGTAGAAAAGTCTCTCGATAGGGCAGCTCGATAAGCAGGGCAATGGGTCCTGTCTCCGGTGGAATGGTCAGCGGCCTTTCCAAACCTGGTGCAGGTAGCGCAGACTGGCTTGGCGGCAGCACTGGGGCAGTTTGTCTTCTCGTGACCTTCAATGGCGCAGTGACTACACCTCTGCTATTCCTTGCAGAATTTAAATGCATGTCCGAGCATTTGGCACTTGGAGCAAACTGTGATTCCAATGAAATCACGCACACGGTACACACTCCAATCTACGACGACCTTCTCTTGTGTCACCAGCATGTGACGTGTGTTAGCAGGAACCTCGTAAACTCGATGGCAAGTTGAACCTGTCCGTGGACCAGCCAAATGGGTCAGTTTACAGTTTTTGATGGTACTTTCTAAGTCCTCTATGTTAGGGATGCCCGCTAGAGCACTTTTTATGAAGGCCTCATCAGTTAATTCACGCGGAACGTTAAAAAATATCACCCTTGGTCGTCACTTTGTCGGAAGCCGGGCTCTCAGGATATCCGAGTTCGCAAGAGCAGGATTTTTCAGAATCTTCTCCTGTTCCTCACGAGAAGCGGTTTGGATGATAATTCCTTTGTTGCGGATCTTTCTTACTCCGGTGACACGTACTCCAAGCTCTGATGGTCGTATGATGTCCTTAATCAATTGTTTTGTTTCCTCACTGTCCTTGGCCGTTTTTAATTTGGGGAAGACGCATATTGATGGTTTAGGAGAACCAACGCAGTGTCCAGTACGAGTGATTGGAGGTGGAAAGTCCTTCTGTTTGCGATTTCGGACGACATCAGCGAAAGTAAGGCTCGCCTCCGTGGCATCTGCAACCCTCCTCATTACAGGTCCTAGGTCTGACTCTAACATCAGGATTTTTTGTTCCAGGAGATTTTTTTCTGCCTTTTCTACGACAATCGTTCCTTCTGCCACTTTTAACTTGGCTGCGGCGGTGACCAGCTCCGCCCTCATGACTTCTCGCTCCGTTAGAAGTTGAGCTACAGAGCGCGATAAGTCAGACACATAACTGGCGATCCTCAGTTGCTGTTCCTTGGACACTTTGGTTTGCTTTTCAGCCAGAACTCCTTGAAGTGCACGAAGACTATTATGGGTGTCATTTAAAACAACAATTCCGGAGGCACAGGCAGACTCAATTTCAGGGCCATCGGAGTAATTGGATGCTTTATCATCCTGGTCTTCATCCATTATAACAGCAGGCACTCACTACTACTACTTTCACTATAAAACAGATCAAAAAATGTTTTGAAAACTATTTAAAACTTAAAATTTTTCAGGAGCAAAAACAGAACACGATATAAAAAAAGTATTTCGACGTTTTGAACTTTCTCATCATGAATGTTAGGGAACGTACCCATACTACGTGACCAACTTTTTGCAAAATTTTTAACCCCCCCCCCCCCCCCCGGTGACTAAAATCCTAAGTCCCCCGCCGCTCATTTGTACCAAGCGTGGTATTTTGAAGACCCCCCCCCTGAACAGGTCACGTAGTATGGGTACGTTCCCTTATAATTAAATCATTTGTATAATTAACACGTTTCTTTGACGGTTAATTAAGTTAAATAAAAAAAATAATAAATCTGTCTTTTGTTTTTTACATGAATACCGCACAAGAGTCCCAACTGCTCCCGTCTGGAGCCAGTGGGACTATGGCATCCCCAATTGGGATATGGGGTATGTGGGGCCTGATAATAATAATAATCTGAGCAAACTTCTGTTCCTTTCACAGTACTAATGGCAGAGAGGGATAGGGAGATGACTCCTTTTCATACAGCTGCTGGGCGTGATGGACTGGATATCGTCAAGTACTTGGTGGAGGAACGCGGTGCTGACATTAATACACTCCGTGAGAGAGGCATGTCTCTTCTGTTGTGTGCAGCCCAGGATGGAGAGTTACTAACTGTAAAGTATCTTGTTGAAAGAGGTGCTGATATCCCAGTCCTGGATTTGTCAATAGGCCCTATAGGCCGCGGCCTAGGGGCGGCAGGGTTCAGGGGGCGGCGCTCGCTCGCTTTTGTAAACCGTTAATTTTGTGTACGATTATACCTAAACAACAACAAAAAAGTCACTGTGGATAGATAGAGTTTTCTATCTATTAACCTTTAGACGCGCGGATTTGTGTCGTTCAATGCCCAACGGTCCAATACGGGACCGGTGATTGCGGTGCGAATATTTCACCAAAAATGCTTTGGCAGTGGGCTACCTTTATTAGAAATAGGTGTAGGACTTCGCATTTTTAGTAATTTTCGTGAATTTTTTTAACCCATAAGGAATATATACATATTTTATTTATACCTTGCGGTCATTTTACACATATATATTCAAGAGTATATTCTAAAATTTTCAAATATTTTCCTCAAAAAATAACGGAGATGTCAACTGCCGCGCATTTTAAGGCTCTGCAACCGGGCCCGAAAAGAAGAAGATGGAGAGATACGAAATTACAAATGTTAGAGGAGAGCGCTAACATTTACAGCGACAAAATCGATGCGAAAATTGCGAAAATGTTTAATAAAACACGACTTGTTTAAAAATAGAGCAAAAATCTCGCGGACATTATCTCAAACAGCATTTAAAGAAACACTGTGAATTTTTTCATACATATAACTTGTAAAATAACTGAAAAAAACGTGTTCATAATAATTTTTGGAGCATAGCTTGCAATTTTTTTCTATCAAGGGAATTTTATATAATTTGCGTTTCGGCGTGGGCGAAGTCTAGATATTATCTTCAAGAATAACATATATTTTTTTAAGAGATTTAAAACTTACTGTGTTTAAGGGAAATATGTAATAAATCGATACAAATCCGGGTTGCGGGCCCTTAAGGCTGTGCTACCGGGCCCGAAAAGAAGAAGATGGAGAGATACGAAATTACGAATGTTAGAGGAGAGCGCTAACATTTGCAGAGACAAAATCGACGCAAAAATTGCGAAAATGTTTAATAAAACACGACTCGTTTAAAATAGAGCAAAAAGCTCGCGGGCATTATCTTAAACAGCATTTAAAGAAACACTGTGAATTTTTTCATACATATAACTTGTAAAATAACTTAAACAAACATGTTAATAATAATTTTTGGAGCGTACTTTGCGATTTTTTTCTATCGAGGGAATTTTATATAATTTGCGTTTCGGCGCGGGCAAAGTCTAGATATTATCTTCAAGAATAACATTTATTTTTTAAGAGCTTTAAAACTTACCATGTTTAAGGGAAATATGTAATAAATCGGTACAAATCCGAGTTGCGGGCCCTTAAGTCGCCATCCGGCTAGTCAATTTGTGTAACTCCTGGAGGTCACAATTTTCATCCGAAATCAATTTTTCAAAAACATTTAGTTTTTTATTGTGTTTCTTCTATTTGAACCTCGCTTCTTACAAAAAAATCGAAAATTAATATTTTTTCGATAAATGTGAAAATTTAGTACCTGCTTATGATTTTTTACCATTCTTTTAAACGTTTTTTTGCCCCAAAAAAAATAGTTAAAATAAGGATATTGTTTAGGATTGGGGTTCAAATAGAGCGCATTTATATAAAGAAAATATGTCCTTAGTTTGATAACGATTTATCAAAAACTGTAGGAGCTAAAGTTTACACAAATTCGAAAAAACTAGTTTCGAGAAAAATGTGTTTCAAAATAAGAGTGGCAGTAAAATAGTGGTAGTTCGACCGAGGGATACTCACTCAAATGCATATAACTTTTAAATGGCGTGAAATTTTGGTTTGAAATTTTCAGAAAATATTTTTTAATAGTTCTACCATCGATTTATGAAAAAAAAAGAATTTTTGAAGCCTCAACGCCTATTTACCCCCTTAAAGGAACCTTTAGACGCCCAGTGATGCCGTACGGGACCACGGATTGCGTCGATTATGGCGCAAATATTTCACAAAAAATGTTTGGGCAATGGGTTACCTTTATTTGGTTACTAATCATATTTTGGAATGCTATTTCGGAAAAACTAAATAAAGTGAGTGCTCAGATTCAAAGCTCATCTGTTGATGTACTGACGGTATCTGATTTTTATGGATCTCTTTTCGAGTATATTATACCAGATCAAGAAAATTTTGATTATTTCGAAGAAAGTGCAATTGAAATTAGCACACTTTAGCAATATCAGGGCGACATTCAGAGTAAGATGACCCTATGAGAAAATTTTTCATAGACGAAACATCAAATGAGAATAATGAAACAACTTCCTGATTGAGATCTGAATTAGAGATAAGGCATATGCGAAGGCATAAGGCATAATACTTCAAAGAAAAAA
The DNA here is from genome assembly GCA_917880885.1 of Limnephilus marmoratus. Classification (NCBI taxonomy): domain Eukaryota; kingdom Metazoa; phylum Arthropoda; class Insecta; order Trichoptera; family Limnephilidae; genus Limnephilus; species Limnephilus marmoratus. The sequence continues at coordinate 41,302,022 of OU862907.1, read as the reverse complement.
AATCATAAAAAAAAATGGGTGAACTTTCAACACAAAAAGTCTGAGACAAAGCTCAGTCTCTTGTGCAATGATTTAGAAGATGATTTAGTTCAGAAATGGGAACACTTTCAAAGTCACATTTCCTCTAATAAGACGGCAGAGAAACCTGAATCCACATCATAACTAAATCTTTTTAAGGAAAGTTTTTGAAGAAACCATCTCTGTGCAACGTTTACCCAAACTAAAAATTATATAAAATTCCCTTGATAGAAAAAATTTGCAAGCTATGCTCCAAAAATTATTATTAACACGTTTTTTCAGTTATTTTACAAGTTATATGTATGAAAAAATTCACAGTGTTTCTTTAAATGCTGTTTAAGATAATGTCCGCGAGATTTTTGCTCTATTTTAAACAAGTCGTGTTTTATTAAACATTTTCGCAATTTTCGCATCGATTTTGTCGCTGTAAATGTTAGCGCTCTCCTCTAACATTTGTAATTTCGTATCTCTCCATCTTCTTCTTTTCGGGCCCGGTTGCAGAGCCTTAAAATGCGCGGCAGTTGACATCTCCGTTATTTTTTGAGGAAAATATTTGAAAATTTTAGAATATACTCTTGAATATATGTGTAAAATGACCGCAAGGTATAAATAAAATATGTATATATTCCTTATGGGTTAAAAAAATTCACGAAAATTACTAAAAATCCGAAGTCCTACACCTATTTCTAATAAAGGTAGCCCACTGCCAAAGCATTTTTGGTGAAATATTCGCACCGCAATCACCGGTCCCGTATTGGACCGTTGGGCATTGAACGACACAAATCCGCGCGTCTAAAGGTTAATAGATAGAAAACTCTATCTATCCACAGTGACTTTTTTGTTGTTGTTTAGGTATAATCGTACACAAAATTAACGGTTTACAAAAGCGAGCGAGCGCCGCCCCCTGAACCCTGCCGCCCCTAGGCCGCGGCCTATAGGGCCTATTGACAAATCCAGGACTGGCCTTCCGCGTCGCACTTTGCACTCCGGCCACAAATTTTTCTGGAGTTTTTCCTGATTAAAGCGAATGAAAAAATACCAAGGTCAAATAAAAAGGTCTCCATTATCGCAATAAAAAAAATACTCTTCGGATCTTCTATGCAAAGAAGCAACTATGAAGCTATTATAAATGCTTTTGTCAAATAAAAAATCCAGTGAAAATTTTTAATTCTTGTTTCATGTTGCACTTTTATTTTACAAATAATTCATTCTTTATTTCATTTTTGAATGCCTACTTAACCTATGCTTGAATATTTATTTTTAAAATAATTGTGCGTCACCTAATAAAAGCTTACAGGTGAGTGCTGATAGGTGGCAACTTCTAAGAAGGAGGAAAGGGCGGCGCAAATGAAGTGGCCTATACTAATGAAAAGTGTAAATACGGCCCTGTGATATCCACGCTACAGATGTGTTAGGCCATACTGTGCCACATTACGCGGCACTAGAGGGACATCTCCTGCTAGTAGAATACTTCCTGCAGCAGGGAGTGGACCCTGACAGGGTAGACAGGAGGGGAGAGACTGCACTAACTGTGGCATCATGGTTTGAGAGGTGGGATGTGGTGCGGCTGCTGCTGGAGAGGGGAGTGGATGTTAATGCGGATAGAGGTGCAGCTCTTAGTCATACTATATCGGGCGGTGAATGGTCTATAGTGGAGGCTTCAGTAAATAAAGGAGTAGTCATTGAAGAAAGTCGACCATATGATAGATTATCCGAATTTAAAGAAAAATATCCCAATTATGAATTTGAAAAATAATCAGTTTAACCCCTTAAGTCTAGACACTATAATATCATGTTAGTTAGAAAATCAGTCGCTTTTTATATTAATCCCTACAGCACAAGAGTCCCAACTGCTCCCATTTGGAGCCAGTACGACTAAAAAACTGGGGTATGTTGTGAAGCTGAAGGTAGTGGGGATAGGAAGGGATACGGAAGAGAAAACACATTAGAGCTGTTAACCTAAACTAAGAACATTTCTATTTTTACACATACATGCCTTCAGAATATATTGAATAATTATACCGACAACGGCAATTCACCTAAATGCTCAAAAATCTAAAAAAAAGTAATATTAAATATTTAGGCATAATTATAGATCAACATGTTAAATGGACAGAACATATTGCACAAACTGTAAACAGAATACGTAAACTTTATAACGTATTCCTCAAACCAAGAAATATTTTACATAAATCTATGCTACTAAAGGTTTACTATGCATTAGCGATTAGCCCAATCAGTTCTATGTACAATACGGAATAATAGGCTGGGGAGGAGCGTATAAAACCAACTTAACCCCAATCGAAATAGTATTAGAAGACTCATCAAAATTATTCGAAATAAACAATTAGACTCAAAAAATTCATTACAAAAATTATTAGTTTTTTTTTTTTTTTTTTTTATGTATTTATTGCAACATTTATTATAATTACAATTTTACAACAAATATATAATTTTTTTTTTACAGGTATTTTTTTTTACTACCCTTCCATTTAAAGCATTTGCTTGTGTATGGAAGGGGAGTGTACATAAATGCTATTAGTTATTAGTTATAAGTTAGTACTTAAATAATTAATTGTACATAAATATATGTGAGCTGCAGTATTTATTTGATAATGGTGTGAATTTTTTTAAAAAAAGAAAGAATGTAATGGAAAACTAAGGATATTTGTAAGATTAATTGACAGTAATTTTTTTCTTAAGAATATTTTTAAAATGTCTCTTGACAGAGAGCAGTATTCGGGTTTTATCATTAATGCTTCTGATTTCTTCTGGTAGACGATTAAAAAAGTTCTTCCCTGGTAAGTATAATGATGCTGTGCAAAAGACTTTTTTAGTTTTGGGCATAGAAAAACATGTTTAAGTCGAGTTCTGTTTTCATTTAAAAATGGATATTTATCTTTTTCCTTTATAATTTGAATCAATGAATTTTTAATATATAAATCTTTAAATGTGGGTACTTGAAATTCTTCAAACAGGCGTTCTGTTGGGTAGTCTAAGGATTTTTTTAATATAATTTTAATAATTGTCCTTTGTACAATTTCTATTGGAAGAAGGTTACATTTATACGCGGATCCCCAACTAATAATAGCGTATTGTAGAGTGGATTGAACTAAGGCATAGTAGATTAAATATAGATTTTTTATCGACAGAACATTTCTAATTCTTAAAAATATATATATTAATTTTCTGATTTTGTTTACTACTTGACATATTTGTTCCTTCCATTTCAGATTTTTGTCGATAATTACTCCGAGATATTTAATTTTATTTGTTGTTTTTAATATTGTACAGTTTGATTTGCAATAATTTTGGCTATGAATTTTAGTATTATCGTGTATGACAATGTTAAAATTTTTGGGAGCATCGTTTGGATGGATTGCAAATGGAATTACAAATGTCTTTTCACTATTTAGTGATAGTAAATTAGTGTCGAAAAAATTCTTAAGCGTGTTGATGTCTTCTTTGGCCTTTAATTCTACATTTTCCCAAGTCTTTTCACTTATTATTAATACTGTATCGTCGGCGTATGATGTAATTTGACCATTTAAATGTTGAAAAAAAATATCATTTACATATATGGTAAAAAAAAATGGTCCAAGCACTGTACCTTGCGGGATTCCAAAGCTTGAAATCTCTTGATCACTATTAACATGATTGATTTTTACCACTTGAGGGCGGTTTTTTAAGTAGTTTGTGATCCATTTAATCGCGTTGCCTTTAATGCCAATATCATTTAATTTTTTTAATAGCATCTCATGGGATATGCTATCGAATGCCTTTCTGAGGTCAATAAATATACCCGCACATTTTTTACCTTTATCTAATGATTCGTAAATGTATGAAGTTACGTTAGCAATGGCACCTTGTGTGCTGAGCGATTTAATAAAACCAAACTGGTTTTTGTGTAGTATTTTATTACTATCTAGGAAATTTACCAATTGTTTTTTTACTATTTTTTCAAATATCTTTCCTATGTTAGAAATTAGACAAATTGGGCGATAATTCGTTACTTGTTGCGGATCACCAGATTTGTAAATAGGTGAGATTATTGTGTTTTTGTAATTCATTGGAAATATTCCTTTCGTTAAACTCAAGTTTATTAAATGAGTGATGGGTTTTATTAAGTAAGATTTCATAGATTTTAACATTTGTGCCGTAATAGAATCAAAACCGGGAGACGAACCTCCTTTCACATTTTCTATTATTTTTAAGATTTCACATTCTGTTGTTATTTCAAATGTTGAAAGTATATTACGTTTCTGTAATTTTTTTTTTTTTGTTTTTCAGGGTTAGAAGGCTTATGAATATTTTTCGCAAGATTTTTTCCAACATTTGCAAAGAAGGAATTAAATATGTTTGCACATTGTTTAGGCTGTAAATTGGCATCTATAATTTTTTTATCATGTTCGATGTACTTAATATTTTGTGTTTTTTTTTGTATTGTCTATGGCCAAATTCACAGTTTTCCACATTTGTTTATGGTTATTTTCTGAAGATAATATTTTATTTTTAAAGAACTCTTCCTTACTTTTTTTAATATAAGATGTTAATTTATTTTTATATTTTTTATAAAAAATATATGCTTTTTCATCATGGGGATTTTTTAAAGTTGTTTTATAAAGTTTTTCTTTGTTTCTGATAGATATTATAAGTCCTTTGGTAATCCAAGGTTTTAAACATCTTAATTTTGATTTTATGTGTATTATTATTTCAGTTGTCGAATTTTTAATGTGTTGTGACAGGATTTTTTCAAAGTTTTTCGAACATATTTCGGTATCATCACTCTTTAAAACATTGTTCCAATTTTCCATTTTTAGTTTTTCAGAGAGAATAGTCATGTCTATTGTTGATTTTTTGGGTACTAAATTATGTTTAGTACCCAAAAAAATCAACAATAGACATGAATATAGTCATGTCTATTGTTGATTTTTTGGGTACTAAATTATGTTTTTTATGTTTAGGTAATATTATTATTATACAGAAGTAAGCATGAATGATGATCAGTTATGTTAGTTTTCCAAACAATTGATTTTAGTTTGTGAAGATCTTTAATGTTTACGTTTGCCCAAATGTGATCTAAACAAGATGGAGTATGTTCTTTTATTTCTCTAGTATTTTTATTTATGCAAGATATGAAATTTTGTTCAGTCATACAATTGATGTATTCAGTTTTGTTACTATTTTCTATTTTTTCATTAATGTTCACATTAAAATCACCCACCACGAAGCAGAGTTTATTTTTTAATTTTAATAATATGTATTTGAGGTCATTAATAAACGTAATAATACTTGAGCCATGCGTTCTATAGATAGCTATTAAATGATATATTGATTTGCCGAGTTTGAAATGTACTTCGATGCAGTTTACCAAATGTATTGGGTGTTCTATAATGTTAACAATACTAAATTTATTATTTGCAAATATTATTATTCCCGAATTTTTGTTGATATCTACTTTGGTAGAAATATAATTGTACTCCGGTAAGTGATAAGACGGTGACTCAGCGTTTGTAAATGTTTCAGTTAACACTAGGAAGTCCGGCTTTTTAATTAAATTATTTATTTTTAGAATTAGTTCATCTAAATTTTTCTGAATGCTACGGATGTTTATGTGCATAATAATTATATCATTGATGTTTTTAGAAATAATTTTGTTACATGAATCAGTACAAATACATTCATATTCTTGAATTTTAATATTTAATTCTAATTCGCTATTTAAGAAATCATCCATTTAATTAATGTATTTTGCAAAATTATATATAATTTTTTATTTTTTTTTATTCAATGTCGTAGTTTATTCTTTCTTTGGCTAATTTAAGCATGTAAGAACGGAACTTACATGTTTCGCTGTTTGTTCGGTGGTCTATTTCATTCATTTTACTGTTGAAGGAGTTTATTTCTTTCTTCTTGTTAGCTGAGTGACAGTTAGCGCATTTGGGCGGCAGTTCCAGGGATTTACACTCGGAGATGGGATGATCTTCTGAACAGTGCTTGCATGTTGGTTTATTCATTTTATTGTAGCATTTTTGTGCTGTGTGTCCGAATCTTTGACAATGGAAACATTGGGTAAGAACGTTACAATCGGTTACATAGATTCTCATGAATCCTAGATGAATTTTTTTTCTATTTATAAGATGTAGTCTCAATTCTGGATTTGTTTGGAGAATTAAGTTTTTGCTGCTAGTTTTTTTGTTCGTAATGATGGCTTTAACTTGTAATATATTTTTATCTTGGTATTTTTCACATATCATTTTGATGTCGTTGTTTTGTTCAATTATGTCTTCTAAGAGACCCTATACCAACCCTATACCAACATGGTTACTAAAAAAATGTGTCATTGTCTTAGCCCCGTTCCTAGTTCATCTTTTTAATAAATCTCTGAGCACAGGTGACTTCCCTGAACCTCTAAAGTCTGCTGTAGTTATGCCCATACTAAAAAAATCACAACTTGACCCCGATAACTTGGGTAATTATCGACCCGTTTCAAATTTACCTTTCCTATCAAAAATCCTGGAGAAAATTGCTGCTGCACAAATAACCAGTCATTTGAATTCAAATAAATTATTCACTAATCGTCAATCCGCATATAGAAGGTTTCACTCAACAGAAACCGGAATACTTCGTATGCTGTCAGATATAACTTTGGCCATAGAGTCAGGTAAGTTAGCACTTATCTCACTCTTAGACATGAGTGCAGCGTTTGACACGATTGATCATGACTTTCTCATTAAGAGATTAGAGGAAACATTTGGTTTGAGTTCCGATATTAAAAATTGGCTGGTGTCATATCTATCCAATCGCTTACAAGCCGTTAAGGTTGGAAATAAGCTCTCTAACTTCGCAACACTTTCTTCAGGGGTTCCCCAAGGATCCGTTTTAGGCCCACTTGTTTTCATCCTTTTTACAAATGATGTCGCCAAAATAATCGAGTCATTTGGTCTCCTGTCCCACTGCTACGCTGACGATCAGCAAGTTTATTTTTACTGCTCTCCAAACGAAATCAACAGTCTTAAAATCCGCATAGCTGAATGCCTAGAAGCAATAACTCGTTGGATGTCTTCAAACAGGCTGAAGCTGAACCCATCTAAGACTGAGTTTCTATGGGCGGCCACAAACAAACGCCAACATTTCATAGACAATTCACCTATTTCCATTTCCGGCAACGATATTATTCCGAAGACAACAGTCAAACTTCTTGGCGTTAATTTAGATTCAGACTTTTCGTTAAAAAGTCAAATAAATAGGACAGTAAGCACCGGTTTTTTTCACCTAAGACAACTCAAGTCAGTTCGAAGAAACCTTCCTACAGAGGCGACAAAACTATTAATTAACTCTTACGTAGTCTCGCGGCTTGATTACTGTAACGGCATCTACGCTAGTCTTCCAAAATATCAAATTGACAAACTTCAAACCGTGTTTAATGCAGCGGCAAGGCTCATAACTGGGGTTTCTAAATATTCGCATATTTCAGAACACCTTCGTAACCTTCACTGGCTCAAGTGCCCTGAGAGAATCCAGTACAAATTGTGCTGGATGGTTTTTAAATCAATCAACGAAATGGCCCTTCCTTACATCTCCGAATTATGTGTCCCGGAAAATACCGGTCCGAGACAATTAACCCTTAGATCAGCAACTTCATCTGCTAAAGGCAGACTAATAGAACCTAAACGAAAGCCAAATACTATGTTTGGAGATCGTGCTTTCGGAGTATCTGGGCCTAAGGCTTGGAATAGACTCCCTCCGGAATTAAGATGCATAACAAGCCCAACAGAGTTTAGGTCCAAACTAAAAACCTTCCTTTTTGGGCTCTCATACCCGTAATTTAAATATGCCTATTTGAGAGTATCATACTTGTATTGCCTATGATATGTCTTAATCACACTTTTCTTACTGAATTAAAATTACTCGATTCATTACACATCAATCTGTTTCTTGACGAATCAAATTTAGAAAGATCAAATCCTTATAGGTACTACTGCACCACCCACCTTTACATGTTGCTTTTACTTTCCAAAATACACTCGTCAAAGAATACATTACATATTAATATTAAAATATTTTTCAGGATTAAATAACATGTGTTCACAATAATGTCCTCTGCGTGCGAACTCTATCTAAATTTCTTTAAATGGACAATATACAGTGTTAATTTCAGACGACCTCCCAGGTAAGTATGGTCCTGTTTTCATTAAATTTTAGGCAGCATCGCGTTCATTGGTCAAAATATTGTACATATATTTTCGTATCGGTGATTAATGAACCGGTGTATGCAATTTTTAGCCATAAGTTGTTTATAATTGTTTGCCTAGCTTGTAGTTTTTTAGATTTTAGAAATGTATTATAAGTTTGTACAGCGCCCTTGAGGTGATTTTTCACAAAAACGGCGCTATATAAATCATCCAAATATTATTATTATTATTAAGAATTCTTTTTCGGTATAGTCTTTGTCAAGTCCTTTGAATATTACGCATGGATCCGTTTTCACAAGTACCTCCGCTTTATGGTTTTGTCGACTTCATTTATCTTTTCTTTTAATTTTTTTGCGTCTTCTTTTTCTGGGCATGTTATTATAATGTTTTTTTTTTGTTTTTTTAAATTCACTTACTCGAATTCCCAACTGCGATATTTTGATTTTTTGTATTTTCTCTTTTATTTTTTCAGTGTCTTCTTCTTTTAAGCTTTTTATAATTATAGGAAATCGTTTTCTTGTGTTTGTGGTATTAAGTTTTTTACTGCCGAAGAGTAAGAAAATAAGTTTTTTTGTGTTTGGTTTTTTTCTTGAATTTCACATTTTTCTTGTAATTTAGCTAATTCTATTGCCATGTGGGATATCATTTCCATGATGTTATTTATTTCTTTCATCATTTTTGATTTGGTTTCTTTAGTAAGTTTATTTTCTTCTATGATTGTATGTAAGTCACTTATGTTTTGTTTCGCCTTAGTGATGAAGGCATGCGGATCAACCGCTTCCTCCATTTTCACGGGTTATGAATTATTTTTATTTTCGGTTAATTTATATACTTTTAAAATTTGTCCGGGTTTGAAAGTGTTATTTTATTTGAATCGCTGCTCACTCGCGTCCAACACCGTTAGAGGTTGAGGCGACACTGAATTCAAAGTATTGCCACTAAATAAAATTTATCAAAAAAATGCATTATTTCAAATCCACAAATATAAACTAACAAAGTCATTTAGCACCAGGCCAGGCCGAGAACCTTAGGACAAATAATAATCCCAAAACTTAATACAACAACAGCCCAACATCATTACTCATATTCAGTCATAAAATGCTTTAACGAACTCCCTAAAGAAATACAATCCGAAAGGAATTATGCATTTTTTAAACGAAAACTTAAAAAACATTTTACTATTAACTAGATTTAGGTATATGTTACGATGTGCCAACTTATATTTCCATTACGAACTAAGTCATGTTATATCGTGCAAACTTATATTTTATGTATGAAAATTCACATTATGCTTCATTATGTACAAAAAAAATGCCAACTCGTATTTTCATTATGAATAAAAATTTTCCATTATGTACAAAAAAAATGCCAACTTATTCATTATGTATAAAAAAAGTAGTTCTACACACATCCAAATTGTAACAACTGTAAGTATGTATAGTACTGTCAATCTGATAGTGCTCCCTCTCTAAACACGAGAATTTCTCAATTAGGGAGGTATTGTTACCACTAATATTACATATTATATATTTTGTTAATTATATATTATATGTAGATATCTGCAATAATTATCGAAAAAAAGACGTGGAACGATATTACCAATGCAGCCAATCAAGACATGAAGGTTATAAAAAAATGGTTCGATATCAATTTATTATCACTCAACACAGAAAAAACTTATTATATTCCATTCTCTCTACAAGAAGATGTGCCAAATAATTTAATTAACATAACAATTCATTCCAAAAATTGTGCAAATGACGGTACATGTAATACGGACTGCGCTAAGCTAAATCATAAATCTAATATAAAATATCTTGGAATCTTAATAGATAAAAATGTTAAATGGAAAGATCATATCAATCTCACTGTGGAAAGAATAAGAAAACTTATCTATGTTTTTTATAACATACGTAATATTTTAAACAGGAAAACTATAAAAATTGTCTATTATGCATTAATTCAGTCCTTATTACAGTACGGCATTATTGGGTGGGGAGGGGCCTTTAAGGCTTCCTTACAGCCCATAATTATAATGCAAAGAATAATTATAAAAATCATCCTTAAGAAACCATACGACTTCCCTACTACAGAGATATTTCGGGAATTCAATGTAGCAACTATCACAGAATTGTATAAGAGAAACGCCTTATGCCAAATTTATAAAGAATATTTTATTCACAAAATTCACCCCTCAGATAGCATAAGCAATAGATTCAAAACTAATGGCTTAATAGCCATCCCTATGCTAAGAACAACCACGGCTCAGCACCACTATTTGTATTTAGGTGTAAGATGGTACAATATATTATTATCCAAAAACAAAATAAACATAACAGAAACGCTGAAATATGAATTATTCAAAAAACAAATTAAGTCTCTGAAATTGGATAGTGATATATTGTACCCTTAATGTAAATTACCCCTACTGAAAATTGTAATATTTAATATTTAAAAAAAAATTGTATTGTTATTGTCCTTCATTAACTATATTTTTTTCTTAATTGTGTACTTATCTAAAATAATGTTGAACTTTATTTCATAAGTTCTTTGATAATTGTTTACACTCATTGGAACATCATTATTTTTATTTGCATGTAAATACTCCTCCCATAAACACGAGCTCCTAGAGCTCAACTTATGGAGTAGTAGAATAAAATGTCAAATATTTTATAACCTACCATATTATGTAACCATTTGAAATATGTAAACAAAAAAAAAAAATCGTGAAATAAATAAAAAAAAAAAAAAAAAAAAAAAATGTTTTGGTTAATAAATAAAAATGATTAAAATCCTCATAGACTAAGAATTATTTGTACCAGTCTGAAGATGGCACTAACGAGCTGAAACCGGTTACGGTCAATAAAATTAAGTGGATTAAGTTTTATATTTGTTTTATTAAAATATATTGTAGCACTGTACCTTGAACATTGTGTGCCTCGTCTGTGGACGCCGTAAAGATAGTCGGTATTCGGAATGGGCTAAAAGTACGGTTCCAGCTTACGGCTTCAGTTTCAAGTGGCCTGTTTCTATTAATAAGACACAGGCACAAACTCACAGGGGACAAAAAATCATTCTCTTTTTTTACGTTAACTCCGCAAAGGAGGCCCTGAGGAAAATAATTTCCTTCAGGACCAATGTCATCTTTGGGTGTACTGTGTGGAGGGTCTTTTTAAGGAGAGGAAGGAGTGAACATGAATCTTGAAGAGACCCCTTTTGTAGGAGGGAGGAATCACAGAGACCGGCAAATCATTCCACAGCCGAGCTGTTAAACACAAGAACGAGTCGTAGAAGCAACCGGCTCTCATTTGACAAATGTCAATGGTGTACAAATGTTGGGCACGCGTTTGGCGTGTTTTGTGAACTGATGCAATGCTTTTGGAATTGTTTATTTTTTAAGTGTTTTCATTTTGTTGCAAAAAGGAAGTGATTTTTGCACTTTACTTTTATACTATGAGGTTGGGTTGGACCCATATGGCGTAATGCTGAAGTCGCCATCACCAACTAGTTGTTGAATTTGAGGATTTTTTTTTTTACATGAGCTACACACAGGAGGCCCTGGCGAAAATGGTTTCCCTCAGAGCCTATGGAATTCAGTGTGTCCTGGTCATCCGCCTCCAAAACACTGGGCACCCCTGCTAAATCACCAAACGTAGCGAACCACTTGGGGTGACCTATGGCAGAGGTGTTGGTTATCCAAAAAAGCATCCCGGGGCGGCGGTATCCGTTCCCGCCTCCCAAATTGATCAAAAAAGAATCCGTTTCCTAAATTTACTTGGTCAGTTCTTTGGTCGCTGGCTATAATGCTTTAAGAAGTTACATTTTATAAATATAATGCCAAATTTAAATTCTATTGTATTCTATAAAAGATTTTTAAGTAAACGGTCTGTATAGTACATTACCACACAATTATGTGCAACCAGTATATTCTATTGGTTCTATTTTATTTAGAAATGTAGGTGTACCTACGTTATTGTTTAATGTTTTGATTTTATCTAGAAAATGTTTCCATTTACATCTTTAAATTCAATGTACATGTTAAAACAAAAATATTGTGCGCCTTTGTGGATTGGGACCTCCAGCCTGTCTTACAGTGCTTGTGTGTCTCAATTCCGATTTAGGACCTCCGGATTAGGACTTATATGTATACTTTGGTAGTACTTAAATGAGGTTATTAGGTAATAGGTAACATGTAATTATATTAGGTAACATGTACCTAATTCATTTTCGGAATCAAATAATAAAAGCAAAAAAAAAATAGTTAATAATTTTTTTATTATTCTTTACACATAAACATATTTTAGGTAAGTATACAATTTTTCAGGTTTTTCGACCGTCACACCACACCAGGCACATGCCCTTATTATGTTAGTCAAAGTATTTATATATAATTATTATATAATGTAATGAATGCTAGTTCGTTTTAATATTCATTTAATTATTTTCTCTATTTATTTAAGTTAATTTTCTGAATCCAGATGGATTTTAACGAGATAAGGGTATGATACTGAAACACGGTTATTATATAAAAAAGATAAACATAATATGGATGGTAGGTATAAAGGTAAGTTTACGTGAAAATAATGTATTACAGTAAAAGAGAAGGTTTTTAAATTGTAGGTGACGTAGAAATAATAATATAAAATTTACAGGTGACGTATGACGGTCTGATTGACTGCGATTAATGAATAATACGTGACTGAGCGCATGTTACAGAAATAGAAAAAAATGAGTTTGTACATTATAGATAAACAGAAGGGATAGATAATTTATATGCAATATCTCCTGTGCGAAGATCGTAAGATGTAAAAATATGGTACATTAAAATATTATTCAGGTACGTAAAAATATTATTCAGAAAATAATGGTAAACTTGAGTAAGTATGTCGATATTTGAGGTGCATTAGCTAGGAACAAGTGCGTGATGTGGTAGTTTGTTCAGAATTATTTTCGTAGAATAATATATTTTACCTTGTTCGATTAGGTACTCGTACCTTGGATTCGGTGAGGAGTTCACAACGGCTTAATTCAGAGTGCATAATTTTGAACAAAAAAATTTATTTTTCTTCTATTTTCTATGGGATGCGATTTAAGCTTATTTAATAAGGAGAGAGAAATTTAATAGCGAAGAAGATTGTGTAAACAAAAGTTTTCGGGGTACTGTACATGATGCCCATATTATGCTTTAATCTTGCTACCCCTTACACCGCACTGCCTAAATTGTTCAGCCGTTTATGTCATAAGTATATATAGCATGAAATTAAAATAAAAAAATAAAAAATTATAAATTAAATCAAAATTTCTGAAACATTAATTTGCAAACTTGTTAAATTAAAAATGTAATACACATTAAAATGCAAAACCCATTTAAGTTGAAATTATAAATTACACAAATATAAACTATTCGAAATAAAGCTTTATAGGAATTTAGGAAGGTAACAACATCAAAATATCAACCACATTGCCCAATAATCTATCCGAAGGTTTATTAGATAAAATAAGAATTACAAAAACATACATCAGATGTCATTTATTCAGATAATATTTTTTATATCTTTAATTTAACAATATAGAAGTTTAACCCTAGCCAGTAGAAATAAAAAAATAGGAAGTTAAACTGAATCATAGTAAAATTCTCACAAGGATTCGGAAGAATGTTTACTTAAAAACTAATTAAAAGTAAACAACTAAATTCTGTATTTTAATCGACATTCCGCTACTGTTACTAAACTCTTAATTAAAAATATTTTCAATGTGTAGTATGAAGTTAATATGGTGTCAAAAGTTACACCTAAATCACAAATTTCAGAAACAGATTAACATTGATGTTATTTATAACTGTAGGCATAATTAACTAAAATCAGAGTTTTTATGTAAGTAAGTGTTGATCTGACGATTGTGAAACCATGCTGTTCAGGACATATGCTCTTTAATTGAGCCAATTATTTTATCCAAAAGAAGCTTCAAAGTTATGAAATTCTTGATAAAATGCAAATCAGTCTATAATTGGTTACTTCCATTTTATTCCCCTTTTTGAAGATCAGTGGTATATCACTATTTCCATAATTCACGAAATAATTTTCGATAAAGAATGACTGAAGGGGGTGAACAGAAGATAAGCATGAACGGCAACACGCTGCTGTAAGAGTAAATGAGGAATAATATCAGGACCGATATTATTATTAGGGTCAATGAGACAAGTTGGTTTAAAAATGCGTTAATTTCAATGTGTACATGCGACACATATACTCTAAAATATATACTCGTAAAATGGAATTAAAGAAAATATTTATCGCTAGGGAAGAACGAACGAATAAACTTTTTTTAAGAATTCGTAACTTAAGTTTTGAAAGGAAACAAGTCCAATCTTTTACCAAAGTGATTCGGATTCATAGAATCAAAGAGAATCAGAATATTCCGTCATTATAAAAAATTTTAAGGAGACTAATTTGGAATATCGGAGACTTCCGCGTAACTTCAGATCTAATCGATCACTGCTAGTTTCAAGCGAACCTTAATTTTTTTAATGATATCGTGAATTCAATTCAATTCGTGACCAAGAAAGAGTGTCTCTTTAAAAATCTCAGTAGCGGTCGAAATACGAAAAAGGTCTTTCTCCAACATTAGTTCACATCGTCTTTTTACATCTCTGGTTTAGAACAGGAATAACTGCACTCGGATTATGAAAAAGGTTTTTCTTCACCGCGAGTCAGCTAGAGGACCGTCAGACAGCCCTTTTGAGAACATAAATAGTTGAAATCCGAACATGAAAAGGGTGGTTTTCTATTGTCAGACGACAGCATGTGACTCGTCAGTTGGCCTTTTTGAGAACATGAATAGCTGCATTCGGAAGATTAACATGAATCAGCATGTGATTCGTCAGATTGCCCTTGTAAGAACATGAATAGTTGCATTCGGAACATGAAAAAGGTTTTTCTCCACTATGAGTCAGCGTGTGTCTACTCAGATGGCCCTTTTGATAACATGAATAGTTGCACTCGGAACAAGAAAAAGGTATTTTTCCACTGTGAGTCGTCAGCTTGTGGATCGTCAGACTGCCCCTGTACGAACATGAATAGTTGCATTCGGAACAAGAAAAAGGTTTTTCTCCACTGTGAGTACGCTTGTGGATTGTCAGACTGCTCTTTCTAGAACATGAATAGTTGCACTCGGAACAGGAAAATGGTTTTTCTCCACTATGAATTCTCTTGTGGATTGTCAGACCGCTCTTTCGAGAACATGAATAGTTGCACTCGGAACAAGAAAAAGGTTTTTCTCCACTATGAGTTAGCATGTGGATTGTCAGAATGCTCTTTCGAGAATACGAATAGTTGCACTCGGAACATGAAAACGGTTTAACTCCAGTATGCGTGCGAAGGTGACGTACATAAATATTCCTTTGAGAGCAGGAGTAGTTGCAACGAGGACAAGAGAATTGTTTATCATCATGATGCGTCTTCAGATCTGTCGACAAATTTGAAAAAGAATACGGATTAAAATAATTAACACTTACTTCCGGCGCTAAGTGGAAACAATGAAAACCGTTAATTGCTAAATCTTACAAAGAAAATGCATTTTACCTGCTGTCTGGTTCGTTATTGTAAGACGCTCTAAGCATTCTTTTTTAATATCCGAGAGGTCTATGTCAATTTCCGTATAAGGAAAACCCCCTTCATCTTCTTCTCGGGATCTAAGATCCGCCTTGATGGCAACTGTCTCCACATTAGTGCTGCCTGCAAAAATAAAACGACAATATGTACAGTGATAAGTTTTCTTTATTCATTGAATTGTTTATTACATGAATTTGGGATGTTTCGACCACTATGCTAGGCACATGCCCGTATAGTGGTGCTCGATTACACAATAAAACATTTTATAAAATTGAACTTAAATTTGAAAGATTAAATATCCTTATCATTTAACATGCATTGGTGGGGATTTGGATAAGAAATTTAAGGCCAATATAAGGTAAAAGGGCCGATGCTTCAAAAAGGACCCTTCTCGAAGAAGTCAATGGAAAGGTTTTTATTTTCATTACAAACATAAGTATAACGTGTAACATGGCCCAAATAAACAGAGGTAAGAACTTGAGGAATCGGGAATTAATTACGAGAAATACAATTAATTAAAAATTCCAAATTAAACTCGGTACATTTTTAATAAATTCAATGGAACAAACTAGCTGTTTAAGTACTCTCTGTATATTGCAAACATTCCTTCTCCATATCTTGGAGATCGAAATCTATATCCGTATACAGTATTACACCTCCGCCTTCTTCCTGGGGCCCTGGTTCCGTCTTGATGGAAACAGTCTCAGGATTTAGTAGATCCATGCCACTGCTGTGGTAGCCTTTAGTTGATTCAAGCCAAAACAAAAAATCGTCAAACACATAAGCCTTGAATATTTGGTTTTGCTTGAAACATTTTGCCAAAACATTAAAGACATATGTATAATTCATATTTTGAAGCAAGGATAAAATAATTATTCTGACTGTGTTTTAAGCTCGCCATGAATAGTGGGCATAACTCTATACAACTATACAATGCATACAATATTTATCTCTAACGATAAACCCGGTATTACCTTATTTTGGATCAACCAAATCGCTTTTAACAGAAAATCGGAAATACGTGCTAATATAACATGAGTAGGTATTTAAAAACTGTATGCTGCCAATATTATTTTGCGACTTGTTTATAACAACCAGCTCCACCTAATGACGTTATATAAATAGACTTGCCATTGTCTCACAAACTCAAGATATAATGTGGCAAGAAAGCAACAATCTTTTGTTTTCAGCGATTGTCATTATCTTAATTCAAAAGTTATTCATGTATGATAAAGATTAACCCTTTAATCCTAGAAAGATAATCTACGTCAGAGAGACGTAAGCGATACACAAGAAATGCTGTATTTTTTTTATTTCGCAATGCAGCGCGCTGTCTATCTCAGTTTGCTCCGTTGCCGAGCAGAGCTTGCGCGGGGCGCTCCGTCACCACGGTAAGTACAATGATTACGGAGAAATACATAAACCCTAATCTGAGAGACGTATAAAAACAGCACGTTCCTGAGTTGGCTGGCCATATGTTTGACATTTATTTTTATTCCTTATTATAAGCACCCACTAACATCCCAAAGCGGTCTGTCAGCAGGTTAATTTCCCAACTTTACCTCATGGAGTCGTAATTTTAAACCCCTGTAAGGTATTGGCCAAAGTCACAAGTGCGCAATGAATGGCAACAAAGCTATAGCGTTGTGTTCACGAATTGGTCCTTAAAAAATATTACTATTAGACATTAACCTAACCAGCCAGAAGAGTGATGTACCCGATTCCCAAGGTCCACCTTATTAGTGATATCTCGATATACAATTTCAATAATATTTTTGTAAACCTTCAGAAAATAGCAACGAAAATTTTGCCATTTTTTGTTTCCAATATTCATACTTAGTAATATTGAAAAACATTGTTTTTAACAAATTTTGATACAAATCGCGTTGCCCGCTAGTATTTTGCAAGCGTTCCGGTACCATTCTTCTTGTCTTCTCTTTATGTTCCCGTACAACAGATATTAAGGAGCGAGACAATTATTCTGTTTGCGCACATTCCGCCAGTTACATTCCGCCATTTGTTGTTTGGAATATCGGCAGTCTCGGTCAGTTTCCATCTTTTTGCAGAGCGAACGTGTAGAGTTTCTGAGGTTCTTAAGTTCTTTTAAAAATATGTACATTTTATTTATTGTATGGGCATCACTTAACATTCAATTTTACATGTGTCATCACCGCCACCTCTCCGAAAATATCTTGGGACCGCTCCGAGAATTTCCGAGCGGAACATTCCGTTCCTAGCACTCGATCTAACCGCCCGTTCGCGTTGCATACCTCACTACCCGTGCCATACGCGAACACTAATAGTGTAAATTATTAAAATCTTAAATAAATTGTTAAATCACTCAAATAAGAGTCCAGTGTCATCAATCACCATCCCGTATAATCTTTGAACACAGGGTCGCGGCCTGAAAGTACCGCGACCTCCAGGAGCCCGAATATTCCGCATGGTTAAGTATATGCACCCGTCTGCTGCAAAGACGGAGCACTGGTTAACATCCTCCATCAGTTTCTCAGCCTCTGGAACCAATTCCACATTGGTAATCCCTGGCCCTCAAAACGACTTTCACAATTGTTTTCCCATCTCCTTTAATTCTTTTACATAATACTTTATGTACGGATTAAATAATCACGGTGACATTACGCAGGCTTGCTTAACATGTTTTTTGATGTCCAATCATCCCGTAAAACCACCGTTCACCCTAACATAAAACTTCCCTCATACAGAAACGCAATTGCCTGCATGAGATATGTATTCACTCTTTTCTTGGACCTTCCATAGCTGTTTCCTGTCGACTCGGTCGTATGTAAGTAGCAATAATGTATCAATATTGTTCATTCAATGCATTATTTTCTGTTATTTTTATTAGATCATAAAATCATTAACGTCAACACAGGCTTGTCCTGGCAAGGTTCAAATATGAAATGTAAACAATAATACAATGTAAATAAACAAAAAATCATATGACATCACAAATAAACTAAGGAAAAAACTTGAGGAACCGGGAACTTACCGTGAGCTATATAATTAAGTGAAAAGCGTGCTGTAATGTGGTACCTAGTTTCTGGCAAAGACGCATTTAAAGGTAAATACTTTTTTTTTACATTAGCTCCACACAGGAGGCCCCGATGAAAATAATTCCCCGCAGGGTCTATGTCATATTTGGGGATGCTGTGTGGAGGGTCTTATAAGGGAAAGGAAGGAGAGGAAGTTGTGGGAAGGAAAAAGGTCTGTGGGGTGGGTAGGAATCTGGGGTCGGACGAATGAATCCATCCCTCCCACTGCGGTGCCAGGCGATGGGTTGAAAGTCCGGCTGGAAAGGTCAAAAGGCCTCCCTCAACAAGTCTCTCTCGATCCAGCCCGCCACGCAGCAGGTAGCAGACGCATCCGCCGCCAAGACCTGGACAAACCTCACCCTAATACTACTTGTTTCGAAACAAGGCTACGTCACCATGGTGAATTTAACATCCTACATTTTATTTAATATATTCAAAGAAACTCACTGGCTGTTTGAGCACATTCCGCATATTGCAAGCATTCCTTTTTAACATCTGGGAGGTCGAGGTCTATATCTGTATACGGCATTTCATCTCCACCTTCCTCTTGGGACCCTGGTTCCGTCTTGATGCAAACAGTCGCAGGATTAAGTAGATCCATGGCACTGCTGTGGTATCATTTGAATAAGCCAAAACAAATATACCTGAAACAGAACATTGTTGTAACGGAACTAACTTTGTATAAGGTTGGAATATTTATTATTATTTTTAATTGTAAAACTAACGTTTTTAAGACAAGATTTTTTATGCATAGCACAAAGGGTAACAATTATTATAAGCAATAATTATCAGCCTGAAACACTTTGTCTCGACGCCACCTAGCGAGGGATTTAACACTTACAATGTTTCTCTCACAAAAATAAAGTTGGTTGTTTTCAGGTGGAAAAAATATAATAAGCAGTAATTGTTGAATGAAACACTAGCATATATTGAATCATTTGGCGGGTACGAGATAAGCCGCCATAGCTCAGTGGTCAGAGCAATCGACCGGCAATCGAGAGGACACGGGTTCAAGTCCCGTTGGCGTCATGTATCTTTTCTCGGAAGATTTTTCAATGTGGATGAGTGTTTCAGGCTGATAATTATTGCTTATAATAATTGTTACCCTTTGGAATATTTAGTTTAAAATATTCTGCCACACTATTTTTTTTTTTTATAAAAGATACAATCAAAGATACAATTATTTTGTTTTGTAGTTTTAAATGTTCGCATTTTATTGCTTCTCCCAGCTTTTTATTATTGTTTTCTAAACTTTGTTTTATTTTAGAGTCTTTTACAGTTGTTATTTTATTAATATCGATTCTTATGTCTTCTATAAATTCCTCCATATTGAGGTTCATTCACTCGTTCGGACGAGTGGTTATTGAATTTGCATGGCTTATTAAAAGCAAAATACAATAAAAATAAAAATTAACATGTCTTTAAAATTTTGGCATGCTGTTTTATATATTTTCAAAACACTTTTTTGATACTTCCGGGAGGAAATTATGAGGTGGCAAAACACCCGGCGATAGCGCGCGCAAAAATACACAGGACTGCACCGATTGTAACGACCCAGTTCACTTTTTTATCATACTATTAGCAATGACGTTACATACTATATTAGACGAGGGGTAGAAATCTCAAAGTGGGAAGACAATCGCAAGACAATTGTACCGGTCTCGATATCTAGTACTTTAGTACTAAACTGCTACGCGTCGAGTAAGGTTGCGTCTTACCAGTACTTACCAGTAAGTAGATTGCATTTTAAAAAGTGTCAAAATGCCCTCCTGTGTGAAGAGAAAATGTTTCAATTACACTGCAAATAATAGTAAAGGCGAAGGAATAACACTTCATTTGTAAGTACACGCAAATTACTTAATATTATCGATTATTATAAATATTACAATAAATTTTCATGTTTCCCGCTCGCGGTTTTACACGTCATTACGAGACAGAGAACGTTGCATCAAAAAGTAACGAGCATAACAAAGACAACCTGCTAACAGTAGGTCGGTTCACACAGCGTCCCGCACAAGTTTTCTTCTATTGGGAAAGATGGGGTAAAACGTACACAGGGTAAATTAATTTAATTATGTTTGAATTGTCATAACTCATAACGCTCGAACCGAGCTTCCTTGCTGACAATGACAAGACACTATAATTTAATATACGTAAACACGCTAGTTGTAGTTAGGCTCTATTAATAATTATAATTTACGCTGTGACTTTATAAACGTAAAATGACAATTATTTGAATATACATTTATTATGACTTATCAAATATGAATTTTAGGTTTCCCCGTGATCAACTACGACAGAAATGGACCACTGTTGTTCGCATTCAAAGATGCGAACATGATTGGACACCTTCGCTTTACAGCACAATATGTTCAGTTCATTTCAATAAAGACGATTTACATACCACGGTCAAAGGAAAGCGTTTTATAATGTCGTTGATGAAAATTGTAAATAGATTTGTATACTCATTTGAACCTATGACCTGTAGTGTATAATAAAATATGTTTTTACAATACTACTATAATAGTACCAATATTGTATTACTATATATAAATATAATAAAAAAAATATTTGCCCGTGTGTCTTGTTTTACCCGCCTTTACCCTCCCCTGTGCGTAGTGTAACCGAGTGAGAGTATCTTGTTATCTCAGTCACACCCGTGATGTGAAAGCAGTATTCAGCGAAGAAATTAATACGCCGCCCGCTAATGTATCCGTGCCATTCATACATACACATTATTTGATTGTCTATCTTTATCACACAGGAATAAACTTTTGAATTAAAGAAATTATTGAAAATCGCGAAAACAAAAGAGTGTTCCTTACTTTCCACATTATATTGTGAGTATGTGAGACTATAACGAGTCTATTTATTTTATATAACGTCATTGACTATTAGTTTGATTATTGTAGAGGCATTCCAAATACGTTTGACGTTTCATGAACCTATACATACACGACAATGAAGTCGATATAACAAAATAACAATAAAGACATCATAACGCATAATCGGTTTAACATAACAAGTAAGTATATAATTGTGACTGTATCTTGACCTTGAAGTTAAGACCTTAGAAAACGTTTGAGAAAAATCGATGGACTACTTTAAATATAAAGATAAACCGGTATTATCGTATATTGGATCCGCCATCGCGCTTTTAGCAAACAATTGGTAATCCATATTTCAATCATTGTCTTCGAAACACGAATCTAAGAATAGATGTCAAATTGGTAGTTAAAACGTTCATCGAAGAAAATGCCAAATGGATTTAATTAACGGTCACAGGTGTACCGATCGGCGTAAGATAAGCTAGGTCACATTAGACACAGTGCAGTTATGCATAAGCATGCCATAGCTCAAATTACAGAACAATGGTCGCTCAGTTTGGAATGAGGCCGCTACTAAAATTAATGGCGATGAATATAAATATAACAGCGTGAGTTAAACAGAGTTTGGAAACAAGATTAAACGCATAAATAAACCACGCACTGATTAAACGACTAACGGTGACGTGTCGACAAAATGCATTAGAAGTGAGTCGTTCGCGAACGAGTCGGCTCAGTGAACCGGATTTTCATACTGATCCGTAAGATCCGGTTCCCGAAGAACGATCTTCACGGTTCGCGGATCTTCGCGAACGAGTGAGCCGGTGAGCCAACTGACCCGCCAGATCCGGTGAGCCGACTGAGCAACTGACCCGTGAGATCCGAAGACCCGACTGACCCGTGGGAGCCGAGAGCAGTGTATCGTTCAACGGATCTCGCGGCTCGCGGGTCACTAGTCACTACTGATGTACTGATGCGGATTGCTCGTTCGTTCGTTCGTTCATAGCCACTCTAGTCAGCGACGCAGAAAGGTAAAATATGAAAGTAAGGTAACGGTTTACAGTTCAGTTCACTATGATACTTTTCTACGCGGTGGCGTACCTTTGCTGGTCAGTGTGCGTGCGCCGTGCATGTACTACCGAAATACAATGAATATAATAATAATATCGGAATTCAAGCGTGTTTGCGTGCATAAAACGTCAGTCGTGACGTCAGCGCTCCGGCCACATTATCCTTTGCTGGGTAGTGTGCGTGAGCCGTGCATGTTATTACCGAAATACAATGAATATAATAATAATATCGGAATTCAAGCGGGTGTGCGTGCATAATACGTCAGTCGTGACGTCGACGCTCCGGCCACATTATTTTGTTTATTATATCAGGATAAGTTATATTATTATTATGCTCATTGTTTATTTTCAGTAAATCATTCATTGTTTATTTTCAATAATTCATGCTTTCTAAAAATCGTTAAAAAAGTAAAGTTGGTGTTGGTTTCACACCAAAGATCAAAACTCAACTAAATACAAAGGATTTCATTTTTTCATTCAGGGATACAAGAATCCGATTAAAAAGGGAACCCCAAAATATTGGGGTTCCCTTTTTAATAAAGTGTGGAGGGCCGAGGGAGGGGACGGGGGAGATGGACCAATTCAGTCGTTCATTCGAGCCGGTTCACTGACCCGGATCTTTTCATTGAACGAGACCCAGTGAACCGGCTCGCTCAACTGAGACGCTTTGCCCGCCTCTATAATGCATAGGTTATGCAGAGACAATAATTAAGTCATAGACAATAAGACAATTAATGGTAAGCCCACACTGCGGCCAACGTTCCAACTTCAAACGTTTGGACGATCGTGTGGAGGGGTGTTCGTGCGTTGGAAGTTCGAGTTGGAAGGTTGGAGTTCGAGTTGGCCCGGCCAACTCACACGAACCAGCCTGCCGCAGCTGTCCACGCATCGGTCTGCGAACGGCGGGCGATCAAGACGCGCGTGCCGCGTACTATTAAAATGACGATATTATTACGGAGAGTGGTATAACAATTGTTTGAAAACATGTCGTGTATATATAAGTATATGATTATACATTATACGTACGTAATAATTGTAGGCAACTGAAAAAGATACAGTGTAGCTACAGCTGTTCTATGTCCGCCATTTTGGAGTTCGGAATTCAGGGTTGGAGGGTTGGCCGCAGCCACCACACGATCGGCCAACCTTCCAACTCCAAACTAAGTTCGGAGTTGGAAGGTTGGCTTCAGTCTGGACGTAGCTTATGACTATCGCTATAATTGCTCTGCGTTTATAGGGAAGTTGCCATCGTATTGGATCGATTCGATCATGCATGCTTTTATTGCGGACTTTCTCAAAAACATTTTTTTTTTAATTATTCTCTATTCATAAAAATATTTTTAAACGATTTCTTTAATTTCCAAAAGCTTCGTTATTTCAATACGTCAATTAATTAAGCTAGCAATTTTGAATAACGAACGACATACCTTAGATGCAAACATTGACAGCTAAGCGAAACGTATAGTTTGGCAAATAAGTGTAGAAATTTAATCAATTGGAACTAAATGTTTTCATTACTATAGCGACAACGAATTACTTGCTTTACTCTGATGTTTCCTATGGCTGTCATGTTATCGCATATTACGGTTGATTTGTTGTCATAAATCTGAGTAGAAGATCGCTGATTTCATAATATTTTTATTCATTGTTTGCCCGAATATAAGTAAAATGAATAAACCATTACACAGTGATGCAAGGGGGATTATATTCTGCGTTTTTCAACGCTGCCTAGCAGAGTATCACGCGAAGAAGGTTCTCTCTAATTTAGAAGATGTTTACAAACGAACTACAGAAATTACTGGTACGTAGTATAGTTTGTTTAATAAATTTCATTAGTATTACAAGATTTATGCCAATTTTCGAGCGATTATAACCATTACAATCTGGTTTGAGGTTATGTTTGAAAATTCGAATTTGACACTATCATTTGACAGTTCATGTGAAGCCACAAGAAAAAGGGAATAACTCAATTAAAAAAAAAAATAATATATGCAACTTCTTTAAATTCATGGAAAAGTAAATTTTTCTTAATTTTCTTCTTCTTTCTTAATGAATATTATCTACTGTGTTTTTTTTAAATGCCTTCTATAATAATAATTTTTATGATGTTTTTCACACACAGGTAAATCTCAATCAACGGTAAGGCGAATCGTCAAGGAAGGGGAAAAAGCAGATGGAAAAATTGAAATACCGGGAAAACGGAAAATGGGGCGCCCTAAAAAGAGTTAGATGATTTTGATATTTGTGCCATTCGTCAAAAAAATAATTTTTTTACATAGTACGTAAAGAAGTCCCAACTTTAAGAACTTTACTAACCGTACTCAAAAAAGATATTGGATTTGATGGTAGCCAGGAATATTTACGAAAAAATTTGCATTTCATCGGCTTTGTTTATAACTCTTGCCACTTTATTTTGAATATTATCTTTATAACTTTGTAATGTTGCATGATAAAAGTATAATGCACTTAATTTTCTGATGTTAAATTGTTTGAATAAAATTTCTGACTAATGTGAGTAGGGTTTTTTTTAAATTGTTTTTATTATTGGATATGATTTTAGATTTTCACGGCCAAAAATTTTATGGTTATTTGTTTTTGGGGTGTTATGCCATGTTGCGCTACCTCCTCCTTTAGCCAACGTTTCGGACAGCGTTACAGTGTCCATCATCAGGGCAGATGTGTAAATGTTAGAGATGAAATGTGTGCTTTAGTACTTGTTTTTATTATTATTTTTTGTGATATGTTAATTGTTTGTATTTGATTTGTATCTTCCCATCCTATAATGCCGTATTGATATTATTATTATCACCGTATAACCAGGGCTGGGCAAAATACATGCCTTGCTGTAATTGAAATACAAATTACAAAATACTTTTACTCGTGTATTTAAAATACCAAATACAAAATACTTTCAAGTCGTGTATTTAAAATACAAAATACAAAATACAGTATTTTAGCAATTTTTTAATTTCAAATACAAAATACAAATTACAAAATACAAAATACATTTGGTTTTGGTAGAACCTTTGGTTGCAATAAATTGTCGTAAGTGCCCTTACCTAAGGGTGCGTTTCCATAGAAGCAAAGCTGAGCAGAGTGAAACAGAGACGTGCAAAAATTGACCAATCATATTGCTCAGAAGACACTTCTCGTCTCCGCTCCACTTGTAAAGTTTTGTGGTTAGGTGTTAGATAATAATAATAATTATTATAATAACATTAGCTGGTTCCCGGCATGCGTTGCAATGCCACATACAAAGAAATAAATTGTTTATCCCTGCATGTCCTTTCCCGCGCGTCCCCGTTCCCCTCCCACATCCCATTCCCCTTCCGCGTTCTCCTGCCACCTTCCCCGCCTACCCTTTCCCCTCTCCCACTCCCCGCCAAACCCCTTCCGCGTTCCACATATTCAGTCCCAGTACATTCAGTTTTCAAACAACTCGCGTGCCAGCTATTACAATTTTTTATTAAAATTTTCATTTCCACATATAACAAATATTCATTTTTGTATATTTTAAGAACAAGCAATCAAATCTGGTACCTAACATAGGTACCTATTTAAAATATCTATAGTAAAAAAAACCATAGACAATTCTTTTGTTACAAAAAAAAACAGCGGCCTGCTAAATTCAATTTCATAAAACGCGCCAACTGTCAAACGTGCGAAGTTAAAATAGTCATCAAGTTTTCTGAAATTTTCCAATTTTCTGCTTAATTTTCTTAATTTTTCTTTCCGTAAGAACCTTCTACAAAGTATAAGAAAACTTTAAAAAATTAATAAAATACCAAGATAAATAATAATGACCAAGGGAAACAAGAATTCATTTTTATATACATAGATGACATTTGTATAGCGCAGTTTTGTGTTATTTAACTTCAAGTGCGCTCTACAGTAATTAACTTAAAAATAATCTAGTGTTCAGTCAAATTATTCCTATAGTGCTTGATCTAATACTATTATACAAAAATGTACAATACAAAGCAATGATAAGAAAACTACAAATAGTCATTAGTAAGAGTGCTGTAGCACAGGATAATAGGACAATAGTACAGGATTCTAGCGTTTTTACTCTACGTATTATGTATTATCTACGTTATATTATTTTTCATTGTCATTTTTAAGATCGCTTAATGTATTTGAAAATGTATTTTGAAGCCATAAGTATTTGAAATACAAATTACAAAATACCTCAGCAGCAGGTAATTGAAATACCAATTACAAAATACATTGTTAGGAAGTAATTGAAATACAAATACAAAATACGTATTTGTATTTCAAATACGCAATAAACGCCCACTTAAAATTTGTTTGTTTTATTTTACTTATATTAAATTACAATTTTACTTCTATTAAATTATAGTTTTTTGTACAAAATTTTTGAAAATACAAATACGTTATGAAATATGCAATTTGACCAAAGTGTTTTTTAAACATATATTCATTGTCTTATGAGCCATCTTGGTGTTGTCATTTAAAACCAAAAAAAAACGATCGCAGCGCCATCATTTAATTTCTACACTTAATTGCCAAACTGTATCTGATACTATGGAATCCGGGCTAAAATTTATCAATCCTTGCGCCGGTATGAATTTCTTTTACTAATTGTTGACCGTGATCGCAAATATTGATAACTGACCATAGATGGCGGATTTAGTCAATATCGTATTGATGTAGGGTTATATCGATCTAATATGCTAGCCGTAGTGATGGGAATAATCGATACATTTACATAATCGATATAATTGTATCGATACATAAAAATGATCGAATGATATATCGATTAATCGATATATCATTCGGTCATTTTTATGAATTATGTATTTTCAGAGTTCGGGAGCAATAGCTACGGTCAGGGTCAGTAATTTTTCTATTGGAATGGCAACATTTTCGTAAGAAAGTACTGCAAAAAAAATCGGTCACTGGTTTTTATTGAACATTATTATAAATAATTATTAATAAGATTCGAATACCTACGTAAGAATAAAATATTATACATGTTTTTTAAGTACAAAGAAAAGTATTTACTAAATTTTACGTTATTTAGGTGTTTAGTTTAGGTACTAAAACAAAATTACAAAGTACTGCAGTCAGTGGTTTTTATCCCTGGCAATGATTTCCTTATTATTTACTAGCAGCATTAATATTACTTCTATTACCCGCGAATTTCAAATATGTATGCGTCTCACAAGGCATTACGATTGAATATTATTATAATTTAGCTGGTCCCGGCATGCGTTGCTACGCTATTTAATAAAGAAATTGTTTCTCCTGAGTGTCCTTTCCCATTCGTCCCGTCCCCCTTCCGCCTCCCCTTCTACTCCTGCGTCCTCTTCCCTTCTCGCGTTTGCACTCCGTCACCTCCACCTTCCCTCTCCCAATCCACTCCCACCCCCTTCCCCCGTCCCGCGAACCCCCCTCCCGAGTTCCCCTCCCCCCTCACACGTCCCCTTTCCCTTCCGCGTTCCCCTTTACCTTACCCGCCTTCCCTCTTCCCTTTACCGCAACCCTCGTCCCGCCAACCCTCCTTCCGCCAACCCTCCTCCCGCGTTCCATATGGTCTCGGCATGCATTGCTATGCCATTTAATAAAGAAATTGTTTCTCCCTGAGTGTCTTTTCCCATTCGTCCCGTTCCCGTTCCCCTTCCGCCTCCCCTTCTTCTCCTGCGTCCTATTCCCCTCTCGCGTTCCCACTCCGTCACCTCCACCATCCCTCTCCCCACTCCACTCTCCCCCCCTTCCCCCGTCTCGCGAACCCCCCTCCCGAGTTTCCCTCCCCCCTCCCAGGTCCCCCTCCCCCCTCCTGTGTTTCCCTACCATCTTCCCCGCCTTCCCTCTTCCCTTTCCCGCTCCCTCGTCCCGCCAACCCTCCACCCGCGTTCCATACATTCAATCCCAGTACATTCAGTTTTTATACAGCCCGCGTGCCACCTTTTACAATTTTTATTCAAATTTCCATTTTTCATGTTTATTAAATTTGGTACCTAACATAGGCATATATTTAAAATATCTGAAATTCTTGATTCGATTCAAAATATTAGGGGAGTACCTACTTTAAATAAATTTTTCAACTTTTCAAAAATAGAATCCTGATTGAACAATCATTCATTGTTTTGCAAAATGTCTTTCTCTAACACGCGAACTGTCAAACGTGCGATGTTTTCTGTAATTATCTTATTTTCTGCGCAATTTTCTTAATTTTTCTCTCCGTAAGAACTATCCTCGAACAACTTCAAGGAATATTCTAAAAAAAGAATTAGCGAAATCGGTTCAGCCGGTCTCGAGATATACTCGCTTACCAACAAATTTAGCGATTCATTTTTATATTATAGATAATTATTAATAAGATTCGAATACCTACGCACAATTAAAAGAAAATGTTATACATGTTTTTTAAGAACAAAGAAAGGTATTTTCTAATTTATTTTACTTTATTTAGATTTATGGGTTATGTACCGCAAATAAGTCCTATTAGATATAAAAACTGTCTTACTGTTTATTTTATTTTTTCAACCTACATATCTACGTATTTTAGAGGCGGTTTAATGTAGGGTACCTAGATGTCTTCTGTCATCGGCTCTCGATAGTATTCATTTTAATCGTTCGTTCTAGTCTATTTACAAAATGGAAGAGTATGGTGATATCATTCAGTCCCTGATTAAAACGGTCGATGTTTTGAGTGGCAAAATCGAGGGTTTCGGTAGCGAACTGACCACGATTCGTTCAATTTTAAGTGACCAAAGTGTCGGTAGTGCTAAAATTGTGTGCCCATCATGCAAGTATTCGTACAACGTAACTGCAGGTGACATCGCACGACAAGGTACTCCCCAGGTACCAGCGCCGGCGCCAGACTTCAATGTGTGTGTGCGCTCAGCGTACGGTGATATCACTAGGCAGCCGTCTGGGACACCTCCACTGCCCGGGCCCCCCGGCCCCGCCCCCGCTCCTGCTATTACCTTAGCCGCTCTAGCCGGACGCCCCGGCCAGACTTACCTTCCCATTAGCGGCGTCCAGCCGCCCACTACCCGCAAAATGACCACAAGATCCACTGCTAAAAAAGGAAAACCGGAGGAAGATCTACATTCTGCTTCCACATCTGCTGCAGCGGCGTCTTCTGCTCCACAACCACAGAGTACAATACAGCCTCTTATGCCCAAGCTGCCAACCCAGCCAATAACATCGTATAGCGATGCCCTCGTCAACGGTAGACGACGATCTCGGCCAATCTGTAAAGGGACAGGGTCTATCGACAACAGCTTGGTCACTATTCTCAAAAACCTACATCTGCATGTATTCATGCTTCACCCGAATACCACAGAAGAAAAAATATCTTCATTCTTAAAAAAGAAGAAGCCGGATTTAATTTACACTGTCGAAAAACTGGTCACGAGGCATGAACGTTATGCTGCCTTCAAAATAGGCATACCGGAAAATTACTTCCACTTTTTCCTGGACCCCACGATCTGGCCTGAAAACGTGGCCTTCAATGAGTGGTCATTTCGGAGACCACGACCCCAAACTAAGACGGTCGATACGACGTCCGAAAAAGATAAACATTAGTGGAATATACCAGAACGTTCGAAGTCTGAATAATAAAATTATCGACTTCATGACAAACGTAATGTGCCAGAAACCATTTCTGATTGCTCTTACCGAAACTTGGCTAACTTCAAGCACCTTTTCGTCGGATCTATTCGAAAACCTATACCACGTCTACAGGGAGGATAGAGGCAGTCGCGGAGGAGGGACTCTCCTAGCCCTCCGAGCTGACAGCCACTCACACGCGGAAAGAATGGACTGCATGGAAACCCAAGGTGAAGATTTATGTGTGAAAATATCGCATAGAAATGTCATCATTTATATATGTGTTGTATATTTTCCTCCAAATACAACATCTGAACAGTATCAATTATTTTACGACAAAACTATAAGTGAAAGTGTAAAGTTACAATCAAAAAATATTATTATTTTCGGGGATTTCAACTTTCCCTCAGGGAAAAACCCAATTGACCTTTTCGATTACTTTTGTTCTTTTTATAATTTAACACAATTCAACACTGTTTATAACATAAATGCACACATTTTAGACTTAGTATTAAGTAATATAAATTCTAAAAATGCTGTTATCTGCCGCCATGACTCCCCATTAGTCAGAGAGGATATTCATCACCCTTCACTTTCATTCACGTTCGATTACACAACTCAATCACATATACAAACAGACACATTGCCTCCAGACATAAACATGGGTTGGATTTTCCACGAAAGCTCAGATAATACACTTAAGAATGCCTTAGAACAACATCACTGGAATCATTACGATTGCCTTGACGTAAATCTAGCTGTCGAAATGTTTTATGAACAGCTCAATAATATTTTCAACATTTGTTTTAAGAAAAGATCTACACGTATGCTCAAAGATTTTAGACAATATCCGAAATGGTTTAACGGGGAAATCATTCACCTCATACGAGAAAAAACTAAAATGCACCATCTTTGGAAAAAAACAAAATCCGAACATGCCTTAGCTAACTTTAAAACTTTGCGAAAATCAATCAAACGGTTAATTGGTCAGGCCTACACTGACTTTACACGTGAGGCCGAGAACAGTATAATAACAGACCCAACTCGATTTTGGTCTTACACTAACGATAAACGCCGCGGCTGTGACAAACTTAACCACATGGACTACAAAGACAATAAATATGATGGATCTTCTGAGATCGCCGCAGGTTTCGCACACTATTTTCAATCAGTATTTAGCGACAATATCCCCAAACTTGACATATCCTCTATAGCTTCATCATCATTTAATTCTTTACCTGTACAAATTCATGAAATTAACGATGACGATATTATTACAGCTTTCCATAAGCTAAAACCTAAATACTCCATCGGCCCAGATTGTATTCCACCTATAATCCTCAAAAGATATGCAAGTTATTTTATTCAACCTCTAAAACATATTTTTAACCTATCACTTCGCAAAAATATCTTTCCGGAAATGTGGAAACTAACGAAAGTAACGCCCATACACAAAAAAGGAAAAAAGTCAGAAATAGATAATTACAGACCTGTAGCTGTGTTGTCAGCACCCGCAAAACTTTTAGAAACCATAATTTATTCACAGATATATAACCAAACAAAACACGCACTCACCGAAAATCAGCACGGATTTCGTCCCACACTGTCACCTTCAACGAATCTTATGAATCTTACTACCTATATTTATAATTCATTCGAAAATTTTGTACATGTTGATGTGATTTATACAGACTTTGAGAAAGCATTTGATAAAGTCGACCATGATATTTTATTAAAAAAATTAAGTGACATCGGATTCTCTCAGAATTTCCTCGCTTTTGTGGCTAGCTACTTACGCAATCGTCGTCAGTATGTCAGTTACGGACACCATCTCTCTCACGAATACAAAACTAACTCCGGGATTCCCCAGGGATCGAATCTAGGACCCCTTCTCTTTCTCTTATTCATCAATGACATTGGCAACACCATAAACCACTCAAAATATCTCCTTTTTGCTGACGATATAAAACTTTTCAAAGCAATCAAAAGTTACATCGATTCCATTCTTCTGCAGAACGATCTTGATTCTCTTGTCAAATGGTCGGAACTGAACAACTTACCCTTCAGCATTCAGAAATGCAGTGTCGTTACATTTACAAGATCCAAAGATACATTCCTGTTCCCCTACTACATTAATAAACATAAATTAACACGTAAAAATGAGATTCGAGACCTTGGCGTAATTTTTGAAGCAAATCTCTCTTTCAAATCCCATATATCTGATATTGTCTCCCGTGCCAACAAAATGCTTGGATTTGTTCTTCGTAATTCAAGATCATTTACCAACGGAATCGCAATCCGAAGAACGTATGAAGCACTTGTTCGCAGTATCTTGGAATATAGCTCCATTATTTGGGCCCCTTCTGAGCAAAACCATATTCTCGAAATAGAAAAAGTACAAAAGAGATTCATGCGTTACCTATATATGAGGGAATATATGTACTACCCTTTCCTGTATCCATCCTTATTCTTAGCAGGAATGCTCGATCTTAATACATTAGAAGCCCGCCGAAAAATATTTTTAGGAAAACATTTTTTTAAGATAATCTCTGGAACTATACATAATCCACCTATTTTGAAAGAAATTAACTTATATGTCCCAGACAAGTATACTCGTGGAAGGTCCCATACCCTTTTTTATGCTCCAAAAGCGAGGACTTCTGCCTATCAGAACGCGCCAGTCAACAGAGCGACTGAACTGCTCAACGAGTCTGCATTGAACATTGACATTTTTAACGTAACCTACAGGCAGTTTAACAATTATCTTTTGACGTATGTCACAAAGTAGTGAAACTGACCTTTTTATGTGTTTTGCTATACTTTTTGTCTAATTTGTAATCTTCTCCATAATGTATTGGTGAATAACCGTTTTACGGAGAACATGGAAAAATAAATAAATAAATAAATAAATAAATAAATGTGCCTTATGATGTAACGGGTAATCTACCTGTCGTACCATTTTTATTGTACTGCAATTTTCATTTAATGTTCTTTTATATAATATTGTAAGCTCCTGCTGATATGGTTCTTAGTTTAGTTAGTAAGTTCAAATTCCCTTTATTTATTGATAATATACGAGTATTACGATTAATAATATATTATAACATGTCGTTTTTGTTAAAAATAACCTATAAATAATAAGTACCTACGTTGTAGGCACCTAATCCTAAACTAACTGATTTGTTGTAGTAATTTGTATGCGATTAACAAATTATTATTAAATAAGGTTATTCTATTACATAAATTGTTTCATTTTAATTACAAACTAAGAGACACCGATGTTAACTTCAAATGAATTACGTAAATATATTTATTCGTGTGAAGCAGATGTGTTCATATGAACACGTATTACTTGCTGATTTTAGTAGACTATTGTATACTGCCCCGAAGAAGCTACAATTATAGCGTAACCCCGTTTGCATTAAATTTAAAAATTATGTGTACTTATTTATTGTTTTATATTAAATATACCAACACTACCCTAGATGATACATAACCTTAAAATAACATAATAATAAACTTTAAATTGTGAAAAACAGTCACCATGGCAATCTTAAAACATAAACTAAAGCTGGAAACGTAGATCGTTACCTTAAAGTATTAATTCATCATTTACCAAATCAAGCGGGATGATGATAACATCAACACGCTTTATCAGTTTATCACAATCTGAGATATTTTGACGTATCTTGAAATACAACCTCTCGGATCTAGAATCGATTTGCGTTTACGAATGAATTCTGACAGCTGACAGTTGTAAAACGATTGTATCGCTCATTTTCAATGACATTTCAAAACGATTATATCGGACTGTGCATTCGAATGAATATTGACATCGATAAGCAAGAATCGATTACACTTCGATGATATTTCAAAACGATTGTATCGAACTGTATTCGATATGAACATAGACATCGGTAAGCGAGAATCGATTCTACTTACGATGACAATTCAAACGATTATATCGGATTGTAAATTCGATACGATTATTGACATCTCGATGTAATTCATTCGGAAATGGAATCGATGAAAATCCAGCGCTGGGATTCGTCAGAATTAATCGATGTGAGATAAGTGTTGTGATTGGTCAGAAATAATCGATGTGAGAGAAGCGTTGTGATTGGTCAGAATTAATCGATTTGATATCGATGCGAGAATCGATTGTTCAAGAATCGATTTATCTATGATAATGTTTAATAATGTTAATGCAACCCGCTTTTCATCAAACCTGGGTTGCGTGGTCCCAAAAACTAACACCTCATTCGCTCAACGACAATTCTGGTTCATCGCTCCTAAAATATATAATGCTCTGAGTACTGACATAAAGTCAAGTAATTCTAATTCTCTTTTTATAACACGTGTACAACATTGGATTTTTGAAAGGGAACGAACGCACTTTAAAGAATTCATGAGTTCTAACACTACATTTTAATTATTAATTTTTGCATTTCAAAATTTTAATTT
This sequence comes from Limnephilus marmoratus, assembly GCA_917880885.1. Lineage (NCBI taxonomy): Eukaryota > Metazoa > Arthropoda > Insecta > Trichoptera > Limnephilidae > Limnephilus > Limnephilus marmoratus. Next base: position 41,267,206 of record OU862907.1, on the reverse strand, counting down.
CCATTTGTATTTCTATTTTACTTTAAAATGTTGTTATTTTTTTCTCTTAGTTTTTCACTAAATTTATATATGTTTTTAATTTTGATTTATATAATTATATGTTTTAATTTATACAGAACACTTGAGTTCTTAACATTTAATTTTTATTATTAATTTTTGTATTTCAAAATTTGAATTTGAATTTTCATTTTTACTTTTCTTTAAAATATGGTCTTTTTTTTTCTCTTTAGTTTTAAGTATTTCTTAATATTTTTTGAAATGTTAAAATATTAAATGTACGACTACCACAACACGGGCTTAGCCTAGTGTGGTAGCCAAAAAAAACCCAAATATCTGTTACTAATAAAAAATATATGAAATAAAAATAAAAAAAATAAAAATATAAATGTATCGAAATGCATCGATGGTAAAAAAGATCGATACAACATCGATATTTAATATATTTATATCGATATTTCCCATCGCTAATGCTAGGTACCCAAGGGGCCCTATTCCTGACGGTCGATCAAAAGTTCCTCGTTATGCGCCTCGAAGAGAGCGAAAATTTATCGTCGTCGCGACGAACTTTGTCGAATCCTTCAATTTTACGTATTCTTGAACGTCGACCGATCGAAGTGATGATTATATTGGCAGCCCTGTGAATATTGTCTATGTTCTTGGTGTTTTTGAGATTTCTATGGTGTGACTGTCACTGTCAGACTAAAAACAAAACAACAACAGGAATGGCCGCGGATTACATCACGATTGCTCAGAAACAATTACTAATTGAATTAGTAAGTTCGGATGTGGAACTTGTGAGTGGCAAATTTTCCTCAACATTTACCTTCGCCGAATCCAGACGGAGATTGGTGGCGATTGCCGAAAAATTGAATGCCATGGCAGGGGCCAACAAAGATTTCAAACATTGGAGAAAGGTTTGTTTTGATTCATTTCCACTTAAAATGTCTATTTGTTACCCTAATGCTTCGTTCAGATGAAGCTCTGCCTACTACAAATTTTTATTCAATAAAACACACCATGCTCACATCTAACATGGATTCCATGCCTAATCAAGTCAACTCGACATCTCTTTGAAGTCATTAAAACCCTAACATATTTAACCATTTATTAATATTTTTTTTATCATCACTTTACTGAAGAGGTTCTAAGTTGTCCGGTCACCGCTCACATGGTGTTTCGTTTAGCCTAATTTATATGTTTTGAAAATCACAATATTGAAAAGAATGATAATGGGGCTACGTTATTTCAAAGCTGATTGTTTCAAAATTCAAGTAAAATTGTTTGATATTTACGTTGTCCTGCTTTTTGAATAGTTTAAGATCGTATCCTGTGTCTTTCCACCAATATTTTGTGTAAATAATTAATATAATTCAAAAATCTTTTCAGACTTGGCAAGACTTACGGTCAAAGGCCAAGTTAAAGCATGCCTCCTTGAGGCGGCATGCGGCCGGGACGGGAGGCGGACTACCAGAGCCAGCAGTCAGCCTCAACGCGACTGATGAGCTGATACTACAGTCAATCAGCCCAGTCTTGATTACGGGCCACACGGAAGTTCAACATGGGGAGGTCAACTTCGACTTTGAATCACTTGGAGGACCACAGTCTGTTGCTGGCTGCAGCAGATGTCAGACTGTTGAGGTGCCGCTGTTCTCGGAGGCCACAACTCCCCTTGTGGTACCTCCTACCCATTTTAGTTTTATCTCGGAGATAAAAATGTTTTTTTTTTAAATTAACCAAAGATAGTTAGTATACAATATCAGGGTAATGAATGAAAGTTTTATTTGTATCATGTATAATTTTAATGTTTAACTAATTAACACCAGAAAATAATTTACTAGAAAATATCAGACTTGATTAGTTTCATCAGTGTACGAATTGATTATTTTTCGCTTGTAATACAAAATATGTTGAAATAATTACAATTGTAATTGAACATCTGAAACCGTATTGTTTTCTGCATTCTATGATAAAAATTGTGATATTGTGCTACTGAATTTTAGTTTTATCGAAGATAAATATAATGTTTTTCTAAAATTAACCAAAGATATTTAGTAGACAATATCAATAGCAGTGTTGTAATCGAACAGCTGATGCTGTGATGTTTGCTGCGTTATATGATATAAATTGTGATATAATGCTACTGCATTTTAGTTTTATCTGAGATAAATATAATGTTTATTTCTTTAAAATTAACCAAAGATAGTTAGTATACAATATCAGGGTAATGAATGCAAGTTTTATTTTTATCATGTATAATTATAATGTTTAACTAATTAACACCAGAAAATAATTTACTAGAAAATATCAGACTTGATTAGTTTCATCAGTGTACGAATTGATTATTTTTCGCTTGTAATACAAAATATGTTGAAATAATTACAATTGTAATTGAACATCTGAAACCGTATTGTTTTCTGCATTCTATGATAAAAATTGTGATATTATGCTACTGCATTTTAGTTTCATAATAGGAAATATCAGACTTGATTAGTTCATTAGTACTAATTCTTTATTTTTAGCCTGAATTACAAAATATATTGACATTGTATATTAACAACTGTTGTTTCTGTATTATTTAAAAAAAAAATAATGATATATTAATGTTAAATACATTTTTTATGATCACATCATTGTTTTCTTACATTTTACATCACTATATTATCACAAAAAATAATGTATTTGAAGTGTTTGTTGTAACGCAGCCTCACCTCACCATTCATTATTTGACTAACTAACCAATCACGCTGTTTCTCCGCAAGGGTAGGCAGAGAAGACGGACCGCCAAACAACTCGGTCTTGGCACACACTCCTTGCCTTGTTCACATTTATACAACGTCTCATACATGCTCTTCTATTATTCTGACTCTTGACATGGCCCGACTCAAGTATCTGATTCACTTGGTCGTGCCATGTCTTTCTTGGGCGTCCTCGACTTCTTCCACCATTCACATTTGCATCATATATTCTTTATACACTCCTTTCCTCGTTCATTCGCTCCACAGGCCCAAACCATCGGAGCGTCCCTTTCTTAATCTTACACATCAGCCACATGCAACGCTTCCCTCATATAGAGACGCAATTGCCTGAATGAGCTTCGTATTCACTCCGTACATGGACAACACCTTTCATAGCTTTTTCCTGTCAACTCGGTCTCACTATTGTTTGTCTAATATCATTAATAATAATACAATCAGACACTTGACAAATAATATACAGTGAACAACAACAAAATGATAATAAAGACTAGTATAAATACAGAAAGAATTTTGAAATAATTTTGAACTATCCTATTTCTAACAGCTCTACCAGCCACTAAATCTAGGTTAATTCTATTAACATCCCCAGGCTCAAGTGGAGCCAATCCTCCAGCAATCAGACCTAAATCTAGATTATGATCAATCAGGTATTCTGGAAATACAATTGTCAGGTGCGAAAATTGCGAGTGCTAAAGGTCGCGCGGGAAAACAATAATACCAAATTTTGACAGCTAATTGCATAGATACGCCAACTTCACACCATTCGCTGCTGTGTTTCTACTGGGTTGACCCACTCGTTGTTGTTGTGGAGTGACTTTTGACGTTTGGCGTCTAAGAATGTTACTTCGACCAAGCTCAGGAATAACCAAGTCGACTAACGGACGTACTTTCGACGGAGATTGCGAGCGAGAACGCTTCGGGAATAGCTACCCAGGGCCAACTCGAACTCCAACCTTCCAACTCGACCTTCCAACGCACGAACTAATGAACTACCCCTCCACACAATCGTCCAAACGTTCGAAGTTGGAAATTGGCCGCAGTGTGGCCGTACCATAAAAGCTGGATAAAATAATCTACAATTATAATAATTGTCTATGATTTCATTATTGTCTATGTATAACCTATATATTTTATTGACACATGCTTATTTATCCTGTTTCCAAATTGTGTTTAACACACGCAGTTACGTTATCATTCCACGCTTGTGATAGATATTGGTAAGAACTAATATTTTTATTTAGTGTCAGTTTTAGCACCGACGTTTATTTTATTTTGATATATATTAACGTTGTTTTCTCTTACCCGCCTCCCTAGACAAAGTCTGTTATAATATTAATCACGCTATTCATTTCGGTGTCGGCAATTATTTGAAATCAAACTAAACGACCAATGTTCTTTTATTTGTGCTAGGGCTTGGTTAACGCGACGGCGCGGGCGACCTAGCTTAACTTTAATTTGTGCTAGGACTTGGTTAACGCGACGGCGCGGGCGACCTAGCTTAACTTACGCCAATCGGTTCACCTAAGTTAGGGAATCCTTTTCGTATTTTGTTTAAGGGACGTTGAAACTGTCAATTGGACGTTTACCAATTTTAATATAAGTGTTTTGACAGCATTTAAAATATGTATTACTAAAATTCGGTCAGAAGCGAAATGGCACCCCCAATAAAAGGTTTACCGGTTTAACTTACAAATGGGTATAGTATATAGTGCGTTAACCAATAAATAATGATTCTGTCAATCGATTCTAATTCCAAGATCGAGACAGTAAAAATAAGTATACCTTGGTATCCTTATTTCCAAATATGTGTTATTTATTTAATAACCGGCTTTCGTCCAATCTACAACAAGGTGACACTAAATTTGGGAAAATTTCGTGTCACCTTGTTGTAAATTGTAACAATAAAGGAAGGTATATGAAAGCAAAGACAAACAGAGAAAACATAAGAAATATAGGTAAGTAAATAGAATTGTCAAGACTTAGCAAAAATTAGAGTTACCTGTATCAAATATCTTCAAATGTTTAGTGAGCGACAAAAATCATTCAGGCTTTTACCAAAATAATGAAGGTCTTGACGTGAGTTGACCATTCTACACATTCTGGACAATGGTGAATTATAGTTGTAATTAGTCGAGTGTTGATTGGGGAAGACCAGTTCTTTATTTCTGAGTCTACGAGAAGGTATATTGAATGAGTTGAGTTGTAATAATACAGTTGATAATTTTGAAAAAAACAAATGATATCAATTTTTTCCAACGGTCTTTTAAAGGAAAAAGGTTTACAGTTTGTTCGATTTCATCATAAGAGTAATTGCCTCGTTCTAATCCAAGCCTCCTAGCAATCCCGTTTAGGAACCGATGTTGAACGGACTAAATAAAACGAATATGGACAGCATAAAAAAAGGAGTCCATGTAAACACAAGCATATTCAAGATGGGGGCGAACCACGGAGCAATAAAAAGTTCTTAGGGTATTTATGTTTTAAGTGTTTCTAGTGATGAAACCAAGTAGTCTGAGGGATTTATTAACAATCACATTTATATGTTCCCGAAAAGAAAGGTCGCTATAAAAAGAGACACCAATATCTTTAATACCTACCTATTAATTATTTTTACTTTTTATAATTTGTTGTTCTTGCTCCTAAAAGGATTTCTTACTTTTATAACTTTTTGTATTTTCTAACTTTTTATATTTATTAATTTTTATAATTTATATATAAAACTTTGTACCTTTTAAGGATATCTTATATTTCTATATTTTACTTTTTACTATAATATTTTTAACATTTAACTTTTGTTTTTACTCTTTTCTTAAAACTTTGTACTTTGTACTCTTTAGTTTATATTTTATACCTACTATACTTTATATAATATACATGTATGTTAATGGCACCTGTTGTGCCGTGTATTTCAAAATAAATAAATAGGTCGAACAGTTGTTAAGCAATTGTGTTAATGTGTATGTTAATTGTGTTATGCATACGATGCATTGTTTTAACAGAATATTCCAACCAAACAAAATATTCGAAGCTCACTCAAATTAGAGTTCTGTTCTGTTTCAGGTACGAGTATATTTGTTTGAGCTTGAACCAATCACCAAATGCTACCACGGCAGTGCCATGGCCATGGATTTAAAAAATCCACAGACTTTTCATCAAGACTGTTTCCATCAGTGACACGTCTTTTACATTATTCAAATTCCAAATTACATTAATAATGAATTTTGAAATTTAATCAAAATTACAAAAGTGAGCAACACTCTACAGTTTATGGTACTGACAGACATGCTTAGTATGTAGAGTGCAGCTTAGTATGTGGTTGCGCAAATCAATTTACTTTCGTTCGCAGGGCGAGTGCGGTGTGAGGTCAGGGCCGTAGCTAGAGTTGAATTTAAGGTAAGGCAGCGGTAATTACAGGTAGGGCGCAAGTAAAATGATCTGATCTGGGTCGGGGGGGGGGGGGGGGTGCGCTCCGTGCGGCACTTTTATGGGGCAGCAAAATTTCACAATAAATAATAATAATATCTTGTTAAAATTTTAATCATTTCTTTCATATTTTTTTTTTTTTTTTTATTGTGTATTTTATTTAGATATAAAATTTGACATCTTATATCTAATGTTTTCTTTTCTATGACTACTACAATATTATTTACTACCTACTGACTAAAATTTGGACTTTACAACATTAAGACATAATCCACGAAAAACTGCAAGACTTTTAGCCTCTTTAACATTTACAGGGAGTTCATTGAACATTTTAAAACCTTTATAATAAATATTATTTTGTGTTCCCGATAAATTTGTTTTAGGAAGCCTAAAATCGTTGCAGTTTCTCGTAGGATAACAATGAACTGTACTGTTGATTCTAACATTATTCAACATATAATCAGGTAACATTTTATTTTTTAACTTATAAATAAAAACTAGGGTATTGAAAACTAATCTTTGCCACACACTTAAAATATTGAGTTGGCGTTGCATGGTTTTTATCCTGGTATACCTGCTACAGCACAATATAGATCTCATGCCTCTGTTCTGAATTATTTCCATTCTTTTAATTTGTGTTTTATTGCTCAGAAAGATTACACTTGAGCAATAATTAAGATGGGATGCTACAGTTGTGTTATAGACCAATTTCCTAGTTTTAATGTCTAATTTTCCCTTTATCCTACTTAAGAAATTAATCTTTTTGGCAATTTTTTTAGTTAGCATTTCAAAGTTAGGGTTAAGTTTTAACTTATTATCGATTATGATTCCCAAATATTTAATTTCTTCTACCTCTTCAATAGTTTGATTGTCTATATTTAGGGTGATAAGTCCATTTTGTTTTTTCCCTAATACCATGAATTTACTTTTAGTTACATTTAATTTAAGTTTATTTATGCATAACCATTTAGATATTTCACGAAGTTCACTTTGTATTTTTGACAATGCATCTTCAATTTTATTTGCTATGATATATAAAAGTGTGTCATAAATATATTTATTTTTGTTACATATATGATTCAGACCGATGGAAATGGGCACGGAATTTTTCATTACTTATTCTGTGACAAACCTGGGGAATTCCCTTTCTTCAAATGAATGTATATTAATGTCATCTTGATAGCTGCAGCGACTGGCAACACCGTCCGGGTCGAATTTTGTTTTGCGCTTGGATTTTTTATGACTAATATTCGGTGAGAAAGATTGAGAGAGGTCCGTGGGCGATGCGCGACAATTCTAAGAAAGTTTCATGGATCGTCAAATACAATGGATCATCAAACCATCCATGTGTTCCAAGTACAAAAGTAAAAGGAAAACCATTTTCTTGTTCTGGGTGTAGTATCTGAGCTTAAGCTGAGGACTTAGCAGATTAAATCCTGGGTTAAAACCAGTTTCATGTTCCGAATGATCTGTCAAAATTCCAGTAGCGGATTAATCTGCTTACACATTTCGAAGAAAACCGTTCTAATATTTCGAGTGGAGTTAAAAATTTTATTTCAAACCATTCCACAAAATTCGTAATTCGTAGGAAAACCATTCTACGCATTATATGAGAGAAATACTAATTAAATCTGTGGACATGCAAGCAGATTTACCCTTAATTTAAAACCAGTTTTGTGATCAGAATGTAAATTTCCAGTTTTGGATTCACCTGCTGACATATTTTGAAGGAAAATGTTCTCTTATTCGAAGTGAATTGGAGGTTATCCACCACATACCCGCCCGGTGTAAGTAAGAGAAGGTTACTGTTTAACAAAGACTCTTATTTTTTTATAGAACGACCCTCCAATTATAATTAACTAAAACTAGACCCCTATTGTCCCTGCATACGTTGTTAGCGAGCAGTATGCAAGTGCTTAATCTGATGACAAACCGTTTAGTATGGAGTCGGCCCGAAGATATCGATCTAGGGATTGGTTTATTTATGACTCAACCGTTGAATAACATCCCCAAACTGTTTGGAAATTCCCCCTAAGCAGTGATTGCAATACGCGCACAACCTCTCACCACTTACTTCAATTCCATCTATGGGCAGAGTAAAGAATTGATATAATATGATTCTTTGGTTAATTCGAAGCTGTTTAGTTAGATGTCGCTACGCTACCCTAATAGGAAGTATTTTTTTCAATCATGTCAAACAATGAACAAACAGTTTACTAGTATATTATCATAGTCGATGGTATTTCTTAAGGTAGGGCACAGGTATTTTAAGGTATGGCATTGCCCCCTAATGCCCCCCCCTAGCTACGGCCCTGTGTGAGGTACGAGTCTTAAAACAACAATTTCACTGAAAACTGCCCAAAGGATAGGAGGGGTTATTGAGCCAAGACTTACCGAGTCCACTTTTGAATGGTCATTTGACGCTGGTTCTGTAGTCCTTATGTAACAATTCTATAATTCCCTTTAGTCTTTATAACACAGTTCACTGGCGGTTGAAGCTGCTTCAGTGGCGGGCGAACGTACGTACGTAGTAAGATTCACCTGCGACGGCGACGTGATGGAAAGTTCACAACACAATTAAATTAATGCGATATGCAAGTAATACAGCGGCGGTATATTCACATCGGAACTTTGGCAATTACCGTGGTGCGGGTCAAACAATAATTATACACGGCAATTGCAAACTGCGAAGAACGCTCAAATCGGATAGCGTGGTCAAATAAAAAACAAAAGCACAGCAAAAAGGAACGAAGCTATTTTCTTTCGTCTTGGCTTGGGATGGATTGTAGGTAGGAACATATGGTAGGAACTGGGTAAGTAATTAGGTAATGGAATAAGCAGTTATTTCAGCAAAATTCATAAACCTAATCAAAAACATTGAGTGACGCAAACAGTATGCTTAGTTTAACATGCTCAGATGGTTTAGTATATTTATGATGCTTAGAGAACATCTTCTACTGAGCAAAGGCTACCTTACGCTCATTTAACATAATATACGATAGCATCTACTCGAACTTTCTTCTTCTAATCCCAGAAACTTGACAACATAGACGTCCATTATAATAATATTGCTTATATCGCTTATCTAATAAATCAGTTGTGTTCTTCTTAAGACCAGCACTGAATAATCCTAATAACAGTTTTTATGTTGCATTGATTAAAATACTCGCATTACATGACCATTTATATCCGATATTCTGGTAAATGCGGAATGGCGGATCCAAAATAAGATTGTACCGGTTTACCTTTAGAGATAAATATTGTATGCATTCATTGTATTGAGTTATGCCACTATTGATGGCGATTCTCTCAACCGTATTCAAATGTCAAACGAGGGCTTAAAATATAGTCACAATAATTATAATATCCTTTTTCCAATATATGATTTATGTATGCTACTTCATTGTTTTGGCATTATTTTTCAAGTAAAACCACGTGTTCAAAGCTCATGCGAATTAAATTTCCGTTATAAAAACGTTCTGTTTCAGGAATTTTTGTTTTGGGTTGAATTAATTACCTGCCGCTACCACAGCAGGGCCATGGATCTACTAAATCCTGAGACTGTTTCCATCAAGACGGAACCAGGGCCCCAGGAAGAAGGCGGAGGTGTAATGCTGTATACGGATATAAATTTCGACCTCCAAGATGTAAAGAAGGAATGTTCGAAATATGCGGAGAATAACCTTACAGCTAGTTAGGTACATTGAATATACCTATTAAAAATTGTGCATGTGTAATTTGGAATTCGATTTAACATGTATTACTTGCAATAAGTTCCCGATTCCTCAAGTTTGTACCTCTTTTTATTTGGGATATAAATATTATAAGTTACACTCACTATTATGCACTATAAATGCGTAAATATTGATGGAGGTAAAAACCTTTCCTTTGACTTCTTCAAGAGCAGGGTCCTTCTTAAAGCATCGGTCCCTGAAGCGAACATCTGGGGTCATTCGTTTATCTTATATTGCCTTAAAGTATCTTATCAAAATTCCCGCCTATACAAATGGTAAATTATGTTTAATCTTTTAAATTTACTTATAGTTTTTAATAAAAAAAAGTTTAGTTGTGTCTGTCTACGTCCTATTGCAAAAGTTGTGATGATCAAAGAAAGAAAGTCTTTACCTGTTTTATTGGCTCTAAAAACCAGCATGACCGGGTAAAACATGCTGACCTCATGAAAATGCTTGCGAATTGTAACGTTGACACCAAATTGGGGAATTAGAGATCTAATGCAATCGCCATTCAGCGTGGAGTACAGCAAGACTGAATCCTGTCGCCACTATTGTATAATCTCTGTTTCAACTATGTCTTTAAAAGAGCCCTAAGTACTGAGAAGTGTCTGAATATCAACTTGGTTGTGATTAATAACATAAGAAGAGAATACTCAAAGTCTCATGGACTGACATAATCACTAACACAAAAATTCTCAGGCGCGCTAGAGCAGATAGAGAACTGCTGATATTAGTAAAAGTCAGGAAAATTTAATATCTGGGTCACGTACTTCGAGGGTAGAAATATAACTTACTCCAATTAATATTAAATGGCAAGATAGAGGGTCGCCGAGGGCCTAGTAAACCGGTATTAGAAATATCAGAGTGATCGCCAACGTCGGGGGGACCTGATATGACACATGAAGAATGAAGAAGAAGTTACATATATCAAAGAACAATCTATCTATTATCATTTTGTTTTTGCAGGCAGCACTAATGTAGAGACAGTTGCCATTAAGGCGGATCTTGGATCCCGAGAAGAAGCTGAAGAGAGTTTACCGTATATGGATATTAACATAGAAGCTTCGGATGTTAAAAAAGAATGCTTAAAACGCGTTGAAAGAATGAACCAGACAGCAAGTAAAACCCATTTTCATTGTAAGATTTAACATTGAGTAGTATCCATTTTTTCAAATTATCGCAGGTAATAAGTTTCAATGAGCCTTTTTTATCCGTATTATTTTTCAAATTTGTCGACAGATCTGAAGACGCAGCCTGTGGATAAACGATTCTCTTGTCCTCATCACAACTATTCCTTCAAGAATCACCTTTGCACTGGAGTTAATTCTTTTTCATGTTCCGAGTGCAACTATTCTTGTTCTCAAAAGGGTAGTTTGACGTCACACAAGCTGACTCACAGTGGAGAAAAACCTTTTTCATGTTTCGAGTGCAATTATTCATGTTTTCAAAATGGCCACATGACGAGTCACATGCGAACTCACCGTGGAGAAAAGCCCTTTTCTTTTTCACAGTGCAATTATTCATGTTCTCAAAAGGGCACCTTGACAAGCCACATGCTGATTCACAGTGGAGAAAAACCTTTTTCTTGTTCTGAGTGCAACTATTCATGTTCCCAGAAGGGTAATCTGACGTCACATAAGCTGACTCACAGTGGAGAAAAACCTTTTTCATGTTCCAAGTGCAATTATTCATGTTTCCGCAAGAGCAGTATGACTAACCACATGTGGACTCATAGTGAAGAAAAACATTTTTCATGTTCCGAGTGCAACCACTCATATTATCAAAAACATCATCTGACGAGGCATATGCTAACTCACAGTGGAGAAAAAGAATTTTCGTGTTCCGAGTGCAACTATTCATGTTCTGAAAAGGGTAGTATGAAGAAACACATGCCGACTTACAGCGGAGAAAGACCTTTTTCATGTTCCGAGTGCAACTATTCATGTTCCCGCAAATGCAATCTAACTAGCCACAAGCTGACTCACAGTGGAGAAAAACCTTTTTCATGTTCCGTGTGCAACTATTCATGTTTCCGCAGAGGTAATCTGACTAGCCACATGCTGACTCACAGTGGAGAAAAACCTTTTTCTTGTTCCGAGTGCAACTATTCATGTTCCCGCAAGAGCCGTTTGACTAACCACATGCGGACTCACAGTGGAGAAAAACCCCTTTCGTGCTCCGAGTGAAACTATTCATATTATCAAAACTTTTTGTGATCCGAGCGCAGCTATTTGTCATCTCAAATGAGAGATTTGTAGAAGTTCGTGTGAACTAAAGTTGCAGAATTAAGTTTTTCGTATATTGTCTGCTATAATGCATTTTCTCAAAGAGACTTTTATGAGAGACTCTTTCTTGATTTTTTTTATTTTATTTTTTATTTATTGAGTTAGTTTATACTACATGAATATAAACTAATAAGCACAATGTAACATTTCATTTGATAAATTTAAATATTTTTACAGTAAGCATAACATTTCTTTTTAAATACATTCATTCTTTCTTCATTCATCATACTTTCAGGCATTTCATCATACATCTTTAGTCCTCTGTACATTAGGCAGTTCTGTGATTTTGATTTCTTCATTTGTGGCAATCGAACTCTGTTTATATTTCTTGTTTCGTAATTATGAATGTCTCTAATAAAAACAATTTCACCCTTAAGTATTTTGGCATTTGGTTTTTATAATTGTATGCACAAAAATTAATACATTAAATATTAATCTCTTTTTTATTGGAATCCAATTTAGCTCCTCTCTCATTTGATTAATTCTTGCGTATTTGCCTTTCCCCAGTATACATCTCATAGCTTTGTTTTGTATAACTTCTAGTTTGTTCAAATTTCCTTCATTGGCCAAATATTTTATTGTGACAATTATACGTCTGTTGCTGGATATAATTCTGTTATAAATAGAATACTCACCATTGGTAATTTTTATGCATTTGTTGCTGATATTTTTCATATTTCCTTATTGAAATACAAGGCTCTACTTATCAAGCATTTCAGCCTTACGTATTGTAACGAGGTTACTTCATAACAAGTTATTCTATTTATTTCATTGTATCCTTTTGAAGTTTTCATTAGTTGTTAGAAATTTTTTCTCTTTTTCTCTTATTATGAGAAATTAAAAAAAAATCTTTCTTCACTGTACTATGACTGTTTATATATAATAAATAACACATGTTTGTAAATGGCACTTTGTGCCGTAAATTTAAATAAATAACATCGTAGAGCAGTAGTCCAAATGTGGAGTAAAGATAGTTTTATAAATAAGCTCCGTAGTGTTTCTATTTAATTTACGTTACGTCTTAGTCTTCTAAGAAAATTTATCTTTTTTGATACCTTTTTGATCCGTGCATTATGAATTGAATTCAACTTCCCAAAATCATTCTCTCAAAATTTAGACTTGCTCGAAACTAACAGTGATAGTGTAGATCTGTTGTTACACCAGGGAGTCACCGATATTTTAAATTAGCGTAATTAAAAATGTTTTAATGACGGTGTTATGTACGAAGTCGTTGGGCGGCAGTACTATACATATAGGCCACGTTGGCTCCAGTGTTATACATAGTGCATCCCTAGGGCGGCAAAGGCGCCCTACCGGTTTAAACAAGAAATATGTACCTGCTCGGCTTCAGGAACTGGAGGGGGCTCAGGGCTCAAGGGGGGGCTCACCTTTTTCAGAGGCGACGGGTAAATAAAAACCCCTTCCGGCTTCAGCTCAGATTTGTACAGGGCATTGAGGTCTACAGCACTCAGGTCGCGGGGGAGGTACTGATGTGTTTCTTCATTCAGTGGAATTGGCAGGCAAATCGGGTTAGGTATACAATGAAACGGTGAGTTTTATCTATGATACCATATATTAATTTTTTCGAAATATACATTATTGATAGCTTCCTATGAAACAAAACGTTCCCCTACTGTCTCTATGACGATGATGGAAGTTGCACGGGCAAGGGTATATGTAATAATATTTAATGGTAGAACCTACAGACAAGCTGATCTGTCACAGCTTTGTGGGCTACCCATATCTTATATTGTATTATATGTTATCATATTAAATTAAATAAATAAAATATTAAAATATATATATATATATATAAAAAGAGTATGCAAGTTATGCCCATGAGGGGTAAGATTCATTATTGTAAACTCAAAGGGGTGCTGAGGAAAGCTCCAGGTGAAGTCCTCGAGGCCACCATGACTGGATGTCTCTGCTTGGCATCTCAACGGCCTTCTGGGCGTTGGGCGGCGGGCCCTCTGGATACACAGCTGAGGGTCGGGCACTGGGGCAATGCCCCCACACGAATTTAAACAAAATCTCTCTCGACATCGAGGGTAAGAATTATTTCGACTCGTGTTTTCACGGCGGCAAAACGCGGAAAGCGAGTTCCGCGGAGCTGTGTACACTCCGGTGGCCGCTTGGTTCTAGAATGTCGGCATTAACCTCGTGTAAGGGTATTTGTATCTAAAATTTTAAGTTTGATTTTGATGTCCAAAGGTTGAGCTCTTTCCACTGCAATGACATGAATTTCACCATTTTATAAAAATATTGGAAACGTCTTTAATAGATATAAAGACACATTATTGCTTCTTCTTCTTCCTTGCGCTGTCCCAACTCATTGCCTAGGTAGGCTGTTGGGGTCGGCTCTTCTCATTCTCAGGTTGTATTTTCTTCTGTTCTGGGTATCGCCTTCATCCAGGCCGTTTCTCTGAAGAATTTTGGAGCATTGAGTCATTCAGGAGTTCTTCGGTCTTCCTCTCGATGACTGTCGATGAAGCTCCATAGACATTGCCTGCCTCACTATGTGGTCTGATGGTCTCCGTCTTATGTGTCCATACCATCTCAACTGTCGTTCCTCCAGCTTACTATTTATGTCTGTGACACCCAGGCTACCACGAATGCGTAAGACACATTCTTGCATTTTCAAAAAATGTTTTGTGTGTTCTCAATATCATTAATGATAAAAAAAAACGTTCAAATGCATTTATATTATTGGGAGGATCACCATAAAATATTTTAAACAGTGTGAGTGAGGCTTGTCCTAACGATTGAAAAACAAACAGCACTTTCTCATATCACTCTAAACCGGTATAAAAATGAATTGAAGCAGGGTCTTTCTTGTATGTCATTATACTGAACTCGGAGTGTTTTATGGTTTGATTTGAAAATTCTCTTGTTAACTTTTCCTTTTTATTATCTTTCTGAGTGTCTCTATCAAGAGTCGGTCGGTATATGACTTCCACTACCACTTCTTCTAGATTCACAGGCAACGCCGCTTCATCTTGTGGTTTTGGTTTTGTAGAATTTATATATGTCTTTTCACGTATCAGACGCCTTTCCTCAGAGGCGTAGCGTGGGGGGGGGGCGGGGGGGGGCGGCCCGCCCCGGGTGGCACTTTTAAGGGGGGCGGCAAATTTTCACAATAAATAATAACATTATCTTGGAAAAATTTAAACCATTTCAAATCATTATTTGAACATGTTCTACGATCCTTTCGTTTACGAATCCAACTCTTTTCTTAATTCATAAAAAATATCAATAACAAAATTTTTTTAAGCTGCAAATTTTGCAATTCGTAGGAAATCCGTACGCATATTATGAGAGTAATACTAATTAAAGCTGATAACTCGCAAACACTCTTAATTAAAATCGAAATTGTGTTCAGAATGTATTATCGACTGAATTTCAGCTGTGTATTCATCTGCTGATACATTTCGAAAGAGACCATTATTTTATTCGAAGTGCAGTTATAAAATTCTAGTTGTAGATTATGTATGTGCTGCCAGAATCAAAGAGAAACCATTTTCATTTTCTGGGTGTAGTTTTAATTCGGCAAATACAGATTTAATTTGACCCGTCTAATCACAGGAGACGCAAGTTATCCCACACATTTAATTTTAAAATAAAATTGTGAAATTATGTCCCACACGTTTAATTTTAAATAAATATGTGATTGCAATAAAAAAAGTTAAGTTACAGTTTTATAACATTTTTTAAGAAAAGGAATCTGTATTTAAAATTTTAAGTTTATTCTATTTTAGGTACTTTAATTCGAATATTCGCAGGCGTGTATTTTTGAGCCAATTCACATTTCCAATATGAAAATTTTAATGTTTAGAAACAATAATGTTCTAATAAGCACGTCGAAAAAATTACTTTATCTAGATTTTAGAACAGTTTTGTTTTTATAAAAAGGAACATTGCATGGGACGAACCGGAAATTTTGTGCGCAAACATTGACAGGCAAAAGTTTATAGATATTTTTTTCTTATTATTCGAAGGGTTAAACCAGTTTTCAGGATGTAAAATTCCATTTGAGAATTCATCTGCTGACACAATTCAAAGAAAAACATTATTTTATTCGAAGGACAGTTATTAAATTCTAGTTGCAGACTCTGTATGTGCTGCCAGAATCAAAGAAAAACCATATTCGCGTTCTGAGTGTACTTTTAATTCACCGCATACAGATTTAATTCAAACCAATTTTGTGTTGAGAATGTAAATTTCCAGTTGTTGATACATCTGTTGACTCATTGCGATAGAAAACATCCTCTTATTCGAAGTTCAGTTATCATATTCTATTTGCAGACTATGTATGTGCTGCCAGAATCAAAGAAAAACCATTTTAATGTTCTGAGTGTAGTATTAATTCACCGAATACAAACTGGTTTTGTGTTCAGAATACAACGATAAATTAAATAACGAGTTGCAGATTCATCCTGCATCGAGTGAAGTTTCATATTTGAGTTATATAATGCTATAAAATTGTGAGAAATTGATTGTTGCGTGTGTAAGGGGACTCTAACGCAGTATCAATCAATCAACTTTTGAGTAGAATTTATAAACATGATTTTCGTTGAAAAAATACTCGTCAAATGTGATTATTAAAAAAATCCGGCTCGTTTATAAATAGGTAGTAATAAAAAAATAGGATTTCCATATACAACCCCCCCCCCCCCTCGCTTGAGGTCCCAAATAAGGAGGCGGCGAAATTTTCCTCCACCCACGATGTTCTGAGTGTAGGTTTAATTCACCACAAACAGATTTAATTAAAACCAGTTTTGTGTTCAGAATGTAAATGCCGGCAGAATCAAAGAAAAACCCTTTTCATGTTTTGAGTGTAGTTTTAATTCACCGCGTACAGATTTAATTAAAACCAGTTTTATGTTTATGGAAAAACCATTTTCATGTTCTGAGTATAGCTTTAATTCACCACATACAGATGTAATTAAAACCAGTTTTGTGTTCAGAATATATGTGCCACTAGAATCAAAGAAAAACCATTTTTATGTTCTGAGTGTAGTTTTGATACACCGAATATTTATTTTAATTTAAACCAGTTTTGTGTTATCAATATATCAATAAGTTGCCGATTCATCGTGTACCGAGTAAAGCTTTGCATTCCATACGTATGCGCGATGAAGTAGCGATATTCTTTTACAAGCATGCAATTCTCGATTTCTGAGAGAAGTTATATACAGTTTATACTCGGCACATAGGATTATAAGAATAGGCATAAAAAATAGGATATCTACCCCCCCCCCCCCCCCCGCCAGCGTTTGAAAATCTGCTGAAACAGTACCTGTAGAAGTTAGGGGGGGGGGGGGCGGCAAAATTTTCCTCCGCCCCGGGCGGCCGAAACCCACGCTACGCCACTGCCTTTCCTGCCTGTTTCTTAATTTTAAATAACTTACTTCTACTTTTATCCAGGGAAATATTGAAGGAACTACACCTTTCAGTATCTTTTGCCTGTACAGTACATCTGAAAATAAAATTAGGCTCAAACTTCCATACTTGCATGATATAAAATACAAAACGGTCTTCGTTAAGAAATAATAATAATTTGATTTTTTTCCTAAAACAATCCTACTGAAAATTAAATTACAATCACGAGATAAACAGACATGGGACGAGAAATGCAAAGCAAATTTTATTGTCAACAATGAAGAATCAGCCGCCCAGAAATCTCGTGCCAGACAGTTTGCTAACCGTGTAATAAAATTATTGCAATAATGGAAAATATGGTTAATTTAAAAAAGGAAATAAGATATCATGTCTACCATAATTATTAATGTTAGTTGTGATTGACCTCACTTATATTTATATTTAAAGGTACGTTTGTCAAATAATGTCACTGCGAAAGAAAATATTGTGTATAAAATTTTGTGCATTCTATGTCAAATGTTTTTACGTTTTCATTATACTATACAAGTACTCCTAATATTATATTGGGGATTTAATTATAGGGATATATTAATTAAATGAGTCATGTACTTACTGTCATGGTTAACATTATTGAATACGTAATCTGTGTCCCTGAAATGAGCTTTACAGACTACAGAATCAGGAGATACTTGCTTTATTACTATTATTTTTATTTTTTTACATTCAAATTTAAAAAAATCTTTTAATAATTATCATAATAAGTAATATTTATATTTGGTTGACTTATTTTCAACATCTCTACAAGTAGAGTCAGTATTTATTTATCCACTTATCGTGTATTTATGTACCTATTTTATGTAAGCGAAACAGCAGCGTATAATAAGAATAGTTTATTTATATGTTTATTATTATATAAATATTATCTACTTAATTGAGAAAACACTTAAAGTAGTCGTTGTTATACAAAAACATTGTAGGTACCTAACCAACCTATATATTAATCAATAACAATTCTTACATTTACATAATTATATATTCATAATCCGACTACCATAATACGGGCATGTGCCTAGCGTGGTAGTCGAATCACTAATTAGCAATTGCAGTGGTAAGCCGAGTTTTTCCTGTCTAAGGAGAGTGAAAAATTATCTTCGCTTTTCCATGATAGATAAGAGATTAAATTCGTTAGCAATACTTAACACTGAATCAAACTTTTTGCTATCTTTAAACTTGATGACGTTATTAACAATTTTGCAAGACAATAATGTATACGCACTTTTTTTTTAATATTTGTCCTTGAATGTGATACCAATTTTTAAATAAAGAATTGATAACATATTTTTTTTATTTATCGAATATTCTATTCTACCCGCCCTAGCGGAGGCGTCTACTAATATCTACAGGAATTCCAAAAACTGAAAAAATCGAACTAATATCTATGAGAATCAAAGTGTTGACGAATATCTACAGTACTGGCAGAGGTTGGATTTGCAATTGTGTATAGCATTTTGGAATAACGTAATATTGCGTATGCAGTTTAAAAAACTTAATTTATGTAAGTATGTATGTAAAAATCCCTAATATCGGACTATTGGACACATTTAGCTGATTAGTCCAACCTATGCTCTGTAGATATTAGTTCAACCTAAGCTCTGTAGATATTAATCAACACTCTGAAGTTCGTAGATATTAGTTCAACATATGAGCTGTAGATATTCGTCAGACATACAGGCTGTAGATATTAGTATCTGGAGTCGCCCTAGCTTATAGCAGTGGCGATCGCAGCTCACATCACTAGCGATATTGAACATCACTATGGCGCACCACGTGACCTTGCCGGCCAACGAGGGTCTCCACAGAGAAATTCTGGGCATGGAGATCAGTTACGATCTGGGAGCGAGAGCAGCGGTATCTTCCAACACACTACAGGACGGCTGGGAACCGGTCACGGAAATCCTTCATGGAACAATGGACTTCGCTTTCGGTCCTTTCGGATTCACGGTCAACTTTCGTAATGTAGTCTTAACTTATATATTTATTTTGCAATGGTTTATCTATGATACTTAGCTTGTAGTTTTCCTAGTTCAACTATAAAATTAGGATGGCGCTCATAATCTAATTTAACTGCTTTCATTCCTTTATATATTTAACACACGTGTCATATCTTATATTCCAATACCTAGTCTCTTCGAGGGTAGGCACGCCCTGCAGATTAATCTCTCATAATTAGAATAATCCAATATACATGTTTTGTAAATTAATAAATATTGTTTAAAGTTGAGAGTTTCATTTGGTCTCATGCTCTGGTTTAATTTACCTTTTTATTACACATACTCATACACATATTGATTTATAATCTTAGCATCTTTCTTCTCTTTAAATACGTTACAAGCTGCCCCACTGTCCTTAGAGAAAACTTAGGAAAATTACTTTCCTCGGGCCTCCTCAATGGAGCCAATATTAAAGACAGTGTTAAATTGTGGAGATCCGGAAGGAATACAAGGCCGAAAAAAATATTCCAATTTTTTATAGCGCCGTTTAGTGATAAAATCACGCCAACTGCACTTATTGGATAGGATTAAAAGGTACAGTTATTTGGTGAGGGCATTATCTAATTCATGATCACATATACAAATAACACTTGTTTCATTCAATAAATAATATGTTTATATAATTTATCAATGTAATATGAAATTATGATATGAACTAAATTTGTCAATTTGACTGGCCTAAAACAGGATCCATTCCTAGTTGGCTAGTCAAAGTTTCCACATATGTTTCATTGTATAATTTTATGCGAAATAAATATTATTATTATTATTATTATATTCATATAAGAAAACTGAATTTGGATGAGTTGTTAACCCTGCAGTGGTCGCGTGGACTACATAATATTATTGTAGTCCACTAATACTAAATCAAAAATTTCTCCAAAATGGTAAGCTTTAGTTTCATGTGCCGCTAGGTACTTTTATTTATTTATTTATTTATTTAATTTACGCCCAGAGGGCTTTTACATAAATGTATAAAGACAGTACAATTTTAATGCAAGAAAGAAAAATATAATATAAATATAAAAGGAACAAAAATTGTAAAGTAAGGTCATCAGATGTGTTTCAAAATTTACAACAATAATCATGAATAACAAACACCTAAGTACTTATTGGTCACTCATAGCGTGAAACCGCTATATGTAGATGGTAGGTTCGTGAGTTGCAGGAGTTCAAAACTTTTCATTTTGAATTTCAATTAATTATAAAGTCGATGAAGTAAATTTACAAAAAAATCCTTAGTGGACATTTAAATTATAGATAAATGATTTTATTATTTCATGTTTATAGTGTATCAGTGACATATTCCATATATCTATGTGCGAATACTTATTACCCAAGTTTTGAATTCTATATAGTGGTAAATGGAATTTAAATTTAAACGAACTATCGAGAGACGCACTCCGTGCAGAGCATGCGCCGATCGCGTGCGGACGTGTAACAGTAGCTCCGCAAGTGTGTTTTGAGCGTGGACTGGTTCGGGAAATATTTACCAAAATATTTAGTGTGGACGCAAAATTCAACTTTCTACGCGAGTTTATAGCTAAAAAAATCCAGAGAATATTTCCGTTTATAATGTTTATGATTTATAATATTTTGTTATATATCCCAAAAATATGTGATGATTATTTAAATAAAAGTGAATTCAGAGGTATGATTTTATTAATGTGGGCGCAACATTTTCAAAATGATCACCTTAAAATCTTGAGCAGTCCAAGATAAGAGTTTTAAATTGGTTTGTCGCTCCGGTGGCTACACGTATAGAATTTATACAAAAATCATTTGGAGATATTTCTAAGCTATTAAAACCCAAAGATATTACGGGCTCTCTTTTGGTGCTGAACCTTAAGTGGATTTGTTGTTTGAAGAAGCTAATAGTGAGGGTAATTATTCCGTCACATCACGTTGATGATTTATACGGATAAAGAAATACTCGTAGGCTGAAGTCACACGGTTCACTCGGGTGAAGGTTTACTCGATGAAATGTTCCATTCTCGTTTCACCGCGTGTTCAGACGGTTCCTTCGAAAGAAGAGTTCACTCGACATTCTCGCTACGAAGTCGTCGAGCGTAGTCGCGGCGCGCATTGGAATTCGTCCGGCGCTGACGGCTAAGTTCGGGAATATTTACGATTTCAATTGACATTTCCGATAACGTCGAACTAAATTACGAGAAATTGGCGAATCTTGTAAACAGTAAATAAATTTCAGCACCATAAAATGAACATATGGTTAAATATTATCTGAAAACTGATATCGACCAGTATTTTTACACCATGAAAATTTTTTTATTCCAAAATAGGCCTCGGCTTGCAATAAAATCCATATAAATGGAATATTTAGAAATAACCACGTAATTTTTTAAATAGAATAATTTTTAATGTAAACTTTTAAAAGTTAAAAAAATGGCTCTCCTTACTATTATTCTAACTAAAATTACTGGTAACAAAAATAATATGAAAACACACATATATTTTGTTAGACAAATAAATTATAAACGTTTCTGTCACCTCACTTTTTTGTCATTTCATATTAAAATAATTCATAAAAAATTCACAATGTTTCATAATTTTTTTATCAAATTCGGTCAGAAACTTTGGTTCCATAAAAGTGTACATTCATATTATTTTGTGGTTAATTGTTATATTGAATATATATAGAGCATTATTTTCTCTTTGCAATACCGTTTAGGTCATATTTTTCACTATGATAGTAAGGGAGAACAACGATTTCTATAAGACGTGTAGGAGTTATTTCGAAAAGCCAACTAAACGGAGCATTTTGACGTTTAAGCCGCTCCGGCTACTCGACCTCACGCCAGAACATTCTCGGCCGACTAATTCGCGAGTGAAAGACTGTTCACTTGAGTGTTCACACACATCATTCGCGTCACGTGATGTTAAATTCCGGTTGCGAGTGAACAGTGCCGAAGGAAGCATTCCAACATTGTTGGAATGCTTCATTCGGCACTGTCTCTCTTCACTTTAGTGTTCATACGATTCATTTCGAGGGAAAGAGGCGGAATGAAATCACGAAATGAACGATAAATGAACCATGTGAATGGGCTATAAGTCATTACTTACTGGTACCTAGATTTCTATTCAATAACAAAGAAAATTAACACATTTACATATTTATACATACACATTCGAGATGATTAAATATTCAAACTGTTTTGAAAGGATCATTAGACATCGTTAACTGAAATAATATTTCCTGTTTTAAGTAGGTATCCAAGGAAACCATTTTAAAATAGAGTTGGGATCAAAACAAAGATACTTAATCAATTTTTTTTTACACACTTATTCTTTTTTTTTAAATTTTTTTTCCACACAGGAAAAATTATCTCATGTCATCTCTGGGGATGCTGTTCAGAAGGTCTTTTCAGGGAAAGGAAGGGGAAGAAGTTCTGAGAATGAAAAATAAGTGAGGGTGGGTAGGAATCTGAGGGTCAGTGTGTCCAGGACCTCCCTCAACCAGTCTCTCCCAATCCGGCCCCCCATGCAATCGGTGAGCAAACGCACTCGCCACCTAGAAGTCGATTTGTTAAGGAGCCAAGGAGTCAAGGCGCTGATAATACCTAACACAACGCCCTTGAGGTTTTCACTAGTGCCAGGCGCCGTTTGGCTGTACCTGCACTCAATACAATATCCAATTCGATGTCGTTAGTATTCGAACTTCATAAAACTTGTTTTATGAAAGAAATATTTCGATAGGTAACCAAACGTTTCAATTATGCCCATCACTAGTCTAAAGCCTCATGATAATAATGATAAAATAATTGGATGACTTCTAAAGCGCCATTTCCGTGAGAAAATCACCTCAAGGGTGCTTTATAAATTCATTTATACATTTACTCTATTCACCGGAAACACTTTTTGCTTACAGAAGGAAGTGATTTTAAAACGTGATAAAGAAAAAATCAACATCTATTCCGAAAATGATATGAACCAAAATCGCCTTTCATTCGCTTACACACCTAATTTCAACTCGCCCATTCAATTATTGATACAGTCATTACGTTTCAACCAATTTAACTTAGGTAGGTACCTCTTTCTTTCAACACTCAAATATCTTTTTAAGTGGGTAGGTATAGGTACCTATATAAAAATGTCCGAAGTTATGAAAATAATATTAAACATGTACGGTTAAGCCTAATGGTATTGGAACTGATGAAACATTTAATTGTATAAGATTGATTGTCAGTGATTAAAATGAAATAATTTTGAGGCACCATGCTGAAAGGCCGGTAAACAAATCATTTGTTTAGTGTGCCCTCACAATCATTATCAACTCATCATAAAGAGCTCCTTGGACAATAATCTATTTTTGATTATCCTTTTAAATATATAAGACAGTGTCGGTGCTCTACGAGAATGAATGTCTATACGGGAGTTCGACAGAGCCATAGAGCCTAAAATTGATATAAATCTATCGTTCTAGAATCCAATGCAAGTTTAATAAAAAAAGCATTCAGTGTGATCTGCATTTTTTGGAGTGACTAATACTTAAGTATAATGAGATTCATTAAAAATGGCATTCACCTGAATAGACAAAATGTACACAACATTAACTTATAGAAGAAACGATGAAACGGGATTCGCCCATTCTAAGTATCAGGGATGTGGAATGGATCATAGTGAGAATGTGTTTTCAACATATTTTAATGACGGCGTTATCTGAATGCTCTTTCCAATATTTGCTGTCGTCAACATTATCATCAACAGGCTGTTGTAATAAAAATAATGGAAATTCTGAAAAAACCGTCAAGTTGGTCAGCGAAATAGCGCTAAAAATTACTTCGGCTTATGATATTGTTTTTCACTATGACAAATCAACGAGTACCATGGTCGATGCAATCTGTGCACAAAAAGGTTTTAGAAAATCGACGTCGAATGACAAAAATGTATCAAATATACAAAGAACAAATAAGTTTCACTACAGTGCTCTCAGTATAGTCTACTTTTTGAATTGCTATGAGAAAGAACACAGAAAAAACAATTCTTTGGCTGATTTTAAACCATCTCGAAATATTGTACATGTTGTTATTTTACCAGATCCCCTCTTTTTTACTGATCGTCATAAAGATATGATAAAAAGTGACCATATGATCTTGTACATTTGTGTTAACCAAACACAAAATATAGGATCATGTAATAATCAATTTAAAAATAGTGAAAACAATTTTGAAAATCCATCGATGTTTCTAAAGACTACACTTATGAAAAATATGTATTTAGTATTGGTTTTAGAATTCAGCGGTGAGTTGGTGAAATTATTTGAAATCTGTTTTTACTGTGGAAAAGAATCGCAGAAAATGACCTTGAAATATGAGAGCGAATTGCGTGACGAAAATTTTCAAAAATCATCTCATCTCATAAATCAAATTTTGAAGAAAGTAGAGTACAACTTCAAAGATTTTAACTCCCACGGTCTTCGAGTTGGTTTTCCCCATAACTCCATATATGTGGGTTGTATAAATGAAGTTAACACCGATGTTGGTGATGACGTTTTCACGGAGTGTTGAGATTTCACGGGAGTTGAGGCAATCATGGTGAGGGAAATGAGCAAAAGACTTAACTTCGAGTACGCTCTGGTTAATCCGAAGGAGCACGCAGAAAAAGGTACGTGGACAAATATGATCTTGGACGTTTACGAATCAAAAGTTGATTTCGCAATCGCATCAATATTCGCTTCGGAAGCAAGATTGAAGATTTTGGACTTCAGTGATAAAGTTGGAGATGATCCATTGAGAGTCATTTATATGAGTAGAACAAATGTACTCTCTGAAGGTAGTTTATTTACCAGAATTTGTTGTGTGTTAGTTAGACGTTTGTAAATAATTATTAAATTAAATATGCTTAATGTTTTCAGCGTTCATGATAGCCTCGGTATTCAAGTTTCAGACTTGGGGTACCCTCATAGCTACCATGTCTTTGCTTTCATGTCTAATATACGTATCAGATAGATACTGCTATACCAATCATTTGGCTTTGTTCCGGTCCTTTTGGGTAAATACAAAATATATATTATGTTTTAAATATGACAACTTTGGTTCCACTACTCCAAAACACCTAACTTGCGCCATCAATAAAACATGCCTTTAAAGCGAGCATTCCTCTTTAAAGACTACAATATTGCGAGACCATTCAGATAAACTCCATTTGGTCTTCGGCCAACCGAAATAGCTCTTCCACATCTTGTGCACCCATCCACACGACAAAATCTCCCTCGTTGTATAATGTACTTTTAGCCTTCTAAAGCTTCGGTGAATGAAACGAGTAAAAGTTTCGGTGAAATGAAACATGTAGCGCGTTTCATTAGTTGAGATGTCTTCATTCTCTCGTGGGCTAAATATTAAACAGTGCTTATTATTTATTCTCTTATTATTTGACGGTATATTTTTTCCAGATGGTTGGCTGTATTTTGATTGAACAAGGAATAGGTTCCTGCTCAAATTTGCCCGGAAGATGCTTTTTATGGTCTTGGCTTCTTTGTACCATTATTCTATGCACGGTATACAAAGGAAAGCTCACTTCACACATGGTGAACCCCCCACCGGAACACTTGGCTAATCTGCATGAAATGGGTGAGCTGGGATACCACGTATACCTCCACGAAGTGAGTACTTCAATATTTATAAAACAGAAAAGTGGTTTAGTTTCAGAGGCAGCAGTTTCGTACGAGTATTTTGAAATATTGTATTAAGTACTTATAACTATTCATCACTCTATTTTCTACACGATAAATGCGTAATGATTATACTGACAAATGCATATAGGTAATATTTGGTAGATTTCCCGAAGATGTAAAACATAGCAGAATTAGTATTTTGAAGAAAAAGTACCTTCCTAAAATTATTATTAATTGTAGAATAAATGTTTTTCAAGAAAAAAAATTAATAATTTTTAATGGATTGAACATTCGTAACATCATTAAGTAACTTCATTTCAAATCAATTTTATGTAATTTTAATGTACCACACTATGTACATATACTTCATACAAAATATTATTGTAAAATCTCTATATGTATACTTTGGTAGAAAGCAGTCACTATGTGGTTTGACATTTTAATTGAAATAAAACAATAATTTTCTTTGTAACCACAAATTATTTATTTAATTTTTAGACCGGTTTTGCCTAACACAATCATCTTCAGCGTATAAAATTAAACTGTATTTTATCTCTATACTAGCTGACCCGACGAACTTCGTACCGCCTTAGAATCAATAACTGTTGAATTAAATTAATTTTTTTTATTAAGTTAAAAATTACACAATGAAGCAATTATCGATGCCCAACTGTCCGTGTTTTGTTTTTGTTAGTATCAGTGATGGCGTTGTGTACGGATTTATATTTTTTGTGATTTTCTTACTTTTCCACTTACGGGAATTTTTGAAAGGAAGCGGGTACGGGAGCCGCCGCCCCGGGAACCATTTATTGGATAACCAACACCTCAGCCATAGGTAACCCCAAGTGGTTTTCTATTTTTGGTGATTTAGCAGGGGTGCCTGGGGTTCGGATTCATGGGGTGACTTTAGTGCGGGTCTTGGCGGCGGATGCGTCTGCCCACCGGCTGCGTGGCGGGCCGGATCGAGAGAGACTGGGAGCTCCCTTTTGACATTTTGACCTTTCCAGCCGAATTTCGAAAGAGTCCGGCTGGAAAGGTCAAGGTAAAAGGTCAATTCTGGTCAAGGCAATGGCCTTGCACCGCAGTTGGAGGGATGGATTCACTCCCGGATACACTGACCTCCAGATTCCTACCCACTCCTCATGCCTTTTTCCTTTCCAGAACATCCTACCCTTCCTTAAAAAGACCCTCCACAGCATCTCCTAAGATGAAATAGGTCCTGAGTGGAGCTTACGTAAAAAAATGCGTTTCATTTCAGAAATTTATTATTATTGTATTTTTCCTTTGCAGGGGTGCAGAGACATACGTTCACCGTTTGTCTCGTTTTCGACTATTGACATTTAGTGTGTTAGAAAGAGGGGCAGCATTATATGATTAAGAACAAAAGCGAAACAATCAGCGAATTGACATTTGACGTTTTTGAATTTTTGGAAAATACCTATCACAATAATGCTGCAGTTCTTTCAAAATATGAGAATTCGTTCCATATAAAATGTATGAAAATTTTAATTTTCTTCATAACTTTTTTTTTCGTGAATGTTTGCGATGTTTTAATAGTTATTATGTTATCCGGAGCGGAGACAAATTTAACAAATCAAAGATCATCAAAATCGGTCCAGCCGATCTCGAGTTATAAATAGTGTAACTAACTTGACTTTGTTTTATATATTAAAGATGTAATTGTTTACTCGTACACCTCGTACAAAAATTGAAATTGAAAAAATATCCTTCTTCGTTAACCGTCTGACGTTCATCTTTGGATAAGAGACTTCTTCTTGTATCTCAGGTGTAGTCGATTCTCGACAACATCCTCTCACCTATCCGAACCTTGCTACTATTTCCAGGTTATCAGCCTATCTTATATGTGGACGATAGTCGTACTTTCCTAAAGTGATTTTACTTTTTAATACACGGTTCAGTTTTTGATTTATTTTTTCTTTTACTTTTTTATAATTCTCTCAATTTGTTAGGTATTGCAATGTGCTGCTCCTTCTCACCTTCCGAATCAAAGTTTGCTTTATTATCCTATACATATATATAATTAGAATTAAACTGCATAATTACCCTCCTTTTTCAGTTCGACGGTTCTCTCACAGTTGAGGCATTAAAAAAATCACCCGATCCAGTTCTGCGTGAGATGTCCATACGAACACACAGAAACCTGAGCATTTGCAAAGTACTTCAAAAAGCCCTTTACACCGACATGGTCCTGATTGAAGAACAAATCCTCGTACAGAACGCAGTGAATAAGGAATGTCCTGAAATCATTTCTAATTAAGATCTCACTAAGATACGCGTAACAAAGGATTTAAACTTCCCATCTGCCCACGCCTGGCCATTTAGTAAAAATACACCATACATTTGCGTTATTAATTACTATATATCATTATTCTACCAAAATGGATTACACGCAAAATGGAGTGAATCTTTGTACGCTATTTCAGGCAAGAACAATATAGATTTAGATAAGGGTATTGTTAAATCAGATTCATCTCAAAATCCAATAAAGCTTTATGGACCATTACTAATGTGGGCATTCGGAATTTTCATTTCGATTATCTGTTTCTTAAGCGAAATTTGCTATTCGGTGTGTATGACTTCGAAAAGAAATGTTAGTTTTAGACGTTTACTGTATAAATAATAATTAGTAGTAATAATAACACACAAAAATCAATATCAATATTATTCTCCACTTTGGAGCGTCAAACTTTCATTATGATCACAAAACAACAATAAAAGTGCTTTTATTTTTATTAAAATGTTTCCACAAAATAAGTTTGCTGTGTTTGTAAAAGTACATGTAGGACGTAGGTAGTACCCACTGTGCACCCTACAGAACTTGATTCTTTACCATAACACCATGTTAGGTAACCTTTAAGTTCCGATGTTCGGTTTTAGTTACATAAGTACCGACGTGAGGTCTGCTAGACCACCTTAGTTTGAAGGCGACTAATCAAATATTGTTGATTATCTTGACCATTTAGATTGGTCATTTTTAGAGGCTGGGAATAATATAACTGATCAAGGACAACAATTCATTCTTAAACACATTGAGAGAACTTTATGTTACTTAAATTAATTTTAAGGCTTCTCTTTATCCCATATGGTTTTCAAAAGAATTAATTTACAATTAAAATCGAATGCATCAATTATATAAGCAATGTAGAAACATTAAAGATTATGTATACGATTTTTACTAACATAAGAAGGTAACGCTTAGAATTATCTAGAAAATGTTACAATGATTATACCTATTAGTTTAATAGAAAAAGAGGTTCATAATAACGTAAAAAGATTCTGGAATTTTTCTAATGTTCAGCGAAATAATGATTGTAGTTTATCAAATACTCTTAATAACAAATGTGCTAACAGTACCGAAGGCATAATTAATCTTTTTTGCAGATTCATTTAAACGTGTGTTTGTTTATTGGTTTTTAAACGGGACATGGATATTCCTGATAGACATCCCAAACAATATATCACTTGAAGAATCACTCAACTTAAGCCATTGTTTCATTGAAAAAGCCGCAATAGAAAAGGGTATAAAAGCATTAGATTATTCATACTATTTGTCAAGTCTTTGTCATCAGGGTGTTTTCCAGATCAGTAGAAAAAAAGCTTTTTAAAGACTATTCACAAAAAGGGTGATAAGAGTCGTTTAATTTCTGTATCCGCTCTATCAACTTTCACTGATTCGGAGAAAACCGCAAAAAACTGTCACATCTCTAGCGTTAATAAAAAGTTGCATTTTTTTCCTTACATATGAAATTGGCTTTTTGCCGTACTGGCAACTTTGATCTCAAATATCTTCTCTTTGGTTAGGAATTCCAAATTCAAATTTATACAGCTATTTACTCATGTATTTGTGTTTCTAAAATTATAGTTCATTTGTTTTTTCGTTAATTGTTTTTTTTTTCTTTGCGTCACTTAGTATACAAAATGGAAAACTTGAAATATCGCGTTATTTACGAGTACGAGTTCCACCGTGGCACCAGTGCTGCAGAAACGGCTCGAAGGATTAATGATGTGTATGGCGACAGTGCCGCAAAAGAAAACACAGTGCGTTTTTGGTTCCAACGTTTTCGTTCTGGAAATTTCGACCTGCAGAACAAGCCCCGTGGACGGCCGGAGACCAAAGTTGATAATGAAGAATTGAAGGCTATTGTGGAAGCAGATCCATCGCAAACCACGTCCGAGTTAGCTGCAGGCTGCGGTGTTAGTGATAAAACTGTTTTAATCCACTTGAAGCACATTGGGAAGGTGAAAAAGCTTGAAAGGTGGGTACCTCACGAATTGAGTGAAGCAAATCAACAAACGCGCGTTGACTGCTGCGTTGCATTACTCAACTGGCACAATAATGAAGGGATTTTAAATCGAATCATTACCTGTGATGGAAAGTGGATCCTGTACGATCATATTAAATAATAATATAGCGTAGGCGTAGGGAGTGTGGCGAACCCATCGCTCAGGGAGTGGAAAACACAAACCTGTAATAGCCATGCCAAGCCAAGGTGTGAGCAACCGTGCTCAGGCTGAAATGTCCTGGGGAACAGAGTCACGAACGGTGCCTCCGAGAAACAAGGTCGCATCTCGGAGTATTTAGACCTCACTCCAGCACTCAGGGCTCTGCTGGAGTGGACCTTCTATTTCCCTGGTAACTCGTGGGACAAAAAAATTGGACCATTCTAAAACTAGGGGCCTTTTGGGAACCTAGGAGTGCTGAGGCCACCTCTGTGGATTTCCTTCCTGGGGCCTTAGGAGGAACTAAGAGGAGAAACCGTGGAGAGGTGAGCTGAGGCCACCTCCATGAACTCTTCCCTTGTGGGGCCTTCAAGGAACCAAGGGGAAGGGCACCCTTCCAGCGCGGGGTCTTTGTGGAACCAAGGAGGAGTGAAGTGGAGAGATGATGTCCTTTTCCCATGTGGGGCCTTCGAGGAACCATGTAGGAGTGAAGAGGAGAAATGAGGCCATCTTGGTGAACTCTTCCTCTAGGAACCAATGAGTGGACTCTTCCCTTGTGGGGCCTTTAGGGTACCAAGGGGAGGTGGACTCTCCGTCGTGGAGCCTTCGGGGAACTAAAGAGTGGAGAGTAGAGATGAAGCCCTCTTCCGTCGTGGGGCATTCATGGAACCAAGGAGGAGTGAAGAGGGGAAATGAGACCTGGGAAGACACATTATCGGACCAGAAGATACAGCTTTATTTCGAATGACAATCCTGGTGAACTTTATAAAAGGGACTGGATTACTGTCAAAGGAATGAGGTAAAATGGGAGATAGTACAATGGGTCTATGGCCTAAGTGCTCTCGGGAACTATATATATGTAAACCGTCTCCGATTATTAAAAAAAAAAAAACAATAATATGATCGTACAGTATCCTATTCTATTATATTAAATAATATTTTTAAAAAGTAAGTACATAAGATATATGAATAGCGTTGTTTTTTTTAATTATTATTTATTTTATGTTCAAATATTACTAAAATACGACTCTTCTATGGAAGCATTTGCTTGTAGCTGGAAGGGGAGTGTACAGTATCTTATTATAGATATTTAATAGTAATTAAGCTGCCGCTACCCAAATTTCTACCGATTTCTTACATATCTCCCTTAAACACTTAAAGTTTTTAAGCTTTTTAAAAAATATATTATTTTTGAAGATAATATCCAGATAGAAAAAAATCGCAAAGTATGCTCCGAAAATTATTATAAACACGATTGTTTCAGTTATTTTACAAGTTTTAGGGCTCTTTCAATTTGGACGTTTCCTGTCGGACTTGGTCGGACTGCTGCCGCACGTTTACTGTGCCGCTGGTTATAACCCGCTGCCGTGCCGCTGCAGTACGGTAGCAGTCCGATACCAAACGCCTAAATTGAACGCGTTTCTGACTGTCGTGCGTTTGTATGCTAGTGATGTTTAGACGTGGGTCATTTGATGTTTTAAATTCATTTTGAACATATAAGTTTAAATAATAATTATTATTCTGAATTTGCCAACCATATTTTGGAAACAAGTCATTCTTTTGATATTAATAAGGTCTTAAAATTTTACTTACACTACGGGCATACAATTAGAAAATTTAGAAATTTTAGAAATTAGAAAAAGCGTTAATAGTAAATTAAATACTATAAATAACCAAACATTTTTTAAAAATAGCCATCTCTTAAATTTATTTTCTTATTAATAATTATAATAATTGTAATTATTTATTTTGTTAATTAATCGCGTCTCCTTTTTAATATTTTTGTCTATGTTCTAATTTATTCTTATTTGTCTTTACTTGTTGTTTGTCATTTATGTTTTAAATTAACGTCTTTCCTGATAAAGGTAACATTGTTATCGAAACATGTAGATTGATTATTAAATATAGTGGTGTAAACAAGGTAATATATTTTTCATTATATAAAAATATTTTATTTAAATAAATAGTTACCTGCTGAGTTTTTTTCACCAGTAGTTTTATTTTTAAAATCCTTTATAAATTTTTCACAGATACCTTCCCAAGCATTTTTTTTTCCGTGCGATTATTGTGTTTGTCGCTTTTGGAGTTCCATATAGCAGGGCGTATTTCAATTTCATTTATAAATTCTTCCACGTTTATATCATCCATTTTAAGCAAACAGTAAACTTGAAAATTCGATGAAGTTAGCTCTCAGCTCTCACGTCTTGTCACCGCACTATTCAACAGCGAAATGAACACGTGGAGCTTGATTGAGTCGTTGCCGTCCTGTTGTCGAGCGTTCTCGGTACCGACGCCGCACTGTTGCCGCACGGTGCATTTTGTATGAAAACAAATGACCGTCCGTGCGCCGTACGACAAACGCACTGCTTCGGCACTGCAGTCGTCCCACATGAAACGTCCAAATTGAAGGCGCACTTAAAGTTGTGAAAAAATTCACAATGTTTCTTTAAATGATACTTAAGACGCTTTCCACGAGATTTTTGCTCTATTTTAAACGAGTCATGTTTTATTAAACATTTTCACAATTTTCGCATCGTTTTAAATATTAGCGCGCTCCTCTAACATTCGTAATTACACATCTCTCCATCTTCTTCTTTTTGAGCGCAGATGCGGCGCCTTAATAATACTATTTAATTAAATGAAGACAATATTAGCGAAACTCATCGAAAATCTGAAAACAGAAAAATCATAAAAATACATGAGCATTTCATTGCCTACATTTTTTTCTGTTTTATTTTCAGATTTTCGATTGAGTTTCGCTAATGTTGTCTTCATTAGTATTCCACCCAAAAGACAAGGAGATAAGAATTACTTCTCTATCTTGCCTCACGTATGTTTATATTATTTAAACATTCATACGTTTTTAACAACACATATAGTCGGGACCCTTACAAAAATATTTTCTTACAATATTCTTTTTTTTTGACAACGATGTCTTTCCAGGCAGGACCGGCGTAACATGTGGAACTACCCTTCCTGCTTTAGGTGTATTAATAACTAATAATAATTTCGAAAAATGTTTTGTTTTTCGTTATTTATTTATTCATTGAACGACCGTATCCTCGTGTTATAGCAATATGCCTTATCTTTAGATACGGCTCGTTCGCATTACAGCTCACAATCAATTCCATTCCTTCGTCTAGTTACATTACGTGAACTTGGTGTGGTTGTCACAGTGGAAAAGTTTTTTTAGTATACAATAGCCCAACACATCTTTGGGGGTGCTGTATAGTGGATCTTTTTAAGGAAAAGTAGGAGAGGGAATTCGGGAAAGGAAGGGTATTTTTTACATTACCTCCGCACAGGAGGCCCTGAGGAAAATCCAACTATAGTTTGCATTCCCCAATACAACGTTTACATAGTCTTGGTAAGAAATAGTTAAAAAATATGGATGTGTCTGACAAACTTCAATCACCGTATGTTCCAACTATGTCCACCTGTTTCATACTGTTGGGGTTTTAGCAGGTACCCGCAAAGCGGAAGAAAGTGAGGAATGCCGACTTACCTGCAGATTTTCTTCCTTCGCTTGTCTACTTCAGATCCGCTGGTTCTTTTTTTTTCACCATTGAACTCGCGAGCTCACGATGGACACATATATTTCGACACGGTCGACTAAAGGCTCCGTATTCAACATAAGTGTTGACAGGATGGTTTGTAATTTTCAACTGCACAATGTTAATCTTGATTGTAACTGGTCGGCATGGTGGGTAGGAAAAAATAGGATTTGTTGGGTAGGAATAATTATGATTTGTTGGGTAGGAATTAGAAGGATTGGTAGGTAGAAATTAAAAGCTGGAAAAAATAAAGGTAAAGGAACAATGCTAGGCACCAACATTTCCGCCCACCTAATTTGATCAAAGCAACCAAATCAAATTAAATTACAAAGAATCCCCATGGAGGGTATAACAAAAAAATATAAAGCAAGATAAATTGTTCATGCAAGCTGTACATGTACTGTTTCGAAGATACTTAACCAATACAACTATAAATCAAATAAAATAATAATGAATGTGTCGGGAGTACGGTTCCCGCAGAAAACAAAAAATAATATTTTGAAAAAGAATGAAAATTTGTAAAGACTCCTCGGGTCTATAATGTGATTAGGATACTAACGAGAATTCGAGTATAGGCATCCAAAATATAAAAAATATAAAAAATAAATAAAAAATAAAAATAACAAAAATTGAAATGGAATAGGTATTTTCCTTTTATACATATATCTGAATAATTACTAATACTTGCTTTATTCTACCGGTAACGGACACAGTTTTATCACTGGTCGAACCAACGAACCAGTTTGAGTCTTAACTGTAGCTACTCTAACTATCCCATCCTTACCGGGATGAACATGGATAATTCGTCCTAACACCCACTTCATAGGTGGAAGACGATCGTCCTTTATTAACACTAATTGCCCTATCTTAATGTTAGGATTAATTTTGCACCACTTTGATCGTTGTTGAAGCGTATTTAAGTATTCTAAATGCCAACGTTTCCAGAAATGTTGCGACATTTTTTGGAGATGTTGCCACCTACTTAATCGATTAGACGTGGTGTCAAGAAAGTCATATTCAGGCAACCCCAATAAGAATCCACCGATTAAAAAAATGGCCTGGGGTGAGTCCATTTAATTCCTCAGGGTCTGAACTCATTGAACACAAAGGGCGGGAGTTGAGGATGGCCTCAATTCTGGTGAGAACTGTCGCAAATTCTTCATAAGTTAGAACGGTCTCATCTACTACCCGCTTTAAATGGTATTTCACAGACTTTATCCCAGCTTCAAATAGACCTCCAAAATGAGGACTAGATGGAGGGTTAAACGACCAAATAATGCCACTTTGAGTTAGGTGATTAGATATAACATCACGCTGTGATGCCAAGAATTTGTTTATGCCGAGTAGGTACCGATTTGTACCTATGAAGTTGGTCCCGTTGTCGCTTATAATTTCTGAGCATAACCCTCGACGATCCGTAAACCGGCTAAGGGCTGCAATAAAGGCTTCAGAAGATAAATCAGACACGGCTTCCAAATGAACTGCCTTCGTTGCCATACATACAAATAAACACAAATAACACTTTGTAAATTGTAAGTCTACTATAATGTTTTAAAGTATTACAAATTGTTTTTTTTTTAAGTAAAATATGTTCTAAATGTATAAAATTACGCACAAAACACATTTTTAATTTGGATGTTGGCCAAAGTGACGAATTCTTGTTTGCGAAAGTTGGATATTGGACAAAGGACACTGGATGTTAGACAAGAGCGCGTACTCTTGCGTGAAGTTACTTTATCTAACGTGCTTGGTATTACAGGGAGATCGGAAAGCATTTCAATTCATTAAACTTTGATAGGTACTTATGGATTTAGCTTATGTGTCCGATGTTTTCGCGGTGAGACCTAAATATTCGGGTGTGATTTTTAAATAGTTTCTAATAACATTCGACAATTTTTTAGAAATAATTTGTTTCTTGGTTGGGAAACAAGTTTCAAGAGTAAGTTTTTGTAAAATAATAACATCGTAAAATCATCAATGAAAACGTACGTTTTCAGACAATTATACTTATTAAATAATGTTTTATGCGTGTTTTATTTTTGGCTGCTAGTCATCAGATAGGTCCTACGTTTATTAGTTATTATTTGAGAGGCGGGTATGGGTACTGCCGCTCCGGGAACCGGAACGGGAACTGGATAACCAACACCTCTGCCATAGGTCACCCCAGGTGGTTCGCTACGTTTGGTGACTTAGCAGGGGTGGCCGGGTTCGTGGTGTGAGTTTTGTCTGGATCCTGTCGACGGATGCGTCTACCCACCAACTGCGTGGCAGGCCGGATCGGGAAAGACTGGTTGAGGAAGATCTGTAGACCTCTCCAGCAGGACTCTCGGAACATCGCTTTACCCGCAGTGGGGAGGCATTGATTCATACGTGCATCGTCCTTGACACACTGACTCCCAGATTCCTACCCACCCCTCATACTCTTTTCTTCCCACAACTTCCTCTACTTCCTTTCCAGCCTGACTCTCTCGACCCCATTGCCTTGCACCGCAGTTGGAAGGACAGTTTCTTACGTCCGTCACTCCTATACATACTAACCCCCAGATTCCTACCCACCCCTCATTCCTATTTCCATCCAAGAACTTCCTATTCTTTCTTTCGAAATCGGAGATTTAGTATGATCAGACCCGAAAGGTTGGATTGATTTACGTGACTTTATTTTTATTTTAATACTGCACAAGAGTCCCAACCGCTCCCAACCGCCTGGACTAAGTCAGGCTATACATAGCATACCCAATTTTGTAAGGCTGGATGTAGCGGGAAGGGGATGCATTAATATGGTTGGTAAGTACCTGGCTATTCAGATCGAGTCAACAACCAGGGCTAAAGCCATTTCAAGCAATGCTTCAATTCGAAATGGCGCTCTTACATCAGGGTGATA
Source organism: Limnephilus marmoratus (assembly GCA_917880885.1). NCBI lineage: Eukaryota > Metazoa > Arthropoda > Insecta > Trichoptera > Limnephilidae > Limnephilus > Limnephilus marmoratus. The sequence goes on along the minus strand of OU862907.1, from coordinate 41,230,048 downwards.
CTGAGAGTATCTTCCACTCTGGAACGTGTCGCAAATACAGCATGTATATATATATATTTATATGTTTATATTTTTTTAATGATTTGTGTTATTTCACTATTTAAACACAAAAAAACAAATATACACGTACGTTTTTTTAATGGTTAAAGTTGTGAAATATGTATATATATATTTAGATTAGCTCCACATAGGTAACCCTGAGGAAAATAATTTCACTTTGGAGGAGTCTTTATAAGGAAGGCAAGGATAGGAAATTTGGGAAGAAAAAGGGTATGAGGGGTGGGTAGGAATCTGGGGGTCAGTGTGTCCGGGAGTGACGGACGTATAAATCCATCTCTCCAATTGCGGTGCAAGGCGAGAGTCGGGAGAGTCCGGCTGGAAAGGTCAAAAAGCCTCCCTTAACCAGTCTCTCTCTCGCCACGCAGCAGGTGGGCAGTCGTATCCGCCGCCAAGACCTGGACGAACTTCACCCCATGAACCCGGGCACCCTTGCAAAGGCACCAAACGTAGCGAACCACTCGGGGTGACCTATGGCAGAGATGGTGGCTATCCAATAAATTGTTCCCGAGACGGCGGTACCCATACCCTCCCCCCAAAATAAACAAATTTACCAAAATAAAAATTACTTGTGCACGATGGGATTGAAATTTGCGACATCCGGATCGCTAGTTGAGAGTCTTATCCCTCGACCACAGGGGGCCGTCGTGTGATAACAGAAGTGTAGTATCCAACATTTTAAAATAAAAAGTTTACTCGAAGGATTTTGAAACACAATAATAATAATAATAATAAATTTGGACAACTTATATAGCGCTGTTTTTGCGAAAAATCGCCTCAAGAGCGCTGTACAAATTAACAAGGATTTTACATTAGAATTTACTTAACTTAGGAGGCTAGATAACAACTCGTCTTGCAGCTATCAAGCGCATGGATTATTGAAATTCTAGCCCCCCGATAAATTAAATAAAATATCTTTTTATACGTACGTATTTCAATTTACTTAACTATGTAGGGGGCTAGATAACCACTCGTCTTGCAGCTATCAAGCGCATGGACTGTTGGAATTCTAGCCCCCCAATAAATTAAATAAAATATCTTTTTATACGTACGTATTCTAATTTACTTAACTATGTAGGAGGCTAGGTATCAACTCGTCTTGCAGCTATCAAGCGCATGGATTATTGGAATTCTTGCCCCCCAATAATACATTTACCTTCTGTATTTAATAATCTACTTTTAACATCCTTAGTCTAACTTAATCTAACTTAATCTACTTAATCTACTTAATCTAACTTAACCTAACTTAGTCTTACGTATCAACTCGTCTTGCAGCTATCAAGCGCATGGATTATTGGAATTCTTGCCCCCCAATAATACATTTACCTTCTGTATTTAATAATCTACTTTTAACATCCTTAGTCTAACTTAATCTAACTTAATCTACTTAATCTACTTAATCTAACTTAACCTAACTTAGTCTTACTCACACATACTCAAAACATATATGTATTTAATAAATCTGCAGTTCATAAAAACAATTGCAAAGAAACCATAAAAATAACACGTAATCAACGCTAACGAAAATGTATATATACTCGTAATACACTGTGATAATAAATTGTCACTGTGAACTGTTAATTAATAAAGTTTTTTAATTTTTCATTTATCACTCCATACCTACGGCACAGGTAGAAACCGAAGGGCGCGGGCTCAGTCCCATGACTTCCTAGTCCATGTGCTTAGGGGCGGGGGGCAGGCGCGGGCGGTTGGCAGCGGGGGCAGCTAGGGATGCAGAGATTGCAGAGGTCATCAGTTGGTTTTCTTCTCTGGTGCGTTTCTTAGAAGGCCGCTTCGGTGGCCCACACATATGGTCCACAGTCGTAAATACAGCGACTGCGGGCGTAACAGCGAGCAGCGGGGTTGCAGTAAAGGTGCGGGGGGTGCGCAGGGGTACGGCTATGACACCCAACAACCGAACAAATGACCACATCTGGTAAATGTTCGCTACCGATCCTGGGTTTTAAACACTTCGCATCTAATGAATCACGATAATATCTGCACATATTCTTAAAACTCGTTATACGTCCACACTGCTTACGATAAAATTATTTTGAGTTCACATATGTAATTTTCACAGAGTAATAAACATTATTTGACACTTTTAAGGTCTCAAAATGTTAATTATCCCTCTTATTTAATAAGGGATAACGAGACCGGCCAGAATGCGTCAGGCTGCTCCGAGCGCCTGACGCATTCTGATAGCTATAAGTTCTTTATAAATGTATAAAACAATAGACGACGAGTTCTTTGTAAAAATGATCCTATGTTCGAACACATGGGATGTGATTTACGTCTATTACACAATACAGACTTGTAAAAAAAGAGGTCATAAAACAATCCTAACCACTAACCACATTTTTAGCTTCATAACAAATGTATTCCAGTATTTAAGTTACCACTTAGTTGGGCCAAATTATTAGATGGGTTACAAAAGGGGCTGAAATTAAATAACTGGAAATTGATCTAGGTAAAAAAAAGTCAAATGAATGGGATACCTAATCATTAAAAATGTGCGAATAGTAATAACGTTTTTATTGACAATCCAAAGCTCGAACAAAATAAACCTCGAATAGGTAAGAAATAAACAAACACATAAGAAATATGAGGCACTCAATGTATAAAATAATAGAAATGCTTTCATTGTCATTCGGTGTACAATTCTCCCATGAAGATTTCAATAATAAGATGAGGCCCCTAGAAACAAAGACGGAAGTGTCCACCAAACGTCAAAAATGAGTTGAATATGCAGTTTCATAGAGAAATGTTCACTCTATCTGGACAATATTTCTATTTGTAACATAAACGTCATTAAACCATAGTATTTTGGCTTTAAAGTTTTGTTGTTGAAACAAATACGGCAGTGTCCACCTCCTTCCGAAACAAAAGCGGCAGTTTTTCAAATAGCCAATCAGGACGCTCTATTCATAATGGCTGCCATACTGTAATTCATACAAACTCGTGCGGAAGCGTAAGTGAGTTGTGGCCCTGATAAGTTATTTTTTAGGTTGTAATAATCATTTATTGTTAGTGGACGTTATATATTCCAAGAATGGAAACTTTCCCCGATGTTTTGCCACCAGAATCAGCGAGGAAACGTGTGAAACAACCGCACAAATGGAAGGCAAACATTGCCAAGAAAAAGAGGCAAACCGCCATTATGTTGTAGGCAATTTCAAAATATGAAATTTTTTGTAGATTTGTCTGAATTTGTTCACAATTTTTTTTTGTAAGGATCTGGATCGAGTTGGCTAGGCCATGTATTTTGATAACTAGACTTAAATAATTTTATAATAATTAATATAATATTTCAAATTAATAACTAATTAATTTTTGAAAATTCATTTGGTAGAGATTCATTTCGAATTTAAATTGTGTTTTTTGATAATAAATGTTGTTTTTTTTAATAATAAATAATAAAAACTGTCTATTTTCATTAAAATAAGTCTGTAGGTATTATAAGAAACAGCTTATTACTTTAACATCTAACTATATTATAGCGATACTTTTTATTAAAATATATATTTTTTTAAATTACAATACGATATTATTATTTCCTTATTAAAAATTTTTTGCACCAGATTTAAATGTCCGGGTTAAATTTTTCCCCCAAAAAAAAAAAAAAAAGAAGGAAAAACTAAACCAAAACTAAACACTTCCCCAAATGATCATCCAGTGAATCCACGCTATGCAATTGCACTATATAAGTATTATAAATACAAAACAATACAAGAACAACATGTCAACCTACTAGAGACCAAATGGGAATATAATTCACCGACTCCAGATATTTTCATATCAGAGGGTTCGGCTCTGTGGCATTTCTAATTGAACCTATAAATCCTACCGATCCCTCAATATAAATATTTAAAAAATCCTTTGTAATCCTACATGTGTATATTTTTATATTTTATATTTTTTATATTACTGTAAAATTAATATTACCTGGTTTATCTTTTTGCTGTGAAAAATACACGCTTTTGGTGTTGATTTTTGATCACTTACAAAACAAAACAATTTCAAACAAAATTTTCATTTAGATTGTTCGGCGGCTCCGTAATTCCAGTGTGTCAACAAACATTTCTCAAGAGCATAAATATTTCAAAACAAAGGGTGCAACACATAATGGAATGTTTTTATAAAACTGGCAAAATAGTCACGGAAAATCGTGGTGGTGTAATAATAAGTATAATTTAGTTAACTCTTCTAATTTTTCTTTTTCATGGTGGATGTAATTTCACCATTTAAAAAAAAACTAATATCTTTTTCTCAGAATTTATGAATATTTCTAAATTTGATAAAACTTTAAGCTGTTCATATAATTTCCGTTTCTATAATTATTTTAATAAAAAAGTCTTATTTTAAATATTGTTTTCTTACATTGACTGCAACATCTTCGAAATTGTCATTTAAATCAAAACCGGCAGTGTCCAACTGTTTGTGAAACAAAACAGCAAGTGTCCGAATGTTTGAAACAAAAACGGAAGTGTCCATCAAAAAAACGCATTTTTTTAAGAAACTAGAGCATTTAGATACATATATGATTTGAAATATTATTCTTAAACCGGTTTACTAACATAATATTAAATGTTCCTTCCATATTGATAAATAACGGACTGATTAAACGTTTTTTTCAGTTTGCCAACAATTTGACAAAGTGGACACTTCCGTCTTTGTTTCTAGGGGCCTCAGATATTTATAGGTACACAAATACAACTGATCTTTGGCACTAAATATACCAGAAATGTTTTCATTGTTACACTAAGATTTGGTTGATTAAAATAATAAGATACTTTAGGCATTAAATGTACCGAAAACAAAAACTTGTTTATTTCCTTATTCTAATAATTCATATGTTTTAAATATCTCAGGTAGAATTCTGACACAAATATTTGGTAGATAAACACATAAATATTAGGTACTAAAAGCAAAAAAACTCCTGCATTGTCTTTATTTTAGTAATTGTGTTTTGTATTACAAGTAGGTACCTATTCTTACACAAAGATTTAAATAATTAGGTAAAGGTAGATAAACATGAAGCTATTACTCACTAAATGTGCCAAAAACAAAAACTCCTTCGTTGTACTTATTCGAAAAATTGCCTTGTTTTAAATATCATAAGTAAAATTTTTACACGAAGATTTGGCTTATAAATATACAGATATTTTAGGAACTAAATGTACCGAAAATGAAAACTCTTTGATTTCCTTATTATAATAATTGGCTTGTTTTAAATATCATAAGTCGAATAATTACATGCAAATTTGGTTGATAAACAAACAGATATTTTAGGAACTAAATATACTGAAAATTAAAACTCCTTCATTTCCTTATTCTAATTGTTGGCTTGTTTTAAGTATCTGAAGTATAATAATGATTTCACTAAGATTAGGTGGATGGACACATATATTAGGTATATAGGTACTATAATACATCAGTCCTTATTCTAATAATTTTGTTTTTTAAATATCACAAGTAGGTATTTTTGAACAAAGATTTAAATAATTACGTAAAGGTTGATAAACATACCGATACTACGCATTAAATGTGCTTAAAACAAAAGCTCATTCAATGTTCTTATAATTATTTAAATATCATAAATAGGTATTTTTACACGAAGATTTAAATTATTACGTATAGGTAGATAAACATTCCGATACCTCTTTATACACAGATCAAATTCCGAGTGTATTCCGTATAATGTCGTCCTTATACTCTTCGTTAAAATTGACTTTTCTTCAATTTCAGTCAATTCGTTTTAATAGGTTAAATTAAATTAAAACAGCGACGAAGGTTATTTCAATTTTTGGTACGATATTTCACCACAATATAGAACTTGGCATTTATTACAATATTTTCTCAAAAAATACACAACTTTATTATAACCACCCTGTAACGGACGACAAGTTGAAACAATTTGCTGAGAAAATATTGTAATATTAATTATCTGTTATGTTTTCCTTAAAATTTTTTATCCTTTTCCACAGTTTACATCTTTATGCATTTTGTCTGAAGAAATCTCCTAGAAAACCACTAAAGTAACTTGGTAACTAGCATAATCATAAGTGAAGATATTTACTTTCGTGGCGCTAAACGAACGAATGTTTGGAATGAAAGCAATCACGTGGTCCTCCGCTGCGCTGCTATTGGCTGTGTGGTCTGTTAGAGCAATACGCCCGGAACCGAGAGTTTGAATTTCGCACGTTGGCTAAGATACAGCTTGGATGTTGGAGAAATTCCTATGAAATTTGACTGAACGGCCGGTTTAAAAACGGGAGTCCTTTTGGCCAACGTGTGGATGTTGGATAAATACGCTCGAAATGTTGTTTCATTTTGGAGGACGTAAGACAAAGTGCGTTTTGAAAACCCCCTAAATAATTTTTTAAATTTTTTTTTTTCACTTGCATTGTATACATAAAGACTTTCTGAGAACTACTGCATACTTAACTCAATTTCGCTAAAAATGGTCTGTTGGAGTAAAACGAACTAGAGCGACGATTTGTACATGATTGACCATTTTCACATGTAAACGGGTCGTATCTACAACTCGTTCTTCGGTTCAGTTTTCGTCCTTCGGTTTCAGCTCGATTGTGGAATGATTTGCCAGCCTCTGTATTTCCTCCCTCCTATAATATCCTGCCTTTCCTAAACGTACTCACAGCATCCCCTAGGGCCCTCTGGGTCTTCTGTGCGGAGCTAACGCAATCAACCATCCATATGACCCCAATCCAAAAAACTTGATTTTAAGATAGAGACCTAAAATTTACATTTTGTACTCAGAGCACAACATACATAATATATCATCGTTAAATGCATCATGCTCAAAACAAAAAAGGTTTTAGGCTATTGAAAATGGGAGATGGGTGTGGGTACCGCTGCCCCGGTAACACTTTATTGAATAACAAGCACTCCTGCCATAGGTAAGGTTTATCTTGGTCTTGGCGGAGAATGATTTTGCCAGCCTATAGTGTGGCGGACCGGATCGGAAGAGATTGGTTGAGAGAGCTATGTGTGGAGCTAACGTTAAAAAAAATGAAAATCATCGGAAAAGCGCCCACGTCACGTAATACGGTGTAAAATCAGGAGGAGTGTTTCAATACAGAGGCGAAAGGTAGGGACTGTAGGGGATTTAATTTATGAAGGAGGAAGAAAATTTGTATGCAGTTCTTTCCTCATGCGAACCAACTTATACCGATGCGAATTAACGAAACGATCCGTTCCCATGGAGCCAACTTCAACTGTGAATGGGTGTCTGTAGAATTTTACGCCCGTGCCATGGGGCACTAAGAATCAGTTGCTGCCAGCTCTGTTGAACAGGCTCCTTTATAATACCTGTAGCATGTCTAAATTGCGTCCGTGCTTTATATATGGCAATCGGTCTGTGGAAAACTAATTGTCAATCGGACGGCTCGCCCTAGTTTGCACAGAATAAAGATGGTTTTATATACATATTGGGGTTTCCGGCCCACAGGTGACTTTTCAATAAAATTGTAGAACCTACGTAAGGGATAACCATCTAGTTATGACTGGTTGAGGGAGGTCTTTATTCTCTCCATCCAGAATCTCTCGACCCACCGCCTTGCACTGCAGTTGGAGGGATGGAATCATACGTCCGTCACTCCTGGACACACTAACCCCCATATTCCTACCCACCCGTATTACCTATATCCTTCCCAGAACTTTCTTTCTTTCCTTTCAATAAAAAAATCCTCCACACAGCATCCCCTAAAATGACGTTGGTCTTCCGGAAATTTAATTTTCTTAGGGCCTCCTGTGTGGAGCTAATGTAAAAAAGCTTTTCACGATTGACGGGTCAAATATGTTTGCGAAACTGGAGTCCTCCGACTAAGAACCTATGTATTTATAAGTAATTTTAATATTCATTTGTGCTAAAAACTATAAAAAATATGGTCAGAATCGACTGCACTAAATGTCATTCAAGTACCCACCACTGTTTCACCCCGGTATAGGCAACTTATGGTCGCTCCTTCGGAGTTCTCGCAAGAATCTGATTTTTTTGAATAAATGGATCTATATTATTTAATGTAACGAATCTAGACCTTCAATGCATTAAATGTCAGTTCAATATCAATTTTTATTTTACGTATGTAGCTGCTCTGACGTCTTTGAAATTATATTATCAAGTCGTTTTTTTGTCAAGGCCGCCGTAGTCCAACAGTCAACCGGCTGAAAATCAATACCAGATCAATACAACTACCAGCCCAATAATTTTCGCAAGACATATTATCATAATCTTAATGGTTCAGCCACATTGAGGCCAACATCCAACTTGAAACGTTTGGACGATTGTGTGGAGGGGTAGTTCGTGCGTTGGAAGCTCGCACGGCTCCTACTAGACATCTGTTGAAGAAATAGGAGTTTAATTTAAAAAAAATTGTTTCGTTAAATTAACTTTTACATATCTCGATGGCAAATCTACATCTGTAGAACAATTGAATGTTTGGTGACGAAAAGACCGCTAATCGCCGCACTTTTAGGCAAAGATTATGGAAATTACACTTCATTTAAAAAATTAGTACAAGAAACAATTATTTACGTACAAAAAATATGTTTTTAGGTTAATTTTGACAAACTACCTAATTCATGCGAATTTGAATTGAAACGAAATTTTGCAAACATCAAATCCTTGGTATACAACTTTAAACATACATTAGTGGATAAATAATCATGCATTTTTACAGTATTTCGTGTTTTAAACAACCGGCGAAGTTAGCATTGAAAAGGCAATTGACATTTTGACAACCATAGAAAATTACACAAAATTGCACAAATCTATGCATAAATCTGACAGCACATCTCGTATGATATCGTTCTCGTGTCTCGTGTCGCAATAATTAGAGAATCGCTCGGCTGGTCGACCATTGCTCTTTCACAACTGCGCAGTGTCTAACACTCCTTAGTTTACTTTACCAATGCCGATCAGTTCAACTGCACGTGTTGAGGAATTGATTTAACGTTTTGATTGAGGAACATTTAAACTGTCAATTTGAAGTGTACCTATTTTTAAATTTAGTTTCTGCGGAATAATTAAATTGCTACCTTGACATGAGCAATACTAGAGTGAGATAGCAATAGCCTGATAATGATACCATATATGTTTATGGTATCATCACTTTCTTCTAATTCCAGAAATCCGAGATCATAGATATCATTCCGTAATGAGTATCCCATGATTGACGGCGATTCTCTATACAGCTTTCAAATGTCAACTTCAAGCTCAAAATACAGTTACACTTATAAATATAAATAGGTTTACAAATATGTTTTATGTACATGTTTTCAATATTTTGGCAGAGTATTCCAAGCGAAACTAATTATTCTAAACTCGTGCGAAATAAAGTGCGTTATAAGAATCTTCTGTTCCAGCTATAATTTTTTTGGCTTGAATCAATTACCAAACGCTACCACATAAGTGCCATGGATCTACTAAATCCCGAGACTGTTTCCATCAAGACGGAACCAGGGCCCCAGGAAGAAGGCGGAGGTGTAATGCTGTATACGGATATAGATTTCGACCTCCCAGATGTAAAGATGCAATTTTCGCAAAACGCGGAGAGTACTCAGACAGCCGGTAAGTAACATTCATTGGGTTGTAGCAATTGAACGTGCTACGTAAACACAGTTAAAAGAAAGCTCTAGAATCATCGGTTGATAGTTTTTTTATGTGCCATTAAAATTTTCACAATGTTATCAACATATGGAATGTGACAGTCAAAAAAATAATAAACAGTACAATTTGTTTTAGCTTGCTGTTCAAATGAATTGGAATTTGAATTGCTTGAATTTGAATTCTTAAGTAAGTACTTCTCACAGCGCAGGTAGGAATTTGAATTCTTAAGTAAGTACTTCTCACAGCGCAGGTAGGAATTTGAATTGCTTGAATTTGAATTCTTAAGTAAGTACTTCTCACAGCGCAGGTAGTTAAGTTGGCTCGCCACATATCGATACGTTTCGGGCGTAATCCAACACGTGACGTAGCAACAATGCGTGGTTGCTACAGGACTCCCTCCCCAGACAACGCAGACATGGCTGCGGTGGAAAGAGGAATAGTCAGATACCGAGGTGATCGGGAAATCGAACCCGCCTTCCAGAACGAGTGGTTGTGTGTGTCCGATCCTTACTGCCATCGAACAACGGAAGGGTTGGTTGTGATGTGGCGGCTGGTGACTCTGATGCGGTTTGCGAGTGTGATGTGAAACTCTCAAGATCTTGAGCAACGTATGCTGGTTTGAGGCGGTCGATGCTCACGGTGATTTCCTTCCCTTTTACCAGTATGGTATATGTTCGTTCGTGCCGACGAACGACTTTATGAGGGCCGCTGTAGGGTTGTTGAAGCGGGCTCTTGACTGTGTCGTCCCTCAGAAAGACGTGAGAAGCTGTGGGAAGATTTTGGAAGACGAAACGATGTCCATAACCATGGCGGGTACCTTCAACTGGTCTCAGCTCGTTGAAATGTTTCCGTAGTTTCTTTAGGAAGCTTCCGGTGTCGTCGTTAACATTAGGTCGTGCTGTACATAGAAATTCGCCGGGTAAGCGGAGCGGCTCGCCGTATACTAGCTCGGCTGAGGTTGTAGCGAGGTCATCTCTCCAAGCTGCTCTGATTCCCATGAGTACGGTGGGAAGTGTTTCCGTCCAACGGTTATTCTGATGGCACTTGATCGCTCCTTTCAGTTGACGATGAAATCGTTCCACCATGCCATTTGCTGCGGGGTGGTATGCAGTTGTATGGATTTGCGTCGTGCCTGCCAGGAAATTCAACTGCCTGAACAGCCTCGACTCAAATTGTCTCCCTTGGTCCGTAGTAATGCGGAGTGGAGTGCCGAATCTTGTTATCCAGCCCTTGTAGAAAGCACGCGCCACTGTTTCAGCCTCTTGGTCTGGGATCGGGAATGCCTCTGGCCATCTCGTGAATCTGTCTACGCACGTGAGACAGTATCGGCATCCTTCTGAAGAAGGCATGACGATTATGTCGATGTGGACGTGCTCGAATCTAGCGGAGGGTCTGGGAAAGGCTCCCAGGGGTGCTGACACGTGCCGTGTAATCTTGCTTCGTTGGCATTGAAGGCAATTGCGTGCGAGCTTAATAGTCTCAGCTTTAATGGCCGGCCAGACATAACGTTGAGTTATGAGCTTAACCGTGGCCTTAATTCCAGGGTGAGCCAGCTGATGGACCGCATTGAATGCCGCAGGTCTGAACTTCTTCGTGACGAAGGGTCTGGCTATGGTAGTTAAGACGTCACAGTAGAGATGCGCGTCAGTACCCGGAATATTAATCTTTTTAAGTTGTAGGCTAGAACTTCCTTGCAAGTGTTGTTCCAGTTCAGGGTCGCACATCTGGTCAGCTGCCAGCGCTGCGTAGTCCAGAGGAGTATCTATCGTCTCGACCCTGGAGAGAGCATCCGCGACGATGTTGTCTGTTCCGGAGACGTGTCGGATGTCAGTTGTGAACTGGCTGATATAGTCCAGATGGCGGAATTGCCTTGGTGAGCATTTGTCTGCTTTTTGTTGGAAGGCGAACGTGATAGGCTTATGGTCTGTAAATATGGTGAACGACCTGCCTTCCACCATGTGGCGAAAGTATTTCACAGCGAGATAGATGGCTAGTAGTTCTCTGTCGTATGCGCCATATTTCTTTTCAGCTGCCGAAAACTTCGAAAAGAATGCTAGAGGCTCCCAGTGACCTGCGACGAATTGGTGGAGTGCGGCACCGGCTGTAGTATCAGACGCGTCGCTGACGATAGAGAGTGGGGCGTCGCACTTCGGGTGAACGAGCAGGGTTGCCTGAGCCAGAGCTTCCTTGCACTTGCTGAAAGCTTCTACTGTTTCGGCAGTCCAAGACACGAGTAGTTTGCCTTTTTGGTTCCCTTTTAGAAGGTCATTGAGTGGAGCTTGTGTCCTCGCGGCGTTGGGAATGAATCTTCTGTAAAAATTTATTGCTCCCAGGAAACGGCGGAGATCCTTGATGGAAGCTGGTTGGCTGTAGTTGTTGATGGCCTCCACTTTATCTGGGAGGGGTGAAGTGCCAGCGTCGGACACCAGGTATCCTAGGAATTTGACCTTAGTCAGGCCGAAATGGCATTTGGCGGTGTTGATGACAACACCATATTCCTGCAGGCGCTGGAATAATATCTTGAGATGGGCTAGGTGCTCTTCCTCTGACGTTGAGGCAATAAGGAAGTCGTCTATGTAGGCGTAACAGAAATCTAAGCCTCTGGTAACCTCGTCCATGAAGCGTTGGAAGGTCTGGGCTGCGTTGCGGAGGCCGAAAGACATCACCGGAAATTCGAAGAGTCCGAATGGCGTAGTGATTGCTGTTTTCGGAATGTCCTCGGGAGCCACAGGGATTTGATTATATGCCCGCACCAGATCAATCGTTGAGAAGATCTTGGTGCCGCTCAGTGCCTGTGCAAAATCTTGGATGTGGCGTACGGGGTATCTGTCCGGAATAGTTCTGGCGTTCAATCTTCTATAATCGCCACATGGTCTCCACTGGTCGTCCTTCTTGGGTACCATGTGCAAGGGAGATGCCCAAGAGCTCTCGGAAGGTCGAGCGATTCCGAGACGGACCATGGCCTCGAACTCCTTCTTGGCGCGTTTTAACTTGTCAGGAGCAAGGCGTCGTGGGCGTTCGACTGTTGGAGGTCCTGGCGTGGTGTTAATATGGTGCAGTGTTGCGTGACGAACTTCCCTCCTGGCGCCGTCAGGGCGAGTGATGTCAGGAAACTGTTGAAGAAGCTTATGATACGGGGACGTTCCTGTGACCGTCTTAATGGAAGCGATCTTGTTGTCGCTTCGTTTTCCCGTGATGGTCAAATTCGTCACCTGGTCCAGCAGCCGTTTATTTCGGACATCCACCAGTAGCTCGTACTTGGCGAGAAAGTCTGCCCCGATGATTGGCCTGGAGACGTCTGCAATGACGAAGCTCCAAGTAAAGTCGCGTCGCAATCCCAGATCCAGGTTGAGCGTTAGGCTGCCATAAGTAGCGATTGTGCTGCCATTTGCTGCTGCCAGTTCGTATGTCGCTTTAGTGGGGCGTCCCTGGACAAGGCGTCGTGGGAAAACGCAGAGATCTGCGCCGGTGTCTATAAGAAATTGGGTACGGGTTACCCTGTCGGTAACAAAAAGGCGACTGACTTGGTTGGGGCTAGCGCTGGTCGCCATCAGTTTGGGCCCCGCGCGTTTTCCTGCTGGAAGTTGCAGGGTTTGGTGCACTTGCTTGCCTTCGTCCCATACTTCCAGTGGTACCAGCATGTTCCCTCGGGCTGACGACCTCTGGACCGACTGCGGGAACGATTGCTCCAACGATGCGGGGTGGCGCTCCTCCTATGCTGGCCAGAGCGTAGTGTCGAAACTTCGCGCCTCAAGGTAGCGAGCTCTTGTTGGAGAGGCTGCATCAACCGCGCCATCTGTGTAACCAATGAATCTTCGGACGATGGAACAGCCACTGAGTTAACTGCCGGTCTACCAGCATAGTCTGCTATGGCGTCGGCCAAGCTGGCCACCTTGTCAAACGGAGTGTCTTGCTGCATAGTCAGAACCACCTGCATACTTCTAGGAAGACGACCCATCCATAGGGTTCTCAAAACCTCATCGGGCACAGCGCTGCCGGCGAGGGTGCGCAGGTGTCTCAAGAATTGGGAGGGTTTACGGTCTCCGATTTCTTCATGTTCCAGAAGTCTCCTTGTCTTCTGCTCCTGCGTGGAGCTGAGGCGTCTGGTTAGTTCATATTTTAATAGTGCATATGCACCGACCTCAGGGGGCTTCACAATGATGTCCCGGACTTCTTGGGCGTGGGCGGGCTCCAAGGCTCCGAGAATGAAACCAAATTTTGTGGCATCCACGGTCACTCCTGCTGCCTCGATGCTGCGCTCCACCATAGCGAATCATAATTCTGGGTCAGTAGGGCAAAAAGGCGGAATGCGTACTGCCACTCGGTTGACCTCAGGCGGTGGATTCCTGATGTTGGGTTGCTGGTTACTTGTCGTTGGTTGCTTGTTGCTGGTTATTGGTTGCTGGCTGTCCTCAGATGTTCCGCTCACAAGAGACATGATGATGATTGGTGTGCGAAATTTATCACCGAAGAGTTTATTTCGTGCGCGACGTGCTCGCGGTAGACGTACTTGCACGCGTCGTGCTCACTGTCGGATTCACAAATGTAAACTTCGTGGTCACTAATGTGAACGTCGGTGTCACCAATGTAGCAATTGAACGTGCTACGTAAACACAGTTAAAAGAAAGCTCTAGAATCATCGGTTGATAGTTTTTTTATGTGCCATTAAAATTTTTACAATGTTATCAACATACGGAGTGTGACAGTCAAAAAAATAATAAACAGTACAATTTGTTTTAGCTTGCTGTTCAAATGAATTGGAATTTGAATTGCTTGAATTTGAATTCTTAAGTAAGTACTTCTCACAGCGCAGGTAGGAATTTGAATTGCTTGAATTTGAATTCTTAAGTAAGACTTCTCACAGCGCAGGTAGTTAAGTTGGCTCGCCGCATATCGATACGTTTCGGGCGTAATCCAACACGTGACGTAGCAACAATGCGTGGTTGCTACAGGGTATATTAAAACGTGGTAAGTATGTTCATTTCGGAATTTTAACTTTATCATATTGCTCAGAATGTGTTCCCGATTCTTAAAAATTTTTAGGTACCTCTTTTTACATGGGACATAATATAAGATGCACTTATTAAAATGCGTTTACGTTGATGGAGTAAACACATTCCATTGTCATAAATCAATAAAACTCCGTATTGAAGGTGCTCAAAAGCAGGGTGCTTCTTGCAGCATTGGTCCCCGAAGCGGACAATTGGGGTCATTTTTCTAGCTTATTGACCTTAAAGATTGATGTATCATTGGAATCTTCAATATTTTCCTTAATTTGTTTATAGTTTTTATTATAAAAATAGTTTAATTTATTAAAATTATATTAATGTAAATATCGTCACATCACAAAGTCTCAACTTCATATGAACAATTTAGACAAAATTAATGAAATTCGATCGAAAATCTGGAAACAGAAAAATCAGAAAAAGATATTTGCACCTCTAGGACTCGAACCCAGGACCTTCCGCTTTCCGGGCAAATGCGCTACCACTCATAAAGTTAAAAATAAACATACATCCTAGGCAGAAAAGTCAATAGACGTCGCATATTAAAAATAATATGGATAAAATTTATCCAGACACCATTTAGATAGCATTTAGTTTGGGTTTGAATCTCTCAATCATACATATTGATAGCAGCCTATAAAATAGGTACGCGTTAAGAAAATGAAGATAATGTTATCCCAGATGTGCAAGTATCTTTTTCCGATTCTTCTGTTTCCAGATTTTCGATTGAGTTTTCGCTAATTACAGGTTTTACTCATAAAGAGGCGTTCAGATACGGCTATAAAATAAAAAAAGATTATCGCATGCCAAATAACGATCTCCATACAATCCCTTCAGACCGTTCACACCAAAGCTGTATAAGCGTAGATCATCCATAAACAATACGCGTCTACGCCGTAACCGCTCCTAAGGCCCAGCGCAAACGTCAGATTTTTCAAACGATTGTCGGTTCAGACAAAATTCGATTGGACGGCTGGCGCGGAAAGGCGTGGCCTATTTTCATTACTCCGCACCGGCCGTCAAATCCGGTCCGACAACGGGCTTGGCCCCGGTATTATAACCAATCCGGTTTTCATATCGATTTTTGTCTGATGTGTGCGGCCTGCCTTAAGCTAAGGCCAAACCGGCGCGTTCATTTTGCGTCCGCGGTGGCGTGCACGGTGGCGTCCTATGTGCGTGCAGAAACCGTTCACACCAAACTATCGATGCGTGCACTATGACAACACTCTTTTGACACCAACTGAACGGCCAAATGCCTTTACGGCATTTCAAAATATAAATCATAGAAGTAGTAATTATGCTTTCAACATTCGTGAACAATATGTAAGATATTTCAATCTATAAGCCTTTGTATAGAAACTCATATAGGTATTGAATATTGTGTTAATTCATGTAGGAAACGAATAAATATAGTTTTATCATTAAAGTTTATTTTAATCGCGTACCTAACATATCAAATGAGACGTATCATACAGCAACGGGTATTTGTGAACCTCATTTAAAATTTGTTCCGTTTCCCCCATACTTTATATTTAACAACACAGTTTTTACACATAGATAATAGCTGCGTGCAGCGTCCGAACGCAACATGCGCGATCTGATCGCCACCGCCGCGTGCAGACGCTGCACAGGACGCCGCGATCCGGCCGCGGCCGCCGCGGTTTGAACACGTCGCTACAAGTTCGCACACAACAACTGATCGCCACCGCGCACGCCACCGCGGACGCAAACTGAACGCGCCGGTTTGGTCATGCCTTAAGGCGATAAACGAAAAGATGCGGCCCCCTCTCCGACGAAAACGTCATTTTAATTACGGAGCTGCCTAGTCTGGTGGATGACAGATGTCAAGTTGACAGATTCAGTACAAAAAATGTGCATTCCGTAGGCGCTCCCTAATTCATCTGACCCCTCTCCTACCATAGGTAGAAATATTTTATAGCATTTTGTTTTTGCAGACAGCACTAATTCGGAGACAGTTGCCATCAAGGTGGATCTTGGATCCCAAGAAGACGAAGGGGCTTTTCCTTCCATGAAAATTGAAATAGACCTGTCGGATGTTAAAAAGGAATGCTTAGAACGCGTTGAAAGAATTAACCAGATAGTTGGTAAAACCTTTTTTCATTTCAAAGTTTAACATTTAGTGGGATCCATTTTATTTTCTCTATTTATGCATTTACTGTGCTTATCTCCACTTTAGTAATAAGTCTTATGAAGCCTTTTTAAATCCCTTTCAAATTTCTCAACAGATCTGAAGATGCGTCCTGTGGATAAACGATTCTCTTGTCCTCATTGTAATTACTCCTCCTCTCGTAAGGCTGATTTCGAAAGACACCTTCGCAGCCATACTGCAGTAAAACATTTTTCTTGTTCGGATTGTAACTTTTCATGTTCTCAAAGGGGAAATTTGATAATACACATGAGGACCCACAGTGGAGAAAAACCTTTTTCCTGTTCCGAATGCGGCTATTTATGTTCTCAAAAGTACTTACTTACGAGACACATGCTGACTCACAGTGGAGAAAAATCTTATTCGTGTTCCATCTGCTGTTATTCATGTTCTACTAAAGGAAATCTGACGAGACATATGCTGACTCATAGTGGTGAAAAACCTTTTGCATGTTCTGAGTGCAACTACTTATGTTCTCAACGAGGCCATCTGACGCTCCACATGATGACCCACAGTAAGGAAAAACCTTTTTCATGTTCCGAGTGCAACTTTTTATGTTCTCGAAAGAGCACACTCACGAGGCACAAGCTGATTCACTTTGGAGCAAAACCTTTTTATTGTTCCAAGTGCAACTATTCATGTTCTCGAAAAAGCAATCTGACTAGCCACATGCTGATTCACAGTAAAGAAAAACCCTTTTCTTGTTCCAAGTGCCACTATTTATGTTCTCGAAAGAGCAGTCTGACGATCCACATGCTGACTCACAGTGGAAAAAACGCTTTTTCTTGTACCGAATGCAACTATTCATGTTCTCAAAAGAGCAATTTCACGAGGCACAAGCTGACTCACAGTGGAGCAAAACCTTTTTCTTGTTCCGAGTGTAACTATTCATGTTCTCAAAAGGACCATCTGATAAGCCACATGCTGACTCATACTAGAGAAAAACTTTTTTCTTGGTCTGAGTGCAACTAATCATGTTCTGAAAAGGGCAGTCTAACGATCCACATACTGACTCACAGATGAGAAAAACCTTTTTCATGTTCCAAGTTCCAAGTGCAACTATTCGTGTTCTCCGAAGGGCAGTCTAACAATCCACATGCTGACTCACAGTGGAAAAAACCTTTTTCGTGTTCCGGGTGAAAATAGTCATGTTCACAAAAGAGCAACCTGAAAAACCGCCTGCTGACTCACAGTGGAGAAATATCTTTTTCATATTCCGAGTGCAACTATTCGTGTTGTCAAAATGGCCATCTGATGAACCACATGAAGACTCACAATAGTTAAAACCTTTTGCATGTTCCGATTGCAACTATTTACTTTTCCGAAAGCATAATCTGGCGAGGCACATCCTGACTCACATTTAAGAAAAATATTGTGAAGCAATATATTTTCTCAAATGAGAAATTTGAAGAAGTACGTTTAGTACTTTAAGAACACGTTGCATAATTTTTTTTTTTCGCTATTTGTCTGCTGTCGTGCATTTTCTCGAAGAGACTTTAACAAGACTTTTTGGTTCGTACATTACAAATTGAATTCAACTTCATAAAATCGTTCTCAAAATTTAGAACTGTTTGTAACTAGCAGTGCTCGGTTAGGTCTGATGTTACACCAGGGAGTTTTGGATATTTAAAATTAATGTCTTTTAAAAATGGTTAAAATGACGGAAACTGCTGAATCTCTTGAATTTGTTCTGAATCCATTTCGTAAAAGTTTGTTGGTTTCCTTTCTACAGTATAGCTATGAATTATTAAAAAAATGTTATTCCGTCATACCTCCATCACGGATTCTGTAATCATATATATGTACATTGTCGTAAATTTTGACTTAAATTTTGAAATAAGCGATAATTTTTTTCCCGGTGCCATTTTAAACTTGTCGCATATACTCATTGAACTAGACGCATATTTAAAGCAAACTTAACTCGTTGATCCCAATAATAATATCGGTTCCGGTGATATTACACTTTTATTCTTACGGCAGCGTGTCGCCTTTCGTGCTTATTCCTTCTTATTCTCTTTCAGTTTTTAGTCGGTCTTGGTCGAGGAGGCGTCTACTAATATCTACAGAAATTCCAAAAACTGAAAAAATCGAATTAATATCTATGAGAATCAAAGTGTTGACGAATATCTACAGCTCAAACTGTTGACTAATATCTATGACAACCAAAGTGTTGACGAATATCTACAGTACTGGCAGAGGTTGGATTTGCAATTATATATAGCATATTGGAATAACGTAATATTGCGTATGCAGTTTAAAAAACTTAATTTATGTAAGTATGTATGTAAAAATCCCTGATATCGGACTATTGGACACATTTAGCTGATTAGTCCAACCTACGCTCTGTAGATATTAGTTCAACCTACGCTCTGTAGATATTAATCAACACTCTGAAGTTCGTAGATATTAGTTAAACATATGAGCTGTAGATATTCGTCAGACATACAGGCTGTAGATATTAGTAACTGGAGTCTTGGTCGATGAGCATATTTCCAGATCTATGGAAACAAAGTTAAATAACACTGATCTATAAAAAGGCGATAAAAGCGAAGTAATCAATTGTGGTTCGTTTTTTTTCTACAATTGCAATACTTTTTGACGAACTTTTTTAAAATTTTTGGCACAATTAAATTCAGCATGTATCCTGAACAGGATTTTCTTATAACCAGCAAATAAACTTATTAAGTACTAAATTAAAAACCGTTATTAATTTAAATTAGATGGAGCCTTAGATCCATAATTAATTGTAAAGCGCCCTTGATGTGATTTTTCACAAAAACGGCGCTCTACAAATTATCCAATTATTATTAATATACATAATCTATGTCTTTGAAATTAATGATTTAGGTATAACTTTTGACTCTAAACGTTTCTTCAAACCCCACCTTGAAAATATTTCAATGAAGCGTTCGGTCTGTTGTACATGTAGCGGAATGTTGATTAAAACCGTTGTTTGATTTTAATTAGTTAATGTAGTTGTTAAATTTGAATTAGTTTTTAAGTGAATTGTGAGAATAACCCGAATCACAATAATTCTGGTGAAAATGCTATTTTTTTATTCCTACTGGGTAGGATTTAAATTATATTTTTTTAGATTATAGATCTAATAATAATATGATCTGAAGTATATTTCTTTGTAATTCTTATTTTATCAAATTAACCTTCTGTTTAATTCTTGGTCATTTTGTTGCTGGTTATTTTAAGTCTGAACTTTTGTTTCCTTTTAGTTTGCGTTTTGAATAAGGCACCTTATTTTTGATATAACTTTATTTTAATTTCGTAAAGTTTTTATTCGGATAGTTTTCATTTATTTTATTTATAAAGCCAACTTTAATGTGATTTACAATTATATGTACTTTTCATTTATAATTTATAGGTTTGTGTATTATTATTCCAGAAATTTTTATCAGATTTAAATTCATTAATTTTTCCTTTTTTCATTTTATGCGATTTATTTTTCATAAACGGTTAACCAATTTAGACAGTGTGGTTTAGGGGATATCAATTATTTATAATTATTCGAAAAATATGGATATCATATGACTAAGGGATTTTCATGTTTTAGTCATAGGTTACTAGCTATAAGTCTTAGATATAAGTCACAAGCTATAAGTCTTAGTTGTAAGTCACTTGTTATAATTGTAAATCTTATTTGTATGTTAGTTAGTTATATTAATTATTTTATTAATAAATGGGAAAAATTGGAAA
The DNA here is from genome assembly GCA_917880885.1 of Limnephilus marmoratus. Classification (NCBI taxonomy): domain Eukaryota; kingdom Metazoa; phylum Arthropoda; class Insecta; order Trichoptera; family Limnephilidae; genus Limnephilus; species Limnephilus marmoratus. The sequence continues at coordinate 41,209,479 of OU862907.1, read as the reverse complement.
GAAGCATTTAAGAAAGCAGAAGACACACCCCTTTGAGGAGTATTGCCGCACGTATGCGGCAGCACTCGGACGATCCAGAAAGAGTATTGTCGCATACGTGCGGCAGCACGACTTTATTTAGGTTTTTCTATGCCGTGTTTGTAATTTCGATTAAATTATGATTTATAGATAATATAAATATATTTGTCAAACATTTTTACATGTTTTTACCAAAATTGTTACGTATTTCACATTACAGATTACGTAATCCAGTGGCTCTCAACATTTTACAAATAAAAAGTTTTCAAAAATTTTAATTAATTTATTTATATAGAAAGAAATGTACAATAATGACAATAATATAGGGATAATAGTAAAAATAAAAAAGTGGACTAATCCAGTGGCTCTCAACATTTTACAAATAAAAAGTTTTCAAAATTTTAATTAATTTATTTATATATAAAGAAATGTACAATAATGACAATAATATAGGGATAATAGTAAAAATAAAAAAGTGGACTAATCCAGTGGCTCTCAACATTTTACAAATAAAAAGTTTTCAAAATTTTAATTAATTTATTTATATATAAAGAAATGTACAATAATGACAATAATATAGGGATAATAGTAAAAATAAAAAAAGTGGACTAATCCAGTGGCTCTCAACATTTTACAAATTATATTATATTTTGTAACTAAAAAATAAAACTTACATATCACACTTTATTATTATAACTATCATCAGTGGAAAGTTCATAATTGAAATCCTATTGTTTTATTATTTGTAACCTCTGATTTGCTGTCAACTTTCTCCAAAATAAATAAAATAAAATAAAATAAAATAAAAAGTATTCAAAAAATTTGATTTTTTTATTTGTATGAAAAGAAATATACAATAATAAAGTGATAAAACCAAAAATAAAAAAGTGAAATAATCCAGTGGCTCTCAAACATTTTATAAATAGTGTTTTAAATTATTTTTTTTTATAAAAAAGAAAATAAAATGAAGCGCAGTCATCAAGCACTTTTGTTCAGTTCCAGGAATCAATTCCAGTTCGCTTCCAGGAATCCATCGTGCCAGGGGAATACGGCGTAGCAACAGAAGGGCGCTACCGTTGCTACCGTATGTAGGACACGTAGGAGATGTTTTGTGTACAGTAATTCCAAAATTCTTTCAGTGCAAAGGAAGGACACAAAATTTATGTGTGTTGGAATAATGTTCCATTATGTATGTATCCGTGTTTTGAGGAATACCACACGAAAAGAATATTTTAGCTAGTAATTTAAATCTAACATTATCACATGTGGAGAACCACTGAATTTATACCTTATTTTTATTTTTAGTATTATATTTGTATTACTGTACATTGTTCCGTTCAGTTCCAGCCTTCAAGCTGACAACACATAAAAACATCGCTCCGCGTATTTCTTAATTTAAAAATACAAATAGTGAAAAAGTTAAACTTTTTTTTTGTGCTACCTTGTGTAGTTTAATCAGGGCTACATGCCTATGGTTTTAGATTTTCCAAATTCTGTATACAAGTACCAAATATTAATGATTTTGTGACAAAAACTTAGTTTCTTTATTTTTTCGGGCGATCACGCCAGATCACCCGAAATTCACTATCGCCGTCGGGTGTGAACTAATAAAATACAAGTGCCCTCAAAAAAAAGCGCAGTGGAAAAAGACCAAAAACAGCGTTTTAAGGACAAATTTAATATATTAGTGTACTTTTTAGTGTATAATCTTAGTTATATAGTTTAGACTTGTGTAAAGTGATAAGTGACCAGTACCATTAGACGCAGAATAAAATTCCGCGTCGTTTGACTATACATATCCTAAGTTCTGTGTTATTTTAGTGCCCCAAAAAGTGACTTGCGCAAAAACCACGTGGCGAAAGTTTGTTTACATTTTAGTGAAACGGCAGCCATATTGGCTGTAGTATGACGTCATAGTCTCATTGGCAGAACTATTACGTCACAGTTCCACCGGCTGGATTTGTGACGTCAAAAGTCCCATCGGCTGGATTGTTACGTCATAAGTAACAACGACTGGTTTGTGACGTCACTATCTCATCTATAAGACATTTGTGCGAAAGGTGTTCCACAGGGACCGGTTAAGGCCCCTGTCTGTCTGTAACTTTTAAACGGGTGACTTTAATCAATTTCTGATAGCAGTTTTGGAACTTCATTTTCCCCATTTTTTTCCCCATTTTTGGGGAAAATTTCGAAATTTCGGGGAATTTCCCACGAAAAATAGGGAAAAAAAACTGAAGATGCCATCAGACGTAGTTTCGTCTGAGGATTCGAATGGTGGCAGTGCCACCTCTGGCAGACCACAAACGACTGTAGAATCTGAACTAATTACCCAAATGGAAGAGATCCAGAGAAAGCTTGCCAGGGAAAGGCGACGCAAAAAGAAGGTAGGAAAGAAACCCACTCTATTTGGGCCTGTCGAGGTAGTGGATGTCCCCCAATCAGAGGGAGAGGAGTCCGAAATGGATACGTTCCCCCCCCCCCCCTCGTCCACCCTGCACCCCAATAGCTGGAACAAGTGGAGCAGTATCCATTATGGCGATCCCGGCAATCTCTCCAAACATGAGCACCCGTAAAAGGGCCAGAGAAAGCGACTCACCAAACGCGCAGCAGTGGAAGGTCATCCCAGCGATGACCCGATGCCAGAAAATACGGTCAATAATTACAGACTCCTCAAATAAACTGAACAAAAATGTTAAGAGTCAACTCAATGAATTATTGGACGATTTAATGTCAGACATAACGCACTTAATGTTGGACATCAACACGGCTACCACTAGGAGCTCCACTATAGAGGAACTGATGGCAGGGCAATCCCTGATGATAAAAAAGATTGACTCCATAGTCAAGTCGAAACCCGTACCAGCTGCACCACAACTGACTGTACAGACAGCACCGTCATATGCAAAGATGGCCTCCTCAGCCCCAAGCTCCAAATCACTCATTGTTAATGGCTTTGAGCGACCTGTACCACCAAAACCCCTAACAGTTCTTATTTACCCTGAGAAACCTGAAGGCATGACATCAGAGCAAACTCAGAAAAATTTGGAGAAAACCATAAATCCCCGATCAGATGGATTCCAAGTGGTACGTCTACGTAAAATCAGAGGGGCAGGCATGGCTCTTCAGGCAAAAGACAAGGCGGATCTGGCTAATATTAAGAAAAATGAAGCTAAGCTGGCCGCTAGCGGCCTCAAAATTGTCAGCCCATTAGGAAGATTGCCGAAAATTGTAATTTACAACGTGCCCAGAGGGGACCCATCCGCAGATCAAGACTTATTCAAAGAAGTATACAGTACCAACCTGGAGGGCAAATGCGATCTCTCCTTAGACGATCATATGCGCACCATGCGCAGGGTCTCACTATTCGGCAGACGTGATGTGCCGACAATGAATATGGTAGTAACGGTTCACCCGAACGCCAGGCGCGTCTTGATAGACAGTGGGATGTGTTTTCTCGGCTGGACAGCCTGCCGGACCCGCGACTTTACAGGAGCTACTAGATGTTTTAAGTGTCACCAATACGGTCATATAACTAAGTCATGCACACAAGAAAAGGTAACCTGTCGCCACTGCGCCGCTTTGGGACATGATATAGAGGAGTGCCCCAAGAAGACACATCCCGCTGTATGTGCCACGTGCACAAGGTTCAAGAAGCCGGCGGACCATGCTACCGGGGACAGAATGTGCCCTGCTCATATGGCTGCGATTGAAGTTCAGATAAAAATGACCGACTATGGATCGAGCTAATCCACTCTCCATAGGCCAGATTAACCTGCAGCGTTCCCGGATGGCCACTTTGGAGGTGCTGCGGGTCATGTCTGACCAAAATATTGACATAATGCTTATACAGGAGCAGTACACCTGGCAAGGAAGGACCCCTATATGTTATCCGGGTGCGGTGCTTGAAGTTGGCCGATCTCCGGGGGCGGGTGTCCTGGTCAACACTTCGTTGATCAGCCCCCTCCTTCTGGACGGTCATTCTAACGAGTACCAAACCTGTGTATGTATAAGATTTGGTGATACTGAAATCTATTTGATATCAGTCTATTTTAAATATGGGAACCCGGTAGGACCCCACATCCTGAGTTTGACGCGCGCATTAAACGCGCTTAAAGGCCGTAACATCGTTATCGGAGGTGACTTTAATGCACGCTCTCCATTATGGTTTGACAAATCAGATTGTAGGACGGAACGTTCAGACGCCGTAGAAGACCTGATTGCTGCGCAGGGTCTTAGCATTATCAATGAACAGAGTTCACTTTTTACCTTTTCAAACATACATGGAGAGAGCAACATTGACTTAACTTTATGCTCTGGGTCAGTTGCAACCAGGATATCAAGGTGGACAGTCCATGAGTGCGAAATTAATTCGGATCACAGATTAATCACGTTTACGGTTGGTGTAAGTAAAACAGAGGTTCCAAGATCCTCCTGGAATTTCAACACCACAAGGGCGAATTGGGATAACTTTGGGACAGCACTACGGGATGCGTTAAGGGATTTTCAACATGTAGCTGCTACCGATCCGGATAATTTGGGGAACTTCTTTAATAGGGCGGTAGTATCCGCCGCCAACTCGTCTCTGGGCAAAATAAACCCGAAAACGAGTATTAGGACGCCGTGGTGGTCACCTGAGCTGACTTCGCTGAAGGGGGCCTACAAGAGAGCCTACAGGGTGCTAGGGTCGGCAAGGAGAGCCGGTCGTACGGAGGAAGAGACGATGGCACTCCGATCCGGCCTTAGAGTAGCCAGGGCGGCTTTTAAGCGGGCTGTCCTTCATGCGAAACGAGCTGCTTGGCATAATTGGGTACAAGAAGTGGGAAACGCCAACCCGTGGGAAATCCACAGCGCACTTGAAAAGTCCGGTAAAGGTTCTGACCGGTATTTGTCAACAGTAATTGGGAATTTGGATGGGAGGAACGCTGAGACTGTGGACGTGGCCTCCACCCTCGAGACACTTTTGGGTGAGTTAGTTCCTGTAGACTCAGTAATTGGGGAAAGTGACCACCACAAACAGATAAGAAATCTGGCACGGCTACCTCCGAGAAACCTCGCCCAAGAGGATAACAGCTATAGAGTCACTAAGGCAGAAATTGAGGTAATAATTAAGGGTTTGGGTCCTAAGAAGGCACCAGGGCATGATAGGCTCAACGGCGTAATTGCGAAGCAAGTCTGGGTCCACGCCAAGGAGGAGCTCTTCCAGGTGATGGACACATGCATGAGGAGAGGGGTTTTCCCTACAGAATGGAAGCGCGGCGTGCTCAGGATTATTCCCAAGGGGAACGATAAGCCATTGTCGGACATTAAGGCGTATCGACCAATTACACTTCTACCAGTCCTAGGAAAAATATTGGAGAAAATAATCAAACAACGTCTACGCACCACTCTATCCCCGGCCAGCCCCTTGCAGTTCGGTTTCGTCCCCGGGAAATCCACGGTGCACGCCCTGTCGTATGTGCTTGATTGGGTGAAGGTTTGCCCCAAGAGGTATGTTGTGGCCATTTTCCTCGATATAACTGGTGCCTTCGATCATGCATGGTGGCCGATGATACGCACGAAGGTGAAGAACAGGCAGTCCTCCAAACTCTTGTTCAAGATGATTGACGATTACTTGGCTGATCGCAAAATCACGATCTCGTTTGGAGATTACTGTATCCAGCGCGAAGCAGATATGGGATGCCCTCAAGGATCTAACCTTGGACCTGACCTGTGGAATATAACCTTCGATGACTCCTCCAGGTTACCCTTGCCTGAAGGATGTATCTCAGTCGACTATGCTGATGACAAAGTGTATTTGGTCTCAGGGGACAGTAGGAAAGAAGTGGAAAAGAAAGGCAGTGAAGGTTTGCAGATGTTTTTGGACTGGGGTGAAAGAAATAAAATGACCTTCGCTCCCCACAAGACCAAGGGTCTCCTGATGAAGGGCTCTCTCAGCAGAGAGAGAAACCCCACAATCAAAATGGGAGAATCCAATATCCGATTTTTTGAAACAGTCAAATACCTAGGTGTAACACTCGATCGATCGTCCTCCTTCCTGGCACACGTCAAGGATGTATCCAGTAAGGCTCAGGCTCTTTTCATGAAGCTAAGGAGACTCTCCACAGCTGAGTGGGGACTGCGTAATCCGGCTCTGCGTACACTGTACAGGTGCGTATATGTGGCACAAGTCTCATATGGGGCATCTGTATGGGAGCACCGCTTGGACAACTCGCTCATACTCTTGGCTCTCAAGAGAGGACAACGTACTCCCTTGCTGGCACTATCCGGTGCGTATAGAACAGTAGCTTCGGACGCTTTGCCTGTACTGGCCGGCATTTTGCCAATCGATCTGGAAATTAGGGAAGTTGTTACTAAACAGAAGCTAACCAGAGGAACCCCGGCTACCCATCACGGAGTTGTTCTAACCCCTGGTGGCCCGGGGACTCTCCCTGGGCTACTTCGTGAAATGAGAGACCTGTCGTTACAGGTGTGGCAGCAACGTTGGGATAGAGCGAACTTGGGAAGATGGACTTTCTCCTTCTTCCCATCAGTTAAAATCAGAATGGAAGGGGCCTTTATAAAACTGGATCACTACATAACCCAACTTTTGTCTGGTCATGGGGAGTTCAGGGGGAGACTTCATACCCTCTCCTTGTCCCCTCACCCCAACTGTGCGTGCGGAGGGACTAACCAGTCGGCCGAGCACATTCTGTGGCACTGTGAGATCATGATGGATGCTCGAGAGGAAATGCTGGATGGTTTGGATGTCCCTATCAGACCAGTTTGGAACACTGATCTGGTATCGAATAAGGTGAATTTTGAGTGCTTGCGTAAGTTTGCTAGGATCTGGGTTGAAAGATGGCCTGTTCTCAGAGTCGAAGATTAGCGCATCTCAGGTAACCAGGTGTACTAGCTCCTGTTAAACCACGGTTTTTGATTTGATTTTTCTTGCACTCATTTGCCGGATTATGTAAATTTGTATATACTCTTGTTTCTCTTTTTATTTTACCTTTTTATTTCTTTTCTGTAATATTAGATATACACCTTGCTGGATGCAGAAACACTTTATTTTACAATGTATTTTATCTTCCTTTTTAGGATATCACACAAATCATGGACCATTTATTACAAGTGCTTTGGTTTATAAGCTCTATAAGAGCTTCTCTATTTTTTTTTTTTTTTTACTTTTTATTTTATCATGTTTCCGATTTAGTGCGAATAGCTGGTATGATTTAATTTTGATCTTATACTGACAAGAAATTATTTCTTCTTTAGATCAACACTTATCTTATTAGATATTTAAGTCTGTATTTTATATTAACAATGTTAACTCAATTTACTATATGCTTTTCCATAATGATTGGAGTCTTTATTTTTTTTTTATTTGTTCCCATATAATCTTCGACTGACAATGTAACGGCTGTTACTGAACTCCTTATTTTGTTATGTAATGTCCTCTTCCCCATTAAAGGGGTTGGACTTTGGGCCTTGTCCCTACTTATTTTGTTTATGTTAGATATGCTATATTCTCTATTTGATTTATCTCCCCAGACGCCCGCGCCACCCCCCTGGACATGAAGGGGTAGGGAGAGCGGCTGATCGTCACCCAGAGACTGTCCGTCCCGCCTCCGGATACCCGACGCTTACCTACCTAGGGTCTTCACTGATAGTCCGATAACGTCTTCTAGGCACCACCGGCTATCCGGCTAAGGGACGACTTCTTCGGGGAGCGTGAAGTCGATCTAACAACCACCATCATTCTCTAGGGGACTGCCAGGCGCCTGTCGGATTGTACCTAATCCTTTTTTATTATTTTTTTAATTCTTTTTATGGCGGTAATACAACATATGATTATATTTCATACCTGATTGCTCTCCTTATTTTAGTGTGTATATAACAGATGCCTGCAGATCCGGAGTGTGCGGTCTCCCCCCGTTGAAGCGGCCACATGCACTCATGATGGCTGCTTATTAATATTATATTGTTTACTTTCATTTCCCTAGGGCAAGTCAACTAACACTTGTAGTTATTTTTTATGACCATTGCAGTACAGTCTGCAGGCGATCCTACATTTCCGCCACCTAACAAAGTATGTAGGGACATTGAAGGTCTAGATTCGTTCAATTAAATGTAGAGTCGTTTATTCAAAAAAATTAGATTCTTGCGAGAGCTCCGAAGGGGCGACCATAAGTCGCCTATACCGGGGCGGGAAAGTGGTGGGGTACTTCAATGTACATTTCTGTTCTTATACATATTTTTATTATTTTTTCTTGAAAAAACTATTTGTAAAATGTTGAGAACCACTGAATAGATCCACTTTTTTAATTTTAGTATTGCCTCCTTATAACATTGTATATTTCTTTTTATGTAAGCAAATAAAAAAAATTAAAAATTTGAAAACTTTTTATTTGTAAAATGTTGAGAACCACTGAATTTTTAATTTACTTTTATTTTTAGTATCATGTTTTATAACTTTTTATTAGGTACTGTACATTTAATTTTTTATAAAAAAAAATTTTTTATGCAACACTCTTTGTAAAATGTTGAGAACCACTGAATTTGTCCAACTAAATTTACGTAATTCTTACTTATTCAATAACAAAAGGTTATATATAGTAATAAAAAAGCTCCGAAATTAACTTGTGTAGTAAAACAAGGTAAAAAGATAATTAATTAAATCGATTAATAAATTAAGAAAAACTTGAAAAATAACTCACTCCCACGATGTAGATGACAAAAAAATGACTCACTAATCAAAGGGTTAATAGGATTAAAAAATGGCTAGACTACTATTCACTTACACTTAATGCTAATAAAACCAAATTCATCACTTTCAAAATAAAAAAAAAATAAGATAAACTCTGAAGAATACCTGAACTTGAAAATCCATAGCCAGCATCACTTAAATGAGAATTGTAATTGTCCCTCATTAGAAAACGTTGACCATATAACGTATCTGGGTCTAAAAATTGACCAAAACTTGTAGCAGGTAGCTACCGGATGCGCCCTAAGGAATAACAACAACGCATTTTTGTTTCCGAAGTTGGCACATCTGAGTTAGAGAGTTCGCTAGTTCACATTTTATCCGCAAGCTTCAGTTTGGATCGAGCAAGCCCAGGGGGAGTACGCATACCTGCGATGGACGAATTCAACACATCATGGCGCAACGAATTTTGTAACGTTAATCTTCATCTCAATATTTTATTTAGTTTAGCTATATATTCAAGGTTACCATTTTGGTTATTCCATTTTATACTTGAGTGTTGTTGTTTAAATACTCTGGCGTCCAACTTTGCTTATTTTCCACATAGCTTAAATTCTTATCACACGTAGTTTGATTGTTGTAAAACTCGAAGAGTTTTACAAACACCCCTTGAGATCAAATAATCTTTATAGAGTCTTATATATATTCTTCGTAAATGTCATGTCTATATTAATTCAATAAATCATATTATAATATTATTAATTTCCTCTTTTTATTTCATAGACTTGACATTTATCATGTTTCTACCTTCAGACTGTAGCTAGCCCTACATTTTTAATACACACAAATATAAAGATAAATACATAGGTTACAATATCCTTTTATAACCATTACAGTGGCGACCCAAACGTGGTAGTTCCAGTCAAACTATGTTTTGCAAGTTTTATGTGGATATAATTTAAATTCTCCGCGATATGTCATTTGAGGTTAGATTGAGGTTACAATTCGTTGGTGTGTTGCTTTTACCGTCGTGGGTATGTATTCATTTTATTTTTGTTAATTGCATATTTTATATTTACTTGGGCTTGTTCATCCACAACTCATTTTATTTTGTGTTATTCGTATGTGTTGTAGGTACTAATCATATTTATTTCTCCTACTAATTATTTAGGTAGGTACACATTTTTTATAGCAGATGGGATGGATTTAATTTCTGCAGATGGAATTAATAATATTTCGGCAGATTTAATAATATTACATTGCACAAAACTAGTGCTGGTCATCCGTTAATTATTGAAACTTGTAAGTATATTTTATTACAAGCTAATTTATTTACACTGTGTTATGAGTGGCTGTTTAATCTCACTGCATTTATTTTGTGATATTTTTCGTGCTTATATTTTTGCAATAATGTTAAATTTCATTAATTACCTACCGGATGCAATAATTATTATTGACATCATATCACACATGAATTTCTTCACATGTTATAAACTTATTACAAATATTTTTCCTACCTGCAATTCATATGTTCTGTGACATTGTGATCTTTTACAATCTTCTTGGGAATGTTGATTTCATTTTTGTTCCCTTTATACAATTTTCATTTTTTTCATAATAATAAATGTAACCAAACGTGCATTTCAGACGCAGACCAAATTTGCTGGGCATCCGGGTGGAGATGAGACGTCATCACAAACCTTCGTCTGCAGAATTCGGGCTGTCCTGTTATGCAAAGCGACTAAAGCTAGTTTCACGTACATTAATTTTTATAATTTATTATCCGGGTTATATTGATTTGATCGATGATTTTTTTTTATTCTTTCCTCATGTAGGGCTTTCAAAAGAAATTAAATTTCCTTGCAATATATCACTATATTCTTGCGGATGAATATTTTATACAAATTTATTTTGGGGTTTTGATAAATTTCATTGAATTCCGATTTGAGTACAGTACAGAACAGGGAAGTGTATTCAAATCATTATTTAATAGATTTTTATCGAGTTTTAATTTCTCTTTAGTCGGCGGGAGTAGTTTTCTTTTAAAATAAAATAAATTCCTAATAGTTTCGGGTTTGATGAATAACTGTTATTTTGAAATCGTCATTTTGTAGGTGGGATGCAAAATGTTGCTTATCACTATATTATTTGTTCATCGGCTATTATCTAATTAATCTTTTGGGTTTTGATTCCAATAATGGATAATTCTATAAATTAGAATAGAAGATTGTATGTTATTTTGCGATCAGTTAGCTGTTTCCTTAAATTGTTTGGCAGATCTTCCTTTTATAGGGTTATTAGAGATTATGCGAAGTAACTTGCGGAATGACTAACATGATTGTTATGAAATTACAACTATTTATATTGATATAAAATGTAGAGTTTTATCACATGTTAACATACGTAAAAATTACACAGGTATTAGGATTCTTTATAGTTCTGGGCGGAATTATTAATTCTTTTCAGTTTAGATAGTTATTCAATTTATTGGTATCATTATAAATCAATTTATTTTCACTACCGCCATCTACATGATTAATTCAAAAATTTTCTTTGTTCGACTTGGGTTCTACAAGTTATTTACGTTCTATTAACTGTTCCTTGAAGTACTTGCTTATCTTCCTTTCAAGGGTTTTCAGAGGTTTGCAAGCTAATTTTGCGGGCGATTAATGGATTGTTGATAAAATAAAGGTTTATTGTAAGAACATCTTTAAACTTCAATTAATAGAGTTTTTTCATATAACTTTAATTAACTTAACAGCACACAATATTTTGGGGTCATTTAGTAGATCTCATAAGTATAAAAAAAATACAAGTTGATACATTTTATGAATTACTCATCTCTCAATAACGCCATCTACATATTATTGTTTGACATAACACATACAACGACTGCCATTGGGGTTTGCGTCTTCACTTTCAGAGCGGAAAACCTGAAAGATTCCGTTATCATTCTGCCATAGGTCATAATATAAGGTCCTTGTGTTACTAATAATGTAGCATAATATTACGAATTTTGGGGAAAATTCTTCTGTTTTTGGTTGCGCCAACAAAAGCAGATGAATTTTGTTTTGTGTTGTTTTGTCTTCCATTGTTTGTCTGGTCTACGGCTTGTTGGTCCTTGGGTGAAGAAACAAGCAAGTTTTGTTTAAACAAAACATTTGGAGCTTCGCTTCAATTCAGTGGATATATCTCACTGTATCTATTCTGCTAGCGTTTAAAACGGCAGTTATACGCATAACATGTTCTCCCGTTGAGATCCTCTGAGTATGTCAATCTTCCTTGTCTTGCGTTCTATAAATAGGATATAAAATATTTTCCTATCACTGTAGCGCAAACACGGTTTTTTTTAATCAAACGTAGAAGGTGACTTCGGTTTGCCTGATTACTTTCTTTCGCAAGATACGGAGGAATCTTTGGCGTAAGCTTTGAACTTACGATGAGGATATGTCTGTCTCATTAGATTTCAGAAAATGAAGTTAATTTATCTTCATATAGAGATTAATTTGTTGAGTTGTAAGAAGCTCATGGCATTCATCTCTTTCAGAGGATTTCAGCCATGGTTGTCTATAATTCAGGCAGAAAGTTTTGGTCTAAGTACTTTTTTAGAAATAGATAGTAATTATAACCGTCCTTTATGTGCTATTACCATATTCATATTGCATATAAATAGGTTAAATCTATTAAGGGTATTCCTTAAATATTTTTAGAAACTTTTCACCGATAGATGGTGCTATTTTCAATATCGTCTAATAAAACACTTTTAACACGTTATGCTTTTTAATATTGATATGAATTATTGATGCCGTATATAAGTAATATTAATCTGTATAAATTTTTTTTGGTACCTAAAATTTCATAATCGAAGAAAACGGCTGAAAAATACACAATTTTATTGCAAAAAATACGTTCAAAAGACTTTTCTCACAGCTCCGCGCGCGTTGGTACAGAAACACATTTGCGAAAAAAAGTGAATGTCAAATATTATATGATATTTCGCACGGGTTGAAGAGAGACGGAAGAAAGAGGTTTGCTAAAAATCGGGCAATTCAGTAACTAGAATCAACGCGTGGGGAGATTGATAAAAGGAGCCAGCTGTTAATAACGGCATGTGTGCAGGGAGCTGGCGTTAACTGGACCCTTTTTTTAGAGGCCGCTTTTGCTAAATAGCTATGGGCTCTCCTCTCGACGCGGCATAGAGTCCCTGCATGCATCTCGTTCTAGCGGCTCTTTAACAAACGAGACAGCGCTAGTTCGCGCAACTCGTGCTCTCTGCGTGAAGCGTGTCGATGCCAAGCGATGTAGGTACATACCTACAAGCATTCTCTCGTTTGTTTGCGCAGGTATTGTATGAATAAGTCAAAAAGTTACTTTTTTTCTTGTATTTCTGTGGGGCGCATTTATCAAACCAACAAAGTGGTTAGAATTGTCAGATAGAGAAACAAATTAGTCGGGTGCTCAAGTCAGGATCCGTTTTGCTTCCCTTTTACAACAAAATACATAATAATATAGGTAGACATTGTGATGTTATTTTTGTGTCAACATCCTGCACTGCCGTGATATTTGAGTTCAGGAAGGTCAGGAAGGACAGTGAAGGGCAGTGCCTACAGTGTGCATATGAAGTCATTTTTCACATAAACAAAACTTTTTGTATTTTTTTAAATATATTTTATTTTCACAAATGATAAATATGTCATGCTAAGAGCGACGAGGATTAAAAATAAAACTTTTTTTGTACAAATATCTTATACACGGTGTCCGTAAACCAGGGCTGGGCAAAATACATGCTTTGCTGTAATTGAAATACAAATTACAAAATACTTTTTCGCATGTATTTAAAATACGAAATACAAAATACTTTCAAGTCATGTATTTGAAATACAAAATACAGTATTTTAACCATTTTTTAATTTAAAATACAAATTACAAAATACATTTGCTTTTGGTAGAACCTTTGGTTGCAATAAATTGTCGTAACTGCCCTGTAATTGGTGAGTATTCCTAGAAGCGAAGCTAAGCAGAGTGAAACAGAGACGTGCAAAAATTGATCAATCATATTGTTCAGAAGACACATCTCGTCTCCGCTCCACATGTAAAGTTTTGTGGTACAGGACTTAGGTGTTATATAACACTAGCTGGTTCCCGGCATGCGTTGCAATACCATATTAAAAGAAATAAATTGTTTCTCCCTGCATGTTCTTTCCCGTGCGTCCCGTTCCCCTCCCGCATCCCCTTCCCCTCCCGCATCCCCTTCCCCTCCCGCATTCCCCTTCCACCTTCCCCGTCTACCCACTCTCCCCTACCGCTCCCCCGTACCGCCAACCCCTCTCCCGCGTTCTTTATATTCACTCCCAGTACATTCAGTTTTCAAACAACTCGCGTGCCAGCTATTACAATTTTTTTGATTCAAATTTTCATTTTTCACATATTAAACATATTTTTTTTGTATATTATAAGAACATTAATCAAATCTGATACCTAACATGGGTAGGTACCTATTTAAAATATCTATAATTTCAAAAACCCATAGACAATTCTTTTGTTACAAAAAAAAAAACAGCTGCCTGCTAAATTCAATTTCAGTTAAAATAGTCGTTAAGTTTTTTGAAGTTATCCAATTTTCTGCATAATTTTCTTAATTTTTCTATCCGTCAGAACCTTCTACAAAGTATTAGAAAACTTAAAAAAAAAACAATAAAATAGGTAAAGTCGTTCTGAAGTTATGGAGTGACCAGGGGAATCAAGGATTCATTTTTATATACATAGATAACATTTATATAGCACAATTTTGTGTTATTTCACTTCAAGTGCGCTCTACAGTTAAAAATAATCTAGTATTCAGTCTAATTATTCATGTAGTGCTTGATCTAATACAATGATACAAAAATGTTCAATGCAAAGCAATGACAAGTATAATATAATTTGATTCAAAATATTCACTAACAGTGCTATTATAGCACAGGACAATAATAATAACTAGCATGACATAAAAAGTACAGTACATTATAAAGCAATGATAAGAGAACTACAAATAATCATTAGTAAGAGTGCTATGGCACAGGAAAATAGGACAATATTCCAGGATAGCGTTTTTGTCTATGTTTTATCTATGTATGTCAGTTTATTTTTCATTAGCAGTATTAAGATCGCTCAATGTATTTCAAAATGTATTTTGAAGCCATAAGTATTTGAAATACAAATTACAAAATACCTTAGTAGCAGGTAATTGAAATACCAATTACAAAATACATTTTTAGGAAGTAATTGAAATACAAATACAAAATACGTATTTGTATTTCAAATACGTATTTCAATATATAGAATATTCAGAATTCGCAGACAATGGAGGAATAGAAATACCATCTACTATAATATTATTAAATCTCTACTTAAAATCTTAAATATGAACCCCCATGCCGGTCCTAGCGAATAAAAACTTCTGTCATGAATATCTGTTCTTATCGTTAATTTTTTCTGACAGTGAAGCATTTTTTTATTTACTTATTTCTTTAATTCTTTCCACATATTCTGTCCATATTTCTGTTTTTTTTTTTTATTTTTTTTTTTATTGTAAGTTCCTTTTTCATTCAATGGTTGTTTTATATGTTTTTCCGAAAGCTTGAATTGATCTACTTTGTCCAATAATTAATTATCTTTGTCACTGAGAAGGTCCATAGTTTTATCGTTCTGCCGCTTCTAGGTTCACATTTCAGCAAAAAGTTTCTTCATCAATTTTTTTTTCTATACACGATATTAGGCGATGTTTTAGAGTAACTCGGCCGAATATGGAACTTTAGGTGATACAGTAATATTTTTACGAGATTTCAGCATTTTAATTTTATTAGAATTTAAATTTGTGCTTTAGGATTTGGTCCAGAGACATCGCTTTGGTTATAGTTTGCAGGCAGCACGTCAAAATTATTTAATTTTATTTTGTTTATTTTGGTTGTCTGCACAAAGCACTCAAATGAGTCTATAAACCAAAAATATTTCTTTAATCTAGTAAGTGCTTTTAGGTTAAGAAATTAGTTTTTTTAAGTGTGATGTAGGAACCTCAGTCATAGGCTGTTACCATAAGTTTTCGGACGTCATATGTATACTAAAATATCAAAAAGAGAGAAAAGTTCGTCTGAAATTGATAATGGGATCTAAGAAGACCTAAACCGTAACTTTTTTTAGTTAAAGTTTTTAGATATATCATTTCACAAAAAGCGGGCAAGGGCATTTCCTGTTGCACTTATGAATGTTGAAGAAATCACCCATTGTCCCCAACAATGGTGATATTCATTAATGCATCTAACCTTCTACTTGCCTGCTTTTTGCAGATGATCTCAAATTACTTATGAAGATTTGTGGCGGGCAAGATTGCGTTAAATTACAAATAGATTTGTTTTTCAACCACTTTTACAGGACTTAATTTTTTTCTTATGCGCCTCCCCGTCTACCGATTCCCTACTAAATTAAGGATTTGGACTAGTGCGAAATATACTTTTTTAAAGATTATTTAACTTGAGAATATTTTTTAATCTGATATATAGTTGTATTTCCTAATGCGCATAAGTGTCTGTTCGATTTCATAATATGTTGAACTACAATTACACCGAGGTCCCTTATTTCAAATGTATGGTTTAATATGGTACATGAGTTATTACAGACATCTCTGTCAAATTTTATAATTATATTATATTAGTACGACCTCCGTAGTCCAGTTGGTAAGACTCTTGACTCACAATCCGGAGGTCGCGGGTTCGAACCCGGCATGCGCAAATAAATTTTATATGATTAATTTGTGTTATTTCACAATTAATTCATTTAAAATAATATATAGTAAATTTGCGGGATGTTCCAGAGTGGAAGATACTATCAGTATCTCTCTGGTGTAAGACCACCATTCAGAATTGAAACGTTGCTTGAAAATGGCTTCAGCCGTGTTTAGTGACAAGATCTTATATATATTTTATAATTTTAGATATTATACATAAGTTTTTTTTACTTCAAATATCAATAAGTGTATATTGAGGTAGAACCTGCAGCCATATGGCAGCTTCGCGGGACTACCGATTAATAGTCTGAATTATGTATTTATGTTCCAGAGTGGAAGATACTATCAGTATCGCCCTGGTGTAAGACCACCATTCAGAATTGAAACGTTGCTTGAAAATGGCTTTAGCCGTGTTTGGTGACCAGATCTGAATAGCCAGGTACTTCCCAACCTTCCTCTTCCCCATATCCTTCCCCTCCCCACTACCTTCAGCCTCACAACATACCCCAATCGGGGATGCCATAGTCTCACTGGCTCCAGACGGGAGCAGTTGAGATTCTTGTGCGGTATTCTCTGTAAAAAAAAAAAAAAAATTTAAATTGTGTTTTGTTGTAAAAAATAATAAAAAATAAATAAATTAGATTTAATTTGATCATGGACTGATGTATAACTTTGTTATAAAGGGTGTCCGGGGGTAAAGTGCATTAACTTCGGGAGGCTGTCCCTGTGGCGGGTCGACGTATTCACTCTCATGGTTACCCTAATATATAGGCCTAATCCATATTGTTGTCACCTGAAATACTCGTACATAGTAATATTACCGACGCACTCCTTCATGATGCGGTATATTGTAGTAAAATAATACCATTGACGCTTGCAGCTAAAAAGCCGTGTTCGTGGTTGGCTATTTGTTTCCTTTTATCTTCTTTTCGTTAATGGCATTTATGATTTGTGGTGGATCTAGGCAAATGTATCCTGCGGTATATCTGCCTAACACCAACTCAGGCAGGACGCAACTTCGGTAGAAGGAGATTAGTTTCTGCATCATGACATCGATGAAAGGCTCGTCTGCTTCTACTTCTACCACACAGATATCCTCTGAAGCTTCAGATTGCGCCACATAGTAGCACTTATGAAAACGTGTTACGCGTAATTGTCCCTGAACCTGTTGGTTAAATATGTCATTGTAACAGAAAATAATAAAGAAGTAATTCGTATTACTGATTTATATTGCATATTGCACAGTACGCACCTGATAATAGTGATGGTGTTTTTTATTAAGACGAAGAGTACCCATTTCATCCAACTTTAATGGAAAATCCCTCTTCTCTCTGATGGCGTGCTGCATGATATTCGAGGATATTTTACATTTTTCCGCCCATCTTTTTAACGATGGAAAACATTTTATTTCTACTAGTGAAGATTCTCCCTGCACTACGCCTGAAATAATAATGATAAAATTAACAACAATACGCCCCTTCCATGACCATGGTATAAGATAAAATAAATAAAAGTAATTATACCGAATTATTATAAAAATACCAAATTATTATATTTTTTTACAAAAATACCATATTTTTTATATAAATCATAATAATACCATCGGGGCTTGCTGCTAAAAACCCGTATTCCTGATCAATGAAAAGGCCCGATTTCCTAACTTCCTTGCCGATTTTTTTTTCGAATAAATTCCTAATCACCGGCTCTTGCTTTTTTCCTTCAATGGTATCTTTAGTCGCAAAATCACGACCGTACAAAATAGTTTTAACGTGATTGTGGCATGGTGTTGTTGGTTTTCTTTTACATATCTGTAAGAATTAGAGCACCAGTGAAATATTACTTATATGTAGATTATATTATATTACATTATTATCATTGAAATTATCCTCCTATGTACCACTGTGTATCATGTATCACCGGATTGTAATAGCCATTTTATGGCGTTGAAATAAATAAATAAATATATACTTGAAAATAATTATCAAATGACCCTAAGTTAGCTACCATTCCAAAAAGTGATGCTGTAAGACGATTCGACCGTAGAGTTCTGTAAAGTTCACTGTCGAATTGCTCTCTTGTGTTTGATTCGACAGAAAGTATTTCTTCTGCACTTAGCTGAAAAAAAAGAATATATATTTATAAGCAAATTAATAATGACAGCAACAACCCATGTAACAATCCTGTATCGGACTTAATTTTTACGTGTGCTTGAAAATATAATAATGGGATAAAATAAGTATGTATGTTTATTATAATGAAAAAATACGGCCAGATCTAGTTATGACAAAATTTAATGATTTACTAGTGCTAAAAAAGTCAATAATTACCCGGAATGTTTTCAACTTCGCTTCGCACTCTTCTTTTAATTCCGCCTCGTTCATTTGAGGAGGAGGGTTTGTCGCTTTTGGACCGTAATCCTTGTCAGCATTTGCAACAGGTTTTTTAAATAACCTTCGACGAACATAGCTTCTCTGCCGAATTCGAGTTTTTTCTAACCGCTGCAGATGCTTTTTAAAATTTAAGCCAGGGCTTCGTAAGGTGGCTTTTTTCCAAGCCTGTGTTTGCCACTTGCTTCCGCAGGATTGCGCAAGGCCTGTAATAATAAAGTGAACTATTTAGTAATAGCATATTTGCAATGGATTTTCATTTATAAAGATAAAAGTACATAAATACCTGCAAGTTGAGCTCTGCGTTGGAAAGATCCGCTTTTCGTCAAACAAATTCTCTTTCCACAGTTAAATTTCGCCAGCAGACTCATTAAATTTTCGGCAATGTTCGTTGTTTCGGTCGAGAGCCTATCCGATTTCATTATTATGGCCTCATTGGCTGCGCAAATTTGACTCCAGACTACGGCCTCTTTTTTTATAACCGGCAAAAGATTTGTGTCTTCCTTGATACTAGCAGTATTACCATCTTCCTTTGCCTTTTGCCACCTACAAGTAATCAGAAGCACAGTCACTATGTTCGCCAAAGATGTGAACAACACCATTCCTGAGATCTTTTCGCATCATTTGCGGGCTTTGGTGATTCTTTATTATAATTTTTCTTGCTAACACACTTAACTTACATAGCCGAGGTTTCAATAATTTCCTTCCCGTTAATGGAAGCTTAGTATTAGCTAGAATCTATAAAAAAACATTATTATTCAAATTATTATATCGTAATAGAAATGGGTCTCGAAATTATCTTTGTGGTTTTTAGTTACCTTGTACAGAGCCTTCGTATAGTTCTTCACCACATGATTTTTACATTCTTTTTTTTTAATTTTATCGCCGTAAGTGACGTTTTTACGAAGATTTGAAAAAACAGAGGAATCACCATCACCAATATATGATAAGTATTGCAAACCATGCAACTCTTGACTTCGCCTAAATCCTTCGACAACTATGTCGGTTTCCATTGCGGTGGAAGCCCCCGAGTAGTTTCGATAACAGTCGTGTTCTTTTGGAGTAATATTTTTTTTGTCATAATAATGACACATGGAACAGTATTTATTTCTTATACCCAAGTATAGGCACTTTTTGGTCTCCTTCCCGATGATACACGCCTGTAAAAAGTTAAAAGCAATCATTTCACGCAAATAAATAAGTAGTAATAGGTTGATAGATAATATTATGTATCGAAATTACAGAAAAAATGTTCTTCTCACCATTCCGGATGCAGCATTATAGTTATGGCCATACGACCTTTTGGACCAGCCTCCATCAACGTAAACCGTTATGAATGGAATTCCGTCTGCATTGACATTTCCTTTTTTTATAGCGATTTCCTTTTCCGTTTTTCCAGCTTCACGCATTTGTTCTGCGAGATGCCCCTCCCACAATTTGCCCAAATTTCTCTCTACTTTACTGAACGTGTACCCGGACATTACTGGGACATCCATGGCACTAAGAATTTGAGCAGCTTGGGTGTAATAGCTGCCACTTGTAAGCGTACCCCACACAAAAGACTTATTGATAAGTTTTTCCGGTTCGGGTTCAGAGGTTTGCTTCCATGTGGTGTCACACATATTACATTTGAAAAAGAAAATAGAATGAAAGCCAGTACGCAATTCTTTGACCAATTCAATTTTGGAAAACGTGCATTTCAAGTAATGCTGTGACATAGTGAACGCCCACTTCAGGACGTGCTGAATGTCCACAATTCTATTGCCCTTTACTGAATCTTCCTTATCATCACTGTGCGCCATCACCTCTTTAATAAGATTATGGTTTTCTAAATCGGGGTCCAGAGCAGGCCAGTTTACGTCTATCGTGGCCGCTGTTTCGGTTGTGGTAATTGGATGGTCGGATGTACTCGTAGAAGGAAATGTAGCTTCAACACGCAACAGTTTTGAACAACAGCTTTCATATGTTTTCACTTCACGTTCCCCAGACGTAAGATTAGAGGATGAGATTTCTCCACAAATATTAATTTTAGGGGTCTCGTCATCTGAATATTTGTTTACTTTATTTCCACGCCAGTGTTTGTGAGAACTAAAAGGTATAATATAAAGGTATACAAGAATAAGCTATTATAACTTTCATAACTTTTTAATCTCTCTAATTATTAGGTACACACCAGTGAAAACCTATTATTGGTTCAATAATATATACATATGTAAATACACCTAAGTAAATAATGTAACCGTTGGTTTTCCAAATAAAATAAAATAAAATAAAAATAAAATTTTTGAGCAACATTAAATACGAACCACCCTATACCCATCGAGCGATATGGGTGATCGAACAAGCATAAAATTGTTGACATTTACTACACATAGGCAACTAACTGGCAGAGGAAGGACACAAGTAGAAATGAGATCCTTGAGGTGTATGTGTGGTAAATCCGTGTATGATTGTTCTATAAGCGTCAAATAGATAATATTATAAAGTATGTGTTTAGGTACTAGTTACCTAGGTAGGTATATCAAGAAAGAATGCAAGACTAAAACCGGGATTCCACATGATTTATTTCATAAAATCTATGAGAAATATCCCTATTGAGAACCGGCTTTCTGTACAATAGAAACCCAAAATTGAATCGGCTTCAACTTTCGTTCTGCGAAATCTAACAATTTTTTCCGTTATTGTGATACCTACTAACATTATACCTAGTATAGGTAGTGTCTCTTGAGATCATTTTTCGCAAAAAACCGGCGCAATCAATCAATCGGCGAATTAATTATTTGAGAACAAACAGTCGAAATAAAAGTAACTAACTAACTAACTGACCGCCAAACAACTCGGTCTTGGCACACACTCTTTGCCTCGCTCACATTCATACATCGTTTCATACATACTCTTCTATTATTCTGACTTTTGACATGGCCCGTCTCAAGTAGATATCTGATTCACTTGATCGTGCCATGTCTTCCTCGGGCGTCCCCGACTTCTTCTACCATTAACATTTGCATCATATATTCTTTTTACACTAAAGTAGAGATGTAGGAATAAAAGTAGAGATGTATGAAAGCGAATAATCATTTTCTTCCCATTCACTTTCAACTCTACCCATCCTAGGTATCAGCGAGAAAACGGGGATAGATAATTAGTAAAAATTAAACAATACTATAATAATAATTACAACATAATATTATAACCTAACTATAGAATGTAGATACCTAGAAAATGTGGATAATGAGTAAGATTAAGAAAGGGACCTTTATATGGTTTGGGCATGTAGAGCGAATGAATGAAGAAAGTAGGTAGGTACCTAAGAAGGTAGATACCTAGTGTAAGAAGGATATATGACGTAAATGTGAATGGTAGAAGAAGTCGGGGATACACGAGGAAGACACGGCACGATCAAGTGAATCAGATAATTTAGTCGGGTCATGTCAAAAGTCAGAATAACAGAAGTGTATGTATGAGACGATGTATGAATGTGAGTGAGGCAAAGAGTGTGTGCCAAGACCGAGTTGTTTGACTGAGTAATTCCTGTATTCCAATTCGCCGTGCTGACGTTTCATCCCGTTTGCACTAAGTCTTGGATTCACTCTCTTCCCGGAATATCTTATAAAGGGCACGCCTCATTTTTATAGAATAACAATAATGCGCTGCACAAAAGTTTGTTATTCTTGTAGGCAGTAAAGTCTTCAAACTTCTAAACCCTTGGCAACAGACATCAGAGAGAATAGTAGGTAACCAGCTCGATCTATGCATTTTATTGTTTAGCACGTCTCAATAACAAAAGAACTAGGCAGGCGTCTAGTGATAGTTACAGATTTAAGAAAGTTCTAAATAATTACAGTCGCTGTCACCATAATTATATAGTTAATTTTACCTTTTTTACTGCGTGCCCTTAACCGCAAATGTTCTTTGCCCCAAGTAATACTGGAACATTCATAAAAAAGCAAAACGAACATTCTATCAGAATAACAAATCAAGCCACGCAAATTGGCATTTTTACTACAAATATACTGACCACTTTAACGCCGTAGGAATGGGTTGAAAGCGTGCACGTGAAACCAATGGCTCTCACATAGGTTTGTCTCCTTCTAATACAGATTAGTGCATTTTAGCTGGCGGTTTTTGCATAAAATAATTACTTTTGTTAATTTAATAACTTGGTTATTATTAGTGATAGAACAGTGAAATTTTGGTTCGCGGTAATGTCATTATTAGTATTATTTTTCGGCACTAAAATAAATAAAAGGTTATCTGTAGTTTTCAAATGCGGCTGAAAAATAGATTGTATGGGAATTGTCACATCTGTTTCACCTTAAACAAGCACATAGAAAAAAAAACAGATTTTATTAGGTACTAAGTGCCTTACGGAATAAAGAATTTCAATGATGTCAAAAAGCTTATTAAGATTTAAAAAAATAATAATAATTAATATTTCAAAAATTACGATTTCGCAAAGTTAAAAATACGGTTGGGGTAAATTTAATAGTGGGGTGACGTTTGATCATGGTTTCGAAGTCTCCGAACGCCGCCGCCGATACAGCATACAGCGCTGTCACGGTAACGGTAACGGTATTTACCTACGATACATACTTAACTAACTAACCAAACTGCACATCACGCCGTTTCCCCGCAAATTTAGGCAGAGAGGATGGCTCGCCACACCTTTCTATCTTGGCAAACACTCCTTGCTTTATGCACAATCGAAATGATAATCTTAGTCTCCATTAACGGAAGCAATCTTCCCAACATGCCTTCCATTGATGTGCTTCGTGTAACTCTAACACCCGTATTCAGAGTCGATCCTTAAAATTATCTTAAGGAAGCAAGCTTCCTTACTTTAGTAAAGGAAAGAACCGTCCTTACCTTTAACGCTTCTTTGCAGAGTCCACAGACTCCACACTGAGGAACTTCCTTTACTATTTACTAACCCCTCCGAATTTTCGAGAATATTCGCTTTTGGTATCTCTAACAAAATGACATTTTACAAAAACTTTTTGTTATTACCGCTTCACAATTAAAGCTCTATAAATGAAACATTTCTGAACGTAGTCGAATAGTAAAAACTGTTTTAGAAAGGTTACAAAATAGGCTTTTAAATTATTATATTATAAATAAATATTAGCATTTGTAAATATTAAAATTTAGACCGCAAAAATTAATAATACGTAAAAATGACTCACGTGATGTTTTTATGTGAAAACGGTACTAAAATCACAGAAATCACAGATTATGTAAACAACAATACTTATTCTATTGTATATATGTGTAATAAACACTTTTGTCACCTCACTTTTTTTATCATTTCATATAAAAATATTTAATAAAAATTTAAAATGTGGAGTGCGATGGAGCAAATTTGCGCGGGTAAATATTTTTATCAACTACACGACTGACAGCTGGTTCCTGTTATGTATTTCCATAGACAGCTTGATCTACTATCGACCTTTTACTTTTTGTTTTAGGGATGTAACTAAAACAATAACGGAGTTAGAACGATTTCTATGGAAACACACGCGCTGACGTATTAACACGCTTATTGTACTTGACTGCTGTCCTATTTTTAACAGTGATATATCTACTTACGTTGCGGAGGGGCTAAGTACGTTCCTTATCTACGTACCTTGTCTACGCCGAAATAAAGGTACGACGTCATACGAAACTTGTCTATGCCCCCCTTCTATTGGAACAACATGCCCCGATTTTTGAGTTTGTGACAAGTTTTGCTTATCTATTGTGTTCTCCATGGAATTACATAACCTCAAACGTCAAACAGTGATCACTGCCCGTGTCGATTGTCGTATTCCTCTAAAATATTTGTAACCGCGGATAAGATTTAAGTGTAGCGGAGCATTTAGCTCAAATATTCAGGATGTTTTATTTTTCACAAAATAAATTATTGAATAAATGAATTATTTTCTCTCTAGGTGAAGCCCTGCAGAAGCATCCGGGTATTAATTCCCAGTCAGCTGTAAAGATAACTAAATTAATTTACTTCTTCAAATACAGCAAATTTATTTTGTGGCACCATTTTAATTCAAAATTAAAAGATTTCCTTGTTTCGACCACTTATGATTACTTTGATTATTTAATATTTATCAAAAAATATTTTTAATAACCCACTTTTGAACCTGTTCCCTTTGTACATTGTGCCTTCCATTACCCCCCTCCCCCTTCCCACTCCTACCTGTCCATTGACACCATTAAGTTTATTTATTAGTTTTTAGTAAACCCTGAGGAAGAGAGCATAGCTCTCGAAACATGTCGGTTTTAAAGACATTGAAAGCTGTCAAAACAAAGATATCTTTTAATTTTTCATTTAATTTAATTTATTATTTATTGCCATCCTTTTAGACTTTCACAAATTTATATAAATGGATCACAAATACAATATTGGTTTGTCAATACACGTTTCTTTGACGGTTAATTGCGTTAAATAAAAGAATAATAAATCTGTCTGATAATAATAATAATAATCTGAGCAAAGTTCTGTTCCTTTCACAGTACTAATGGCAGAGAGGGATAGGGAGATGACTCCTTTACATCAGTGGCGGCGTAAGGGGGGGGGCGGAGGGGGCGGTCCGCCCCGGGTGCCAAGCCCCGAGGGGTGACAACGACAACCCACTCGTACAGACAAAGAATGCGCACAAAATCTTCCGCTGTAAAGACATTTCAATAAATAACTACGTACTCTTGTATCTAGCTACTTACATTATCACATTTTGAAATGCGTCGCAACTATATATATATATATATATATATTTTTTTCGAATATAATTTCTAATTTCCTTTCTAAAACTGAAGAATCATTTTGAGAAGCTTGTTAATACAAGCTTCTCAAAATTATTCTACCACACAACTATAATCACACAACTCTTCGAGTGTTAATACACTCGAAGAGTTGTGTGACCCCAGCACCGGCAAAGCAGACGTTGAAAGAAGAAATTCAATCGAAAATCTGGAGACAGAAAAATCAGAAAAAGTTATCGGTACCTCTGGGACTTGAACCCAGGACCTTCTGCTTACATGGCAACAGCTCTACTAACTGAGCTAATTAATAATTTATCCAGACACTATCTAGATAGCCAAGGGCGGATTTAGGGGAGGGGGGGGGGGGGGCACGGGGGCACGTGCCCCCCCCAGACGGTATTTTTGTGTACTGTGGAGATTCCACCACAGTACATACTTAGAAGCTAGAACTGTCTTTTTAAACATTTAATTTTTCGATTGTTTTGACACTTTCTTAAACCTTCCTATACATACTTGTACTTGTAGAAATAAACTTGAAATATGATACTTAAGTTTATTTCTAACAGTAATCGTTGATTTTTTTGACTTTCCGCCCCTTGTGCCCCCCCAGAAAAAAATCCTAACAGAAATTGTTGATTTTTTTGCGCGTCCACCCCCTTGTGCCTCCCCCCCAGAAAAAAATCCTAACAGTAATTGTTAATTTTTTTGCCAGTCCGCCCCGAAGATAAAGTTGGCAGTTCTTAGTCGAAGAATGATACAGTTAAATGTGATCGAATTGGATATAGACACCTTAGCTCAGTTGGTAGAGCTGTTTCCATGTAAACGGAAGGTCCTGCGTTCGAGTCCCAGAGGTGCCAATATCTTTTTCTGTCTCCTTAATAAAATCTTATTAAGGTCCACAATGAGCCAAGCGCGAATAATCAATTTTTCTATGTTATCAATTGAAAGAGACAGAGAAAACAATCTTGATATTGTGATCGAATATTTTAGTAAAATGAAATCTCATAAGCATGTTTAGTATTTGGTGTTTTATTTTATGTAGGGTGTTCAATACAAAACCGCCCCGGGTGCCAATCTACCCTACGCCGCCACTGCTTTACATACAGCTGCTGGGCGGGATGGACTGGATATGGTCAAGTACTTGGTGGAGGAACGCAGTGCTGACATTAATACACTCCGTGAGAGAGGCATGTCTCTTCTGTTGTGTGCGGCCCAGGGTGGAGAGTTACTAACTGTAAAGTATCTTGTTGAAAGAGGTGCTGATATCCACGCTACAGATGTGTTAGGCCAGACTGTGCTACATTACGCGGCACTAGAGGGACATCTCCCGCTAGTAGAATACTTCCTGCAGCAGGGAGTGGACCCTGACAGGGTAGACAGGAAGGGAGAGACCGCACTAACTGTGGCATCATGGTTTGAGAGGTGGGATGTGGTGCGGCTGCTGCTGGAGAGGGGAGTGGATGTTAATGCGGATAGAGGTGCAGCTCTTAGTCATGCTATATCGGGCGGTGAATGGTCTATAGTGGAGGCTTCAGTAAATAAAGGAGTAGTCATTGAAGAAAGTCGACCATATGATAGATTATCCGAATTTAAAGAAAAATATCCCAATTATGAATTTGAAGAATAATCAGTTTAACCCCTCAAGTCTAGACACTATAATATCATGTTAGTTACAAAATCATTTTATAATAATCCTTACAGCACAAGAGTCCCAACTGCTCCCTTTTGGAGCAAGGACGACCATAAAATTCCTTACTGGGGTATGTTGTGAAGCTGAAGGTAGTGGGGATGGGAAGGGATAGGGAAGAGAAAACACATTAGAGCTGTTAACCTAAACTAAGAACATTTCTCTTTTTACACATTGCCTTCAGAATTATATTGAATAATTTTTAAAAACTTTAAAACGAAAGTCAAACATTCCTGGGTGACGAATAATCTGACAATATTTGACAATCTCCTACTACCATCACAGTAAGCGGATAATGTTGCTTGTACGCGTTGAAGGACTTAGCCAGTCGAAGGATTGAACTCGCGACGTCCGAGCGGCAACCAGACAAGATGCCAACTCAGCCACTAACCGATCTATCAACATTATTTCGTGTTTTTGAGAATCTGTGTTATTTTAACTAGCGCAGTCCGGTATTAGTCACGGAATATTATAATTCTAAGTTTGAAAAACACAAATAAAAATAATTTTATATTTAAATATAATTTTATGGTTAAAAACCTACCTACTTATGTCTGAATTCCTCACATAATGAGCTGTTTTTAATGAGTATGTTTGATGATATAAGTTTAACTAACATAGTGCCCAATTACCATACAGAATTTTGAATTAATTCATTCACTTCATCAAGTAAAGTATTATCTGGCACAGTATTATCTATTACAGTGATTCCCACACTCTTTTGGCCCACGGACCCCTTTCATTTCATCATTTTTTTTCCTAATTGTAGTGATAGCAGTTTAATAACAATAAATTGTTTTAGAGTAGTGTCGCGAATGTTAAAATATACTCTGTCTCAGAAGGACGTAAAATGAAGTTTGTTCCCGACCTCTTCAAGTTAAAAAGTAGATATTTGTAAGATTGCATTCAGTGTTAATAAGTTTATAAGCAAATCCCTGTTTAAAACAATAAAGCTGGTTATATGGACGCATAGATCAAACAATCGAATACAGAATTGAAGCACAAACAGAAGTAAGAACCCCCCGGTACTCGGCCCTTGCTAATATTCAGTTACGTTTGATCTGCTCGGTAATATCCGTTTTGATTATAAGAATATTGTCCCAAAATAATTATTTGGAGTTATTTATGAATACTTAAGATATGGTCATACCCTCCATTATGGCATGCAACAGGCCTTCTTGTCGTATTACATGGCCGATCCATCTTGCACGCCTTTCAGACAAGGTCCTGAGCAGGTGCCTTCCTCTTTCGATTCTTTGGAGAACCTCCTCATTTGTAATGTGGTCTCTCCAGGAAATTCCTAATAGTCTTCTATAGGACCACATCTCAAAGCCTCTAGTCTCCGTTTATCTCTTTCGGATAGGCACCATGTTTCGCAGCCGTACATCAAGATACTCCATACATAGGTCTTGAGGAGGAGTATTCTCAGTTTTAGGTCTATATTATTCGATTCATTTATTTTCGACCTTTTATTGAATGCAAGTCTAGCCTGGTGTATACGGCTGTCGACCTCGCTCTTAGACCGACCGTCTCATGTTATTTTGCTCCCGAGATAGACAAACTCCTTCAGTGGAGTTCTTCAGTGGAACTCCTGACATCTCTACTCCCATCTGATGTTGCGTTCGGCCTACAGTCAGCAGCTCTGTTTTGTCTTTATTTATCTTCATGTTGTAATTATTTTGAAGAATGCTTTGCATGGTTGTTAAGGCCTATTGCTGTTCTTCTTCGCTTTTAGCAACCATAGCAATATCGTCAGCAAACCTTATCATATCCACCTTTGGCCGTATATCTTTATACATTTTTTTTTACTCATTCTCTCTCTCAAGTCATCAATCGTACTCTGTATATAAACGTTAAAAAGAACAGGTGACAGAGAGCATCCCTGTCTCACCCCTTGTCTTGGCTTCTTTTGTATCATTGTCACATCTAATTATAGGGGTCTCATTCTTGTATAGCGCCTGGATTATTCGTCTACCTCTATATTTGATGTCAATTCTCTTCAGAATCTCGAAGAGTCTTTTCCATTCTACTTTGTCGAAAGCCTTCTCCAGGTCTATGAATGCGATGAATATGTTTTGGTTTATTTTTTGGTGTGTATTATAGTGACAATAATACAAGCTTTTGTCTTGTGAGATACAATTCTGCTATAAATAGATGACACTGTTGGTGCAGCATATGCTAATATAGTCAATATGCCCTTGTTCGGGGCTGTGTAGAAATAACATAAGGTTGTACTCCTGAAGCACAACAACAGTTTTGCAGACCTAACTTTAGCATTACTTCTGTTCTGTTACTCTTCCTGTTTGTTGTTCTAATTTATTATTAATAACATTAGAAATATATTTTTCTTTCAACCACATCATAATTTGTTAACTGCCATTATGTTTTATATTATAAAAAAGCTTTATGTAAAATTTAAACGTCTTACAAATAGATGGAAAGTGTCAGTGTTTCCATTGCAGACTGTTTTGAGTCTTAATTTATTTAACGATTGCCGTTTACTTTCGAGACTTTGATAACAACAGTAGAAGCTAAGTTAATCCTGTGGATATTGGTTTAACAATGTGGCCACGCTAGGGGACTGATAAGAAAATAAATGATTTAAGAAGTTAGCTACCTCTCATGAGTAGCAAAAGTGACCAGTTTTGTGAGTCACCGGATATAATTATTTACTAGTTGAAAGAGAGAAAGAATTAAATTGTAAATTATTATTTTCTCATTTGTAAACATGTATTGTACACTGTAAAACAGTAAAAGTGGTCTTGAAATATCTTGTTTTTTATTATATTTATGTATTTGATGCAAGTTGTGTCTTTGTTATTCCTATTGTTTCAAAGTGTTCCAACAAAACTATCTGTCGTATAACTTACTATGGGCTCCATCGAAGCCAGAGCTAAGTTAGTATCTCAAAAGCTGTGTGTACAGAACCTAATACTACAGTACACAACTGTGAACCCTGTACAGATTGCAAGTGCAACCCCGCTGTGGAATTTGGCAGCCTTCTCTGGTCTGCAACTTCAAAATACCTGAAAAACCCAGAAACGTGCGGTCTGTTTGATAAGATGTATCTTACCAAACGGATTGCAATCTTTAGAGCACATGCTTCAGGTGACAAACCTTGGCCTTGGCTCCACACAGCATCCCCAAAGGCGATATAAGTATTTTATGGAGTTAAGTAGTTTCGAACACTTGGTAAGTATACGAGTACAAATTTTCAGACTTAAAAAAATAGGACATGAAAATGTAGCTTGTGCAATGATGGAGGACTGAAGCTAAAATAGAGGATTGAACCACAGTTTTGGACAACTTGGCTACTAACAAAATAAAACCCAAGTTTAAATGCACTTTGTTTAATAATAATAGTATAACATAGGGACATATTCATAGTTCTAATATTTCATATACATACATAAAGTAATAATAGTTTACAAAAACTAGAGATATATAGTTTTATAGTACATACCGTTTTTGTTTTGTGTAAATGGAAACTATAATGTAAACTAAAATAAAGTTTTTGTTATATAGAAACCTACTTTATACATTTATAAAAAACTGTAGATAAAATTGCGAGAAACAATTTGCAAAAAATTCTGCCTCACAATTGCCTCGCAATTCAAAAAGTTCACCTAGTGAGGCAGGCTATGCACAACTAAAAATATTATATAAATATGCTACTTCTGTGTAACCGTTCTTACATTACCTTCTATTTGTTATTTTTTTTGTACTGATGTAATCTATTTGTAAACTACATTGAACATGTACATTTTAGTTATAATGTTGCCAATTTCATTGAATAAAGATATTATTATTATACATTGCAGTAATATTGACATATTTCTCAATTGCGCCTCTGAAGGTAACTAAAGATGTATTTTAATATAATTTAATTCACAAGTAGAAGAGATCAGAAAGTGGATCTAATTAAAAGAATGAATTAAACATTGAAGCAATACTGATTATCCAGTCATACACATTATGCAGTAAACAGATATTGTCAGGAATTAGTACCTTGCACAGTGGAACATACTTACTCTCAGTATCGCCATGCTGAGAGATCACCAATAACAGGCGAAACATTGCTTGAAATGGCTTGAGCAACTGTGGAAAGGGCATACATGTGTTCACGCCGAGGTTTGAACTCAAGACCTCTGGGTCGAAGTCAAAGACTTACAAAGGTCTAAATATTAATTCATATGAATTGATAATGAATGCACTTCCCGTATAATAACACATATCTCGTTGAGAAAACATTTAATTATTTTATTGAAGAAGAAGATAACACTTATAATCTAAACGAACTCATCAAAGAGAACAAGACACATAAAAATGAAAAATGAAAAAGATAATGGTCGCAACTGGGACTCGAACCTAGAACCTCTCGTCTAACCGGGACGGGCGCTTCTACCGATTCGGCCATTGCCACCTTCCATCAAATCGTCATATTTCAAATCTTAGAATTGCATAACAATATTATCTTCAACTAATTTTTCCATATTTTATCGATCCATAATCGGCAGAACAGCGTAAGCGCCAAACAGTAAATTGTTGAGAAGAAGGATTTTCGTTAGTTGGGATTATTAATCTTTGGTTACTGCCTACATAAAGCTGACAATACAATTATCTGAATGCCTTCGGCTTCAGTTGTTGAGATAGTAGCTGTAACGCTGTTTTACCTATGACCCTGGCAGATTTTTGCCCTGGGAAATGTCGCATACGCTATTTAGAGTACATAATTATTTTTGAAATATTTATCACGCGATCTTGAAAGGTGAACTAAACTAAATCAAATAGTTCCATGACAGTTGATCCAAAAGTTGTACGGCCGTATAACCAAAGTCGATATACTTGTATCTGCAGGCATCTTGATTGAAAATCCGTTGAAATAATATTTTTACAAACAATAATTTCGACTCTCCGAAGGAGCATGCGATAATAACAAAATACGACATACTTATACGTGCAGTCGGCTTAGCAAAAAACCGCTGTATTACATTTTTTATCTGAATACAACACCAGAGGCCCACCTTCACCAACCGTCTGGAGCCAGTGAGACAATGGCCTTCCCAATTTTGGCATGTTATGAGGCTGAAGATAGTAGGGAGGGGAAGGAGATGTGGAAATATACCTGGCTATTCAGATCTAGTTACCAAACACCGCTAAAGCAATTTCAAGTAATAAGTCCAATACCTACACACTACACACCAGCGCATAAATACAAAAAAATATGTTGTGAGGTTGAAAGTAGTGGGGAGGGGAAGGAGATGTGGAAAATGTAACTGGATATTCAGATCTCTACACCAAATACGGTCAAAGCCATTTCAAATAATAAGTCATAAATACTTCTATACACTACACACCAGCGTAAAAATACAAAAAATATCATTTGATATATTTTTTTTTATCCATATACAACTCAAGAGTCCCAACCGTCTGTAGCCAGTGAGATTATGGCATCCCCAATTTTAGTAAGTTATAAGGCTGAAGGTAGTGGAGAGGGGAAGGAGATATGGAAAATGTAACTGGCTATTCAGATCTAGTCACTAAATAGGCTAAATACGGTGACTAGATCTAAATATTCCGGTACATTTTCCACATCTTATTCCCCTCCTCACGACCTTGAGCCTTACAACATACTAAAATTGGGGATGCCATAGTCTCACTGGCTCCAGACGGTTGGGTGAAGTTGGGCCTCTTGTGCTGTATTCGGATAAAAAAGTGACATCATATATTTTTCTTTGCGTTTTTGCGTTGGTGTATAATTACACTTATTACTTGAAATGGCTTTAGTCGTTATTGGTGACTAGATCTGAACGGCCAGTTACATTTTCCACATCCCCTTCCCCTCCCCACTACCTTTAGCCTCACATCATACCAAAATTCGGAACGCCATAGTCTCACTGGCTCCAGGCGGTTGGGAAAAATAATATAATTTGCATTAATACTTTTTTTACTAATATTCAAATACAAAACAATAAAATAAAAACACTTAAGAATTTCCGTTTAGTTTACGATGCTACTAGCCGCTGACACTTCTGCACTAGTCACCAGATGGACGCTAACCGATTAAACTGAAACATTCTTGACGTACAGCGTGACTACAAGCGTAAACAGCGTAACCGACCACAGTCGCTACAGCAACAGCTACTAAAAAGTGTCAGGCATGTAAGATAGAGCTGCAGTATTTTTTCACTGGTGCATTATTCAACATTGATCAGTTTTCGTTAAAAATCATAATTTGATAAAAATGTCATTTACGCTGTTCTGCCGATTATGGGTTTCCGCCTTCAACATCCTTGTCTCGAGTTCACTCCTTGAATCTGCCAATTAATTGCGCTGCGGTAAATTTTAATGGTATCTAGGTTTTATACCACAGGATGCCTAGAAAGATTATCCAGAAACCATTTAACGACATATCGGTCATTGTGTTCAAGTTTAATCGGCCGGCACTATCTTGATAATTTGATGATTGTAGTGGTGGTGGTGTGTTGTTAAGATATTTTGATATTAAATGTATTCCAGAAGCATTTAGTACCGCCGAACTATAAGTAATTTGGTTACGTTTTAAGATTTTCACGCCAAAAGTATTATCGTTATTGTCTTATCGGTGTCTATCTACCACATCACATCTACCGGATCTGCCCTGTTAATGGACACTGCAACGATATCCGAAACGTTGGCTATAGAAGGAGGTAGCGGAACAAGGCGTAACACCCCAAATACAAATATATATTAGTAATTTGTTTTCTCACAAAAACAAATTGCAGTTCAACAATCAATTGAGAAGCGAAAGGAACGTTAAAAACGTTTCCATCCACTGTCAGTAAGCACGTGGGTAGCAGTGCCGTAAATAGGGCTGTGCCACCGGTGCCCAGGCACAGGGCGTAGACTCTGGGGGGCGCAAGAATGGCGTATAAAAGGCAAAGGGTCCACTTAAATAGGGCGCAGTTATAGAAGCTCGCACAGGGCGCAGAAAAGGCTATTTACGGCACTGGTGGGTAGTCAGTCCGCTCTTTTAAGAACATGAATACTGACACTCGGATCATGTGATCAAAATTTTCTTAACTGTGAGTCAGTATATGGCTCGTCGGAATGCTTTTTCGAGCACATGAATAGTTGCACTTGAAACATGGAAAAGGTTTTTCTCCAATGTGAGTCAGCATGCAGGTCGTCAGATTGCCTTTTCGAGAACTTGAATAGTTGCACTCGGAACACAGAAAAGGTTTATCCCCACTGTCACAAGTCAGCGTGTGAATCATCAGATCGCCCTTTCGAGAACAAGAATATTTTCACTTCAAACATGAAAAGGTTTTCCTCCACTGTGAGTTAGCATATGGCTTCAGATGGTGTTTTCGTAAAAATGAAGAGTTGCAATCGGAACATGAAAAAGGTTATCTTCCACTGTGAGTCAGACTGCTCTTGTAAGAACAAGAATAGTTGCACTCGGAACATGAAAAACGTTTTTCTCTACTGTGAGTCAGCATATGTCTAGTCAGACTGTACTTTTGAGAACATGAATAGTTACACTCGGAACATGAAAAAGGTTTTTCGTCTTTGTGAGCTATCATGTGTCTCGTCAGACTGCCCTTGTTAGAACATGAATAGTTGCACTCGGAACATGAAAAAGGTTTTTCTCCAGTGTGAGTCAGCATATGGCTGGTCAGTCTGCTTTTTCCAAAACATGAATAGTTACACTCGGAACATGAAAAAGGTTTTTCGCCCCTATGAGCCAGGACGTGTCTCGTCAGACTGCTCTTGTGAGAACAAGAATAGTTGCACTCGGAACATGAAAAAGGTTTTTCTCCACTGTGAGTCAGCATGTGGATAGTCAGATTGCACTTTTGAGAACATGAAAAGTTACACTCGGAACATGAAAAAGGTTTTTCTCCACTGTGAGTCCGCTTGTGGGTCGTCAGACGGCTCTTTTGAGAACATGAATAATTGCACTCTGAACATGAAAAAGGTTTTTCTCCACTGTGAATCATCAAGTGTCTCTTCAAATCTTCCTTTCGAGAAAAAGAATAGTTGCATTCGGAACAAGAAAAGGGTTTTACTCCAGTATGGGTGCGAAAGTGACTTTTCAAATCAGTTTTATGAGAGCAGGAGTAGTTACAATGAGAACAGGAAAATCGTTTTTTCACAGGATGCATCTTCAGATCTACGGACAAATTTGAAAAAGAAGACGGATAAAAAAGACTCAGTAAGACTTTTTTGCCTAGACAAGGTAAAAATAAACACAGTAAATGCACAAAAACGATACAAAATGGATATCGCTAAATGTTGAATAATAGAGAGAACAGTTTTACCTGCTGTCTGGTTCTTTCTTACAACGTGTATTAAGCATTCCTTTTTAACATCGGAGAGGTCTATGTCAATATCCATATAAGGAAAACCCTCTTTGTCTTCTCCTCGGGGTTCAAGATTCAAGAATTCAACTGTCTTCACATTAGTACTGCCTGCGAAAACAAAACGACAACACTGATCACTGATGTACAATATAAAATAAAACTATAAATTTGAAAGATTAAAAACACCGCCTGGATTTACTACGCATAAGCGGGAATTTGAATTATAAACTTTAATATTAATGTAAGATAAAAAAATGACCCCGGATGTTCGCTTCAGAGAACGATGCTTCAAGAAGGATCCTGCTCCTAAAGAAGTCCATGGAATGGTGTTCACTGCCATCAACATTTACGCATTTTTAGTATATAAACAATAGTATATGTAATAAGTATTAACTGAGATAGTGTCCCAAATAAACAGAGGTAAAAACTTGAGGAACAGGGAACTTATTTTTAATACATCAATTCAACTAACTGGTTGTCTGAGTAATCAGCGCATTATGTAAACATTCCTTCTTTACATCTTGGAGGTGGAAATCTATATCCGTATACAGCATTACACCTCCGCCTTCTTCCTGGGGCCCTGGTTCCGTCTTGATGGAAACAGTCTCAGGATTTGGTAGTTCCATGGCCCTGCTGTGGTGGCGTTTGGAAATTAGTTCAAGCCAAAACAAAAATTCCTGAAACATAACATATTTATAACGGAAATTTAATTCGCCTGAGCCTTAAATATTTGGTTTTGCTTGAATATTTGGCCAAAGCATTGAAGCCAAAGTATAGATAACTCTTATTTTGAAACAAGGATATAATAACTATTGTGACTGTATTTTAAGCTCGAGTTTGACATTTGAAAATGGTTGAAAATCGTCATCAATATCGGCAATACTCAAAATAATGTATACAATGTCTATTTCAAAAGATAAACCGGTATTACATTAATATTTCTATTTTTAAACTGACAATGTGATAATCCATGGTGGAATTCCATTTTAATATATTATAATAAAACAATTAAAAAACTTTCTTCCTCTTTAATTTTATTGACCGTAACCGGTTTCAGCTTTTTAAAGCCATCTTCAGACTGGTACAAATAATTCTTAGTCTACAAATAGTTCTTAGGGGGGGAGGGGTAGTCTACAAGGATTTTAATCAATTATATTAATTACTAAATATTTTTGTAATTCCAGTAGACCAATTACCTCGGGTTTGTAGCTCACTTCAATATTTTTTAGGCAAAAACCTTACAAGTGCTTATTATGAATTTATTAATGACCTAAATTTATTATCAAGTCGTTATTATGTTTATGATGTATGGAATTTTTTTTATTACTTTTTGAAGGGATACATGTTTACATTGGAGTAGGAATAGTCTAAACTAAATACATATTTTAATTTTGAAATAATTATGAAATTTACACTGCATACAAAAGCGGAGTTTTAATTTCAAAAATTATTACGAAAATTATGAAAAGAAAGCGGTGACGCGGTGACGTGGCAATGATTATAATTGCTTATTCATCACAAAGAGAGGGTCTATTTTTTGATTAAGCGGGTAATTTCTAATGATTCTAGTCCATCTAGTTTACAGGTTTGCCAGGTCTTTTCCAAATAAATACCGAATAGTAAGCAAAAAAAATATTTCCCCAGATTTTGGGGGTGCCTTGAAAAATCAAAACCCGCGTCAGGGGGGGGGGGGGTTGTAAGTAGTCAAATTATTCGAATAATCACATTTACGCAAGTACATAGTAGTCACCTGATGTGTGACACTAATCCGCGAAATGTGCAGCGGTTTGGGCCAGTACTTGCTTAATTTAAACGGAGTTTTACAGCCACGCGTGTGCCTAAGAGAATCTACAGCCGTCTGTTAAAAGTACAGGCGCCGGTAGGAGGGGAGTTGCTAGAAATTTCGTTGGTGCTTGTCAGTTGGTTTCTGGTGGGACTTCGTGCAACAGCTGTAGATCAAGCCGTCAAAGGTCATGGCCCCAATACGCGTGAGCGAACTTAATTTAATAAATCAACACGAGATAGTTTAACCATTAGCTTAACAATCATTAGAGTTTGATTACGATCCCTTATAAATATGTATTGATTATCTTTACAGGCACCCTTTCAGGGTTTCCTAATAATGCAACCATTTTGTTTGA
This sequence comes from Limnephilus marmoratus, assembly GCA_917880885.1. Taxonomy (NCBI): domain Eukaryota; kingdom Metazoa; phylum Arthropoda; class Insecta; order Trichoptera; family Limnephilidae; genus Limnephilus; species Limnephilus marmoratus. The sequence continues at coordinate 41,171,706 of OU862907.1, read as the reverse complement.
TAACCACATATTTCCGAGATAACTAGCTTAACATTAATTGATAACCTGATGTAATCAACCACCCCTGTAGATTTTATAATATAATTATCATGCTTTACCTATTAATGATGAGTCTTTGAAAATAAATCTGCATTCTTGTTACTGTACATTCCCGACTTTCTTTTATGATCTACCCACTTGCCCATTACTTGTAATCCGGGTAGCGTATTTCCAATCCCTAACGCGGTTGAGTCACTCTAGCGACTGAGCCGCGTTAGGGATTGGAAGGCGTAAATCGCCTTACAAACACTACCGCATTTCAGTCGCGCTACTGACCGAACCGCGTTAGGGATTGTTATGCATAAATCACCTTACAAAAGCTATACCGATTCAGTCACCTACGCGCTTCGTTGCTCTATCAGTTTCTGTGAGGGCGACGACCGTAATTATAGAGGTTAGCAGAGAGGATGGACAGCGTTTTTTTTACTTAATTATTTTTTTTTACATAGAAAATTTATATTTTAAGTAAAAAAAAGGGCGTTTTTTTTTTTACTTAAAATATAAAATTCTATGTAAAAAAAAAAAAAATTAAGTAAAAAATTAACGCGGTCCATCCTCTCTGCTTACCCTACGTATTTAAAAATATATATATATACCCGCGTTTTTTTTAACTTAAAATAAATTTTCAATGTAAAAAAAATGCTAACTAAAAAAACGCTGTCCATCCTCTCTGCTAACCTCTCTATAATTACGGTCGTCGCCCTCACAGAAACTGATAGAGCAACGAAGCGCGTAGGTGACTGAATCGGTATAGCTTTTGTAAGGTGATTTATGCATAACAATCCCTAACGCGGTTCGGTCACTAGCGCGACTGAAATGCGGTAGTGTTTGTAAGGCGATTTACGCCTTCCAATCCCTAACGCGGCTCAGTCGCTAGAGTGACTCAAGCGCGTTAGGGATTGGAAATACGCATCCGGGTATGGATTAATGTTTTATTATAATATGAGTAGTAGTGGCTCCCAACAACAAGAAAATTTATAAACAACCACAAGATCCAAAAACAAAATGAATACACTACCTGAAGACATTAGCACAGAAGAAGATGGCTTTTCAAAATTTGCGTCTTACATAGATGTAAAATTAGAGAAAATAAAAACCCAAATTCTCCAAAACATTGACAAAATTGTTAGAATTTCAAAAAACAACCGAATTTATTTGCCAAAAATATGACGACATCATTACCCGCTTAGACTCCACGAATGAGGTTAAAGGAGAAGTTGAACGTTTAAATAATGATTTGGCAATTAAAAGTAAAAATATTAAACATCTGGAAACCAGAGTGGCTTGCTTGGAACAGTCGAACCTTGATGACTGTATTGAAATTACAGGCATTGAGGAAAAGACTGAAGAACATCCCAAAATAACCGCTATAAAACTGATAGAAAGTGCTAATAAATTCAGAGGATATTGCCTCGGCAATAAGACAATATGACAGAAGACCAGGACATCCAAAAAAAATGATCCTAAAAATGAAAAACCCAGAAACCAGATTAAAATTATTAGCAAATAAGAAGATAATTTCCAATCGTGAAAACATGATATTCCTAGGAGATTCATTATCTCCTTACTACAAGGAACTACTTTGGAAAGCCAAAACAAAGGGAAAAGAATTGAAATATAAATATATTCGGTACAAAAATGGAGCAATTCTAATGAAAGAAGAAGAAGGCAAAAAATCAGGGAAATCAAACACGAAGATGACCTCAATAGGTTATAATAGAAGTTTAATAGTGAAAGGCACCGAAAAGTATTTTCATCATTAAAATGGATATCGATTTTGGAAAATACATTGACTTGATTGATAATACAGAATCTAATTTAACCATTAAAGATTCATTAACTTGCAAAAACTTTTTAAAACATTCCAAATTTTCATTACTTTGTTTAAACGTTAGAAGTTTAAACAAAAACTTTGATGAAACCATAACCATGCTGGATAGTATTGAGCATCGTCCTGAGGTACTTGTTTTTACAGAAGCTGGGCTGAAAATTTTTACCAATATACCTAACATCCCCGGATACGCAGTTTACAACAGAAATAATAACTATTTGCAAAATGATGGTGTAGTTGCCTATGTAAAACAAAATGTTCACGTGACTGTTGAGGAAGTTGTTTTCCCTGGAGCAAACTGCTTAAAAATGCAGATATCGAGTACCTTGTGTGTAATAGCTGTTTATAGATCTCCGTCCCTGGCTCATATAGATAATTTCCTTGAATCACTGAGTGCACTGCTTGACTCTACATCTATACAAAATAAGGAGATCATTTTATGTGGCGACATAAATATTAATACTTTGGATTTAAGCAATATGAAAACTCAAAAATACCTCTCTCTTTTGGCTTTTCATGGCTGGAAGCCAATCATAATTTCACCTACCAGAGTTTCTTCTACCATTTCAAGCTGCATCGATCACATTATGGTAAAGTCTAAATTTGAACCAGAGGAAGCTGTCTTCACTACTGACATAACAGATCATGATGTGATATTGCTGAGATTTATGAGCTTTACACTAAATAAAATAGCAAAAGATAATGAAAACTTGAAAACCGTCATCGATAACAATCTTTTGAAAGTCAAATTAAAGAAAGAATCATGGCAGTCAGTACTGTCATCGCAAGATGTTAATTTAGCTACTGAAAATTTCATAAAATGTTTAAAAATGCATGTGGAAAGTTGTTCGTCTGTACGAAGTGTAAAGCATAACATGAAATATTTAAAACCTTGGATAAATAATGGAATTATTAAATGTCTCAGAACCCGAGACAAATTACACAACAAATGTCGAGCAGATTCAAATAATATTCAACTGCTGGATTATTACAAAAGATATAGAAACTGGTGTACAAAAATTATAAAATATACAAAGCAAGCATATTACAAAAGGAAACTGGATAACGTCAATGGAAATACCAAGCAACAGTGGAAGATTATAAAGGAGGCTGTAAATATACAAAAGGAGCAAGTGTCTATAAAAAAATTAAAAATCAATAACAATATCATCTCAATGGAAGAGAATCCAAATATAATCACTAATCACATAAATAGCTTCTTCAGTGATATTGGTCCTAGATTCGCAAAACAATTGTGCAGTGCAAATAAAACTACCGAAATGTGTCTTGTTAACAATTTTATACCTTGTACCTACTCAATTTTCAGGAGAGAGCTTTGAATTTAAAACTACTAGCAATAATGAAGTTTCAAAAGTGATAAATGAATTAAAAATGTCTTTTTCCTGTGGTATTGATGGCTTAAGTATCATGGTATACAAACAGCATGTTTCTGTATTGGCTGGTCCCATATCTCACATTGTTAACCTTAGTTTTAAGAGTGGCATATTTCCTACTCATTGTAAGAATGCTAAGGTTGTACCTCTTTTCAAAGGTGGGGATCACCTAGAGGTTAACAATTACAGACCCATATCTTTACTCAATACTCTCTCAAAATTGATAGAAAGATTGGCCAAGTCAAGATTAGTTTCATTCTTAGAAAAATACAAATTACTCTCTGACAATCAATTCGGTTTCAGAGCAAATAAAGGTACGAGTGATGCTGTTTTAAAGGTATTGACCAAAGTTACAAGAGCGCTGGACTATGGCTACAAAGCCATAGCGGTGTTCTTGGATTTATCAAAAGCATTTGACACTGTTTCCCACGAATTGCTACTTTAAAAATTATCATCTTTAGGCATTAATAATACAGCAATGGGCTGATTCAGATCTTATCTTAGTGACATAACACAACAAGTGGAAATAAATAAGATGTTAAGCGAGGGTAAATCAATCTCCTTTGGAGTCCCGCAAGGTAGTGTGCTTGGGCCAATATTGTTTCTTATTTATATAAATGATTTATGTAGTCTGAATATTCCTGGTAACATTGTTAGTTTTGCAGATGACACTGCCTTAATATTTGAGGGTAAAACTTGGAATGAAACTTTCAACAAAAGTAATATAGGTTTAAAAGTGGTAAATAGTTGGTTAAACAATAATATATTAACTTTGAATGCACAAAAAACCAAATTTATCACTTTTAGCATTTCAAGTAAAAGTCAGCCTTCTGAAACTCACAACTTGATTATTCACAATTGTTTTCAAACCTGTAACTGCAACCCTTTAGAAAATGTAGTCAGCATCAAATACCTTTGTGTAAAAATAGATAAATTTTTGAGATGGAATGATCATATTAATATGTTAGTAAATAATACTAGGAGACTTACCTATATCTTTAAAGAACTGAGACATATACTAGACAAAGAAAAATTAAAAACTGTTTATTTTGCAATAATCCAGTCTCTGCTTTCTTATAATATAGTGTGCTGGGGATCCTGCGCAAAGACTTATATAGAACCACTTAATATTGCCCAAAAAATGATTCTTAAAGTTATGTTCAAGAAAAAAATTAAATATCCAACTCATTTACTTTTTAAGGAATGTAATGTAATGAACGTAAAACAGTTATATATTACACAAACGCTTTGTAGATTTTTTAATAATATTAATTTTGCAGAAAGAACACAGCAAATTCGTACTACGAGAATTGGCTCTGGTCTGAACTTTATGGCAATTCAAACTAAATCTTCTTTTGGTCAAAGAAATTATTTTTATCAAGCTCCACTCATATTTAATAGCCTTCCAGAACATATAAAGTCATCTAATTCCTTGTACACTTTTAAAAAGAATCTTAAATTATTTGTGTTAGTCGAGGATTGCCAATTGATTTTCTCTACTTTGTCCTTTCTAAATTATTAGTTAAATGAGTATATTTTTAATAATAAGCTAAAAAAATATTATTTTTGTTTGAACCGTTTTTGTTCATCTTCCTCTTGCCAAATCTATAGCATGTTAAATTATATACATTATATTTAATATTTACAACTTAATCCTTAAAAACAAAACAAAAAAAAACTTTATTTTATTTTATTTTAAATCAGATCTCAAAACTATGGTCACCCTAAAAGTCTACATTAATGTACTAGCTAGCGCCATCAGTTTAGTAGGTACCAGTAGGAACCCATAATCTCAATCTGTAAGAAATACAACAATATTGCTCTTTCAAAAACTGTATAATTTTGTGTTATTTTGTTACTTGTATAATTATTGTTAACCTCGACACAGGCTTGTCCTAGTGAGGTAACAAATTGTATAGTAAAGATTTTTACCTGCAGTGTAAAGAAATGTAGCGACACGTCATTATTTTTTCACTACTGAAAGAACTCACGAGATCTATCCACATAGCCGGCTAACTGCTCACGTACCTATCTACTTACCTCTGCAGTGCAATCAAAGCCGATACAAGGAAACTTGCACGTAACTGTCTCCAGTGCCAACTAAGCAAAGTATCACGACATGTGTCAGCACCCCTAGGAACCTTTCCTAGGTCTTCAGCCAGATTTGAGCACGTCCACATTGACATCATCATCATGCCCATGTCCGAAGGATGCCGATACTGCCTGACATGCGTAGACCGGTTCACAAGATGGCCAGAAGCATTCCCTATCAAGGACCAGGAAGCTGAGACGGTGGCACGCGCATTCTATCAGGGGTGGATCACCAGGTTCGGTACTCCGCTCCGAATCACTACCGACCAAGGTAGACAGTTCGAGTCAAGGTTGTTCAAGCAGTTGAACTACCTTGCAGGTACGACTCAGATTCATACCACTGCGTACCATCCTGCAGCAAACGGCATGGTAGAGAGGCTACACCGCCAGCTCAAGGCAGCAATCAAATGTCACCAGACGGACCGCTGGACGGAGGTGCTTCCCACCGTTTTGATGGGAATCAGGGCAGCCTGGAGAGAAGACCTCGCTACCACTTCGGCCGAACTAGTTTACGGCGAGCCACTCCGCCTTCCTGGAGAATTCCTCACCGCACGACCATCGACACTCGAAGACACCGGCAACTTCCTCAAGGAACTACGGCAGCACTTCAATGAACTCAGACCAGTTGAAGGTACCCGCCATGGTGATGGACATCATTTCATTTTTAAGGACCTTCCCACAGCTACTCACGTCTTTCTGAGGGACGACACCGTCAAGAGCCCGCTACAACAACCTTACAGTGGCCCTTATCAAGTCGTCCGCCGGAATGAACGTACATACACAATCCTTTGCAAAGGAAAGCAAGTCACTGTAACTATTGATCGCCTCAAGCCGGCTTATATTGCTAAGGAGCCCAAGGAAACTGCAACTAGACCAATACTAACTCTTCCTAGACCCATTTTTACTCAAGATCGGACTCACACGATCACGCGTTCAGGAAGGCATGTTCGTTTTCCCGATTACCTCAATTTCTAGCTGAGTTTTTTCCTTCATACGCAGCATACAGCATCCTGATGTGTATTACCATGGTGAATCCGGTAACACCGCAAAATGAGGGAACCGGTAGAGATGCAGCTCATCAACTCGGACGCGCCGACCAGCATCAACCAGGTTTTCCTGCAACCCCTGGCCTCATCTTTTAACGCAATACTTCGCATTGCTGGGGGAGGAGTGTGTAGCGACACGTCATTATTTTTTCACTACTGAAAGAACTCACGAGATCTATCCACATAGCCGGCTAACTGCTCAGGTACCTATCTAATTACCTCTGCAGTGCGAGCCGTCGTCACCGGTACCTACGCAGAGTACATAGTACATTTGGCCGCTTACTGTATTGCCACTTACTGGAAAGTTCCAGCGCTAGAACGCGTAGCTCACTGTATAGCGCCGAAGGTTCGTGAACCATCGAGTGGCACGTTTTGCCTAACTACCAGTATTTTGGCTGCTACCTGAGAGGTTGCCTATTTAAGCGAGAGCGGGCCCGCTGTCCGGCAGTAATTTATTAACCTGCAAACGTACATCTATTCAGTGTATACCACTCGCCGTGTCGCTTTACGTTTGACGTAATGTACTCACTATTGTTTACATCGCTCTTGTTTGTTTAAATAAATAAACCAGTGGTAAATAAATAAATAGTGTTTTTTATTATTGAACACGCAAGGTATGATTTAAATCATACCACTAAAGAAATAATAAATAAATAAATAAAATAATTATATAGAAGGGATGGCGGTGATGTGGAGATAGCAAATAGGTAAGTTTCACCGTTACAAATGGCTCGAAAACAGTGAACGCGTGAACGAAGCTGTAATATCGCAAAAACTAAGTAGGGATGCTACGCAACATTGATTGCCGATTGCGTCAAATCTGACAGTTGAATAGTTTATTAAGGAGAAAAATTAATCAGAAAAAAATACCTAACAATACACGGTGCTAAAATACCGAATCGTTCTGTAGAATACCGAACACTTGGCAACACTGCTAGTTTATGACCTTCATTGCAAATATGGATTTTTATCAAACGAGTGTTTATTTTCTAATAAGTGTGATACTACATTCAACAATTAGCCTTTGTCATTCATTCGGTATTAAGTATCTTATTTTGGATCCGCCATATCGAAATTTCATGTAAACATAATGTGAGTTTTTAAATCAATGCAATTTTAAAAACTGTATGCTGCCAAAATGATTTAGTGAAGTGTTTACAACGAACGGCTCCGTCAATTTTGTTGGTGTTATTGAATGTAGGGCTTAAGAAGTGCACAAATGATTTAATCAAAAAGCGAGACAAGCAACAACAGGCTTTACTATGACTGACGTCTGTTGTCAAATATTCTGGAATTAGAAGAAGAAATTGCGAGAAGATGCCATCGTATATTAACCATAGATTGGTTACGTTTTTAGATTTTCACGGCCAAAAGTATTTTCATTGTTTGTTTTTGGGTTGTTATGTCGTGTTGCGCTACCTCCTTCTTCAGCCAAAATTTCGGACAGCGTTGCAGTGTCCATCATCATGGCAGATCCACATCTGCCGGATCTGTCCTGATGATGGACACTGCAACGCTGTCCCAAACGTTGGCTTAAGAAGGAGGTAGCGCAACACGGCGTAACACCCCAAAAACAAATAACGGAAATAACCATAGATTGTTGTTTCTCACTCTAACTAATCAGGTCAAAGTAGCAATTTAATTTTTCCACAGAAAATCTAAAATTAGGTAGACTTCTAATTGACGGCTTAAATGTTCCTCGAACAAAACGTAGAATGAATTTCATAAAACATGTAGGCGTACAGATTAGCGTTGGTAGGGTTATCTAGGTCGCGTTAGATACAGCGCAGTTGTGCACGTGAGCCTGCCTTAGATCAAATGAAAGAACGGATGTCGATCAGTTTGGCTGTCAGCCGCTATCAAATGAATAGCGTGATTAATATCTATCACTATCACAAGTGTGGGATGATAAATTTAACTGCGTGGGTTAAACAGGGTAAAGGATATCATGTAGAATTGAGATTGGAACAGGACGAAATGACTGACAGGGAAGAAAGTGTTAGTTTGTAATTATATATACTCAATTATAAGGTACAAACGTATTTTATTGTCAGGTAAACAATACACTAGTTGACACAATTTCAAACAGAAGAAAAATAACAAAAGAAGATTGTTCCGGAACTATCAGTGTTGCCAGCATCAAATATTCCAACACCCTCCCTATTTGATGATACCCTGATTGCAAATGCATCTCATCAATTTCTCTCTATCCAAAGCTTTGGTGAGAGAGTCGGCTACCATTTTAGTTGTAGGGATGTATTTGAATTCAATTAGTTGGCACTGGATCTTCTCACGAAGGAAGTGATGTCGCACATCTATATGTTTGGTTCGGGCTTGGTAACACCCATTCACGGCTAGATTTGCCGCTCCCTGGTTGTCCACGTGGATAACTGTAGGAGTGTCATATACTGCACTGTCGATTTCCTGAGCCAGACCTCTTAACCACAATGCCTCCTGTGTCGCAGCAGACATGGACATGTACTCTGCTTCGGTTGTCGATAGCGCCACAGTTGGTTGTTTTTTTGTCCCCCAAGAAACAGCTCCTTTACATTTAGTAAAAATGTAGCCTGTCACAGATCGCCTTTCGTCACAATCACTGGCCCAATCAGCATCACAGAAACCAACAATTGAAGAGGGTGTGCATCCATCAAACTCCAGTTTCCAATCTGCAGTACCCTTTAAGTAACGCATAATTCGTTTGACTGCAGCCCAGTGCGCTTGACCTGGATTGTTATTGAAACGACTCACATAACTAACCGCAAATGAAATGTCAGGTCGGGTAACTTGAGAGGCAAAAAACAAACTACCGACTGCCTCTTGGTACGGAATATTTTTCATCATGGCTGAGGTGTTCTCATCTTTTGGTGATTGCTGTTTCGAGAGTTTTTCATTAGGACTTAGTGGTGTGTCCACAGGGTTGCATCCATACATATTGAAGCGCTTCAGAACCTGTTCAATATAGCTCTGTTGACTTATCCACAGCTTCTTGTTTTGCCTGTCTCGAGTCAACTGGAATCCCAACACATATTTGGCTTCACCGATATCAGTCATTTTGAAACTTTCTTTGAGCTGATTTTTAACAGCATATTTTTGTGATTTGTCGCTAGAAAAAATAAGTAGATCATCCACCCAAACAGCAATGATCAACACAGTCGCATTTTCATTTTTCACATACACACATGGATCATATCTTGACTGTTGAAACCCAATATTCTTCAGGCATGCATCCAATTTTATGTTCCAAACACGGCTTGATTGTTTTAATCCATACAGGCTTTTCCTTAGGCGACAAACTTTATCAGACTTTTGGTATCCTGTTGGTTGGTACATGTAGATTTCCTCCTGAAGATCGCCCTGGAGAAATGCTGAAACAGCGTCCATCTGATCTATGTCCAAATCAAGTTCAGCCGCTAATGCCATTAAGTATCGAATGGAGCTGTATCGGACCACAGGTGAGAAGGTTTCTTCGAAATCCAAACCCTTTCTTTGAGCACAACCTTTCACTACTAGACGAGCCTTACGCTGGACTATATCCCCATTTGCATCTCTCTTTGTGCGAAAAACCCATTTGCTGTTTAAAGGTTTTCTGTCAGATGGAAGATCGACCAGTTCCCATGTGTTGTTATCCATTTGTGATTCCATTTCACGGTCCATTGCTTCAATCCAAAGTTGTTTATCTGATCGCTCCATTGCCTCCTCAATGGTCAAGGGATCTGAGGGTTCATCACTAACACCAGTATAAACTACAAAATCATCATATTTTTTGGGAAGATTCCTAACCCTGTCCTGCCTTCTTAGACCAGACTGTAAGTCTGCAACGTGCGGATTTAGGAAGTCTTCAGTATCCCGTATATCCGCAATGTCCTCTGAATCCACTGAGCCAACTTTTTCGGGTGAGTCCTTAGATACAATATCTTCATTTATTGAGGAACATTCATCTTCCGCTGCAGGAAAGAAAGATCCTCTTGAATTATCCTGTTTCCCTGTGAGGAGTGAAACTCCTTCCTCATTCTCAGAGAAAATGACATCTCTTGATGCAAAAATACAATTATTGTTAGGGTCATACAAACGATAAGCCTTGGACAGAAGACTATATCCCATCATAATGCATGGTTTTGATTTAGGATCTAACTTTTTTCGGTGTGCATCCGGAATGTGTGCATAGGCTTTGCAGCCAAATACCCTTACATGTTTTACAGTAGGTTTTCTTCCTGACCACATTTCCTCGGGAGTTTTATCCACATTTTTGCTGGGCGAACGATTCATCAAGTAGACTGTAGTGAAGACTGATTCAGCCCAAAAAATATTTGCGAGGTTAGCTTCAATCAAAAGACACCTGGCACGATCCAGGATTGATCTATTCAGTCTTTCCGCCCGACCATTCTGTTCTGGTGTATATGGAACTGTGGTTTGGTGTTCAATACCACAATCACGCAGGATTTTGTCTAATCGCTTGTTGCAAAATTCACCTCCATTATCAGTACGAAGAGTCTTGATTCTCTTTCCAGTTTGCGTTTCAACATGTTTTTTAAATGTTTCAAAACACTCTGCCACCTGATCTTTTGTCACAAGAAAATATACAAAGGATTTTCTACTGAAATCATCCAAAAAAGTGAGAATATATCTAGAGCCAGATAATGAATTTGTCTGCATTGGTCCTACAAGATCTGAGTGGATCACTTCAAGTAGTCTTGCAGCTCTAGAGTTGCTCGATTGGAAAGGCAACCTGTGGCCCTTCCCTTTCACACAAACTTCACATACATCTGGTGGGTTACACGAGGAAAACTGAATTCCATGAGCTAATCCATTTTTCAATTTATTTAAACTGTCATAATTTAGGTGGGCCATTCTTCTGTGCCAAAGAGTGCTATCATTAGCTTTTGTTTGAACAGCGAAGCCAACATTACTTTGCACATCCAATTTAAATAAATTATTCACTAGTGATGCTGTTCCAATTATTTGATTGTTACTATTTAAAATTTTTGCTCCAGTTGAATTACAAACCACAGAATTACCTTTGCTAACAATTTTACTAACAGATAGCAAATTTACTTTCACTTGTGGAACATAAAACACATCACTTACATTTATTGTTTCTCCACAAGATGTGATTAATTGCAGGTTTCCAACTGTGTCGCTGATCATTTGATCACCATTGGCAGTAGTGATACCTAACTGGGAAGATTTTTTGATTTTATTTAATAAATTATTATCAGTCATTGTTAAATGTGCAGAAGCCCCCGAATCGAGAAACCATTCATCAGCTGATTTAGAAGTCACGGAAAAAGCAGTGTACATTGAACTTTGTTTGTTTCCACAGTTTTTTGTATCAAATATCACCTCGCAGTTTCGGGCTATATGACCATTTCTGTTGCATCGGTAACAGCGGAGTCCCTTTTTATAATCTGCAGGGTTGGGAGTAATTATTTCCTCCGATCTGTTTCTGGATGAACTGTTTTTTGCCGCCTCTCTGGAACTGCGACTACCCGATCCAGAAACACTGTATTTTACCCATCTGGGCAAGCCAGATCCGTACATAGCAATGTCATTGGGATTTTCTAATGTTGAATTATTATGCGAAACATCTTGTAGTAATTTTGTCTTTATTGCATCCCCAGTCACTTTTATTCCAGAGCTCTCTATGCCCATAATCATGGGGGTGTACTTTTCTGGAAGCCCCGCAAGAAGAATGGTACCTATCCATTCATCATCAACTTTCAAACCAATATTAGTCAATTTCAGGGCAGTAGTAATAATTTTATCGACGTAATCTTCAACAGACTTACAGTTTTCTAACTTTGTTGTAATTAGGGTCCTTAGTAACCCGACGCGCCGTGTAAGACCTTTATCGTCGTAAGCAGTAGCAAGATTGTCCCAGGCTTCTTTCGCGGTTGTAGCAGACTGGACATGAACATAGTTAACAGGTTCAATCAACAAAACAATCTTGGAACGACATTTTTTAACCTTTTTCTGGTCTGATTCCGTACCTTCGACACATTCCCATAATTCCTGGTCTTCTAAATATGCTTGAGCAGCGAACTTCCAGATATCATAGTTCTCACGGCCCCTCAGCTTTTCAATAGGGAGTTGGAACGACATTGTTCGATTCAAATGTTAATCACAATTTTATACTAAAAGTCATTGATCACAACACAGTGTCTTTAAGCATGATGTGGCCCATAACCTGTTAGTTTGTAATTATATATACTCAATTATAAGGTACAAACGTATTTTATTGTCAGGTAAACAATACACTAGTTGACACAATTTCAAACAGAAGAAAAATAACAAAAGAAGATTGTTCCGGAACTATCAGTGTTGCCAGCATCAAATATTCCAACAGAAAGCACGTGTCAACTAAATATTTAGGTTATACATAAACACATAAATAAACCAATCCCCATAGACAGTAATGAAGTCATAGAAAATTATTAAAATATCCTTGCCTGGCCTTTTAGGTTTAGATTAATTTATGTTTGTGTTAATTTATGTTGATGGTGTTCGAAAGAGAGAGTACGAAAACAGCGTGCAATACAGTTGTGAACGATGAATACTTGGAGCAGGTGGATAAGTTTGTCTATCTGGGTAGTATGTTAAGGCTATAGCGATATTAACAGAAGGGTAAATGCAGGTTACGCCATTAACGGAAAACTGAATGCCGTTGGTGCTAAAAAGAAACTGTCAAAAGAAGCTAACCTACCGTGACTGGAGAAGAAGTCGGGGACACCCGAGGAAGACGTGGCACGATCAAGCGAATCAAATACTTGAGTCGGGCCATGTCAAAAGTCAGAATAATATAAGAGGATGTATGAATTTGAGTGAGGCAAAGAGTGTGTTCCAAGACCAAGTTGTTTGGCGGTCCGTGCTCTCTGCCCACCCCTGCGGAGAAACGGCGTTATGGTTGATTAAAATTATGTTTCCTAGACTATTGTATTTAAATTACGTCAAGACGTAATATTTAACAAGTACCCATATCTTAGGCGCAAACTACACGAGCGGTTCTCGCGGGAGAAATTCGCCCGCCACATGCAGCGGTTCTCCCGCCGCGGGTAACCGCCACTTCAAACTACACGGGCGGTTTCCCGCGATTGTATAAGGATCGGGCGGTTTCCCGCGGCGGTAGAATCGCTCGATAGCATGGCGGGAAACCGCCACCCGTGTAATTTGATATGAGCCGCCAGCTTTCTCGAGCGGTTTCCCGCGGCGGGAGAACCGCTCGTGTAGTTTAGGTCTTACTAATATTATAAACGCGAAAGTTTGTATGGATGTATGTGTGTTTGTTACTCTTTCACGCAAAAAATTACGAAATGAATTTTAATGAAACTTTACAACAATATAGCTTATACATCAGAATACTATATAGGTTATAATTTATAAAGCTAGGTAGAAAGGGGACGCAGAAGGGAACGGGGACGCACAGGAAAGGTGATTCATGGAGAAATAATGTTTTTTATTGAATATGGCATTGCAACGCGTGCCGGGAACCAGCTAGTATCAAATATAATAGGGATAGTAATTTCTTCAGCCTGTTGAATGTGGGACTTGGCGACCTTGTGAAAAATGACATGCAGAAAAATCATAGATAATCATTTCCAAGTCGTCAGAGAAGCCACATACAATAAATATCATTCCTACAGTCTCGATGACGTTGAGTGAGTTTACAAGCTACTAGCTGGTGAATTCACAATCTGCTAGTAAACTCGCTCAGTGTAATCGTATTACTAGCTAACTAGCAGTTTGTGAACAATCTACGAAAAAAGTTGAAAGGGGGTCAACTCGCTAGCGTGTGCCACAAGATGGCGGCCCGCCAATAGCTGATTTCATAACTGTCAAACAGCTGACACAATAAGCTCGCGCGGCGGTCAGTATTCTCCCCACTAGCTAGCGGTGGCGCTAGCTGCGAGTCCAGCTTTCTACAAAATGTCGACAGAATTAGTTCGCGCGGAAGTCGTTATTTTAGCTCATGTTATCAAAAAGGAGTTAAAAATGAAAGCAAAACGTATATGATTTATGTAACACTTTATTTTAACGCTAAAACACCCAGAAAATAAAGCAACACGTGGTTTCAACTCGCTAGCTAGTTCTCTATTGAGTGCTTCTGAGCGAGTGGACAGTTTTGTGTGTCATCATGACAATCTCACTCGCCGATTGATTCGCTTTTAAACTTGCCGGAGAGTAGCTTGTAAACTCGCTCAATGTAATCGAGGCTTAAGCTGATATTTAGTGCAACAGATCCTTAACTTGTTCTTTATACAATTCTTGGAACTCTTAAAATTGCTTAAGAGAATCCAAGATTTTTTGTTAGACATCGGTTCCGCAAAAGCACTTGAAGGTCGATCGTAAAAAAATGGTAAATATGTACAATGCAGGTCCAACAATTTTATTTAGAAGCCACTTCTGGACCGAATCCCCAATTTACATTAAAAACCAACTTTATTCTGTGAAAGTTTAGGCGAGCCGTCTGATTGACAATCAACTATATACTGTCCTATTGCTTTATCTAATGCAAGGATCCAATGTGGACATGCTGAGTTGCTTCTACATGAATTTCAATGGAGCCTGCTCTACAGAGCTAGCAGCACTGATTCCCCGTGCCACGTTACATGTATGTAGTACGCAAAACTCTACAGACACCCATTCACAGTTGAAGTTGGCGCCATGAGAACTTATCGTTTCTTCAACTCGTATTGATATAAGTTGGCTCGCGTGGAGAAGGAACTACCGACGTTTTTTTACCCCTTCATAAATTTAATTCTTTCCTACAGCCCCTTCCTTCCGCCTCACAAAGCTACACAATTACAAGTAAAGTGGCGATATAGCACCCTGTCTTTACACCGTACAGACATGGGCGCTTTTCTGGTTCACTATGTTAAAAATATAATTTCTCTTTAATCTATTCCCACCATTTATATTTGCATGAATGCTTCAACATCGAGTGGCATTATAACCACCTCCAAGGCTACTACAACTAACAATACTAATAATAATGATATATTTCAATAAACACGTAAAACTCAAATAGATATAACAGCACACAGCCGTAATATACATTTGCTATTGATTAAAGCATAACTAGGTATACAGATTATTCAAGTATTTTGCCATCAAATCCAAATTTTGCATGAAAAATGCCGCGCAGCCGTTCTTCTTAACACATTATACTTGGTTGACTTGAGTGAGAGTTGCATTTGAGCAAAATAACGGTAGTTCCTCACGCACAGATCAGTCAGATATGATGGTGACAGACTGTTTAGTATCAGATACGTTTTACCACCAAAAATCAAACATAAAAAAGTAAAAAAAAAAAATAAAAGGAACATCGGTCCTAGGTATATATCTAAGTGGTTCATCCACACAAATTCTTTGGATAACTATCTTTTTTATCTTACATGAGTTTCTTAACTGCACATTCTATCTTAAATTTGTGGGACAATAGCGAGTCCATATATTACATACGACATATGACGTCATTGATAAATGTATATAAAATAAAAGTGAAAAAATAACTTTGAACTATTTGGAAGAACTAATTGCACTTAAAATAATTTATCTACGGTTACGATTATTTCTAGAGAATTTAACTGTTAATAAACACAGAAGCTTTGAACTGCATTTGCCAAAAATCGATAATTTTGACATTTACCCTTTAAGCATCAATAAGCCATAAATGTCGCGAATGTTGTAAAAACTAATCAATTAAGCGCCAAGCGAAATATTCTCACAATAAACAAGCACCAATTAGGGAACTTAAGTTTTACATAGTCAATATAGGAAGAACTTACAAGGTGAAGCGCGGCGGGCAATTCCAAAGCGTTGAGCAAAGAACAAAAATAAGTCCTTGAATTTTAAGATATTTGTGATAACATTGTTATGGTTATTGAAATAATCTTATAATGAATACATTTAACGCAATAATTATTGTATAGTTTAAATACAATATTACTTCGAACGGCGGAACATCGATCACTGCGTATGAAGATTTCAAGGTGAAAGCAAAATGGACGCTGAAAATTACATTTGACATAACCATAGACAAAGAAAGATTTAAGCATAAATAAACCAATCATTAGATTGATAACTTGATGCTTTTTGTACTGGCGAAGTGTCAACGCTATTTATATATATATTTGGTCACCGATGCGATATGACGTCACACATACCATTGACAAGAGTAAAGAGATTAAAAAAAAGGCTCAACCATAGACAATATAATTACTTGTTATTTGATAGAAATTAATACTTGATAGACAATATAATTCTTCTCTGTATTCTTATAAATATAAATGTAGAACCCACAGTGATGAGGGTAGCAAGGGTAAAGTCATGCAATGTCCAGTGTTTTGAATATAATGTCCTCCACGCGCAAATTCGTATCTTCCCCAAGCATAAACTTTTTAATAAAGTGTGTTTTATCGGAAGTGTCCTACAGGTAAGTATGTTTCTGTATCTGTTTGTAAATAATAAAATTAGATAGAGCCTAAGATTAATGATAAATTGTAAACCGCCCTTGAGGTGATTTTTCACAAAAACGGCGCTCTATAAATTGTCCAATTATTATTATTATTATTATTCTCTCGGTACCTACCTAATTCATTAGCCTAAAATATTATTTTAAAATGAAATGTCAAAAACTTTCCCAGAGCAACAAGAGCTGCATCTGACAGATTGCTGCTTGAGAAAATGAACTTACTTTCCTTTATAGCTTATTTTCTCTAGACAGAGCTTTTGTCAGATGGAAACCCATTGCTTTAAGAAACCAACTGTCGTAAAATAACCTAAAATTACTTGAAATTTCAATCCCTTCAAAACGGGAAGCACAATTTCAAATAAGATTAGCGCTCCTACGACAATATCGAATTTGACACTTCTCTGGTATAGAGAAATGAAAACTCAATTACATGTTTTAATATTTTATTATAAACAGGAAATACAAGAATAACCAAATAACCATCACGCCGTTTCCCCGCAGGGGTAGGCAGATAGGACGGTCGGCCAAACAACTCGGTCTTGGCACACACTCTTTGCCTCATTCACATTCACACATCGACTCATACATCTTATTGTACTATTCTGACATTTGCCGTGGCCCGGCGCAAGTATCTGATTCACTTGAGCGTGTCAGGCCTTTCTCCGGCGTCCCCGACTTCATATATTCTACTTACATTCAAAGCTTTGTTCATTCACTTTACATACCCAAACCATCTGAGGGTCTATTTCTTAATCTTACTCATTACGCTTACATCAGCCTTGCATTCTTTGCGGATCTCCACATTTCTCACACAATCATAAGAGTAATAATATATGGATTATTTGTTTAACGCCATTTTTGTAAAAAAATCACCTCAAAGGCGCTCTGCACAAACTCCTAATATATTTCTACAATCTTACTTCCAGCTACAAAGTAGACAAACCATTTCCTTCATCCACCGGTTCATTGATCACTAATATAGAGCAGAAAATATACAGGACGATGCATGGTTTTACAACACATACGCCTCAGGGATCTCATTGCTATAGCATTCAGTCTACTTACCTCTATCAGTTCCATGCCTCACTACCATACATCAAAGTGGGTACCAGCACTCTGTTGTGGACTGCTAGATTCGCTTCTTTAGACTGTTTTTTGTTAGCGCCAATGGCGTTCAGTCCATTTATTCAATATCTCTATCAGCCTTCCCGTCTCTCGTAAACATACTTCTCACGATATACAAACTCATCCACCGGCTCTAAGGATTCATCATTCACAACTATATTGCATACTGTTTTCGTACTCTCTTTACTGATAAAAATAGAAAATACAGAATAAGAAAGTCAAGCGTACTGAGAATGTGTTTTTCCTGTCGCATCCTGGTCCAGTCCATGGAATAGATTTCCTTCTTGTGTTCTCTCAAGGACAGCGCTACCACAGAGTGGTGGAACACGTCAGCCCCCATCTCCTCATATGACACAACAATGCTACCGCTCTACATACCTACAACAAAGAATCATCATAAATTAAAAATGCTTTTAAATGTGCATCAAAATAAGTCAACTGACTTTCATAAAAAATATTTAATAAACATTAAAACGTTAGCAGAATCATCGTACTGCATCCGGTACTACATAAAGTTCACCAAAAAGCAAAGTTATCTTCGCAAAATAAATATCTTTACCTAGATAATAATTTATAATAATAAATTGAAATTCTAACAAACCAGTGCTCTGATGGCGCGGGCAGTCTAGTATAAGGCGGCCAACCGTCCCGCATTCTGCGGGACCGTCCCGCATTTGCAGTTGTAGTCCCGCATTGCAATATTTACAAAAATAGTCCCGCAAATCGTCTAAAGCGTCCCGCATGTCCCGCATTTCTGTATTTTTTTTAAATACTGTCTATGGTAGTCAAATAAACTTCCTCTATCTTAAGTCTATTTAAGCCATTTGGTTAAGTTCAAGACAAAATTTGTCCCTGGAAAAGGCCCGAAGATATCGATCTAGGGATTGGTTTATTTACGTAACAAGCAAGAGTCCAAGAGCGCCAGTGTAGTAGTAGTGATTGAGTTGTTTTGTTTACGAATTAGTGCACGCCGTGACACATAATATTTATAACCCATATTTTTCACTCAATTCAAATCAAATAATTTCTTGACCATGCCGACCGCGAAAAAACGGTGTTGTAAGTTCAGTGAAAAATTGCAAAAAGAATTTCCTTTTTGGCAAAAGTGTTAACATTCATTTCTGAATGAAGTATTAATTCGCCGCATACAGATTTAATTTAAACCAGTTTTGTGTTCAGAATGTAAAATTCTAGTTGGATTCGTCTTCTGACATATTTCGAAGGAAAATATTCTCTTATTCGAAGTGCACTAGAAGGGACCCCACCAGTTTCCAGTAAGGAAAATATTTTTTTTTTCGAAGTGCATTTATAAAATTCTAGTTGCAGACTATTAAGTGCCGCTAGAATCAAAGAGAAACCATTTTGATGTTCTGAGTGTAGTTTTAATTCGCCGCATACAGATATAATTTAAAACACCCTTGTGTTCCGAATATAACGGTACATTAAATAATAAGTTGCAGATTCATCCTGTACCGACTGAAGTTATACATTTAAGTTGCAAGTTCAGAATGTAAAATGTCGTCTGCTGACATATTTCGAAGAAAAATATTGTCTTATTTAAAGTGCAGTAATAAAATTCTAGTTGCAGACTATGTAGGTGCTGCCAGAATCAAAGAGAAACCATTTTGATATTCTTAGTGTAGTTTATTTCGCTACATACATATTTAATGTAAACCAGTTATGTGTTCAGAATGTAAAATTCCAGTTGGATTCGTCTGCTGACATATTTCGAAGGAAATTATTCTCTTATTCTAAGTGCAGTTATAAAATTCTAGTTTCAGACTATGTGAGTGCTGCCAGAATCAAAGAGAAACCATTTTAATGTTCTGAGTGTAGTTTTAGTTCACCGCATACAGATTTAATTTAAACTACCTTTGTGTTGAGAATGTAAAATTTCTGCTGTGGATGCATCTGCTGATGCATTTCGAAGGAAAACATTATCTTATTCTAAGTGCATTCGAGGTTATCCACCACATACCCTCCTTAGTATAAGTAACACATAGTAACTCCTTCAGGGCTCTCACAATGACCCGATTTTTTTTTATAGAACGGCTCTTCATTTAAATGCAGGAAGCTAGACTTATTATAAGTGTAGGTATAAAATTCTAGTTGAATACTATGAATGTATTGCCAGAATTAACTAGTTTTGGGTTCAGAATATAACAACCAATTAAATAATAAGTAGCATATTCATCCTATTAGGGAACGTACCCATACTACGTGACCGACTTTTTGCAATTTTTAACCCCCCCCCCCCCCCGGTGACCAAAATCCTAAGCAACCTGCCGCTCATTTGTATGGAGCGTGACATTTTGAAGACCCCCCCCCCCCCCCTAAAAGTGTCACGTAGTATGGGTACGTTCCCTTACATGGTCATCATTCTCGATTTCCGAGAGAGCAGTTATAAATTTGTGGTAGAATTCATGAACAAGATTTATTTGAATACTCTGTCTATCAATTATGTGAAAAAAGTGAGGTCGTAATAAAAAATAAAAGGATTTCCACCCCCCCCCCCCCCCTTCCCCGTTGATACCCACTGTCCCGCATTGATATTTTATAAAGTTGGCCGCCTTAGTCTAGTAATCCTCAGTCTCCACCAGCCTGGTCCCTGGGTGGTTTGATATATTTATGGTCAGCTGTCAAGCTTTGGTGTTTCGAGCTGAAAATATTTTAAAAGATACATGAAAACTAAGATACAACAAAACAAAACAAATGCAAATGCAGAAAAAGTTTAAACTGCAAATGAATGTACCTTTGACAAGAAGAACCGTAGCAAAGAGAGTTTCATAATATGAATATTTGTATCTTTAGGTTAGATGAATGGGTTTCACGTCGTCAATTGAATCAACGAAATGTACCATTTCGCCACACTCTTAGCCACAAACATATGCACGAGTTCTTAAAATCGGGTAATCGATGTATTAAAGTCTGCTGATTTCACACCGCGCCTATTTTAGAAGCAATTTTACATTCGATCACAACATGCAAACAAATCTTAAAGCGACCATTTTGAATATAATTGCGCAGATCCGCAACTGTCAACATAAAAAATGCAAAGTCTTCCCATTGGTGGAGTGGGAACGGCGTCACACAGTCATAGATATTATCTATCTTTGTTGTCGGTTGAAGTTTTTGGCCGGAGTTAAGCAAGGATCATACTGAGCAGACGCAACGCCACGCAACGTTCCTGTACCGTTCACACTGGCCAGACGTACGTACGCGTCGCTGTGACCACGTGACAAGGGGTCTGTGGTTGTGCGCAGGCGCGTTTGATTTGACACATTTGACATTTACTTTTCAGGTTATGTTTATGTGATTCTCTTAGCAGATGACAGCTTTGCCATATCTTGAAAGTGAATTTGAAGATCATTTGCTACGATTATTATTGTTAAATCAATATTCTCGTAAAAAGAAAAAAAGTGAGAAGTATTTGGGTCCACAACATTAACAAACAAAATGTTTGGAGAGTTCCATACTTTAGTAAAGGAACTAGAATCTGATGACGGACGATTCTTCATGTACTTCCGTATGAGTAAAGTGGTATTTGAAGAGCTTCACAGCATAATTGAATTATTGAATATGACATAAAAAAAGAAAACACACATCTTCGAAAGTCAATTGGGACCAGAGAAAGATCTAAAGTTTGATTGACATTCATTATAGGGGTATAATATTGAAAATCATGCCATAAATGGCTGAAATTTCTTCCTAAGTTGCACTGCGTATGCAGAATCTCTATAATCCTGTAATTTGATTTTATAAATAACTTCGTGCCGTCTAAAAGCTTCAATAAACTGTTCGTCATCCATTTTTTAATAATATCTGTCAAAAAAACAACCATAGATATAGCGAAACAACGTTAGATGCTCAGATAACACCAAAAAGATGTAAAATCATCTCGTAGTAGGCGTGACCATACCCCCTCCACCTTCCACATGGCCCACCTGTGGGTAAGCATGTGAATTTTTAGATACCGTTTCGTAACGCATTAATATTCGCAGTTGGGAAATGAAAAAGGTTTTTCATAACTGTGAATCATAAGTGCTCTTTTAGATAATTTTTCGAGTAGAAAAATATTTGCAGTCTCGACATGAAAAAGGTTTTTCTACGCAGTGCGTAAACATGTGTATTTTAGTTTTCCCCTCGTACTTCTTGAATACTTGCAATGGGAACATGAAAAAGGGTTTTCACCACTATAAGTCAGCAATTGTTTCTTAGGGTTCCATGCCAAGTCATAATGAAACCAACTCCTCAACACCTTAAAAGGTCATTAAAAGCTTAACAAAATTTAATTTAAAATACCCGGTAACTCTAACCTAACTTAACCTATTTAACCAATTTTTAAATATATTTTTTAATCATCACAGTTTTCTTCTTTCTGAGTTGTTAATGAGTTGGTTTCATTATGAGGTGTCTGGTCACCGTTCCTTACATATCCCTTTTGAGGACACGATTAGTGGCAGTCGGGAAATGAAGAAGATTATTTACTTATGATTTATGAGAATCGTACTGAGGATTTTATAAATCTCTCTTATGAGAACTTGTATAACTGCATTCAAAACATGAAAAAGGTTTTACTCTTCTATTAAGCTGGGGAAAACGTGCGATAATTTTCGGGACAAGAGAAAGGTTTTTGTCCGCTGTGGGTAAACATGTGAATTTTTAGATACTGTTTTATAGCGTATTAATAGTCGCAGTTGGGACATGAAAAAAGTTTTTCATTACAGTGAGTCACAAGTGCCGTTCAGGTTATTTTTTCGAATAGAAAAATAGTTGCAGCCTTGACAGGAAAAAGGTTTTTCTACACAGTGCGTAAACATCTGTTTTTTAGTTTTCCCTTCGTAATTCTTGAATACTTGCAATGGGAACATGAAAAAGGGTTTTCTCCACTATAAGTCAGCAAGTGTTCCTTAGGGTTCCATGCCAAGTCATAATGAAACCAACTCATAAACGCCTTAGAAAGGTCATTAAAAGTTAAAAAAATAAATAAAAATAGCCGGTAACCTTAACGTAACTTAACCTATTTAATTTTTTTTTAATTATTTTTTTATCATCACTCTTAATGACCTTTCTGAGTTGTTTTTGAGTTGGTTTCATTATGAGTTGTCTGGTCACCGTTCCTAAGATATCCCTTTTGAGGACACGATTAGTTGCAGTCAGGAAATGAAGAAGATTATTTACTTATGATCTATGAGAATCGTACTGAGGATTTTTAAATCTCTCTTATGAGAACTTGTATAATTGCATTCGAAACATGAAAAAGGTTTTACTCTTCTATGAGGCTTGTGAATCATAGTGGAGTTAAGTGTTGCTCCATAGGAAAACCTTAGGAAAATTACTTTCCTCAGGGCTTTCTCAATGGAGCTAATGGAAAAAAGCTTTGTTAGACTTAAAAATAAAACAATTTTCTTAGTAATTACGTTTTTTTATTTCTTTAACATAGTTTGTTTTAAATTACAAGAATGCTGTAAGTATAATTTTAAGTTTACAACCTTGCAAAGTATTCCTCGACAAGTAGGCTTACCACAATTCTGAAGCCCAAACCGGGACGGGAGTCAGTGGTGGTCCGTCCTGTAGTTTTTGTGCCAATTGTAATTTTCGCTGTTCGTCTTAACATTCTGTAATTTTTTCATAAAAATCACTGCATGTAAAGCCAAAATTTAATTGACAGTATAGTTACGCTCGTACAGTAGACTCTAGCATGCGGCCACGGTCATCCGACCAAATGTGATTCATTATTGAGAAAACACGCTCCAAAGGTGCTGAAGTTCCGGGTAGGCACAAAATATATTGGATAATTTTTATCAGATTAGGTGCATCAATGTGTTGCTCGTCAAAATGTTTGAATAATTGGACCCATTTGTCCACGTAATCAGTTTTGGTCGTCGTTAAATTCCATTCATGAGAACTTGTATAACTGCATTCGGGACAAGAAAATGGTTTTGTCCACTGTGGGTAAACATGTGATTTTAAGATTTATCTTCATCGTATATGAATAGTTGCAGTCGGAACATGAAAAAGGTTTTTCTCCGTTATGAGTCAGCAAGTGACTTCTTAGATATCAATTTTGAGAACAGTTTCATTTAGGACTTGAAAAAGGTTTTCTCTTCTGTGAATCGTACTGTGGATTTTTAAATATTCCTTTAGAGAACTTGTATAACTGCATTCGGAAAAGAACATGGTTTTTGTCCACTGTGGGTAAAAATATGATTTTTAGATTTATCTTTATAGTACATGAATATATGAAGTCGGTACATGAAAAAGGTTTTTCTCCACTATGAGTCAGTAAGTATTTTCATAGATATCCCTTTTGAGAACAGCTTCATTTAGGACTTGAAAATGGTTTTCTCCTCTGTGAATCTTACTGTGGATTCTTAAATCCTCCTTTTGAGAATTTGTATAACTGCATTCGGACAAGAAAATGGTTTGGTCCACTGTGGGTAAACATGTGATTTTTAGATTTCTCTTCATAATACCTACATGAATAGTTGCAGTCGGAACATAAAAAAGGTTTTTTACGCTATGAGTCCGCAAGTGCCTTCTTAGATATCCCACATTCGAAGTAAAGAACTGGTTTTACTGAAACTAATAAAAAAATAGATAGATTACTGCCTTCAGTCCATAATTATGCTACATTCAGAACATACAAATTTTTTTCCTGCAATTCTGGCTGCACATTGTCTGCAACTAGAAATTTGTAACTGCACTTTGAACACCAGAATGATTTCCTTCAAAATACATCACTAGATTCATAAACCACAACTGGAATTTTTCGTTGCATTCTGTTGAATTTGCATGCAGGGAAATAAAACTGCACTCAGATCACGAAAATGGCTTTCCTCTATTTCTGACAGCACAAACTACGCAACCAGAATTTAATAAATACACTTCCAATATGAGAAACGCATCAGCAAATGAAATCACATGTAACATGTTTTTTTTGCGTTCTTAACACAGACTGGTTTTAATTACAGGGTGAATCCCTACGCGTGAAATTCAAACTACACTCTGAACGTGAAATTGCTTTCATCCAATACTGGCAGCACAAATGCAACTATGAACTGTAACTGCATTTCAAACACGAGAATGGTTTCCCACGAAACTCGTTAGCAAGATGAAACCCCACCTGGAATTTTTTCGTTGCATTCTGAACACAGAATTGGTTTTAATTTTTAAGTGAGTTTGTTCGCGGGGAATTAAAACAACACTCAGAACATGAAAATGGCTTTCCTCCAATTTTGGTATCATAAAGTACCTACTTACGCAACTAGAATGTTATAAATGCACTACTAACGTGAGAAATGTGTCAAAAAATAAAACTACACCTCAAATGTTTTCGATGCATTCTAAACACAGAACTGTTTACAACATTTCTTGTCTTTATTTGTGACTCTTGGTATAATTCCTCTCCTCTCATTTGTATAGTACCATCCGTAAATGGTGTCATCATATAATTGGTTTGAGCATAACCATTGTCACCTATCAATACTCTGTTGTCAAATTTTCTCTGAAGAAAACTTCTTTTCAAGGCAGAATTGTCCCATATATTAGAATCATGGGCAGATCTTTGCCACCGTGCCACAACATCGAGGAATGGATCATGAATGAATTGCAATCATTTGAATTGAAATCAGCTGCAGCTACACTCTGCGTAATAATATAAAAAATACCTACCCTTTTCTATTCCTGAAAATCTCTGCCATACTTCCGCCAGGAGACAATAAGCGCACATGAGTGCCATCAATGGCGCCACATACTCGAGGAAATTTCGTTATTCTGTAAAATTCTGCTGCTATTCTCTGCCGCTTCTCAGAATTATTAGGCATCTTGATAATTTTTTATACCTACAGAGAAGCGATGGCATGGGAAACAAGGTGTACTATGCGACAAGCTGTGGACTCGTCGACGCCAATCATGTCGCCACAAGTAATTAATTGACTCCATGTTGCATAAAATCTCAATGTGCATATTACTTGATTAATAGGTGTCACTGCATTGTTTTTATTGGTGTTGAAATTTAACTGAGGTTCAATTTATTGCACTAATAATGATGTCGTTTCTTTACTGAGACGAAATCTTCTTGAAACTTTTTGGCACTGAGTGTATCAAATAAATTTGTTCTTGTGTTTACTTCTATCACTATAAACGGTCTAGGTACTTATAAAATCTATAATTTCTTCGTCATCGTCAGAATACAAATCCCAAATGTCCATCGTGAATACAAATTAATTAGTTAGGTTTTTGCAGTATTAGACAATCGGAAATCGAAGAGAAAACCCATAAATTTTACATTGTCACTATGAAACTGACAGTTGCTAAACACATTTAACTCAGTTTAACAGACCTATTTGGGTATTTAATTTTGACAGCTCTACAATCTACAAGAAAAATGTTTTTCGATGAATTTGTGATTCGATGAATTGATCATTCGATGAATTGATTTTCGATGAATTGATTTTCGATGAACTCGTTTTCGATGAATTTGCTTTCGATGAATTGATTATCGATGAATTCGTTTTCGATGAATTTGCTTTCGATGAATTGATTTTCGATGAACTCGTCGGTTACCGGTTTATGTTTGATTAAAATCGTGTCTCCTTGGATAATATCACAGAGCTAGCAGATTATTTATTTATTTATTTGTTTATTTAGCACAGTAATATACATTTACATACATAATTTATCAAATTTTGACTGTAGGAGTATTATCCCGTTTTAGGACAGTCAAATAATTATGGGTATGAACATGTGGATAAAAAGAGGAAATAAAAAAGAGAGAAAGAATATAAAATAAAATAATAAAAAATAAAGTTTAAAACATAGTACCTAACTGTTATTTGTTTAGCGTAGCAAAAGAAAAAAGAAGAGAAGAGGAAGAATAAAATAAAAATGAAATAACCAATTAAAACATAAAATAGTCGTGGATTGTTTAGCATAGTTGTTGATATGGTAATAATAATAAATACAAATTTATTTACAAGCCAATGATAAAATATAAGGTGGTAACTGGGGTTTGCATTTCATATTATAGTCCTACGAACACATTTTGTATAGTGAGAACTAGAGAGAGAACAGAAACAATAAAGTAAATTAAAATAAACAATTAATGCTTGATTATTACTGTAGTTTGCTAAGCATAGTTATTAAAATAATAATAAAATAATAGGTATATATATACTTATAACTGTGTTTACATTGCATATTATAAGCCTACATAGATATTTTGTATAAATATGAATAAAAAAGAGAAGAGATAGAATAAAATAAAATATGCAATTAACATAAGATTGACAGCTGTTTTCTAATTTAAAAGTAATAGGTAGGTTCACACAGATAGGTAGATACACATAATAATATAGATTAGAAGATAAGGGTATCTTTTACTTAGTTCATTTTTTGTTGGAATTTTTGTTGTTGTTTTTGGTTTGTGTTCGATTTTATTTTTTATATAGTAAAAGTTCACACTCCTTTCTCCCTAATTGTTGAAACCAAGTAGTGGTCAATTTACGAAGAACACCTGTGCTTTCCTTTTTCCAAGCATTAGGCATGAAGTTGTATAGTTTTGGACCCAAGAAAGTGAAGTGTCTTTGAGCGAGAGATGTTTTGGTTGTGAGTGTTACAATTGGATTTCTCCGTGAGTGTCGGGTGTTGTGAGAGTGGTTAATAGATGGGTAGAGGCGGCGTTGTTTATGAGTGTTTAAAATTAATTTTCTCATGTACAGTTGTCTAACATCCAGAACTTCTAAGTCTTCAAATAGTGCATCACTGTGATATTGGTTTTTTGAGGATTACCCTTAGTAGTGATTTTTGAGCTTTTGCTAGTTTGTCCAAAACAGTTTTTACACATCCACCCCAACCTAAGGATGCATCAGCCTGTATGTTGATAGTGGGCACACTGGGCACCACCGTCTTTAGAAAAATAAGATGGCGGTGCAGTGGAACTTCGGCGATCTTGAGAAAAAATGACTTGCGGAAAAAATAGATAATTATCTCAAAGCAGTCATAGAAATTACACACATAAAATAAATATCGTTTCTGAACTGAAATTTAGTGCAAGCGATTCTGTTCGTCATACAATTGAGGGAGCGGTCCGTATCGGTAGAGACGGGAGATAAATGAAAGGCGTGCAGTCGATGTATGAGTCAGTCTTTATTGACGTAGCTACGTAGCGGAGGTCGATGCGGAGCGGGAGCGGAGTGACAGTAGTGATGCTGCTGCGCGAGTGAAGATGAAGGTCAGGACACTACGGCGGTGAAGATCACAGGTCTTCAGGAAGCCGGCGTGTTGCCCTACACCGTGGCGGTGTAGACGTGACCTTGGTCCAGGCGGTCGATCGATGTCGTGTTGACGGGATATGGCGGCTGTGTGTCCAGTGGGTCGGAGCACACACGTGACGCAGGAAGGAACCTTGAGAGGAGGTGAGGATGCTGGATGATGGCGCGTTGCCTGTTGTTGGTTGCGGGCGCGTTGCCCGGTGTGGCTGTGGTTGCTGCTCGTTGCAGGATGCTGGTTGACATCTCATGTCGAGATGGTAGTTGGAGAAGTTCCTCGAAGGCGCTGGAATGTTCCTGGGTCACGCTGGATGAATGATGTTCACTGTTATCTGCGCGAGGTCCGTGCCCCGCGCGGGCAGATACTTGTGTCGCGGCACTGCTCGTTCTGTGTTGCTTGCCCGGCCGGTGAATGAATACTGAGGTATTTACTGACTGACTCCGAGCAAGCGAGCGCGGCTTATATACCCGCGGCAAGTAATTAGTCTCGTGGTAGGTAATGCGGTGAATTCACGTAAAGGCGAGACATCACTCGAACTCTCTGCGGGCACTTGTTTGGTACAGCCAGACGTTCTAGCTCTTTCGCCTAGGCGGCGGAATTATCATTCCGCTGTAGGTAGATGCAGTATCGGCCGGTAGGTAGTTCGTTGTGTGGGCTTCCAGCGAATTCTGTGGAGGTCAGTGGCGCTGCGGTAAATTTTGCCGAGCGGGTTAAGTAGCCGCTACACAATTTTTAGCACACATAAAGGTTAACCAAATAATATTTTTTATAACATAGCATGAAAATGATCAGCAGCGCCATCTGCTTCGAACATTTCAGATTACCTGCTGCTGGGTACTTATGGCCGGTTACAACCGCGCAGATGCAGCCGACATGTACGCTTGGTACAAATTTAAACAACCACGTGGGTGGTTTAGTATATATTATATGATAACCACTCTGTTTGTTTGGGGAAATCAAAATATTCTTCTGTATTCGATTATTATATTTACTAATCGTCGCACTATAAGGGAAAAATTATAATACTAATAGTTTATTCCAGATTGTGAAAATTACACTTCAATTCCACAGTTTCCACAAGAAACAATTATTAACAAGCACAACTCGAGTTGTTAGGTTCTTAGTTTGCGTCATCTTTAAGGGTTGTAGATAAATCGTATGATGTGAAATGAAATATCTATAAAGAATGATAAAATAACACATTTTGACTTGTTTCGAACAAAACCTCGACAACGCAAGGCGGAAAAAATTAAAACTAAGAGCTCGTTCACATTGAGCATATAAATATAAAAGATCATAGCACGCCACATATCGCTCTCCATACAATCCCTTCAGACCGTTCACACCTGAGCGCTTTATGCGCACATCAACCATAGACAATGCACATCTTACGCCGTAACCGCTCCTGAGGCGATATGCCAACAGTTAAGCGCCCCCCACTCCGACGAAAACAGGAGAGGAGGTCATTTTAATTACGGAGCTGCCAAGGCCGGTGGGTGACAGATGTCAAGTCCATAGATTCAGTACAAAAAATGCTCACTCCATGGCCGCTAGCTAATTCAACTGACCCCCTCTCCTACCATAGGAAGAAATATTTTTTCTGCGCTGTGTGAACGGCACGAAACATAAGCGCTCGCGGTTCAACAGATACCTGCTAGCGGTTATATTAGATGTCTGAACACCCCTTAATGTACCGGCACCTTTCTATAATGCATATTACACGCCACAACATAATGTCGTTGAACGGTATAACCAAACAATAGGTACTGCACTGTCTATTTTGACCGAGTCCGACCAATGTAATTGGTCTAGGTTTCTACCACAAATACAGTCAGCGCTTAACAATACGGTTAACTTCGCGACGGGTTATACTCCTTTCTTTCTTATGCATGGTCGGGAACAGATAATCGATGGTAACTTTCATAAAAATCGCATATCTCCTGGTGTTGCAGATTCTAGCTTACAAGCATCTAGAGTAAGTTTTGCCGGAAAATTAGAGGACTTGGTTCCTATTTATAATAAAGTCACAGATGCCTTGTTACAAGCATATAAAAAGAATGCTCAACATTACAATTTACGCAGGAAGTCAGTAAATTATGAAATTGGGGACGTGGTGTGGAGAAAGAACTTTGTCCAATCGAGTGGATCCAATTTTTTTTCACACAAATTAGCCCCGAGGTTTGTGCAGAACATTATAAAAACCAAGTTATCTAATTTAGTTTATACTCTTGCAGACATGCAAGGCAAAATAGTTGGTAATTTCCATGTAAAAGATATAATTCGTTTAGATTAAGTTTAGTTTAGTATATTATCTCCCTTTTACAACATTCATTCAGACAACATTGAAAAGATTCAACGGAAGTTTCTAAGGTTTATAAACTATAAATTGCATATTCCTATACTAAACATTGATTACAATTATCTCCTGGATAAAACGTCTCTATTGAAACTTTCAGAAAGAAGAATTAGCACAGATTTAATATTATTACATAAAATACTGCATTACAAAATTGACTGTTCTAAATTAGTGTTGGGTAGGACACGACATCAGGATGAGTTTGTATGAGGTACTCAAATATCGAAATGAGGTGTTGAGGTGTCCCACCTCATTTGAGGTGAGGTGTTACAAAATATTTTCGCTTACGGGTGTTACGGGTGGGTGGGGGGGGGGGGGCTAGAGAATTTTAGGGAAGGTGTTTTTTTACATCAGCTCCACAAAAATTCCCCTAAGACCCTATGTCATCTTTGGGGATGCTTATTAATCCATCCCTCCAGTGGTGCAGGGCGTAAGGCCGGAGAAGTCAAAGGGACTCCCTCAACCACTCTCGTAGCGAACCGCTTGGGGTGACCTATGTCAGAGGTGTTGGTTATATAATAGATGGTTCCCGGGGCGGCGGTACCTATACCAGCCTCCCGTGTTGGTTATTTTTGTAATATGAAAAATGGATATAAAAAAGGCCTACCCTCCCACCCCCCCTCCCTCTCTCACCCCCTTCCACCCTCTCCCACCCTTCCACCCCTCTGATCACCCCTCACTAACCCCCTCCACCTCATCTCAACACTCCCTCAACCGGTTAGAGCAGTTGGTACTCTTGTGCGGTATTCACTTAACAATAATTTAGAAAAACAAAAAAAAAATTCGGAGCAGTTGGGACCAGTGGCGTAGCTAGCATGGGTGGCACCCGGGGCGGAAAACGTGTTGTCACCCTCCCCCCCCCCCCCCCATTAAAGTTTACTTTGAGAAATTAAAAACGCAAATTTCGACCTCCTTAAATATAAAAACATTACTAGCTAGTCAAATGTGTAAACAAAACAAGAAAATTTTTTGGGAATCCCGACCGACCGACCCATAGAGCTATAAATAACAGAGTTCCGAGTGGAGTATTCAATTCTAATATTGTGCAAAATTCTGAAGAAAATCATTTGCTGACATTAAAACATCATTTTAACAACCCATATTTAAGTTAAAACCAGTTTTGTGTTCTGAGTGTAACGATAAAATTTCAATTGTGAAATAGTAAAGGTGTAAGTCCTTATCTTTAATTAGTAATGCACTCAGTACACGAAAATGGTTTTCCTCCGATCTTTGCAGCATATAGTCCGCCACTTTTCAAATCTTGCACCTGGAGCTCGAAAATGGTTTCCTTTGAAATTTCATTTGTAACTCTGTTCATCTGCGGACCCATTTCGAAGGAAACCATTCCCGAGTTCTTATTGCAAGATATTCTCTGAGTTGCAAGATATGAAAGTTTCAGACCAAGTGCTGCAAATATCGGAGGAAAACCATTTTCATGCTATGGGTCTAGTTTTAATTAAAACGAGTTACCGAATACAGATTCAATCTTAAAACCAGTGTTGATATGTTCTTAAAATTTGAGTTGCACACCGTGCGCTCCAAAATTCGAAAGAAAACCATTTGCTTGTTCCGTGTGTAACTTTTATTTGAGCGTTTGGATTCTCACACAGACTGACTCTTAACTTAAATCTGGAAAAATGTGAGATCAGTATAGGCCGGGTCAACGAATGAATACACCGCCAAGACCCCATACTCACGTAACGTCGCCAATCAAAAAACTTTTTATTTTTCAAAATTAGGACTAAAATAAAAATCTCATCTAAGGATTTCTAGTTTATCGATTATAAACATATAATTAAATTATCTTTATTTTTAGTAACTCAAACTAGATTTTAGATAATACCCAAGTATTGGATAAAATAATTAAGGTATTATGATTTAAAGCGCTATTAATGCGAAGGTGACCACTTATCCAAAGAATCGACAACTGTTCGAAATCTGAGGGTGCTCTTACATTTGGTAGGGGAATTACCTTAGCTTGCGAAACTACCCCATCGTATAATCGTTTGGTGTAAATACTATCGGCAGTTCACTTGGTAATCGGTGTAAATATGCGTTTTGAATTCGTTGACGCCGCGTTTTCTGAAAATCTCCAAATTACTTATTATTCCTCGTATTTATTCATGTACACAAATCAATATAATACAGAAAAAACATACAGATGATTGATCATTTTTCTTCAATCAGTTATCGATCGATTCTGGTATAATTGCAATCAAGTTTTGTGTCTATTAGAAAAGTGAACTATCAAATCCACTTACATTGTTTTTTTTAAATGATCTTTCAGCACTAATAAAAACGCTAATAGAATAAGAACTTTTTCACTAATTCAAGTCAGTCAATAGATAACAATTCACTCCACGAGTTTACGTTTACAATAAAAATAACATTACGAAAATAGAATGACACAAGAAATATTTCAGGGAAATCCCCGACTGAGCAACAGTTCGAGCTAGGAAAGAAAATAAAAAATAAATATTTTTCTGGAATCCCCGACCAAACGTGCCATAGTGCTAAATAACTGTCAGTGTTCAAGCGTAAAATATTTTTTGTGGCAATTTTGCATTTTCATAAGTTTTTTCTCCACGTCCGAGTGTCACCCCCCCCCCTCGGGTGGCACCCGGGGCGGTCCCCCCCCACCGCCCCCCTCTCGCTACGCTACTGGTGGGACGCTTGTGCGGTAATTTACAATAAAAAAATATTAATTTTTTTTGAGCCGTTGGGACTCTTGCGCAGTATTCACATAACAATAATTTACAATAAAAAATATTTAAAAAGTTTTTTTTTCGAGCAGTTGGTACTCTTGTGCGGTATTCACTTAACAATAATTTAGAATAAAAAAAAATTTCGGATCAGTTGGGATGCTTGTGCGGTAATTTACAATAAAAAAATATTTTTTTTGGAGCAGTTGGTACTCTTGTGTGTAATTATAGATATACGTAATAACAATACATAATTTAAAATAAAAAATATTTAGAAAAAAAAATTTTTTTAACAGTTGGTACCTACTCTTGTGCGGTATTCACTTAACAGTAATTTAGAATTAAAAAATACATAAACAAAAGAAAAAAAATTGTGAGCAGTTGGGACGCTTGTGCGGTATTCAAAATATTTGTGAATGGCTCACCCCAACCACCTCACGGTTCTAATACAAAAATGTCATACAATACACCAACCATCTCGTAGCTCACCTCATATTTGTCCCATACGTGGCAACGTGACATGACATGTAGTCGAATACACCAACTCCCTCACACCTCACCTCATATTTGTCCCATACGTGACATGACATGAATGTAGTCCTATAAACCAATCACCTCACACCTCAAATTTGTCCCCCCTTCATATTTGTCCCATGCGTAACATGACATGAATGTAGTCCAATAAACCAACCACCTCACACCTCATATTTGTCCCCCCTTCGTATTTGTCCCATGCGCGACAACGTGACATGACATTTTGTAGTAATACAAAGAAAAAGAGCTGGTACAAATACATTTTGTGAGGTGGGGGGACATTTTACGTGTTTGCATGGGACATTTGAGGTGCCTCTTGTATGAGGTACTCAACACTATTCTGAATTACTTCAATTTATCAATATCCATGTTCCCCAAAAATCATGTCGACATTTATTACCCTTCTACTTCAATAACACTAGCTTAATCCTGCGTGTTCGTTACTTTGAAATTGCCCTAAATGTTACTTTTTCAAGTCAACATTGGATATTTTCGATTTCTACACGTTGTCTATGGCCTGCTTGATAACCACAGAAGCAAACATATTTTTAAACTGTCAATTTTTAAGTGCAATCAGCTGATTTGGAATATTTTGCTTGAAGTTTTTTTAGGTATAGATATTTGAGACCGCGGAGTGTCAAAATGAAATCCACTTTTTAGTATATTGAAATACATTTAACACAAAGTAACTGTATAAAATTAGTAGGATAAGTTCATTGTCTACAATTATCAATAAGAATTTACGTGATTTTTGCTTTATTTAACTAAAATAATCGTTTTACAAATACACCCTAAATGACAATATCAAAATCAGACTTCAGCTTTATAAACATTTATGGGCTATATTTCGGTTTACGGAAGGTCTTCCTAAATAATAAAACTTTTTTTTTATACTAACTATTAGCTGGAGAATCCGAATCCGAAAGAATTTTTTTTCGGAAAGCAATATTAACAAAGTTACACGACTTTAAAATTTTCTATACGCACACATGAAAAATCGACATTTAGGAAGTATTCTGACAGTTTAAAGTCATAGAAATAGCCATACCAAAGATATTAAACCACATAAAATTAAGTGTTGCCATATCAATAACTAACTTAAGTAATTATTTTTTATAAATTTTACTCACTTTTGGCGTAGCCGCTAAACTACTTGAAAACAGGGATATTTTTTTAAATTGACGCGAGCAGGCGGTATAAAGGGGCACAAACCATGTGACACAAACTTAGCGTAGCCGCTAAACTACTTGAAAACGTAGGCTGTTTTTTAAAATTGACGCGAGCAGGCGGTATAAAGAAGCACAAATCATGTTACACAAACCTAGCGTAGCCGCTAAACTACTTGAAAACGTAGGCTGTTTTTTAAAATTGACGTGAGCAGGCGGTATAAAGGGGCACAAACCATGTTACACAAACCTAGCGTAGCCGCTAAACTACTTGAAAACGTAGGCTGTTTTTTTAAATTGACGCGAGCAGGCGGTATAAAGGGGCACAAACCATGTTACACAAAACCTTAAGGTATGTTTTTTCAACGGACGAAGAAGATTTGGTCGATTTATAAGGTATGTTTGATGATATTATTGCATGGTAACATTTAATTTTGTGTGGTAAAACATCTTTCTAGTTTATCTATGACTTTAAACTGTCATAATGCTTCCAATATGTCGATTTTCATGTGTGCGTATAGAAAATTTTAAAGTCGTGTAACTTTGTTAATATTGCTGTAAAAAATTGAAGGTCTTCACTCAGGAGATTTCTTTTGGGCAGACTGGTTTTTTTATAAATGAAGCACTTTTTTGTTTTAACTTTAAGTTCTTGAATTTTTATTGTTATGATTTGATATTTATAAACTGACCACAATAACTTTCCCCACCCAACGGACAAGGGTTCAGTAGTATTTTAAATTCTTAGTGCAAGTTTTCGTAAAGAAGTAAGTTAATTTTACTGATACAAGCCTTTTTGTAAGACTTTCGTACCTCTATATTTCCCTTGTTTGTTGTGTGAGAGAGACAAAAAATAAAACATGATTCTATCGACATCTAACAAACAAATCAGACAACTCTTGGATCGCAATCCAACCTTTGATGGTAACTCAACTCCATAATTGGTTTGCGTCCTGGGTTTAGTTCTAAACATACTCCGCCCCAAAATGGGCAGATATTTATTTTGAAATATCGAATCCATTTTTCTGCAAATTATACAAATAACATTATGCAAACCAATTATGAGCCTAAATTAAATATTGACTTTGCTCAAATCAAATTCAAATTCATTAAATTAATTTTAAAGTTATTCAATAACATAACACACTAAGATAATTCCAAAAACAAACTACATTTTTTAAAAACAAACAGAAACCATAACAATAATTACATATAAACATATAATATAGACGGCACAAACATATCGCGGTAGGTTTCCTGGTCATCCTTCCTTCCTTCCTCGGGAAAAAATTAAATAAAGATAAATCATCCTTACATAGTTCATTGCCACATTTGGAATTATTACAATGTCTTTCCAGATATATTTACATATGCAGTTTGCAATTCTAGCCAGCAGGCTATGTTGGTTTATAAGCGTTCATTAAGTGGTTTTATCTTTTTTTTTTAATATATGGATCTACAATCCTTTTTGTTTTATTATTTTTTATATCACTCCCTACCACACTCAAGTTTTTATTGCTCCACATTTATCCACATTTTGTACACTGATTTTTACTTTTAATTTA
Source organism: Limnephilus marmoratus (assembly GCA_917880885.1). NCBI lineage: Eukaryota > Metazoa > Arthropoda > Insecta > Trichoptera > Limnephilidae > Limnephilus > Limnephilus marmoratus. The sequence goes on along the minus strand of OU862907.1, from coordinate 41,135,120 downwards.
TTATTATATCTTCCTTTTGTCCCTTTTGGTTACTTTTAACGTACAAATTTTTATATTATTTTTTACTTTCAACGTACAAATTTTTATATTATTTTTTACTTTCAACGTACAAATTTTTATATTGTTTTTTTACTATTTATTGGTTTATCTTGTTTTATGCACTCATTGTTTTTTTTCATAAAGCACAAGTCCTTTTTTTTATTTTGTGCTTACACAGCGCCTGGTTCGTTGGGTGGGGATGTTGACATCTTCAGCTCCTCGTTATCGTCTATTGGCAATAGACACAGCTTTGAGATCGCCCTCTGAGTAGTTCCATGCGATGTTTTGAGAATTGCCACACGTACTTTCCCGTCAGCGCTTGGATGGACTGCAATCACACGTCCGAGTTTCCACACACATGGTGGTAGGTTGTCTTCCTTCAAGACCACCGTATCGCCTGGTTTGAGCTGCGTATGAGGTCCGCTGGTCCACTTCGTTCTGCCTTGGAGCTGAACCAGGTACCTCGATCAAAAAAAAAACATCGTATTAGCAAAGAATTTTTTTTTTATATTTATTCCGTCCGTTGACTGAAATATTTTGTAGATCTTGCTCCGGAATTGCTGCAAAGCTTCCACCAACAAGAAAGTGACCGGGACCGAGGGAAATTAGGTCATTTGGATCATTTGACAATGGGGTAAAAGGACTAGAATTTAAACAAAATTCATCTGACACAAAACGGTATTAAATTCCTCATATATCAATAAGGAGTTACTTGCTAGCCGTTTCAACTGACATTTAAACAGATTTCATTCTGACTTCTCAAAGGCCTCCAAAGTGCAGCGCCCTTGGCGGAATGTACTCCCATTGAATTGATAGTCTTGCTGATGATTTTCCGACAGTAGGTAGTAGCATTATCTGAAAATAATTTACTCGGCCTTAAATTTAAAAACTTTACAACGCTTCAAGGCGTTTAAAAAAAAAACTTTCTGTATTCAAAGACAGTTCAAGTTCTAAGTGTATGGCTTTTGACACCACACATACAAATAAACATACATAAGAAAAACAGTAATAACAAAAATATATAAGCTCCTTTCGGCTGCAAGGTCTGCCATTATTTGCTGCATCGTCTTTGTATTTGATCTAAAACATATTATACATTTCCTTATTATCATTTTCACTAAATTTTCCCATTATTGGCCAGAACTTCAATCTGATTATTGCCAATACGGTAAGAGTACCTGCATGCAAGTGTAACTGATAAAGAAATATATAAATGTAAATGTAGTTTTTCATAATTAATTCGGTTAAATTATGATGTGGTGGCAGCAAGATTGGATGTCGTTGATTTATTGACAGCAATTTTCCTTCGGAAAGCCTGCCGCCTACGCAAGGTAAATCATTATGTACATAAGGATTTAGTAGAGAGATGTAGTTCCTGAAAATATCCAAATCTTGCGTTACTGTTGCCAACACTACAGTTTTTGTTTTCACCTCAGGTGGATCTATGTACGTAGATTCTCCGCATGGCCAACTGGATGGTGCAAGAGTTAGCCAATCGGGTCCGTGCCACCAAATGGTGGATGTCAATAATTGAGAAGTCCTAATATCTCTGGATAGTACATCCGCAGCATTATCTTCTGATATCACATGCTTTTGACAAATGATTCTCCTAGGTACCTTCACATTATTTATCTGCGGCAATTCTTCCATATAAGCTCTCCAAACTTTCCAAATGTCAGGAGATATATCTTCAACCCACTGAGTTTTGTTCTGCCACAGACGTTGCATTAGTAGCTTCGCTACTACCGTTACAGGTCCTATCAGACCCGGGGATTTAAAAATGGATGCTATGTAAGATAACATCCGTTGTTTGCTTCTACTTAGTAAGCAATCTTCTTCACCACTGTCACCCGCCATCAAGTCATCCATGTAAAAAATTTCTTTAAGAATGTGACTGACCTTGGGATTTGTGCCTTGATTTTCATTTCCTAGCTGCTCCAAACATCTTGGGGCTAAGAATGATGATCCCAGACCGTAGACTCTATTCAATCGATAATGTTGAATCTCCTCGCTGGGTGCGTCCCTCCAAAGGATACGTTGTAAGTCCCTATCCTCTGGCTGCACTAATATCTGCCGGTACATTTTTTCTATGTCGGCTGTTAACGCGTACTGATGTTTTCTGAAATTCAACAGATGTGCACATAAATCCTTTTGCAATGTCGGCCCAATCATGAGGGCATCATTTGGGATAATTCCAGTTGAGGATTTAGCTGATCCATCGACTACGACTCTGGTCTTTCTAGTTGTACTAGATTCCTTGATCACCGCATGGTGAGGCAGATAATAAGGTATTTGATTTTGTGACAATGGTTCACATTGCGTCATATGACCTAAGTCTTTGCACTCCTGCATAAAATTCTTGTAATCTTTCATTAATTCTGGGTTTGAGGCTAATTTTTTCTCCAAATTATACAATCTCTTCTCCGCCATAGGGAGAGTTTCGCCCAGCTGTTCCGCACAGGGGCGTTGTGGTAAACTTACTATGAAACGGCCTCTGCCATCTCTTTCATGAGTAGCTGTGAAGCTTTCTTCACATGCTCGCTCCTCGTGATTCCTATGTTTAATAGGACTTAGCTCCTCTAATTTCCAAAAATTTTCAATTTGCTTATGTATTAAGTTGAGTGAAAGATTACAAATTTTTACTGGCCTCTTTTCTGAAGTGAAGATGTGTCCCGAAACCAGCCATCCAAATTCGGTTCGTTGCAATATTGGTCCGGAATCTTGAATCTTCATCCGGTCAGAGTGCAGAGTCTCCCTGAAAGTGTCAGCCCCGATCAACATGTCTATCGGGCCGGTTTCATTAAAGTTTGGATCTGCCAATTGCAATCCTTGGGGGATGCCGGTGCCTTTTTTCTGAAATGAGATTTGCGGCAGATTACTGGTCACCTCCGACAATACTAGGCATTCAATCCTCTTTGAATAGGGTGAATAATTGGAAGATATTTCTAAATCCACAATGTTTTTAATATGCTGTATTTTATTATGAATTCCGGTAATAGGGATATCAGTTTTTCTAATTTTTAATTGTAATTTAGAAGCGAATTCCTGGGTAATGAAATTAGACTGTGCTCCGGAGTCCAACAAAATTCTAGCTTTAATTGGATTTCCTTTATTATTTCTCACGTTAATCACCGCCGTTGATAATAAAATGAAATTGTTGGATGTTTTCGATGCATGATTGTTAACAAGAGGTTCTCTTGAAGAAGTATCGCTTCCCTGATGACTTTGCATTTTGTCTTCATTTTGCAAATGTAACAAAGTGTTGTGAGAGCTCGCACCACACTTGCGACAATTATATTTACTTTTACAATCCTGAAATTTATGTTCTACCGACAAACATTTCAGACAAGCATTCAAACGATGTATTGTTGTCAATCTATCCTCTATTGCTAAATTTAAAAACTTTTGACAATTATAAGTTTTATGATTTTTATTACAATAAATGCAATTGTGCTCATAATCTTCTTTGAACCGAGGTGGTTCAAAGATTGAAAGTTTGATAGAATTGATGATTTTACCGGTTTCGTTGAATCTATCCTTGGCCTTTGCCAATACACTATAATACAAGTTTTCAAACATTTCTCGTTCGGTTCCATTTTTTAATTCATCCGGCAATAATATCTCTATTTTATCTTGGAATTTTCTAAAGATATCTAGTATAGGCTCGATCCTTTTCATACGTATTTCGATTTCCGAATGTAACAACTCTTTCCCATCCAAGTAATTGTTAAATCTAGACAATTTTCCCTTACATATGCCGCACTGGGCAATTAAATATTTCAAATCCATGATTTTAAATAACAGGGATAAATAACAGACAATCAATACTCACTGATTGCTCTGGCGTGGTTCACTTCTAACCACGCTAAACACAAAAACACAAAAAAACTTGCACTGTCTTTTACTTGATTGTTTCTTTTGTTTTAACAAAACACTAAAAAATCTTCTATTATTAATTTCTGATGAAAGCTCGTGTCGTAACTTGACCTTTTACAAACAACGGAATCACTTCGTGCCTACCGTCTGCATTACCGACTCGAACAATACTTCGGAAGTCAAAAACAACACTCAACGATCGCTTTCAGATTGTTTGAATAATCAATTAATACATTTCATGTATTATAATAATTATCCTTCTGTTTTTTGCGGAATCATTAATCATATGACTTAGCCACAAAAAACCTAGTTAGTTTCAGTTGCAAATAAACAACGACGGTACTTCGTACCCGTCGCCTGCTTTATCGACAGTATCGAAAACATCAAAATCAAAACTCAAGACAAAACAATGAAAAGACAAAATTCCGATCTTTATGTTTTTTTTGCGACACTATAATCATAGCCAGCCACAAAAAATCTTGCCAATATCAATTGAACGATTAGTCCGTTGCTAATTTTTATACAACAATAAAATACCGAAGTGGTCTAACCGAATTTGTTTTTTCTATGAGAAATGGATAAAAAATGGGATGGTCACTTGCCCTTGTTGTGGATCCGCTTCATCAGAATTCTCCTGGTTTATTGCTGGTTCATGTCTGGCTTTCATTGATTTTTTGATCTGGATTCCAGGTATCCGCTCGTGGGATCAATCCGCTCGAAGGATCAAATGTAAAAAATTGAAGGTCTTCACTCAGGAGATTTCTTTTGGGCAGACTGTTTTTTTATAAATGAAGCACTTTTTTGTTTTAACTTTAAGTTCTTGAATTTTTATTAATTATTATTTTTAATTGTAAAACTAACGTTTTTAAGACAAGATTTTTTATGCATAGCACAAAGGGTAACAATTATTATAAGCAATAATTATCAGCCTGAAACACTCATCCACATTGAAAAATCTTCCGAGAAAAGATACATGACGCCAACGGGACTTGAACCCGTGTCCTCTCGATTGCCGGTCGATTGCTCTTGACCACTGAGCTATGGCGGCTTATCTCATACCCGCCAAATGATTCAATATATGCTAGTGTTTCATTCAACAATTACTGCTTATTATCTTTTCTCGGAAGATTTTTCAATGTGGATGAGTGTTTCAGGCTGATAATTATTGCTTATAATAATTGAATTTTTATTGTTATGATTTGATATTTATAAACTGACGACAATAATTTTCCCCACCCAACGCGTCGCTCTAGTTCGTTTTACTCCAACAGACCATTTTTAGCGAAATTGAGTTAAGTATGCAGTAGTTCTCAGAAAGTCTTTATGTATACAATGCAAGTGAAAAAAAAATTTAAAAAAATTATTTAGGGGGTTTTCAAAACGCACTTTGTCTTACGTCCTCCAAAATGAAACAACATTTCGAGCGTATTTATCCAACATCCACACGTTGGCCAAAAGGACTCCCGTTTTTAAACCGGCCGTTCAGTCAAATTTCATAGGAATTTCTCCAACATCCAAGCTGTATCTTAGCCAACGTGCGAAATTCAAACTCTCGGTTCCGGGCGTATTGCTCTAACAGACCACACAGCCAATAGCAGCGCAGCGGAGGACCACGTGATTGCTTTCATTCCAAACATTCGTTCGTTTAGCGCCACGAAAGTAAATTTCTTCACTTATGATTATGCTAGTTACCAAGTTACTTTAGTGGTTTTCTAGGAGATTTCTTCAAACAAAATGCATAAAGATGTAAACTGTGGAAATGGATAAAATTTTTTAAGGAAAACATAACAGATAATTAATATTACAATATTTTCTCAGCAAATTGTTTCAACTTGTCTTCCGTTACAGGGTGGTTATAATAAAGTTGTGTATTTTTTGAGAAAATATTGTAATAAATGCCAAGTTCTATATTGTGGTGAAATATCGTACTAAAAATTGAAATAACCTTCGTCGCTGTTTTAATTTAATTTAACCAATTAAAATATTAAAACGAATTGACTGAAATTGAAGAAAAATCAATTAACGAAGAGTATAAGGACGACATTATACGGAATACACTCGGAATTTGATCCTTAAGGCGTATGTGTATAAAGAGGTAGCGGTATGTTTATCTACCTATACGTAATTATTTAAATCTTCGTGTAAAAATACCTATTTATGATATTTAAAACAATTATAAGAATAAGAACATTGAATGAGCTTTTGTTTTAAGCACATTTAATGCGTAGTATCGGTATGTTTATCAACCTTTACGTAATTATTTAAATCTTTGTTCAAAAATACCTACTTGTGATATTTAAAAAACACAATTATTAGAATAAGGACTGATGTATTATAGTGCCTAAATATATGTGTCTATCTACCAAATCTTAGTGAAAGCATTATTCTACTTCAGATACTTTAAACAAGCCAACTATTATAGTAAGGAAATGAAGGAGTTTTAATTTTCGGTATATTTAGTTCCCAAAATATCTGTTTATCAACCAAATTTGCATGATATTTAAAACAAGCCAATTATTAAAATAAAGAAATCAAGGAGTTTTCATTTTCGGTACATTTAGTTCCTAAAATATCTGTATATTTATCAGCCAAATCTTCGTGTAAAAATTCTACTTATGATTTTTTTTTTTTACATGAGCTCCACACAGGAGGCCCTGAGGAAAATAATTTACCTCAGGGCCTATGTCATCTTTGGGGATGCTGTGTGGAGGGTTTTTTTTTAGGAAAGGAAGGAGAGGAGAGTTCTGGGAAGGAAAAAGGTTTAAGAGGTGGGTAGGAATCTGGGGTTCAATATGTCCTGGTTATCCACCTTCAAGACCTAGACAAACCTCACCCCATGAATGATATTTAAAACAAGGCAATTTTTCGAATAAGTACAACGAAGGAGTTTTTGTTTTTGGCACATTTAGTGAGTAATAGCTTGATGTTTATCTACCTTTACCTAATTATTTAAATATTTGTGTAAGAATACCTACTTGTAATACAAAACACAATTATTAAAATAAAGACAATGCAGGAGTTTTTTTTGCTTTTAGTACCTAATATTTATGTGTTTATCTACAAAATATTTGTGTCAGAATTCTACCTGAGATATTTAAAACATGTTAATTATTAGAATAAGGAAATAAAGCAGTTTTTGTTTTCGGTACATTTAATGCCTAAAGTATCTTATTATTTTAATCAACCAAATCTTAGTGTAACAATGAAAACATTGTTGGTATTTTTAGTGCCAAAGAACAGTTGTATTTGTGTACCTATAAATATATTATTATTGAAATCTTCATGGGAAAATTGTACACCGAATAACAATAAAAGCATTTCTATTATTTTATACATTGAGTGCCTCATATTTCTTTTGTGTTTGTTTATTTCTTACCTATTCGAGTTTTATTTTGTTCGAGCTTTGGATTGTCAATAAAAACGTTATTACTATTCGCACATTTTTAATGATTAGGTATCCCATTCATTTGACTTTTTTTACCTAGATCAATTTCCAGTTCTTTTATTTCAGCCCCTTTTGTAACCCTTCTAATAATTTGGCCCAACTAAGTGGTACCTCAAATACTGGAATACATTTGTTATGAAGCTAAAAATGTGGTCAGTGGTTAGGATTGTTTTATGACCCCTTTTTTTACAAGTCTGTATTATGTAATAGACGTAAATCACATCCCATGTGTTCGAACATAGAACATCAAAGAACTCGTCGTCTATTGTTTTACACATTTATAAAGAACTTGTAGCCATCTATTGTGTTTCAAAATCCTTCGAGTTAACTTTTTATTTTAAAATGTTGGATACTACACTTCTGTTATCACACGACGGCCTCCTGTGGTCGAGGGGTAAGACTCTCAACTAGCGATCCGGATGTCGCAAATTTCAATCCCATCGTGGACAAGTAATATTTTTTTTTGTAGATTTGTTTATTTTGGGGGGCGGGTATGGGTACCGCCGTCCCGGGAACCATTTATTGGATAACCACCAGCTCTGCCATAGGTCACCCCGAGTGGTTCGCTACGTTTGGTGACTTAGCAAGGGTGCCCGGGTTCATGGGTTCGTCCACGTCTTGGCGGCGGATACGACTGCCCACCTGCTGCGTGGCGAGAGAGAGATTGGTTAAGGGAGGCTTTTTGACCTTTCCAGCCGGACTCTCCCGACTCTCGCCTTGCACCGCAATTGGAGGGATGGATTCATACGTCCGTCACTCCCGGACACACTGACCCCCAGATTCCTACTCACCCCTCATACCCCTTTTCTTTCCAAATTTCCTATCCTTACCTTCCTTATAAAGACTCCTCCAAAGTGAAATTATTTTCCTCAGGGCCACCTGTGTGGAGCTAATCTAAAAATATATATACATATTTTTCAACTTTAACCATTAAAAAAACGTACGTGTATATGTGTTTTTTTATGTTTAAATAGTGAAATAACACAAATCAATAAAAAAAATATATAAATATATATACATGCTGTATTTGCGACTTGCGACACGTTCCAGAGTGGAAGATACTCAGTATCACCCTGATGTAAGACCGCAATTTCGAATTGAAGCATTGCTTGAAATGGCTTTAGCCCTGGTTGTTGACTCGATCTGAATAGCCAGGTACTTACCAACCTTCATAACTGCATCCCCTTCCCGCTACATCCAGCCTTACAAAATTGGGTATGCTATGTACAGCCTGACTTGGTGCAGGCGGTTGGGAGCGGTTGGTACTCTTGTGCAGTATTAACATAAAAATAAAACCTTTCGGGTCTGATCATACTAAATCTCCGATTTATATGCCTTAATAAATTTGATAAAAATAATACGAGTATATATTATATGGATAATTTGAATAGCATAGTTTTAGTGCAAAAATGCTTTAGAATATATGTTCTCAGGGCCTACGAGGGGATGCTGTGTGGAGGGTCTTTTTGAGGAAAGGAAGAATAGGAAGTTTGTGGATGGAAATAGGAATGAGGGGTGGGTAGGAATCTGGGGGTTAGTGTGTATAGGAGTGATAGACGTAAGAAACTGTCCTTCCAACTCCGGTGCAAGGTAATGGGGTCGAGAGAGTCCGGCTGGAAAGGTCCAAAGGACTCCTTCACGCAGTCTCTCTCGATCCGGCCCACCACGCAGCTGGTGGGCAGACTCATCCACCGTCAAGGCCTGGACAAACCTCACCCCATGAACCCAGGCACTCCTGCTAAGTCACCAAACGTAGCGAACCACTTGGGGAGACCTTTTCACAGCTACACACAGGATGTCATTTTTGGGAAGGAAGTAGAGGAAGTTGTGGGAAGAAAAGGTATGAGGGGTGGGTAGGAATCTGGGAGTCAGTGTGTCAAGGAGTGACGCACGTATGAATCAATCCCTCCCCACTGCGGGTAAAGCGATGTTCCGTGAGTCCTGCTGGAGAAGTCTACAGGTCGTCCTCAACCAGTCTTTCCCGATCCGGCCTGCCACGCAGTTGGTGGGCAGACGCATCCGTCACCAGGATCCAGACAAAACTCACACCACGAACCCAGCCACCCCTGCTAAGTCACCAAACGTAGCGAACCACTTGGGGTGACCTATGGCAGAGGTGTTGGTTATCCAATAAATGGTTCCCGGAGCGGCGGTACCCATACCCGCCTCTCAAATAAAAACTAATAAACGTAGGACCTATCTGAAGACTAACGGTTGATGACTAGCAGCCAACAATAAAACACGCCTGAAACATTATTTAATAAGTATGATTGTCTGAAAAAGTACGTTTTCATTGATGATTTTACGATGTTATTATTTTACAAAAACTTACTCTTGAAACTTGTTTCCCAACCAAGAAACAAATTATTTCTAAAAAATTGTCGAATGTTATAAGAAACTATTTAAAAATAACCCCCGAATATTTAGGTCTCACCGCGAAAACATAGGACACATAAGCTAAATCCATAAGTACCTATCAAAGTTCAATGAATTGAAATGCTTTCCGATCTCCCTGTAATACCAAGCACGTTAGATAAAGTAACTTCACGCAAGAGTACGCGCTCTTGTCTAACATCCAGTGTCCTTTGTCCAATATCCAACTTTCGCAAACAAGAATTCGTCACTTTGGCCAACATCCAAATTAAAAACGTGTTTTCTGCGTAATTTTATACATTTAGAACATATTGTACTTAAAAAAAACAATTTGTAATACTTTAAAACATTATAGTAGACTAACAATTTAGCTAATTTCATTTTATATGCCTTTTTCGTAAAAAAAACTTTAAAGCGCTGTTTCTCACGATTTACGTTTTGGTCTGTTGGAGTAAAACGAACTAAAGCGACGAACGGACAAGGGTTCAGTAGTATTTTAAATTCTTAGTGCAAGTTTTCGTAAAGAAGTAAGTTAATTTTACTGATACAAGCCTTTTTATAAGACTTTCGTACCTCTATATTTCCCTTGTTTGTTGTGTGAGAGAGACAAAAAATAAAACATGATTCTATCGACATCTAACAAACAAATCAGACAACTCTTGGATCGCAATCCAACCTTTGATGGTAACTCAACTCCATAATTGGTTTGCGTCCTGGGTTTAGTTCTAAACAATTGCTTTCCGAAAAAAAAATCTTTCAGTTTTGGATTTTCCGGCCCATAATTAGTATAAAAAAATAAAAATAAATTATCTAGGAAGACCTTCCGTAAACCGAAATTTTTCCCATTTATGATCTAACATTGGATATTCATCAACATGTTTTTATATAATGTAGTAAATTAAGATACAAGGTTTTTAATAAGATAAAAATCATAAGAATACATATTACTAACCTTTTAGAATACTTGCATGAATGTTTTCGAGTTTCACATTTCCTTTCTGACAAAATATACCATCTGACAGCTGGCTTTGATTGAGGTTTAGGTACTGGATTAAAACTTTTCTAAACTACTTAGTTGAAATTTACATGTATATCTTTGTTATGAATCCTTCTAATTGATAAACTACAGTTCAAATGCACACGTCAAGTAATTAGGTCAATAATTGTAAAAATGAACACAAAGATCGGGTGAAATTCGAAATTTTAATTTTACTTCGTAAAATACGTAAAAAAGCCACTTATTTTTAATTTGCACGAATTGAAAACACGTTAAATAGATTGATAATTGAATTGCGAGAACTGTTGTATGTAAACACTTAATAAAAATCAATTAAAACAATCAATTACATCATTCTAAGCCAACAAACGGCTGTCATTTTAACCTAGAAATTTTTGTCAACAAAACAAGATAAGTGCTTATGCATATCTATAAAGATAAAAGTAGACGCAAAAGAATAGAGACATCTGTGTCAAATCCTATAAAGGATTTTGTCAACTACATGATTATGCAAATTATAGATCGCGGGAGTTTTCGAAAATATTTAAAAATAATTTTTAGTGCAACTAGGGAGAATCTTCCGAAATTCGGAAACTTTTCAGACTTACACTTTGTAAGGGAGGCGTCTACTAATATCTACAGAAATTCCAAAAACTGAAAAAATCGAACTAATATCTATGAGAATCAAAGTGTTGACGAATATCTACAGCTCAAAGTGTTGATTAATATCTATGAGAACCAAAGTGTTGACGAATATCTACAGCACTGGCAGAGATTGGATTTGCAATTATGTATAGCATATTGGAATAATGTAATATTGCGTATGCAGTTTAAAAAACTTAATTTATGTAAGTATGTATGTAAAAATCCCTAATATCGGACTATTGGACACATTTAGCTGATTAGTCCAACCTATGCTCTGTAGATATTAGTTCAACCTAAGCTCTGTAGATATTAATCAACACTCTGAAGTTCGTAGATATTAGTTCAACATATGAGATGTAGATATTCGTCAGCCATACAGGCTGTAGATATTAGTATCTGGAGTCTTTGTAAGTGGTTCCGAAATTCGGAAAAAATCGTTCCAGTGGTTATAGGAAGCTAATGAAGTGGTATAAAGGACTACCAACCCTTCATGCTATTTTGTTCCCTTCTTTATGTGTTTGTTCCGGTCACGTGTTCTGGAGTTTGGTACCTTCAAAACTTGTGCTCGAAATAAACGCAACATTCTAGTGTACTGATGATAGACTTCATTTATTTATCCTCGTTGGACTAGAATAGGAACATCTTCACAAGAGATGTTTCTCTGATCTTAGTGATCAGTGGCGCCCAAAAAATTAGTTTAGGTTATAGTTTTAATGCTTAGATTGTACTGAGATGTATTGTTGGTTTTCGTTCGAAATAATTTTTTTTGTTTTTGTTTTTGAAAAGAGATTCATTATTTTAATGACGCAACAACACAAGTGTATATTGGTACGTTCCGTCAGCACTACGGACATGTTTTGATTATTTTTGTTATATTTTAAGTCAGAACCCTTCTTTCACAGATGCATTGGAGTTCTCTTTAGCACTGCTTTTCTATTAGAATAAATTATTATCCAAAGAATCTCTAGGGGTCTTGGAAAGAGGGATTCTCAATTTTTTTGAATAAGCGAATTGAGCAACTTTCTTATGCACAAGAATTATATAAGGTTCATTTAGTCCATAATTGTATCTGTATCATTATTAAATATATCTCATGTTAAGTTTGGTTTAGCTTTCTTCAAAGTCGAGTAATTAAGTCATTATTCACTAAATAGTTTTGTCAAATATAAAGAAAGTACAGCTTCGGCGTACATCATTGTAAAATAATTCCAATCTAGAAATTATCATTCTATCTTTAATGCAGGAGAATGTGCTTTTGTACAGTTTTTGTTAGTCATAAGTATAATTTGTTAATTGTAAATAGTAATATATGCCTAAGTATTTCATTGCTAATACCAGTGTTATGCTGTAATGTTTGTCATACTAGTGTCGATCACTTGAGTTATGATCGCACACCTATTAACCACAGTGTCAGTCATCTGAAGTACATGATTGAGCACCAATTTATATCTTTGTTTGTCCGAGAAATTTTGACACTTTGCTTACGTAGTAATTGAAATTTCGATGAAAGCCATTCGGGTTGTTACCGTGGTCTTATTTCTTGAGCAAACAATGGTCATACGAAGAGTATATGATAGGTATTTCTTGTATTTGTTCGGTTTACAATCAAGATTACTGATGACATTAATATATCTGATAAATAGGTATTTTGGAAAATGTAAACCCTAATTTAACTACTTTTGACAGATAGGTATTTCTCCGGAATTTAAAGCCTCATCTAAAATACTTGAAAGTTAGATATTTAGTAATGTAAACGCCTGAATCAGGGTATCATGAAATAGAGAGGGTGTTGGAATATTTGATGCTGGCAACACTGATAGTTCCGGAACAATCTTCTTTTGTTATTTTCTTCTGTTAATTGAGTCAACTAGTGTATTGTTTACCTGACAACAAAATACTTCTGTACCATAGACATCCAAATGGATAGACAAGCAGTTACAGATGAGGGGTAAAACCAAACTATGGAGAGCGGAGAGGGGAAAGATGACTGTCATTCGTTGAACAATCAATCTGACAGTATATAGGCATCTCGCATTACAATATCACCATTTAGTTCTTAAAAGCAAAATCTGCTTTGAATGAATAGACCTTTTTACATGGGAGCGCGAATTGCTTGCAACGTTCAAAACATATTTGCTAAGGCCAAATGCTCGCCCCAAAAAGACTCGCGCCAATACACATATCAATATTTTGTTTCCGTGTTTAGTTAAAACACTTTTACAAATGTTTCATAATTTACTTACCCCTGTAACCAGCGACGAGCACATTGGAGTACCGCCCACATTCCCTATGTGTACATTGATGCGTAGATATATTGTATAGCACAAGCTGCCGTTATTTCGTTAAATGTATGGATGTCAGCTTCTCGCTGTTCACGGCAAGAATGATGACGTCACACATTTTAGATTCAAGCGAGGCTATAATAATATCCCCTCCCCATGGAGCGAGCCGGTTCCAAGGAGGAGCTACAGCCGGCGCCATGTGGAGGGGGAAATAATACGTTTTTATCACTTAGGGCAGGTCCAGATATATTCATATGTCCGTGTTCTGTACCTTGCAATTGAGTCTATTTAATTACAAACTAACATAAGTAACATAAACCTAAAGGCCAGGCAAGGAAATCTTAATAATTATCTATGATTTCATTATTGTTTATGTATAACCTAAATATTATATTGACACGTGCTTTCTTCTTCGTCAGTCGTTTCTTCCTGTTTCCAATGTTTAATCCGCGCATTATCATCCCATACTCTAATAGTTATTGGTAAGTACTAATCATGTATGATCGTGTGAGAAATGTGGATATCCGCAAAGAATGTAAGGCTGATGTAAGCATAATGAGTAAGATTAAGAAAGGGATCCTTAGATGGTTTGGGCATGTAGAGCGAATGGACGAAGATAGTAGTGTAAGAAGAATATATGACGCAAATGTGAATGGTAGAAGAAGTCGGTGACGACCGAGGATGACATGGCACAATCAAGTGAATCAGATATTTGAGTCGGGTCATGTCAAAAGTCAGAATAATAGAAGATTATGTATGAGACGATCTATGAATGTGAGTGAGGCAAAGAGTGTGTGCCAAGACCGAGTTGGTTGGCGGTCCATCCTCTCTGCCTACCCCTACTTGATGGTTAGTTACTTAGTTCCCAATGCTAATATTAATCACGCTTTTCGTTTGGTAGCGGCTGACAGCCAAACTGATCGACATTTGTTCTTTCATTTGAGCTAAGATAGGCTCACATGCACAAATGCGCTGTGTTTAACGCGACCTAGCTTTCCCTACCAATGCCAATCAGAACACCCCCCCCCCCCAACGTGTGTAAGGATATTCATGTTACGTTTTGTTCGAAGAACATTTGAAACATCAATTATAAGTCTTCCTATTTTGGACTAGGATCTCTGTGGGAAATTAAATTGCTGCTTTGACTTGAGCAGTACTGCGGTGAGACAGCAGCAATCTACCGTTAATATAAGATAGCATCTACTCGTACTTTCTTCTTCTAATCCCAAAAATTTGACAAAATAGACGTCAGTCGTAGAAATATCCATTGTTACCTAGCTTATTGCGTAAATCAGTTGTGTACTTATTCTTAAGCCCTGCACTCAATAACACAAATAACATTAGCGGAACTGGTTGTTGTAAACAAGTCCCTAAATAATATTGGCAGCATATCGTTTTGAATATGCATTAAAAAAACTACATTATATTATTAGCATGTTAAAAGCGGAATGGCGGATCCAAAGTAAGGTAATACCGGTTTATCTTGAGAGATAGATATTGTGTACATTGTATCGAGTTAGGCTGCTATTGATGGCGATTCTCTCCACCTTTTTCAAATGTCAAATGCGAGCTTAAAATACCTATTGTCACAATAATTATTAAATTCTTATTTCAAAATATGAGTTATGTTAACGACTTCAATATTTGGCAAAATATTTCAAGGAAAACCAAATATTCAAAACTCACGCGAAATAAATTTCCATTATAAAAATGTTCTGTTTCAGGAATTTTTTTGACTTGAACCAATCATCAACGCTACCACAGCAGTGTCATGGATCTACTAAATCCTGATACTGTTTCCATCAACACGGAACCAGGTCCCCAGGAAGAAGGCGGAGGTGCAATGCTGTGTACGGATAATAATTTCGACCTCCAAGATGTAAAGAAGGAATGTTTTCAATATGCGGAGATTACTCAGACCGCTGGTTAGTTGCATTGAATATATTAAAAAATGTGGCATGTTTAATTATTAAATTATTTTTAAAACATGCCACATTTTTAATTTGGAATTATTAACTTAAAATTATTACTCGCAATAAGTTCCTGATTCCTCAAGTATTTACCCCTTTTTATTTGGGACATGTTATCAGTTACACGTTACAGTTACGTAAATATTTGATGGAAATAAAAACCTTTTCATTCAAGACTTCTTCAAGAGCGGGGTCCTTCTTGAAGCGTTGGCAACTGATGCGGACATCTGGTGTCATTATTTTATCTTAAAGTTCGTATCCAAATCCACGCCTATATACATATTATGTTAAATGATTGGGTTTTAAATCATTAAAATTTATAGATTTTTTTAATAAAGTCTAGTTGTATGTACTTAATTATTGTAGTGTATGAATGTAGTACACTACATTTAAAGAACATAACAATTATCATTGTTCGTATTGTCGTTTTGGTTTTGCAGGCAGCACTAATGTGGAGACAGTGGCCATCAAGGAAGATCTTGGATCCCCAGAAGAAGATGAAGGGGATTTTCCATTTATGGAAATTGACATGGACCTGTCGGATGTTAAGAAAGAATGCTTAGAACGCGTCGAAATGAACCAGACAACAGGTAAAACCTATTTTCATTGTAAAAACATTATCTGGTATCCATCTTTTCAACTTTTCGCGGAAAATAAATCTTAATGAGCCTTTTTTATTCATATTCTTTTTCAAATTTGTCGACAGATCTGAAGACGCATCCTGTGGATAAACGATTCTTTTGTTCTCAATGTGACTACTCTTGCTATCATAGGAATGATTTTGTAATTCACCGTCGCACCCATACTGGAGTTAAACCCTTTTCTTGTTCCGAGTGCAACTATTCATGTTTTCAAAAGCGCAGTCTAACGATCCACATGCTGACTCACAGTGGAGAAAAACCTTTTTCTTGTTCCGAGTGTAACTATTCATGTTCTCAAAGGGGCAGTCTGACCATGCACTTGCTGAGTCACAGCGGAGAAAAACCTTTTTCTTGTTCCGAGTGCAACTATTTATGTTATCGAAAGGGCAGTCTAACGTTCCACATGCTGACTCACAGTGGAGAAAAACCTTTTTCTTGTTCCGAGTGTAACTATTCTTGTTCTCAAAAGGGCAGTCTTACGATCCACATGCAGGCTCACAGTGGAGAAAAACCTTTTTCTTGTTCCGAGTGCAACTATTCATGTTCTCAAAAGAGCAATCTCACGAAGCACAAGCTGACTCACAGTGGAGAAAAACCTTTTTCTTGTTCCGAGTGTAACTATTCTTGTTCTCAAAAGGGCAGTCTTACGATCCACATGCTGACTCACAGTGGAGAAAAACCTTTTTCTTGTTCCGAGTGCAACTATTCATGTTATCAAAAAGGCGATCTAACGAGGCACAAGCTGACTCACAGTGGAGAAAAACCTTTTTCTTGTTCCGAGTGCAACTATTCATGTTCTCATAAGAGCAATCTCAAGAAGCACAAGCTGACTCACAGTGGAGAAAAACCTTTTTCTTGTTCCGAGTGCAACTATTCATGTTATCGAAAGGGCAGTCTAACGATCCACATGCTGACTCACAGTGGAGAAAAACCTTTTTCTTGTTCCGAGTGCAACTATTCTTGTTCTCTAAATAGCAAACTCACGAGGCACAAGCTGACTCACAGTGAAGAAAAACCTTTTTCTTGTTCCAAGTGTAACTATTCTTGTTCTCAAAAGGGCAGTCTTACGATCCACATGCTGACTCACAGTGGAGAAAAACCTTTTTCTTGTTCCGAGTGCAACTATTCATGTTATCGAAAGGGCAATCTAACGATCCACATGCTGACTCACAGTGGAGAAAAACCTTTTTCTTGTTCCGAGTGCAACTATTCATGTTCTCGAAAGGGCAGTCTAACGATCCACATGCTGACTCACAGTGGAGAAAAACCTTTTTCTTGTTCCGAGTGTAACTATTCTTGTTCTCAAAAGGGCAGTCTTACGATCCACATGCTGACTCACAGTGGAGAAAAACCTTTTTCTTGTTCCGAGTGCAACTATTCATGTTATCAAAAGGGCAATCTAACGATCCACATGCTGACTCACAGTGGAGAAAAACCTTTTTCTTGTTCCGAGTGCAACTATTCATGTTCTCGAAAGGGCAGTCTAACGATCCACATGCTGACTCACAGTGGAGAAAAACCTTTTTCTTGTTCCGAGTGCAACTATTCATGTTATCGAAAGGGCAGTCTAACGATCCACATGCTGACTCATAGTGGAGAAAAACCTTTTTCTTGTTCCGAGTGCAACTATTCTTGTTCTCTAAATAGCAAACTCACGAGGCACAAGCTGACTCACAGTGAAGAAAAACCTTTTTCTTGTTCTGAGTGCAACTATTCATGTTCTCAAAAAGGCAATCTGACGAGCCACATGCTGACTCACTCTTGATAAAAACCTTTATTGCGATCTAAGTGCAGCAATTCGTCGTCTCAAATGAGAGATTTGAAGAAGTACGTTGGAACTATTGTTGCAGAATAAACTTTTTCGTATTTTGTCTGCCTTTTGTCGACGACAAAGTTACGCAAGTCACCGGTACGAAGCAACCAAGACAGGAACTGGTTCAAATGTTCCTCGAATCCACTGTCATCTAGTGATCTCTAGTCACCGGTACAGAATAACCGAGACATGCAATGGCGTCGTTTGCAGTATATAACTGTTTGATACAACTGAGTATTACCGTCAAACTTTACATATTCGGAGCGATACTGCAAATTCATTTATATTGTAGTACTTATATTTGCCTAGGGCACGTCACCATGCTAGCTGCCGACGGAATTGGCGACTTTTTTTTGCGAATTCTAGAATTAGAAACGGAACTACAATAGTTAAAGCGAATGTAGCCATAAAAAGGTGTAAAACGAAATGGTTTTCTACTAGCTGGTATTGCGGTATACTTTGAACTGGTTTTCTGCGTTTAGCTTTGATATAGCCATCAATTACCGGATACACAGACCCATGCCGACGAAGTATTGACTAGGTCGTAATTTTTTTTGTTTGTTTATGAAGTCGAATTTTGCGTTCTTTTTTAATTTATCAAAGTCAACTTTAATGGGGGGATGAAAAGTTAAAACACGTTATCCGCTCCGGGTGCCACCCATACCAGTTACGCTACTGAGGATACTGTAATAGCACCTCGTAGTGGATTGGACCTGGCAATACGGTATCACTTCCAAGTACATATGCACACATTTCACCACTAACAATTACACATCTACCCTAATGATGGATACTGTAGCGATGTCCGAAACGTTGGCTAAAGAAGGAGGTAGCGCAACACGGGATAACTTTCCAAAAACAAATCACAAAAATAATTTTGGTCGTGAAAATCTAAAAACGTAGCCACAGAATGTGGTTGTTTGATTTTAAGTAGTATTTAAGTGAATTTTGTTCCGAATCCTTGTCAGAAAATCCTGAATCACAATAATTCTGAATCCTTCTCAGAATATCCTGAATCACAATAATTCGGATAAATATACTATTTTTTATTCCTACTGGGTAGGGTTAACCTATATATTTTTTTTAAATTTAAAGATATTATAATAATATGATCTCAATTAATGAAACTAGTGTGTATTTCTTTTTAATTCTTATTTTATTAAGTGAACCTTTAGTTGAATTCTTGGTCATTTTGTTGGTGGTTATTTTGAGTCTGCACTTTTTTCCTTTTAGTGTGTGTTTTGAACAGGCAATTTATACTAAATATAATTTTCTTTAAATTCCGTAAAGTTTTAATTCGGATCGTTTCTATTTATGTTATTTATAAAATCAACCAAAATGTGTTGAGCATGTTAATGTTTTTAATATTTATAATTAAATAGGTATGTTTATTATTATGTCAGAAATTTTATTCTATATCTAATTCAATGTTTTTTTTTTCTTTTTTCATTTTATGCGATCGATATTACATAAACGGTTAATTAGTTTGTGCAGTGTGGTTTAGGTGATATTAATTATTTACAATTATTCGGATAATATAGTCATCATTTGACTAAGGCATTTACACGTTTTAGACATAAGTAACTAGCTATAAGTCTTAGATATAAGTTACCAGCTATAAATCTTAGATTTAAGTTACTAGCTATAAGTCTTAGTATAAGTCACTAGTTATAATTGTAAATCTTACTTGTAAGCCAGTTGTATTTATTCTTATATATATATGTATTTGTTCAGCGCTCTTGAGGTGATTTTTAATTAAAACGGCGCTTTATAAATTAACCAAATAATTTTATTGTGACTATTATTATCATGTGCAGTACCCAGAAAACTTTCTTGTAGAGAGTCTCGTTCACCAAGAAGCCCGATGAAGATCATCGTAGATCAGTGATCATAGAGTGGTTTTTTGCATTTAGTAAACAGCAAACAATCAACTTCTTTATTTGAGATTGTGCTTACTGTTCACTCCGTAAGAACTTTCTTAACCTTTTCCATACCATGCTAAAAATACCCTCGACAAACCGTCTTGTAACACAGCGTTACTCTATGGGATTTGGAAATTATTTTAGGTTTTTTGTAAAAATATTACGGTGAATATTTTTAATTTGGCTTATATTAATTTATTGTAAGAGAAAATATTGATTGTGTGCCCTAAAACTGAAATATTAAAAAAAAAATCATTCATAATAAATAATCAAATATTATTTGAAACGCCCAACAAGGCGGGCCGGCTGTGACAGCGACCGCCTAGGGTCACGCTAGCCTTCAGAATAGTACCCTTGTTTCAGAAAGCCACATGTGGAATGCGCTAGGTACTAGTAAGGGCTGACACCGACCTACTATCATTTTTTTAATACTATCATTTCATAAATACTTTATCGTAAAGAGCATTTTATGTTTGCTGATCTAAGTTAATACCAGATAAAATGGTTTTAACACTAGTTGCATAGAGATTACAATAAAAATACAATACTTAAAGAACACTCGAATTTTAAATTTTTGTTACAGTTTTACGCGCAAGCAAACCACAAAAAAAAAAATTATAATTATTTTGAAGTGAAAAACTTCTTTAACACCATTGTGATTTGAAACTGGATGAAACGAAAAAGCGACACTAAAAAAAAACAATAAGCAAACCACGAAAAAAATAATGATATAATTATTTTGAAGTGAAAACTTCTTTAGCACCGTTGTGATTTGAAATTGGATGAAACGAAAAAGCGACACTAAAAAGAACAATAAGCAAACCAAGAAAAAATAATGTTATAATTACTTTGAAGTGAAAACTTCTTTAGCACCGTTGTGATTTGAAACTGGATGAAACGCAAAGGCGACACTAAAAAGAACAATAAGCAAACCAAGAAAAAATAATGTTATAATTACTTTGAAGTGAAAACTTCTTTAGCACCGTTGTGATTTGAAACAGGATGAAACGAAAAAGCGACACTAAAAAGAACAATAAGCAAACCAAGAAAAAATAATGTTATAATTACTTTGAAGTGAAAACTTCTTTAGCACCGTTGTGATTTGAAACTGGATGAAACGCAAAGGCGACACTAAAAAGAACAATAAGAAAACCAAGAAAAAATAATGTTATAATTACTTTGAAGTGAAAACTTCTTTAGCACCGTTGTGATTTGAAACTGGATGAAACACAAAGGCGACACTAAAAAGAAACAATAAGCAAACCACGAAAAGAATAATTTTATTATTATTTTGAAGTGAAAAACTTCTTTAGCACCGTAGTGATTTGAAACTGGATGAAACGAAAAAGCGACACTAAAAAAAACAATAAGCAAACCACGAAAAAAATAATGATATAATTACTTTGAAGTGAAAACTTCTTTAGCACCGTTGTGATTTGAAACTGGATGAAACGCAAAAGCGACACTAAAAAGAAACAATAAGCAAACCACGAAAAGAATAATTTTATTATTATTTTGAAGTGAAAAACTTCTTTAGCACTGTAGTGATTTGAAACTGGATGAAACGAAAAAGCGACACTAAAAAAAACAATAAGCAAACCACGAAAAAATAATGATATAATTACTTTGAAGTGAAAACTTCTTTAGCACCGTTGTGATTTGAAACTGGATAAACGAAAAAGCGACACGAAAAAGAGACAAACACATGCATCTATAGCATTTTTAGAGAATGGGTTAGAATAATCGGTCTCCTCTTTATGCGGTGCTTCGTAGCCTTCCGACTCTTGTCTACTTTAATTTTCTGAAGGTTTCGCTTCTACCGGTGTGAACTCCCACTAGTATTTTTTAAATACTCGTATGTTTTAACATTTTTGCGAAATTTATTTTTTATATCGATTTTTAGTGATAACTTTTAGGATAAAATTGACTTTTATGAGTGGAAATAGTTTACATAGCAAATTAAAAACATTTATTTCACAGGAACATAACGACCAAAAACCATTTAGGTAAAATGTTATTTTAACATTAATCCGATGTGTTTATCATAACAAAATATAGGTTAAAATGTAGATGTAAAAGATTTCTACAAAAAAGCAAAACAAAGACTTTGTTATTATATTTACCTACATATGTATTATGTAATGCATTCGTCTATAGTAAATCTACAATAAATCCTAAAATGGCGACCACACGTCATCTAGTACTATACGAAACTATAAGAACTTAAGCTGTGGATACTGTAGTGCAGATATACAGATTTTTTTTACATTAGCTCCACACATGAGGCCCTGAGGAAAATAATTCGCTTTAGGGCCTATGTCATCTTTGGGGAAAGGTCTTCCTGCTGGAGAGGTCAAAAGGTCTCCCTCAACCAGTCTCTCCCGACCCGGCCAGTCACGCAGAGCCAGTTGGTAGGCAGACGTACCCGCCGCCAAGATCCGGAACCAAACCTACCCCATGAACCTGGGCACCCCTCCTAAGTCACCAAACGTAACAAACTACTTAAGGTCACTTATGGCAGAAGTGTTAGTTGTCCAATAAATGGTTTTAGAGGTGGCGGCATGCCGTTATTATGAAAAATATGCATTTTAGAAGATGATCGAAATAGCAAGTTAAACAAAGACAGTGAGCGTTCTAAAATAGTAAAAATAATAAATAATTCCAAAAAAATATATATTCTAAAAATCCTAATATTCATTGCAAATTGTACCTTCAATTCATTGAAACCTAACCATTTATATTTATTGCTACTTCCTTCCATGTAATAATCATTCGTAAAGACGTCACTTTGCTACTGTTTCAATGGAAAGAAAGTCCCTTTTTAAAATAATTATTTTATAGGGGTAGTTTTGGTAATAAAATAGTAGGTAAGATTCTAAATATTTCACCCGACCCTCACAAAAGAGTTTTATGGTGGTGCAGTAATGTTTACAATCGTATTTTGGATGAAGTATTGTCTTCAATACCGAAACTACCTTCTGGGTACATACCTTACTGGGTATATACCACCAAAACCATTAAAAATGATTTATCTGTATATTTCTATTATTCTGTCTCTTGACATGGTCCGACCGAAAGTATTTGATTCACTTGACCATGCCATGACTTCCTTGGCTATTCACTTCGCGTCATATCTTCCTTTTAGAATGCCATAACAAAATAAGCGTACATTTTAATCCCATCCATCAAGTACACTTGACGTGACTTTATCACTAGACGGTGCTAGAAAAAGGTGGAAATTATTATAATTTTTATCGGCCTTGTATTTGTATCTCTTCCAGATCTCCACAAATTAACATGGCTCTACCTTTAATGTAACTATATGGTTTTACAACACATATATATCAGGAATCTCATTTATACAGCATGTCAACAATTATCCTTCCTTTGCCAGTTCAATGCCTTGCTTTTCAATTTGGGAGGCGGGTATGGGTACCGCCGCCCCGGGAACCATTTTTTGGATAACCAACACATCTGCCAAAGGTCACCCCTAGTAGTAAGCTACGTTTCGTGACTTAGTAGGGGTGCCAGGGTTCGTAGGTAGAGATTTGTCCTGATTTTGGCGGTGGATGCATCTGCCTACCTACTGCATGGCATGCCGGATCAGGAGAGAATGGTTGAGGGAGTCTCTTTGACTTCTCCAGCTGTACTCTTTCGGAACATCGCCTTATACCGCAGTGGTAGAGATGGATTCATACGTCCTCCTGGACACAATGACCCCCAGATTCCTACCCACCCCTTATATCCTTTTCGTTCTCAGAACTTCCTAACCTTCCTTTCCTAAAAAGACCCTCCACAGATCATCCCCAAGGATGACATAGGCCATGAGGGGAATTATTTTCCTCAGGGCCTCCTGTGTGGAGCTATTGTAAAAAAAGTACTGCATTGTCATTGTCTTAATCAAGTCTTCCACGAAGAGATTATTTGATAAAAATAAAATGAAATTAAACAAACATTTATTACTTCTTAACTAATGTGGCATGACCCTGAAAATAACCCAAAACCCATAAAACTAAACAAAAAACATCCCCCGTCATCTGATTGTCTACAATCGTAACATTTTGTCGTTAATTTTAAGGAAATACGCAGAAAGGGATTAAAAAATGACTCTGGTTTGAGGATCATGTGGTCGGTCGGCCGAACCTTCCGATGTGGTTCCTTATTTTTTTTGTGGCTCTTTTTTTAATGGAAACGGAATGTCAAGCAACCCAAATTTTTTTGCAGCAAGATATTTAATATTGTCATCTCTGTTTCCAAACATTTCAAATAAATGCACTAGAAAGCGACGACAAACGTATTATGATGTCAACTTTGAGAAGTAAAATAGTCTCTACAGATAGGAAAAAGGTTTTAACGTTTTATTTTACATCTCTTTTTGTCATACATCACTAAAAGAAGATCGTAATATTGGACGTAGGTTAATGAGGTTGGAATGAATTAATGTTTTGTCTTCTCTGTTATTCCCGTGGAAATTTAAAATTTGTTGTCTCATCTGACATAGAAATGTGTCGACTTTTAGGAAAACATTTTTTATTATTTTATACAGAATCGTCACAATTTTTTAAATATTTTTTACGGATGCAAAAATATATTTTTTAGGAATACCTAAAATGTTGATTTAATGATTGAAGCATTTGAGGAGTTATTGATGTTTGAAAGAGCGTTGTAAACTAAAATCGCATCGTGGATCTGGGCGGGTTAAAGCTTCTTAAACAAAGTATTAAAAACTTTAAAAAAAAACTAATGAAAAAGGTAAAGTCGTTCTGAAGTTATGGAGTGACCAAGGGAATCCAGGATTCATTTTTATATACGTAGATTACATTTGTATAGCGCAATTTAGTGTTATTTCACTTCGAGTGTGCTCTATAGTTAAAAATAATCTAGTATTCAGTCAAATTATTCCTGTAGTGCTTGATCTAATACAATGATACAAAAATGTACAATACAAAGCAATGACAAATATAATATAATTTGATACAAAATGTACAGTAACGGTGCTATTAAAACACGGGACAATAATAATAACTAGAATGACATAAAAAGAATGTACGGTTCATTATAAAGCAATGATAAGAGAACTACAAATAATCATTAGTAAGAGTGCTATAGCACAGGAAAAAAGGACAATAAATAGTACCTACAGGATTCTAGCGTTTTTAGTCTATGTATTATCTATGTCAGTTTATTTTTCATTATTATTATTGAGATTGCTAAATGTATTTTGAAGCCATAAGTATTTGAAATACAAATTACAAAATACCTCAGCAGCAGGTAATTGAAATACGAATTACAAAATACATTTTTAGGAAGTAATTTAATTTATTTAATTTAATTTATTGAAATACAAATACAAAATACGTGTTTGTATTTCAAATACGTATTTCAATTACAAGTAATTCAAATACTGCCCAGCCTTGGTCACAGTTATCACGGCCCCTCAGCTTTTCAATAGGGAGTAGTAACGACATTGATCGATTCAAATGTTAACCACAATTTTATACTATGTAAAAGTTATTTATCACAACACAGTGTGCATTATAATATGCAAACCTGAGGTGTGTAAATAACCCCAGACCCTCTGGGCTTAATACCTAAGAAATTATGATTATGAAAAAAAAACCTCTACTTGCAAACAAATATATCACAAATGGCACAAAGAGGAACTCCAGGAAATAGAACTAATTCACCAACCTTGTTTTTGCTTATCTTGAAGTGTGGAGGCCTCCTTTGTCATCCAATGAACAATTAGATGCAGACAATGTAATCCTTGGGTGACTCATAAGTTTTTACAAGAGATGAAATTTGTCAATGAATACACAAATTCAATGTTTCCTTTCACAATGCATGAAAATTTTCCAAAACAAACAGTGTCAGTAATTTTCTTGTTTTAGAATCTATTTTTGAAAAACGATCCATTCGGTGTCTTTGTCAATTCCAAGGAGTGAGTAAGTACCATGCTTGTGATATATATTTATTTAAAATTTCGAACAGACAAAAAACATATTGCAATGCGTAACCATGCTCCCCGCCTTGGAAGTTCGCGGAACTTTAAAAAAACACAGTTTAAATTAAACTTATTAAGGATAAAATCACTAAGTTGAAAAATGTTTAAAAATAAAATAAAAACATGTTGCTAAGTCAACTAAGTGTTAAATAAAGAATATCATGTTGCTATGTCAACTAAGTGTTAAATACAGAATGTCATGGTTAAGTCCGAAATAATTAAATTATGATAAGTTATTAACATTAAATAAAATAAAGATAAAATTATTGCGTTGGGATGGGATATAATTTAACGACAGGACGCTTAAAAAATCTATATCTGGTCTTTACCGTTGACACTCGAATTATTTTATCGGTACCAGGATGAACGTCCGTGATTACGCCCAAAGGCCAATTTAACGGAGGCGAATCAAGGCGACAAGTACGACAGTTCCAACCTTAATAGGATGGTCAGTCGTAGTCCACTTCTGCCTGACTTGCAACGTGTGCAGATATTCCAAACGCCACTTTTTCCAGAAGGATTGAACCATGCCGTCTAATAACTGCTTGCGCTGAGCAAAGTTTGTTTTAACGTCTGTCACAACAGAAGCAGGTAAGTACTGTAAAGGTGTCGACATTAGAAAATGTGCAGGAGTAATAACTTCCGGATAGGGTTCGGAAGACACGACTGTGAGTGGGCGCGAGTTCATCAAACACTCTATTTGAACCAGAACGGTCTGTAGTTCTTCATAAGTGAGGAGCTGAGTTCCGATCACACGGTACAAATGAGTCTTCATACTCTTTACGTTTGACTCCCATATACCCCCGAAATGAGGCGCGCGTGGGGGAATCATTTTCCACTCAACCCGGCGATTAGCGAGTTCGCGCTTTAAAGCGGGCTCAAATTCTGACTCAACTAAAAATTTATGGAGATCATCTAATTGTGCCTTTGCATGCATGCGACAAATTGCATTTCCGCACTTTTGCCCTAATAACAGTCCTGGCATCTAATATCCAATAGCGCTGCCGTAAGATGGACATAAGGAGTCCAGGGCCTGTATGACAGTTCATGACATGGAAATGATCGATGATGAGATCCACAACACAGTCATGTTTTGGTAGTAAAACAGGATGTTTAACCTCAAATGGTAAGTCCGATTTAGAAGGCCGCCCCCCAATACGTAATAAATTATCCTCATCAAGAAAAACTAATAAATTCCGAAGCTTCTTTGAAGGCAATTTGCTTTTCTGGAGTGCAGCAATATCTTCTTTAAAATGAATACTCTGCACAGAACGAATCACAGCCTTTTCAGCAGTCATAAGATTATTGACCGTTCCAGAAGAAGGTGATACCCTTTTTACAAATTGGAGAACATAAACGACAATCCTTAAAAGTTTATCCCATGTGGAAATACGCTGAGCAAGTTCACTCAGGACCGATTGTTCACGTTGAACTATTGCAGTGAGCACATTAGTTTTGTGCTCAGGCATTTCACCAGTATTTGTGAAATGAAAAGGTTTTATTGGCCATTCCAAAGATGTGCTGTGAATCCATGATGGGCCGTTCCACCATAGTTCGTGTGAAACGAGTTGGGAAGGAAGCACTCCACGTGAAAGGCAGTCACTAGGGTTTTCACTACCGGCGACATGATAGAAGTTCTCAGGAGACAAATTCTCCTGACATTGAGCCACGCGATTACTAACAAACACCGACCATCGATGTTGCAACGAATGTATCCCTGAAAGCGCAATGCTAGAATCTGAAAACGCGTATGTCCCTGCAATAGTAAAACGCGAACGATAATTATCTTGAACCATCTGTATTAGTTTGGACATCAAGACCGCGGCACACAGCTCCAAAAGAGCGAGTGTTGTCACTTTGATGGGAGAGACCTTTGATTTTGAACAAAACAATCTCACGGTAATATTCCCAGATGGATCAGTTGTGTGTAAATATATCGCACAGCCATAACTATTCAGGCTCACATCGCAGAAAGCGACAATGTGTACTGTACTGTCCTTTAGGACACCAACATGACGTGAGATTTTAATCGTAGAAATTAAAGGAAATTCCTGTATGAGTGTCAAGAACCTTTGAATAACGCTCTCAAGGGGGTTTCATCCCAACCAATGTTGCACAGCCATAGCTCTTTAATGAGCAATTTAGCGTACAAAATGATGGGGGCGACCAAGCCGAGGACATCGAATAAGCGGGCGACTATAGAGAGTATGTTCCACTTTGTACACTTCTCCTGAACATACGAAGTAGTAAAGAAGAAGCTGTCATCTACTGATTCCCACAAGAGGTCTAATACCTTAAAGGCATTGTTAGAACCAACAGTGAAGTCCACCGCACTGCGGTGAAAATCTGGAAGGTTTTCAAGTACAACTTGAGAACTAGTAGTCCATTTGACCAAATCAAAGGCACCGGACTTGAATAACGAGATTAATTCTCGAGAAAGACGTACGGCGCTGGACTCATCTGCAATAGAATAGACCAGGTCGTCCACATACAACTTGACCTCTGCCACATTGGCAGTATCCGGGAAATGTGGTCTCATATCTTTGGCTAACTGACGAAAGTCAAATAAAAGCAAAAACCAATCAGTTTGCAAATTGAGACCAGTATGCAAGATGTCATTTAGTGACAGCCCTGTATGTGTCTTAGCGCTAGCGTCCAGCACAATCCTAGGCATAGGATTATCAGGACGAATGGCGGCATGATGGATGTAATATCCATCATCTGCAATTTCAGACCTACTACAGAATACTAAGAACCTCATATCACCTTTGATTATACAGTGGTTAGGCAGTTTATAGTTGTGATACTATCAACGACAAGTGCGTGTATAAAACCCTAAACTCACCACTTTGTACATCAATTTTTATAATTGAATATAAAAAATAATAATAGACATATTTAAGTCTAGCTATATTGTTAGTTGTTGAGATGTATTGTTTAAGGTCTTTAGCTTAGTCAGACATTTAGTTTAATATAAATAAAGGGAGGAGAGTGAGAAAAAATTAGGTAATTTTTATTTGGTTCTTTATTTTTTCCATTAATTATATCCATGTGATTTTTTTTTCTCATCTTCTTCAAAGATTTCAAAAGTGGGAGCTTGAGTCCTCCGTACTCACAAGTGTTTCTGAGAGATTGACTTTCATTATGTGAGTAAGTGTTTTCCAATCTCATTTTGGAGATGAAAAAGTGGAGATTCCATTCTCATTAAAATAAATATATGTAAAATAGTTATAATAATAAATATAAAATTATAAAATAAAATGTATAAACAAATAGGTTGTGTAACTACAATCTGCGTATTGGTTTTCTTTTTGGGGTTTCCTTGTTATTGTGAATATATAATATGTATAATTCTTTTGTTTTTTTTTTTATTTTTATATTCTCTGTGCCATTTTCTTTAATGTTTTAATTGTTTTTTGCTCCTTATTTACAAGTGCAGGAGTAGAGAGATATTTCATATTGTTTTGGTATAATTTTACTTCACTCTGCGGCGTAAAATTTCTGGGGGAAGCGGGGAATTGTAACGTAATTATTTTCTTGGTAGTTATTCAGTAGGTACCTACTTGCTCGGTAGGAGTATTATTAATTTCGGGTGCCGTTGAAACGATTGATAACAAATTCAAATTGCCGGAACGTTGTTCGTTTGTTTTTTGTTTTGAAAAAGAAAAAAAAACGATTAGAAGGGCCGCGTCATGACAGAACAAGGAATTTGTCTGAAGTTTTGATTTGTAAGGAGTTTTGATACTCCTAAATGATTGTGTAAATTTGCAATATTATGCGTGTAACAGACGTGATGCCTTTACGAGACTGTTAAATAGTACCGGGTCACGGTACACGCAGGATGTTGATTGTTTTTTCGAGGCGAGGAAAACTTTTATTGTGATGATCACGCGATATCGAGTTACCTATGTAATATTACAATCTAATGGAAGTGTTTATGATGTCTGTGTGCCTGGTACCTAAGATTGCAGGCGCTTTTTTAAATGACATCAACAGTCTAGAACTGCGGGTTATATCCTTTCAATGCTGAGAGATGGCATCGGAACCATTGTGATCAGCGGGCATCTGTGGGTGGGCTGCTTCACGGAGTCATGGGCGTGCGAAGCGGCAGCTCTGGGGCTCTTCTTCAGCTATCGGGAGCCCTTGTCGCTGAGGCTGGATGAGGTGCGCCATATTAACTATCGCAAGCTACGAATGATCATTTGGAGTGGATTCTACTAAAATAACTGAATTATCTCTCTCTCTCTCTCTACACCTTTATGAGTATACAAAGGTATTTATGTAGATTATGTTTTTGCTTGTCAATAATAACAAGTACATTTTGTTTAATGTGAGTTCTTTTATTTACATCAGATAGTAGCTTTCTTTTATCCCACGCAGGACCCTGAGATGATGATGATGAGAGCTCATGCATACGGAATTTATTTGCTAACAGAGCAAGGTACGTGTTATAGTTCCACTCACACAACGCCCGCGCAATGCACTAAGCCTTTCCCAAATAGCAAGTAAGTTAATAAATAATACTTGAACATTATATATGGAATGCGCGTACCGATTATTTAACACTTTGATGATCGGGAACGGCTCAGTGTCAAAACAAATGTGGGCTTCGTGCGGATGGAACCATAAACATTGAAATAAGCAGCTATAGTGGATACTCTCAGTTTCGCTCGGCTGAGAGATCACTTTTAAGAATTGAATCATTGCTTGAAATGGCAACAGGTAAAGCAAGGATATAAGGTAAAGGTGATATAGGTAATGTGGTGATGTAGTAGAATTTTGGTATTATTCAATTAATCATACTTTAAAATCAAATCATAGATGAACAACAGACCTGTGAACCATAATAAATCAACTTCGGAAGTTTTTGCGTAATCGGTAAAATAATTTCATTCAAACGAAAAATATTTTATCAACTATCAGATGTGACTTCGAATTGTAATTTATCGAATAATCTGGGATTTCTGAAGATATGTATACGTTTTGTAGCTTAATTTAATCAGAAAAGTTTAACAGTAATAGACGCGCTTGATATGAGCGACGAGAATATCATAAACGATAACTTAAAATTAACGTTAATTGTCGTCTTTCGCGGCAAGCGGAGTAGGTACCTAATTGTGCACATCATGGTATCGGTGGATACAGACCGGCACTTGGCGAGCAGAGAAAACCCATCGATAACCACTTGGCGTTATGATACAGTAGATAAATCACGTCAGTGGAACACTGTGCTTAAATTTATTTCTAAATAATGTCACTTTTTGGCATTATCTGAATCTAAAAAGCATTTTCCATTAACGAAACAAAGTAATAAACAATCTTATGGTTCTCCCAAACGAAAGTTAATCAACATCAGTGAAGTAATAGTGGACATACCAGCTCCCCCGAGATAAATATTGTTTCTTGTGGTAAATTAACTGAATCCAAGTCTTGCACAACAAATATCAAATGCTCCATTGAATGATATCTACTTATTATGTGTGGATGACTTTTGATCATTATTATTTTAAAACGTAATTAAATTTTACATTTCTTTTACCAAACCGCGTCACTATGATTTTCTAATTTACCAATTATTACTTGTCTTTGGAAACAATAGAAGCTGGTTATCTCCGCATGAGGAATGCGCATCGAGCCTTATTGAAATAATAATTCATACGAGCGCGTCAATTTTAAGGGATGCGTCTAACCCCCTAAAATACTTGCAGGACTATTTACAGCTCATTATCGCTTGCCTCAGGAAATATTCCGAGTATTTTGTGACCGACTAAGACATTTATTTACTGAACGCATGCGAAAAACTGAAAGCCCTTAGGACTTTAGGTGAATTAATTTAATCTGCGTTCCTCACAACAAACAGCCTGCTGTAAAATGGTAGAATCCATTCAGAGCCAGTCAAATGGCATTCAGCAGCGCCTGTGACTTTGTCTCATATCGGTGCCTTGGCAAGTCAATGCTTGGAGCCCTGGAGCGGACCATGCCTCTATCAAACTTAGCAATCGAAAATGCTTGGCGCGTGATGAAATTGTTATATATACATTGTATTAATGCATGTTTTATTTATTTTGTTTACAAGGTTATCACAGCGTTATTATTCTTCGCAAGTGGATTGTACCAAAAATAGTTGGTAGCAATTGGCACAGCTGTGAAAGCAAACGGCTTTTAGCCGTCATATCAATCTAATAGGTAGTAAGTATCCCTATTGGATAGTTTACCTATATTGGCAGAGTATGTACAATTTCCAGAAACTAGAAGACAACGAAGTAAAGTTAAACAAGGCTAAGTATATATTAGTTACAAATATATTTTATTGGAAATCCAAGAACAAGTCAATTGTTTTGTTAAGTTCTTTTTTTTTTACAGTGAATACCGCACAAGAATCTCAACTGCTCCCGTCTGGAGCCAGTGAGACTATGACATACCCAATTGGGGTATGTTGTGAGGATGAATGTAGTGGGGAGGGGAAGGAGATGGGGAAGAGGAAGGTCGGGAAGTACCTGGCTATTTAGATCTGGTCACCAAACACTTATTAACAAATTATTAACCTTTCCCATACCATGCTAAAAATACCCTCGACAAACCGTCTTGTTACACAGCGTTACTCTATGGGATTTGGAAATTATTTCGGGTTTTTTGTAAAAATATTGTTGTGAATATTTTTTATTTGGCTTATATGAATTTATTGTAAGAAAAAAATATTGATTTTGTGCCCTTAAACTGAAATATTAAAAAAATAATCATTCATTATAAATAATCAAATATTATTTGAAACGCCCAACAAGGCGGGCGGCTGTGACAGCGACCGCCTAGGGTCACGTTAGCCTCGAGAAGAGCATCATTGTTTCAGAAAGCCACATGTGGAATGCGCTAGGTACTAGTAAGGGCTGACACCGACCTACTATCATTTTTTAAATACATTTACAAAAAATATGTTTGCTGATCTAAGTTAATACCAGATTGAATGGTTTTAACAATACTTAAAGAACACTCGAATTTTATTTTTTTTACAGTTTTACGCAAAAGCAAACCACGAAAATATAAATTATAATTATTTTGAAGTGAAAAACTTCTTTAGCACCGTTGTGATTTGAAACTGGATGAAACGAAAAAGCGACACTAAAAAAACGGTAAGCAAACCACGAAAAAAATATGTTATAATTACTTTGAAATGAAAACTTCTTTAGCACCGTTGTGATTTGAAACTGGATGAAACGAAAAAGCCACACTAAAAGAAAGTATAAGCAAACCACGAAAAAAATAATTTTATAATTACTTTGAAGTGAAAATTTCTTTCGCACCGTTGTGATTTGAAACTGGATGAAACGAAAAAGTGACACTAAAAGGAGACAAACACATGCATCTATAGCATTTATAGAGAATGGGTTAGAATAATCGGTCTCCTCTTTATGCGGTGCTTCGTAGCCTTCCGACTCTTTTTTCTGAAGGTTTCGCTTCTACCGGTGTGAACTGCACACTAGTATTTTTTATAATACTCACTTATATGTTTTAACATTTTTCCGAAATTTAGAGATAACCTTTAGGATAAATTTTACTTTTATGAGTGGAAATAGTTTACATAGCAAATTAAAATATTTATTTCACAGGAACATAACGACAAAAACCTATTAGGTAAATTCTCATTTAAACATTAATCCGACGTGTTTATCATAATAAAATATAAGTAAAAATGTAGACGAAAAAGATTTTTTCAAAAAAGCAAAACAAAGACTTTGTTATTATATTTACCTACATATTATGTAATGCATTCGTTTATAATAAATCTATATTAAATCGTAAAATGGCGACCACACGTCATCTAGTACTATACGAAACTATAAGAACTTAAGCTGTGGATACTGTAGTGCAGACATACAGTATTTTTTTACATTAGCTTCACACATGAGGCCCTGAGGAAAATAATTCGCTTCAGGGCCTATGTCATCTTTGGGGAGAAGTCTTCCTGCTGGAGAGGTCAAAAGGTCTCCCTCAACCAGTCTCTCCCGACCCGGCCAGCCACACCAGTTGCTAGGCAGACGTACCCGCCGCCAAGATCCGGAACCAAACCTACCCCATGAACCTGGTCACCCCTGCTAAGTCACCAAACGTAACAAACTACTTGAAGTCACTTATGGCAGAAGTGTTGGTTGTCCAATAAATGGTTGTCGAGGCGGCGGCATGCCGTTATTATGAAAAATATGCATTTTAGAAGATGATCGAAATAGCAAGTTAAACAAAGACAGTGAGCGTTCTAAAATAGTAAAAATAATAAATAATTCAAAAAAAAATATATTTTTAAAATCCTAACATCATTGCAAATTGTACCTTCAATTCATTTAAACCTAACCATTTATATTTATTGCTACTTCCTTCCATGTAATAATCATTTGTAAAGACGTCACTTTGCTACTGTTTCAATGGAAAGAAAGTCCCTTTTTAAAATAATTATTTTATGGGGGTAGTTTTAGGTAAGATTCTAAATATTGCACCCAACCCTCACAAAAGAGTTTTATGGTGGTGCAGTAATGTTTACAATCGTATTTTGGATGAAGTATTGTCACGTATCTTCCTTTTTGAATGCCCTAACTAATTAAGCGTACCTTTTAATCCCATCCATCAAGTACACTTGACGCGACTTTATCACTAAACGGCGCTATAAAAAGGTGGAAATTATTATAATTTTTATCGGCCTTGTATCCCATCCAGATCTCCACAAATTAACATGGCTCTACCTATAATGTAACTATATGGTTTTACAACACATACATATCAGGAATCTCAATTATAGAGCATTTCAACAATTATCTTTCCTTTGCCAGTTCAATGCCTTACTTTTCAATTTGGGAAGCAAGTATGGGTGCCGCCGCCCCGGGAACCATTTATTGGATAACCAACACTTCTGCCAAAGGTCATTCCAAGTAGTTAGCTACGTTTCGTAACTTAGTAGGGGTGCCCGGGTTCGTGGGCAGAGATTTGTCCGGGTTTTGCTTTATTATTATATATTTATTACTTCTCCAGCTGTACTCTCTCGGAATATCGCCTTACACCGCAGTGGAAGAGATGGATTCATACGTCCGTCACTCTTGGACACAATGACACCCAGATTCCTACCCACCCCTTACATCCTTTTCCTTCTCAGAACTTCCTAACCTTCCTTTCCTAAAAAGACCCTTCACACATCATCCCCAAGATGTCATAGGCCCTGGGGGGAATTATTTTCCTCAGGGCCTCCTGTGTGGAGCTATTGTAAAAAAAGCACTGCATTGTCATTTATTTATTCAAGCACATTTGTCACATATTCTTCTTACACCACTTTCTTAATTCATTCTCCCAAACATACATGGCCCTCTACATGCCCAAACCATCTGAGGGTCCCTCTTAATCTTACTCATTACGCTTCCATCAGCCTTGCATTCTTTGCGGATCTCCACAGTTCTCACACGATCATACATGGTGGGATCTCGTTTCAACAGCATTCAGTCTGCTTTTATCATTCCTCTGCCAGTTCCATGCCTCACTGCCATACATCAGGGTGGGTACCGGACTCCATTGTGGACTGCTAGCTTCGCTTCTTTTAATAGTTTTTTTATTAGCGCCAACGGCATTCAATCCTCCATTAATAGTGTTACCTGCATTTACCCTTCTTTCAATATCCCTCTCAGCCTTCCCATCTCGTGATGTTATGATATTATGTATTATTAATATTTTTAATATTTTACTTTCAGTTACTAAAAGAGCCTTGATGGAGAGGTTTGTGATAGCGGAGGAGGAAAAAATGCAAACCAGAGGGAGAAAAACATAAACGAGAGGGAGAAGCACCTTCACAACAAGCACAAATGGGAGAAAGTGGAAGAGTTCGGTGCGGCCTTGCTGGCCAGCATGGCCGCACAGATGCAAAATTCAGAGAGGCGCTGATAGCAGAGCTTTAAAGGAAAGTTTAAGATATAATTTATTTATTTACTATTTTGTAAGCCCATGGGGCTTTTACATTTATTTATTTATTTGTTTGTTTACGCCTTGATGTCTTTTACATGTAAAGTAAATTGTACAGGAGCATTATAACAAGTATATAGTACTAGTAGTAGTAGCATTTTGGTATGGTGGTCCTCTGGTGATCCCGGTGCCGCATTTAAAATTGGAGTCATCATGCTTCATGCTGAGTCTCCTGAAATATTAAAATAATTTTTAAACAATTTATTTTTTAAAACAAATATAAATAAAAATTGCAAACTTTAACAAATATTTATGTATACATAAAAGAAATTTACTATAGTAAAATTATAGAATAATAGTATGATATATTATATGACTGTATGATAAGCTATTCTGTATACATTTCAATAAACGAAATATTTATTTACCATGAGAGCATTCATCGAATGGAAACCTTTTCGGTTAAAGTATGCCTCTTCATGTTCCTTCGATCTAATCATGGCTATGTGGGTTCCGTCTATACACCCAATACTCCGGGAAAATGATATTTCTCATAAAATCTGAAATATATTCAATTTGAATGCATAGATATAGGTACTAAACTTTCAATATAGTTTTTTTAATTTTTTTTTTGTTATTGTTTCAGAAAAACAAGCTGAGAGCTGCCCTTGTCGAATGGGAGATTTTTGCTGCTAGGCAGAGTTGGAATCCATTTTATAATACCATTTCTCCTTTACAATATGTTTTCTAAATGTGTATTTAATGTAGCATTTTTTTATTTCAAATGAGGAATAGGGTGCAATCACTTTTTTTTATAGACAAAAACATGCTATCACTGGATGAGGACCAAGAACAGTGGAAATACTGTGGAAATTCAGTGGGCTGTTCATATATAACTATTTCATTTTTTGTACACACATATTCTCTGAATGGCTATGCTTTTCTTAAGCTTACTAAAAATATAACGTTTTGTTCGATTAGAATGAATATTGTATTTTTATAACACTGTCATTGCAATATACATGTAATTGCTATTGTTACTATGTATTTCTCCTTTATTATATGTGCTCTAAATGTGTAATCTTCTCTATAATATATTGCTAACTGTTTTAAAGAGACTTAAGTTTTTCTCTATGTACAAAATATAAAATAAGATACTACATTCATCATTTTTGTTGTTTTTGTTTTATTATTATTGTGCCTCCCTTTGACTTCGATAGAGACGACATGCTATAAAATTAATATTACTGTAATCTTTAAGTTAGACCGTTCTTCGCTTAAATTTCGAAAACCACACTGTGTTTCATCATCATTATGAAATTCAAGTAAGTGTACAAAAGACAGCAAAGGTAAAAGGGTTAGAACCAAATTATTTATTTATTTATTAACGGTATAAATATACCATAAATACATATCACAAAATATTAATTGTACTTAAGAAATAATTTAAAAAAAAGGGTATATAAGTTAATTGTGGCATTTGGTTAAGAAATGACACAATGAGCTACAATTACATACAATACTATAGTAAGTATAAATAAAATTAATACTGATTGAAAATATATGATAGAATAGCCTTCTTATAACCTAGCTTCCGAGCAGTTAAATAGATCCGCCACATCTGCGTATCTATTACTAACTTCATGTAATCTAGGTAGAAGCAAGTTTTTCGTGTACTCAGTCCTGTTGGAACTAAGTAGGTGGTGACATTGGTTTCCATTCAAATCTACATGAAAAAACCCTTGACTCTGTGCAGAAACAGGTGGTCCCTTTGAAAGATTCTCCTAACTTAACAAGCAGATTGCAATCTTTAGAGCACAGGCGTCGGGTGGGAATGCTATCCTTGTTCTACCGTTATTTTATTGGAAGATGCTCCGAGGAACTAGTGTCATTGATCCCTTCGGTACCGGTGCATAGTCGGGAAACAAGCCAAAAGCGCGCCCAACACGATTGACATTTGTCACATGAGAACGGATCGCTTCTTCGACTCGTTCTCGAGTTCAACCGAGATGAAATATTACATAAAATAATTATATATTAGCCTATCATCTGAATATGCCACAAAATATAATAAATCAGAACATACCCTTGTTTCACAGCATTCCTTTCTTGCTGCGTTCCTGGGAACTTTACGTGCCTACGCATGATTAGGTTTATAGCCGACACTATTTCATGCATGTATCTGCTAACCGTTTGTTGTGAAACGCTACAGTGGAAGTCGTTTCCCACAAGTTTCTGGTATGACCCTGTAGCTAGGAAAGACAAAGTTGTTAGAACCTGAAACATAAAAAAATATTTGTTCATATGAAGCAGATACTTAAGGAATATGCTGTTAATTTTCAGGATTGGGGTTTCACATTGAAAGGAAAAATGATAAAATAAATAATGTATTCACTTTAAGCTCCAGAGGGGCACTCCGGTTGTTCTCCTAGGTACAGGGAGTAACGGCCTCAACTCGTCACACAACGCTTTGAAGAGGTCCTCCGACAGGCGGTAGTGAGCAATAAATAATGTTTCCGGAATGCTCATTGGGTTTGACAGATCCCTCAACTGTCTTCTTCGGGCTGCCTCTACCCTGTTCTCGTCTTCGAGAAAAATTCGCAAAACAAATTGCAGGCGAAAATAACCTTTCTGTGTGGCTGAAATATAACACATAAATTATGATAAGACTGCAATAGGCCCGTACCCATTTGGTACATAGCATTCAAATTCTAATTTTCTTAATAAACTAGATAAGTATCCCTCTGCCCTTTGATGTTTGCGAAAGTTTCGCTTCGATCGAAATACGCACAAAACACTTAAATAACCCAAACTAAGAACCTATTTTGTGCAAATACATAGTTGTCAGCTGTAGGAATTGCTAAAACGAAGTGTAATTACGATAATAATTATGAATACGTGCCTAAAAGTACGGCAACCCGTTTGAGGTATCGTTTAATTCCAAATAAATCATATTACTTACCTTTTAAAACAAGAAATTCGAATAGGTATATTAATTTATAGAAATGTGTCATTAGACGAAATGTCAAAGGTTTCATAAAACGGAGGTCCTCCGACCCAGCTTGAGAAACCCGAAATTTATACGACTGAGTTTCACAAACGTCGATAGGGAGTACAAAAAATGACAATACAGGGACGTAACCGGGCGTCGCTGTGAGAAGCAAACACATAACTTTTAGTTTGTAACTTTCGGGTTTCCGACTGATAAAAAGTGTCAATTTTGCGAAACTGACAAACAACTGTCAAAATACGAGTGTGAAACACAGATATTG
The DNA here is from genome assembly GCA_917880885.1 of Limnephilus marmoratus. Classification (NCBI taxonomy): domain Eukaryota; kingdom Metazoa; phylum Arthropoda; class Insecta; order Trichoptera; family Limnephilidae; genus Limnephilus; species Limnephilus marmoratus. The sequence continues at coordinate 41,095,911 of OU862907.1, read as the reverse complement.
GCGGTTACGTAAGATAGAGAGTAGGCCCCCTTCAATTTTTAGAGAATAGCTCGGCTGAGCGCTTTATGCGCACATCAACCATAGACAATGCACATCTTACGCCGTAACCGCTCCTGAGGCAATATGCCAACAGATGCGGCATAAATATACCAATCCAGATGCGGGCTACAGACCGTCAGTTTTAACTGTACAGTCAGGGGCGTTAATCTCGGCTTTGACCTTGGAACTGACAGGAGCGGACCAAATTCTTATAGATAAAGCTTAATTATAGATAGGTCTAACTTTAAACGTCAAATTGCATCATACGATTGTCAAACGAACATGAATTCGTATTTGAATTTGTATTGTTGACATCGCCGATGGGCATATTTCATTCAAAAATCGTTTACACGAATTACAGAGGTGGAAAAATGGTTAAAGTTTGTCCGCAACTGATCCAGAAATCAGGTAATTACATACGACATTAACATTCAGCTTGATTTATCTTTAAACCTATTTGAGGTTAAATGACATGTGTTTGTATTGATAAAAATAATATGCTTTCAATTTTACTTTAATAAGTTTACGTACGCCTCGTACGTCATACATATGTCTGTTAATGTTATATTATCGTTAAAACAAGCTTATGGGTTCGAGTGGTTAATGTTTCACAAATATTGTTTCAGAAAATGTTCCAGACTTTGGATGATTTTGAAGCTTTACATTAGGAACACCTTATAACATTGTTTGGCAGACCATAACATTAGGCAAGTAAAATTAATAATGCTTTAAGTAACTAATTGTCATGCTGTTTTCCCGCAGGGCTTTCAGAGAGGACGGACCGCCAAACAACTCGGTCTTGGCATACATTCCTTGCCTCATTCACATTTATACATACTATTCTATTATTCTGACTCTTGACGTGCCCCACGCAAGCAAGCAATTATTCACTTGATCGTGCCAAGTCTTCCTCTGGTGTCCCCGAGGAAGACTTGGCACTTCACTACCACTCACATCTGCGTTATATATACTTCTCTCATTCATTGTACATTCGCTTTTCATGCCCAAACCATCTGAGGGTTTCTTTCTCAATCTTACTCATTACGCTTACATCAGCCTTGCATTTTTTGCGGATCTCCAACGATCTTACGTGGTTTTTTCGTTTTTCATATGAACAGAAGGGAGAATATTTTTCCCTTGTGATAAACAAAGTATGTCATCACAAGGGAAAAATATTATATATTATGTTCACAAACTTTTTTTAATGTGATATATTTTTTTTCAGAACACGTGATGCGGTTTTTACTGTGAGATGGCTGAAATGGGCCCTCGATGAAGGTATACTCTGTTTAATTTCGGTTGAAAGGAAATTTAGAATATGCAGATTTTTTATTTCATTCTACAAGAACTAAGATATGTACGGTGACTGCTAGAAAGGAAAAATGGCTAAAGCGCCATATAGATGTGACATTAAAGATGAACATACGTAAACAAACAATACAGCTTATTGTGTATGTTAATCTTTAATGTCACAGCTGTATGACGCTTTAGCCATGTTTCCTTTCGAGTGTCGATAGTCTTTTTCAAACCATTTATCAATTCATCGAATTCACCGAACCAGTGTTTTAATGTGCTATTATTGATTGTCATACATGTACTCCTGAGTTCTCATTTTTCAAGCAGAAAAATGGAAATTCGTTGTAAAAAACCATAATCATTATTTGAAAATGTTTTCCTTTTATAAGGAGTTCATATTTCAAGTATTTTAGGTTTTTTACTAACACTTGAATTTTTGATTTCCTCAGGATAACAGGTTTCCATCTGACAAAGCTCCCTGCTGAGAGAATGAGCTGTAAATATTATGTAAAGCTCACTCCCTCAGGCTTTGTCAGATGGAACGTTGTTTTCTTGGGGAAACTAAAACATTTTTCTGCTTTCAAGCATTTTTATTTTTAAATAATTTATTTGGCTAATGAATGAATGAAGAAGGTCGAGTGCGATCATATTCTCTATGGTGATAAATGGCCTTGAACTTCCTCTATGTTATTTGTGTATTGTCTTTGGTGGACCATTTTATTTTTGGTTAAGTTGGTGACAGTGATGACAAAACTGCTTAGAAGCAAAAGGCCCGAAGATATCGATCTAGGGGTTAGTATATTTATGTGTACAGTTTAACTGTACAGTCGAACTGTACAGATAAATCGTAGGTCCATATAGCCTACACACATTCAAGTAAAACTGCAAGATCTTTCAGTTTTTATCAACAATGGCCTCCATAGACGACCCTTTAGCCGTTACAGGGCTAAAGATGTATTAAAAGAAACTGAGTATATCAAAAGAAAAATAAAAGAGAAATTAAAATTAAATGAATTATTTGTATTAAAAAAGAAATTTGTATTAATTTAATGAGTGTATTAAAAGAAACTGCGACAAAACTGACGAGACTGTACAGTTTTTGACTACACACTGTCAGTTTTAACTGTACAGTTCTAACTGTACAGTTTTATCTATTCGTATTTTGATTAGATCTCAGTTAAACTGTACAGTCCTACTTTTGTCCTACACACCTAACGATTTATCTGTACAGTTCGACTGTACAGTCAAAAGCGCGCCCAACATAGTTGACATTTGTCACATGAGAACGGGTCGCTTCTTCGACTCGTTCTTGAGTTCGACAGAGATGAAATATTACATAAAATAATAACATATTATCCCATCATCTGAATAGGTATGCCACAAAATATAATAAATCAGAACATACCCTTGTTTCACAGCATTCCTTTCTTGCTGCGTTCCTGGGAACTTTACGTGCCTACGCATGATTAAGTTTATAGCCGACACTATTTCATGCATGTGTCTGCTAAACGTTTGTTGTGAAACGCTACAGTGGAAGTCGTTTCCCACAAGTTTCTGGTATGACCCTTTAATAGGAAAGACAATGTTGTTAGAACCTGAAACATAAAAAATATTTGTTCTCATGAAGCAGATGCTTAAGGCATGTGCTGTTAATTTTCAGGATTGAGGTTTGGCATTACTCGCAGTACTCACTTTCAGCTCCAAGGGCACTCCGGTTGTTCTCCTAGGTACAGGGAGTAACGGCCTCAACTCGTCACACAACGCTTTGAAGAGGTCCTGCGACAGGCGGTAGTGAGCAATAAACAATGTTTCCGGAATGCTCATGGGGTCTGACAGATCCCTCAACTGTCTTCTTCGGGCTGCCTCTACCCTGTTCTCGTCCTCGCGTAAAATTCGCAAAACAAATTGCAGGCGAAAATAACCTTCCATTGTGGCTAAAATATAACACATAAATTACGAATATATTTGTAACAGACTCGTACCTATTTGGTACATAGCATTCAAATTCAAATTTTCAACAGTATCCCTTTGCCCTTTGACGTTTGCAAAAGTTTCGCTTCGATCGAAATACGCACAAAACACTCAAATAACCCAAACTAAGAACCTATTTTGTGCAATTACATAGTTGTCAGTTGTAAGAATTGCTAAAACGAAGTGTAATTACGATAACAATTACGATTAAGTGCCTAAAAGTATGGCAGTTAGTTACACATCTACTAATCCGGTTGAGGTATCGTTTAATTCCAAATAAATCATATTACCTTTTAAACAAGAAATTCGAATAGGTATATTAATTTATAGAAATGTGTCGTTAGACGAAATGTCAAAGGTTTCATAAAACGGAGGTCCTCCGATCCGGCTTGACAAACACGAAATTTATACGACTGAGTTTCACAAACAGCGACAGGGAATATCAAAAATGACAATACGAGAACGAAACCGGGCGTCGCTGTGAGAAGCAAACACATACTTTTTTGTTTGTAACTTTCGGGCTTCCGACTGATAAAAAGTGTCAAGTTTGCGAAACTGACAAACATCTGTCAAAATACGACTGCGAAACACAGATAATGGCGGTTACGAGAGATAGAGAGTAGGCCCCCTGTACAGTTAAGAGCTCGTTCACATTGAGCAGATAAATATAAAAGATCATAGCACGCCACATATCGCTCTCCACACAATCCCTTCAGACCGTTCACACTTGAGCGCTTTATGCGCACATCAACCATAGACAATGCACATCTTACGCCGTAACCGCTCCTGAGGCGATATGCCAACAGTTAAGCGCCCCCCACTCCGACGAAAACAGGAGAGGGGGTCATTTTAATTACGGAGCTGCCAAGAACGGTGGGTGACAGATGTCAACTCCATAGATTCAGTACAAAAAATGCGCGCTCCGTGGCCGCTCGCTAATTCAACTGACCCCCTCTCCTACCATAGGAAGAAATATTTTATCTGCGCCGTGTGAACGCCACGAAACATAACGCTCGCGGTTCAACAGATACCTGCTAGCGGTTATATTAGAAGTCTGAACACTCCTTATAACTTATAACTCAAGTTGAATGAAATTGTCATGTTGTCAAAGGACAAGATTCATGAAAATTATTATATTTATCCATGACATTATGGTCTATGCATAACCTTATTAATTTATTTGCACTTACTTTCTTCATCGTCAGTGGTTTCATCCTGTTTCCAAACTCTGTACCTATTATCTATGTTCTTAAATTTATCATTCCACACTCGTGATAGTTATTGGTAAGTACAAATACTTATTTTGGTAGCGGCCTGTATTCCGTCAGTTTGACGTCTTACGATTTCTAGTCAGTTCTTCTGTGAAATAATTAATGTTGAGATTGGCTTGATCAGTTTTATAGAGAAACAGCCACAATCTAGGGTTTTTTATTTATATGCAACAGCATATGCTCAGACTTTCTTCTAATTCCAAATCTCCGTCAGTCATAATAATATTATATCCCTCCATTGTTACTCATATCGCGTATTGTATAAATCAGTTGTCGTGTACAATAACACAAATTGGCACAGCGGGTTGTTGAATGTACGTCGCTAAAAATATTGGCAGATTACGGTTTTTTAATTGCTTTGATTAAAATCCTCACATTCTAAAAAAATATATCTAGGAGATCTATTGAAAACGGGATGGCGAATCCAATATAAGGTTGTCCTATCTAATTTTGGAGGTGGTAATGGGTATCGCCGCACCGTGAAACATTTATCGGATAACCAACATCCTTGCTATAGGTCTTTTTACGTCTTGGCGGCGAATGCCTTTGCCAACCTACTGCGTGTTGGGCTGGATCGGGAGAGGCTGGTTGGGAGTGACCTTTTGACCTCTCCAGCCGGACTCTATCGACCCATCTATCGGCTGGCACCGTAGTGGGAGGGATGCATTCCTACTTCCGTAACTCCTGACACGACACGTTGACCTGAGGACTCCTAGACAGGTTCCGATCCTTTTCTCCCACAGAACTTCCGCTCCGTTCTCCTCTCCCTAGGTAAAAAAAAACTCTCACTGCCTCCCCAAAGATGACTTTGGCTCTGACGGATTTTTTTCCTCAGGACATCCTGTGTGGAGCTATTGTAAAAAAGGTATTCCGGTACATCTTTAGAGATGAATTTTGTTTATATTAAGTTATCCCTCAATTGATGACGATTCTCTCAACCGTTTTCAAAGGGCATCTTCAAGGTCAAAATAAACTCCCAATTATTATATCCTTGTTTCCAAATTTATCTCATACATAAGTAGAGTTCCGTTTCAACTATTTTCTGTTTCAGGTAAATTTAAGGCTTCGACTAAATACCTGCCGCTACCAAAACAGTGCCATGGATCTACTAAATCCTGAGACTGTTTCCATCAAGATGGAACCAGGGTCCCAAGAAGAAGGCGATGGTGAAATGCCGAATACGGTTACAGATTTCGACTTCCCAGTTGTAAAGAAGGAATGTTTGCAATATGCGGAAAGTACTCAGATAGCCAGTTAGTTACTTCTGTTGTATATAATAATATATTCATTGGATTCATATATTGTAGCGTCTGTTGCATTGATTATGTAAAAAATGTAGGATGTTAATTTTAAAACAGATTTTTCACTGAGTTTTAGTACCTGGATTGAAAAATACTGCATTACTGATGTTGTTGTAGCTGGAAAAGAAAGTTATTTTTGTCAAAATTTCTATTTTCTGTGTCAAGTTTTATTTTTTATTTGTAGAGGCCCTAACTATCAAGTGAAAATTTTGTTACAAAAGAAATAAAAAATTTTAAATAAAAAACTAAATCCATTTTCAGCTACAACAACATGTATTTAGTAACTGCCTTACTAGACACTCTAAACTTACCACATCTAGTTTCGCCTAATCTGATTTAGGACATGTACACATATACATTTCGATGGAAGAAAACATCTTTCCACTATAAATCAACCAAACTATGCGCTGAATGTACTCAAGAGCACGTTTTTTCTTCTTGAATTATCAGTCCTTCAATCCAACATCTGAGATCATTCTTATTTCCTAACATGACCTTAATATCTCTTTTCCAAATTGTTGCATTTCATGGTCAATTGATGGTGTTTTTAATAGTAAATATTTTTATTAAAAGTACCTAATGTATACCTACATACTTTATATATATAAAATACATATATGTTTATATTAAAAAATAAAGATTTAACATTGTTGTTCGTTTGTAAGTGAATAATGTACGTATTGTTTCTTTTAGCAGGAAGCATCAATGTGAATATTGTTACCATTAGGGCGGAACGTGAACCCCGAAAAGAAGATGAAGGGGGATTTCCTTACATGAAATGGGCTGCGACCTGCCCAATGTTAAAAAGGAATACTTAGAACGCTTTGGAAGAATTACCCAGAAGGCAGGTAAAACTGGTTTTCTTTTGTAAGATTTATAACATTTCACGTAAAACTTTTTTTACGGTGTTTACGAATTTCCTGTCCTTAATTTATTTATCTCCCCTTAGTGATAGTAATACATCTTGTGCAGCCTTCTTTATCCATTTTATTTTACAATTTGTTGACAGATCTGAAGACCCACCCTGAGGAAAAACAATTTATTTGCTCCCATTGTAACTATTCCTGCTCTAAAAAGAAGAATTTAAAAAGGCACTCATGTACCTACACAGGAGAAAAACATTTTTCATGTTCCGAGTGCAACTATTCATGTTCTCTAAAGAACAATCTGACAAGCCACATGCTGACTCACAGTGGAGAAAAACCTTTTTCATCTTCCAAGTGCAGCTATTTATGTTCTCTAAAGCACAATCTGACGCGCCACATGCTGACTCGCAGTAGAGAAAAACCTTTTGCTTGTTCCAAGTGCAACTATTCATGTTCTCAAAAGAGCAGTCTGACGAGCCACATGAAGACACACAGTGGAGATAAACATTTTTCGTGTTCGGAGTGTAATTATTTATGTTCTCTAAAGCAAAATTTGACGAGCCACATGCAGACTCACAGTGGAGTGAAACCGTTTTCATGTTCCGAATGCAACTATTCATGTTGTCGAAAGGGAGATTTGACGAGACACATGATGACTCACAGTGGAGAAAAACCTTTTGCATGTTCTGAGTGCAACTATTCATGTTCTCTAAAGCAAAATTTGACAAGCCACATGCAGACCCACAGTGGAGTGAAATCTTTTTCTAGTTCCAAATGCAATTATTCATGTTCTCGAAAGAGATATCTGATAAACCACGTGCTGACTCACGGTGGAAAGTAACCGTTTTAATCTTTTGACTGCAACTGACCTGTGTAGAAAAAGATTTTGCATGTGGTGCAACTATTCGTTTTCTCGATAGGCCTACCTGATGTACCACGTGCTGACTCACAGCAGAGTTTTTTTTTAATTTTTCAAGTGTTACTATTAATTGTCTTAAAATGGCAATCTGACCAGCAACATGCTGACCCACAGTGGAGAATAAAATGTTGTATTCTTTTTGCAACTCTTTTATGTTCAAAAGGCACTCCTGGTGAGACTTAGCGGTGATAAACATTTTTAATTTTCTGACCTCAAATATAGATGTTATCGAATGAGAGATTTGAGTCAGCGTGTGCGGACTCTAGTGAAAAAAAGTTCTTGTTCAGTTCTCAAAGAGAGAGGAATCTGGGCGTCAGTGTGTCCAGGAGTGACGTACGTTTGAATTCATTCCCCCCACTGAACAAGACGTTGGATCAAGATAGTCTGGTTGGAGAAGTGAAAGGGTCTCCCTCAATCGGCCTCTCCCGCCAAGTTTGGAGCTTCCGCCGCGGAAATCTTATCTTACATTACCCAATAAAACTGGGCACTCCAACTCAGTCCCCAAGTAGCGAACCGTATAAGCAGAGTTGTCAGTTTTCTAATAAGTATATCCCGCAATTATACTATAACATTAATTAAAGACTAAACTTGTTGTTTTATCAACCATTCAGAATTAAGAAATTAACTTTAACAATTAACTAATATACAAGGCATGTTCAGAAAGTAAGTGTATGATTTTTTTTCTTTATAAAGTGTATCAGAAAACAAAATACAACATATTATTAATACATTTTTCTAAATAATTGCCAACCCGTTCAATACATGTGGTGCCAAGTTTATTTATGCCCTCCTCGAAGAATTCTCCCGGCAGCTGCTTCCCCCACTTCAGGACCACTTTCTGCACTTGCTCGTCGGTTGAAAATTTATTTTTATCCATACATGCCTTTCGGAAGGTAAAAATATGATAATCTGAAGACGCCAAGTTAGGGGATTACGGGGAGTGGTTCAAAACATCCAAGTCAAATGAGTTTATGATCGTATTGGTGGCTAAGAGAAACAATTTAAAAATTGCCGTAATATAGCCGTTTAAAAATTCTGCACCCCAATCAACACTATTGAGGATAGTGTTTATGATTTCATAATTCGCTTTTTTAACCCTAGAAGGGTACGGTCAAATTGTAGGCGCTTATAGGTACCGATGAGTAAATTTTACTCACTTCGGAATTTTTACATTATTATCCGATTTATTTTGCAAAGTAGTAGTGCTTAATGAAAAAAATTAAAAGCCAGCATATAATATAAGTGTAATTTTTATTATAATATATAAAATAAGCAAAAATTATACATTTTATTGATTTTACTGGCAGGACACTTTTTGCATTTGCTGTTGGGCCAGGGCGAATGTAAACAATATTTTTTTATGGAGGTTTTTGACCTGGCGCAGCAACAGGTTCCTTACTCCAAATAAAGTTTCCATCTTTTATGATTTCATGTATACTATTTTCCTTTTTACGTACTAATATTTCATGTACGTAAAGGGTACCGATAAGTAAATTTTACTCACTAACTTTTACTAAATTGTCCACGAGCGCGATAAATCAAACAACACCATTCAATGCTTGCGGCAGCCGACTAACAGTGTTACCGAAACCAAAACTTCAAAATCGGGAGAATTTTCGCCTAAAAATCGGGAGAAAACGAGAAAAATTTGAAGAAATCGGGAGATGACTAGATTTATTTTAGTAAAACTTCTCCCTTGTCAATAATTCGAATCCCTTTTATTATTGCGAAGCAGAACCTCAACAACAAACGAAAAACCCATAAGCAGCGCCGTCAATCCGATTACTGTAGATGTTGCCTGTGGAATATCGCAATTTTCCCTAACGTTCAACGGGGACTTATTTCACGTCTGGCAACTCAGCACGAAATTTTGCGAACTGTCTGTCACCCGTCACTTAACGATACGCCAAATTCATTTAATACCTACTTTCTTTTAAAAGTGAACGACATTCATATAAGTAACAATCTTTTAATCAATAAGTAATAATTTTAATTTTATTAAGGAACCAATAAACCACCTCATGGGCTTTTTCAAAACACCTCTCACCTGGCGACAGATACTTGATAACGATACACCGTTTAGTAATCCTTTATTGAAATACCTACTAATATCTCAGTCTAATCATCAAAAACAAAAAGAAAGTGCATGGACCATATTAAAATTGTTATTGAAATTATTGCTGTTATGAAATACTTAGGAGTTATATTAGATTAAAATTTAACCATTAAACATTTTCATGTTCCGACTGCAACTATTCTTTTTCTTAACCCTCCCGTTGCTGAAAGGGGTTCCCATAATTTCTAAATTTACTATTCTCCATGTAGAATTTTTAATAGAGACTCAACGATTTCGATATTTTTTGTATTCCTGCAAAACCGATAAACACATATTCTTCCATTAAAAAAATATAAAATTGTCCTAGATTACAGCGTAAAAAAATATTTTGTTACTGTGTAGGTATCATGCCTTGCCTCGTATGATATTTCTTGCTCGCTGAAACCACATCTACGACAAAATAAACTATGAGAAATGCTCCATCTCTCTCCCACATTAGTTCGCTAAATGGATATGGTTCCCTGTTCTTTTCGCACCTTGGCAATTTACGGCATCTCGTTCCCACGCACTACATCGAAAGCTGCATAAGGGTGTAAGGACATAGTGTCCTTTACCTAGTGCGTCGCCCGTCTGGCTGACCCAGCCAGCTGTGTTTATTGGGGTTTAGCTACAGTGCGTGTCAAAACACTACAGCGGACGGTAAAAAAATAATTTGAATAGTAAAAAGTTTGAATTGCGGTTTTTGTGGTAAATCGTTCCATTCTTGTAATATTGCCTTTCAATAATTGCGTTAATAATGACAAGAAAGGGTATAATTGATGAAGAATTATTAAAATTTCAGTATTTCGTCAGGAGCGTTACAGCATTGCTTTTTTTTAGTATATATCTACGACAATAATGTCATTTTTTCGTGAATCCAGATATTTTTGACAATTCTTCCCTGTTTTTATTACGATGTACTTTTTATATCCATTTCGCCCATACAATTTTATACTAAAAAATAAGTTAAAATATAACAATCTATGTATGTACCTTCACAATTTAAAAAAATCAATAAGAGTTGGGTTACTTTGTTTGAATTTTATAGATATAATTTATCAACAATATGTGAAAGGTTTGCGACAGAAGATGTTTATTATTAGAATTTCCCACCGTAGTTGGAAGGGTATTCCGAGTACCTAAATAGTAATAATTAGTGGCAGAAGGGTATTTTTAAAATGAACCGTTAAAATAACATCAAGGCAATGCAAATAGCATGAATATAATGACATTTGGGAAATAACCCATTAATGGTTTATTCTATTGTACCTATAACAGGTATTATTATTTTCCAGATATTCATGGATTCTTAGAAGCATTATTTGCATATCATTGCTCTGGTACTGCCTTCTAAGAAACTTATAATTATTATTGCGGAACATGGAACTCACATTTTTTCCGTTTCATGTAAGGGGCACTTTGGGGGTCATTTATTTTTATTTATCTCAAAATGGGTTCATAAAAATTATTTTAAGATTTTGACAGGCTCAATCGTTCGATTTATAAAACAGTTTAAAAACGTTCTTCAACTAGTTTTTAGTGTAGGTAATTTTTATAAAACATACGTTCAATTATAATAAATGATCTTATAGTTAAGTGTTCTAGCTCTTTTTTTTAAACCACCACTATATAGTTATTGTTATTTATAGTACTTATTTGATTCTTTACATTGCTTTTATATGTTACTTTGCCCCTCTTCGACCTTGCTAAATAACTGTTTTTGAAGATGATTTAAATAAATATTTAATATATGATTTTATTATTTTATGCTGAATTTAAATAAATGATAAAATTGTTAAGTTTTTTATGTAATTGTTGTAAAATCGACCAATTTGTATGTATATCTTGCGTAGTTTAATGTTTAACAATTTTTGATGTCTGTTTATTTTCTATGTGTGTAAATCAATTATCGTACCCCAAAAAATGAAATTTTAAAAATCATTGTTTTATTTTTAATATTATTTTTGTTATTTTGGAACCGCCCAGTTATTCGCTCTGTCAGCCGCCGACCGCGGCGATACGCCGGCCGGCAGGTACCAAAGTACCGACTAAGAAGCAAGCCAATGCCGTCGCGGCCGGAGCCGGAGCGTTCGATGATGAATGATTTTGTTTGAAAATATATCAATAAGTTTAATATTATGAAATTAACTGTATAATGATAATTATTTAACGGAAATACATTAAACGTGCAAGCCACAAGAGTAATTTACCATTAAATTTATAAATAAATTGGAAAAGTGGCATTGAAATGATAAAATCCCTGGGGTTGTAGCATCACCCCTCATAGTACCCAACGTTTTGTTTTGCATCTTGGCATGCCGAGGGTTAAAAGGAACATTTAAAAGTCCACAAGCCGTGTCATTGTGGAGAAAAACCCTTTTCGTGTTCTGACTGCAACTATTCATGTTATTGAAAGTCGCAATTTAATATTCACAATTCAATGTGGAGAAAAACCTTTTTATGTTCCGATTGCAACTAATTATGTTCTCAAAAGGAACTTTTAATAGTTCACAAGCCGTCTCAGAGTGGAGAAAACCTTTTACATGTTCCGACTGCAACTATTCATGTTCTATAAAGTGACAATTTAAAATCCACAAGCCGTCTCACAGTGGAGCAAACCTTTTACATGTTCCGACTACAACTATTCATGTCCTCGAAAGTGACAATTTTTATATCATCAACAAGCCGTCTCGCAGTGGAAAAAAACCTTTTGTATGTTCCGATTGCAATTATTTATGTGCTAAAAAGGAGACTTTAAAAACTCACAAGTGAACTCATAGTGGAGAAAAACCATTTTCATGTTCCGACTGCAACTATTCACGTTCTCAAAAGGAATATTTAAAAGTCCACAAGCCGTCTCACAGTGGAGAAAACCTTTTACATGTTCCGTCTGCAACTATTCATGTTCTCGAAAGTGACAATTAAAAATCCACATGCTGACTCACTGTGGAGAAAAACCTTTCTTATGTTCCGACTGCAACTATTCATCTTCTCAAAAGGAACATTTAGAAGTCCACAAGCCGTCTCACAGTGAAAATAACCTTTTTCATATTCCGACTGCAACTATTCATGTTCTCAAACGGAACATTTAAAAGTCCGCAAGCCGTCTCACAGGGGAAAAAAACCTTTTTTAATGAATGTTTGAAGTTTAATCCTTGCCAAAATGTTAACCTAAAAAATTGCTTTAAATATGTTGTTAATATATATTTTTTTGCATGAAGTCCACACAGGAGGCCCTGAGGAAAATAATTTCCCTGAGGGCCTATGTCATCTTTGGGGATGCTGTGTGGAGGGTTTTTTTAGGTAAAGGAAGGAGAGGAGAGTTCTGGGATGGAAAAGGGTGTAAGGGGTGGGTAGGAATCTGGGGTTTAGTGTGTCCTGGTCATCAGGCCTAGACAAACCTCATCCCATGAACCCGGGCACCCCTGCTAAATCACCAAACGTAGCGAACCACTTGGGGTGACCTATGGCAGAGGTGTTGGTTATCCAATAAAGGTTCCCTTATACTTACATATCTAACTAAATAAAGATTTAAACAATTGAGCATGGGTTTAAATTTTGAGACTGGCCCGCTTACATACGCAAAATCTTATAAATCGCCCTTAAATCCACTTTGACACCCCTCCGTTACGTAATAAATTATAATTTCCAACTCATAATTCATAAATGATCGATGATCGGTTTGTATGGGTCTATAATAGAGATATTCTAGATTGCAGAATTTTGTAATTATTCTGGTCAATACCCGAATCCGGGGAATATTTTTTTTTTTTTAACCACAGACAATAATTTGCCTTTTGAGCGGACCATAAACAAAGAATTGACGAGAAACGACAAATCGCTGGGAACTTTGAAAAATCGGGAGATTTTGATGCCATTCCGGTAGATCGGGAGATGAAGTGAAAAATCGGGAGATCTCCCGCGAAATCGGGAGCTTCGGTAACACTGCCGACTAATGACAGAGTGGGTGGGCGAAGCACTGCTGGTGGCTTGACTTTCAGTGTTGCCAACCTGCTGAATTACGAACCAATCTATTTCTTATGTGAGTAAATTTTACTGACAGTACCCTTCTAGGGTTATTTATTTATTTATTTATACTGGGTTTTACAGAAGTTTACACTTGCGTGAGAACTATCCAGTTATAAAAACTCAGTTATTTCACAATTATAAAAATTTACAATTACATATAATTACAAATACAAATACAATCAAATACAGATACATACAATTACAAAAAACAAAAACATCACAAATAAAAATACATAATTATAAACAAGGTCACTCGAGTTACACATTACAATGAGTGTTAAGGGACATATGAAATACGCGAGGCATGCATAGAGAGACAATTCATACAATATAAATAGTTAGTTATTATTATTTTTTTTTAACAGCGCCAGAACTTTTTTTTTGAACCCGTACAAATTATCAACGAAAATATCCACTTCAGCACACTCTATCTTGTTATATAGTTGACACATCTGGGTCAGAGGGCTAAAGTATGCGATATTATTTTTAAATATATTCATGTGAAAAATGTTATGGCGTCTTAAACAATGGGAATTGGGGACATTTATTTCAATACTGCTAAGACATAATGTAGTATCAAGGTGGCCGTGAATAATTTTATGTAAACATATTATATACAACAATAACACTGTTCGTAAATATACAACAATAACACTGTTCGTAAATACTGTCAAATTTTGCTCTTCCTCTGTTTTATAAATTAATAATAAAAATACAATATTTATTACATTAACATGACAACACGGTCAAACGCGAAGTCTGCCAGTAACTGTGTGCTTAATCCGGAATTGATGCAAATTCTCGATAATAAGTTCGATGACTTCAAAACTCAATTCCTTGAAAAAACATTTGCGGAGTTCAAAAAAACAATTGTTGAAGTTATAAAAAAGGAGTTTAAAGACGAAATAGAACAGCTCAAGAACAAGGTAATGCTTTTGGAGAGGCAAATTGATAACAACGATCAATACAACCGCTGCAATAATGTTATTATAAGCGGAATTCCTGAAAATAAAAACGAAAATGTATATGACATAGGGAGCGTTCAAGTATTACGTAACGCAATTTTTGAAGATTTTTGACCCCCCCTCCCCCCCATGTAACGCGCCGTAACGTTTTCCTGTTCAACCCCCCCCCCCCCCCCCTAAGCGTTACGTAACACCCAAGTAACAATTTTTACCCGAAAGTCACAATTAAGTTGCGCAACGTACTGAAATGTCGCTTAAATACCCTTTATCTTGATTTTATCTCGTTTGCGGTAATAAATAAAACTAGAGATTTCTAACTCGCGATACATTATATACATTTTATATATTCATATTGTCATTTTGAAAAAAATTGAGAATATTATTATTTTTATCGGCCTTGTATTCCTTCCAGATCTCCACAATTTAACACTGTCTGACCTAAAATAATCCTACATGGTTTTACAACACATACTTTCTTTTACATTAGCTTCAGTGAGGAGGCCCTGAGGAAAGTAATTTCCCTAAGTTTTCCCTGTGGAGCAACACTTTACTCCACTATGATTCACAAGCTGACTCATAGTGGAGTTAAACCTTTTCCACGTCCCGAATGCAGTTACGCAAGTTCTCAAAGGGAAGATTTAAAAATCAACAGAAAAAAACCATTTTCATGTCCTGACTGCAACTATTCGTGTCCTCTAAAGAGATATCTAAGAAGTCACTTGCTGACTCACGGTGTAGAAAAACCATTTTCATGTTCGGACTGCAACTATTCATGTACTACGAAGAGAAATCTAAAAATGACCCATGTTTACCCACAGTGGAGAAAAATCCATTTCATGTCCTAACTACTTCTCGAAAAAAAAATAAAGAAAACGGCACTTGCTAACTCACAGTAAACAAAAAAACCTTTTTCTTGTCCCGATTGCAAATATTCATGAGCTACACAACGGTATCCAAAAGTTCTCGTGTTGAACCACACTGGACAAAAACCTTTTTCATGTCCCGACTGCAATTATTCATGTAGTGCAAAGGAACTTCTTAGAAATCATTTGCTTACTCAAAGTGATACAAAACCTTTTACATGTTTCTACTGCACTATTCATATTCTACAAAGAGTCACCAAAAATCACATGTTAACACACAGTGGACAAAAACCATTTTCCTGTCCAGAATGCAGTTATACAAGTTCTCAAAAGGAAAATTTATAAATCCACCGTGCGATTTACAGAAGAGAAAACCTTTTACATGTCCTGACTGCAACTATTTGTGTTCTTAAAAGGGATATCCAAGAATTCTTTTGCTGACTCTACTCATTGTGGAGAAAAGCAAGTTTCATGTTCCGACTGTAACTATTCAGAGAAATAAAAAAATCACATGTTTACTCACAGTGGTGAAAAACCCATTTCATGCCCTGACTGCAACTATTCTACTTCTCGAAAAAAAAAACTAAAACGGTACTTGCTAATTCACAGTGATGAAAAACCTTTTACTTGTCCCGAGTGCGACTATTCAGGCGCTACAAAACGGTATCTAAAAATTCACATGTTTACCCACACTGGACCAAAACCTTTTTCGTGTCCCGACTGCAATTCTTCATGTTGTACAAAGGAACTTCTTAGAAATCATTTGCTGACTCACAGTGCTTCAAAACCACTTACATGTTTCTACTGCAACTATTCGTGTTCTACAAAGAGGCATGAAAAATCACATGTTTACCTTCAGCAGACAAAACAATTTTTTTGTCCCAGCGTGATTTTTCAAGTTCTCGAAAGGGAGATTAAAAAATCCACCGAACGATTCAAAGTGAAGAAAACCTTTTTCATGTTCTGAGTGTAACTATGCATTTACTACGAAACCTAGCTTTAGGTAATATTATTAAATTTTAGCAGTAAACTAACCTGTGTGTAATAACTAAAAAGCGTTGTTCTTACTAAAAACTCTCGTATAACATCCTTCATATGTTGCATAATTTTTTTTTTTTTTATTATTTTTCTTTTGCTGTCTTCCAAATTTGGTTGGCATTTTTTGGTTGCACTGCGCTGGCAAGTCAGCATGAGAGCCTTTATAGGCCAATAACAGCTGATGATGTAAATCTACCGGTTTGGAGGACATTTAATTGCTAAAAACTCACATTAACAACACTGACTACAGCAAATTGTGTTTATGCGTATTTCGTGTTTAAAACCCTAACGAATACTGACAACGAAAATAAAATGAAAATGACGCACAATACAGTCGAGGAATTTCCCGTATAACATAAACTAAAAGGCTTGCCAACTTGGAAGATTTCAATTCCTTGGTTTATTATTTAAATAAAGAAAAACATGTTACGTAACGCGTCCTTCGAACCCCCCCCCCCCCCCCTTCCGTAACGCGCCGTAACGTTTCACCAGACCCCCCCTCCCCCCCCAAGTGCGTTACGTAATACTTGAAATCACCCGTGAAGATGTGGATTTCGCAAGCAGAATCTCCCCAAGAATAAATCGCAATGTAATAAAGGAAAAAACGAGGAACATTGTGGTCAAATTCACCCGCAGGTACATTAAAGACGATTTGTTAGCAGCAATAAGAAAGAGAAAGGGTATGTTCGTCTCAGAATTACAGCTTCCAGGATCCACTAGAATCTACATTAATGACCATTTAACCCCTAAAAATCAATATCTTTTGAAACAATGCCGAGAGATAAAAATGGAAAAAAAAATACTCTACTGCTGGGTACGAAACGGAAAAATATTCATTCGTGTAAGTGACACCACCCCAATGATACTAATCGCTGATCAAGATGACGTCGATAGACTATCAAAATTAAAAACAACACATGATGTTTCGCCGACTGTCCCTTTAGGAAATTAAAATTATATAATACTGTCAAACATAAACCTAACATTATAAATCTCTCTCAAGTATGTAAATACCTTAATATCACACACATTATCTCCTTAATTGTAACACACGAATTACCATCACTTGTTAACTACAAAATAGTATCAAAAACTTATGAAATGTATCATCGTAATATTATTTTTCTCACACTCGCATGTTTACAATCAATTTGTATTTCGACCATAGATGTACCTCGTAATCTGTCAAAACTAATGCCTATCGAAACCATAAACAATGCAACTTACCATAAACAAACAGAACCTGACGTTCAAAAATGTCCCCAATCACAGCATAATTATATTATATTTCTAAAATATTTTTCAACAAATTTTATTCACAAAATATTAAAAAATGCTTAACATATATTTCCAAAATGTGCGAGGTCTTCGCACAAAAACACATAATTTCTAAAATCAGGTTCTTTTAAACAATTTTGACATTTACCTTTTATGCGAAACTTGGCTAAATGATTCAATCCATGATAGCGAATTGTTTGACAGCAGGTACGATGTGTTTAGAAAGGATCGTGACTACTTAGTATCTGGACAGCAGCAGGGAGGGGGGGTATTAATCGCAACCTCCAAATCTCTTAATGCTCAGAAACTACCGTGGTCTACGTGTACTGAGGACATTTGGATATCGGTGCCAATACTAGGTAACAATAATAAACTCCAAAAATTATATAAATGCTGCTCGTACCATCCACAAAACACCAACTACATTCATAATCTAATTCATCACTTAAACAATACATCGGACCTGCACACAAATCACCCGGAAGGATTGTTTTTATTAGCTGGAGACTATAACATACCCAAACTAAATTGGAAGGTAACAGAAGGGCAAAACTATTTAGAATCAAATTTTCCAGAAGATACTGCTAGTTGTGCGTTGGTTGACTTCCTTTCATTCACGCAATTACAGCAATTTAATTCTGTGATCAATACAAATAAACGAACTCTTGACTTAATCATGACAAATATTTCAGAATGTAGCATAACTCACAGTACCCAGCCTCTGACGCCTGAAGATACACACCACAGAGCATTAGACATAGAGTTATCCCCTGTTATTAAACCGTCTCCCCTCGTTTCGTCAAGGACAGTCAAAATGTTTCATCGAGGTGATTACGGACAAATCATAAACGAATTATCCATAATAAATTGGAAACACGAATTTCAAAATAAGGATACTGAAGGGGCCGTATTAAACTTTTATAATATCATAAATGACCTCATACGTAAACATATTCCCGAAAAAAAATTTATGTTAATTTGGAAAGGTTTCCCCCCTGGTATACTTCCCCACTTATTAAAATTGTAAAAGAGAAACTAAAATATCACAAAAAATGGAAAAAATACAAAAATCTAGCTGACTATCAATCCTTTTCAGTGCTGAGAAATCGTCAAAAGAAGATCTCACTTGAATGTTATGATAACTACATTAGGACGGCAGAAGAATCAATAAAAAAGTGTAGTAAACGCTTCTGGTCGTTCGTAAAATCAAAGCAATTGTCTTCTGATCTACCAAATCAAATGTATCTTGGCGATATCTCCTGCACTGATGGACAATCCATTTGTGACAATTTTAGTGATTATTTTAGATCGGTTTTTGTAGAGAATCCCAACCCCAGCCTCGATCCTATAAACTCTGATAACAATGTCGACAACTCTTATCTTCATATTCACACAATTAACTTTAATCAATCGCATGTACTTAATTATCTAAAAAAACTCGATCCGAACAAAAGCGCGGGATCTGATTTAATTCCATCCATTTTTTATGTAAAATGCCGGGACCAATTGGCTTATCCTATCTCCATGCTGTTCAAAATGTCATTTGAGGAAGGCAACTTCCCCAACGTCTGGAAACAAGCACTCATTACACCAATCCATAAAAGCGGGGACAAAAATAACATCACTAACTACAGGCTCATCTCCAAACTCCCAATTATCAGCAAGATTATGGAAAACATGGTTCTTGACCAACTTTTTCCAGCAGTACAAACTACCATATCAAAAAATCAGCACGGCTTTTTTAGAAAACGGTCAGTCGAGACAAACCTGCTGGAATACACAGATTTCATATTTAATTCTATGGGTAGTAAAACTCAGATTGATTCTATATACACGGATTTTTCAAAAGCCTTTGATAAAATTAACATCAAACTGCTTCTGAAGAAGCTATTAAAAATCGGGATCAGTGGGGACCTTCTAAGATGGATCAAATCGTACGTCACTAACAGGAGTCAAGCAGTTAGAGCTAAGGGTTTCTCTTCACGTTTCTATAATATACCCTCAGGAATTCCACAAGGATCACACCTCGGACCTCTCCTTTTTATTTTGTATATAAATGATATAGACTCTTGCTTCAAAAAGTCTAAAATCCAAATTTTTGCTGATGACATTAAAATTTACAAAAAAGTAATTAATATTAATGACAGCCTAGAACTGCAAGAGGATATCAATAGGCTTGGACTATATTGCGCGAACAACCAACTGCAGTGGCGGCGTAGGGTAGTTTGGCACCCGGGGCGGTTTTGTATTGAGCACCCCTACTTAAAATAAAACACCAAATACTAAACATGCTTACGAGACTTAATTTTACTAATATATTCGATCACATTATCCTAATTTATTACCTGTCTCTTTCAGTTGATGATTGGTTAGTCGCGCTTGGCTCATTGTGGACTTAAGTACGATTTTAATAATTTTAACTCTGAAAAGCTTCTTTCACACGCAGCCACCAAAATATATATTTAAAAAAAATCTCAAGCCACGATTACATTGAGCGAGTTTACAAGCTACTAACCGGCGTATTCACTATCTGCTAGTGAACTTGCTCAGTGTTATCATATTATTTGCTAACTAGCAGATTTTTACACTGAAGGAGTTTACTAGCAGATAGTGAATACTCCGGCTAGTAGCTTGTAAACTCGCTTAATGTAATCGAGGCTTAAGAAAAAGCGCTAAGCTTGGAACAGACTCAAAATAGTCCCATTTTACGATGAATCTGAGAAGCTCCAATGTAGTCCATTGAACTGCTTCTTGGGCAGAAATGTTGGCGGCTTCCAATTGCCGCCTCAACCGTAAAATCTCCAATACGATGTCTTTTGCTGAAAATTCATCGTAAATTTCTAACAGATTTGGAACCATTCCACTTCTTCTGGTGGTGTTACCAACGTTTTAGTCTGAATAACACTAAATGTAACCAGCATAAAATCCGTTGCCCTGTAACGATGGTTTAATTCTTAAATCTATCGTGACATTCTAACATTGTGTTCTGCAGCTCCTCTGATAATGGAAGTCCAGCATCTCGGGCCATTTCAGCAGGCATACGTTTTAGAAATATTTTCCTTTCTCTTTTTCCTTCGGAATGTTTTCCTCACATTTTTTTATTGCGTATCAAATAACCTTTTCCATTATTTGGTTACGAAGAATTTGAAGAAAAATTTTAAGAGCTTTAATTTTTATTACACACTTTCCAATGATAGTCCAGATTTTTATATATAATTTTTTGTCTGATTAGCTTCTTCTAGGACTTCACACCAAAAGGAAAGGTAGCATAGAAAACTGAAGTCACACAAAGCTGGTATGAGTGTTGATGCTGCTTCTCTTGCTTCGACGCTTTCTTTGCTGTGCTGGGATTACACAATATCTCTTCGAGTGTTGATACAACCATCTCAAAATTATTCTTCAGTGATTTAACAGCGTCGTGATGAGCACTCCATATTATCTCTGATAGTCGTTTAAAGGACACACCTATATTTTTCATTAGTATTTCACCCCGCGCTCGATGTTAGGTACGTGCGGTATAAGATCAGACAATTTTGAAGGCGGGACTGGTACCACCGCCCCGGGAACCTTTATTGGATAACCGACACCTCTGCCATAGGTCACCCCAAGTGGTACGCTACTTTTTGTGATTTAGTAGGGGTGCCCGGATTGATGGGGTGAGGTTTGACTAGGTCTTGGAGGCGGTTGACCAGGACACACTGAACCCCAAATTCCTACACACCCCTTAAACCCTTTTCCTTCCCAGAACTCTCCTCTCCTCCATTTCCTTAAAAAAACCCTCCACACAGCATCCCCAAAGATGACATAGGCCCTGAGGGAAATTATTTTCCTCAGGGCCTCCTGTGTGGAGCTCATGTAAAAAAAACTCAGGAGGCCCTGAGGAAAATAATTTTCATTTATTTTAATTTTTTAAACTTTATGAGTAAAATCTCAAATTATAATATTTAATTAAATAAAGACAATATTAGCGAAACTCAATCGAAAATTTGGAGACAGAAAAATCAGAAAAGATATTGGCTCCGCTGGGACGCGAACCCAGGACCAGCGGAGCCAATATCTTTTCTGATTTTTTGTCTCCAGATTTTCGATTGAATTTCGCTAATATTGTCTTCATTTAATTAAATAAAAAAATTCCTCGGAAAATTCATCTTAGGGAAAGAATGCGACATGAATTCGAAAATTATATTCGAAAAAAAAAAACGTAAATATAGTTGCGATGCGTTTCAAAATATGTATTAGTATCTATGCAGGTAGCTGGAGGTACAAGAGTAGGTAGTAATTTATTGATATGTCTTTATAGAGGGAGATTTTGTGCATTATTTGGCTGTACGAGTGAGTTGTCGTTGTCACCCCCCGTTGCTTGGTACCCGGGGCGGACCGCCCCCCCCGCCCCCCCCTTACGCCGCCACTGACCAACTGTACCTTAATCTAGAAAAATGTAATACAATATCTTTCACCAAAAGCACTAACCCCCTAACATTCCCATATAAAATAAACGGAGTTGAATTAAAAAGGTGTAGTGAAGTAAGGGACTTAGGAATAATAATGGACTCCGGAATGTCTTTCCGATCACACATAAATTCCATTTGTGACAGGGCCTACAAACTCCTAGGATTCATTGTAAGAGTGACTAAACCATTCAGATCACCACATGTAATCAAGATATTATATTTTTCTTTTGTTCGCTCCATACTAGAATTTGGATCAGTGATTTGGAATCCCCAATACAAAGTCAATATTGAAAGGTTAGAAAGAATCCAAAAAAAATTTTTGAAATACTTTGACTTTAAATCGTTCCGAATATCAGAACATGTAAAAGATTCCTTAGCATTCCATAAAATTACATCACTAGAAGAGAGAAGAAATATATCCGACCAGAAATTTTTATACAAAATCATCAACAACGCTGTTGACAGCAACTATCTTCTGGAAAACATCCATTTCCACTGTCCAGTACGTAATACAAGAACAAACAAACTATTCCACATCCCACAATCAAAAACTAACTACTCACAACATACATTTCTGAAAAGGACGTGCACAAAATATATCAATATCCTTTCAGACGCTGATATTTTCCATTTGTCCTCAGTTCAATTCACAAAATATGTAACGGAGAAGATCGAAACAGATTGTTGATCGTGAATCCTGCTGTGTGCCTTATTTTATTGTTTTCTCTTATTATGTTGGTTTCATCTGATTTTCGTATGAATTATTATGTTGGTTTCATCTGATTTTATTATGTTGGTTTCATCTGATTTTCTGTAATCTAGTTAGGTATTATGTATGTATAACTT
Organism: Limnephilus marmoratus; assembly: GCA_917880885.1. NCBI lineage: Eukaryota > Metazoa > Arthropoda > Insecta > Trichoptera > Limnephilidae > Limnephilus > Limnephilus marmoratus. The sequence goes on along the minus strand of OU862907.1, from coordinate 41,072,683 downwards.
CTTATATTAATGAGTTTTTTGTTTTTTCTTTAAATTCTATATTCTCAAATGTGGAAACTTCACTGGTTCATGCAAATTTGTCAAATGTAATTATTTAATAAAATATGTACAACTGTTTGTTTCCCAAATAAAGTAAAATAAAAATAAAAAAAATATTAGATCAGTCAATTGCCTTCTAGTTTTAAGTGTATCAATCTTGAAGTAATCACGACGTACGTCGTATGATCTGAGATGGTCATGTAGTCCACATTTGAAGGATAACATTCTTAGTAATTTTTTTTGAACTGATTCTACAATGTCTTCATATTTGCAGTAATGTGGATTCCAGATAGTGCTTCCATATTCAAGTTTACTTCTGATTAAGGCATTGTAAAGAGTTAGAATTGATTGAGGATCTTTGAAAGGTTTACATATTCTGTGAATAAATCCTATCATTTTTAATGATTTGCACTTAATGTCGTTAATATGTACATCAAATATGAATTTAGAATCAAGAGTGATCCCTAGATCCCTTATTGAAGACACTTTTTTGACAATTATATTATTGATAACATAAGAAAACTCCTTTATTATTCTATTTCTAGTGAAATTTATAATGTAACATTTATCAACATTTAAGTGCATATCATTGACAGTACACCAGTTATTGAGTGTGTCGAGGTCATTTTGAAGCAGTTGATGATCGGAAACAGACTTAATTTTACGAAAAATTTTAAGATCATCAGCGAAAAAAGCATAATCACAGTTTAATTTCGAGCCAAGGTCGTTTATGAATATAAGAAAAAGCAGGGGGCCAAGATTTGAACCCTGTGGTACACCAGAAGTTACTACTATAGGGGATGATTTATATCCATTAATAAGAACTAATTGAGTTCTGTTATACAAATATGATTTCACCCAGCGTAACAGGTCTCCATGTATTCCAATTTGTTCAAGTTTTTTTAGTAATATGGAGTGGTTAACTTTATCAAAGGCTTTTTGGAAATCAGTATAAATTGTATCTACTTGTAATCTTTCATTAAAAGAATTACACACATAATTACAAAATTCCAAAAGATTTGAGTTGATTGATCTTTGAGGAACAAACCCATGTTGCCTAGTGCAGAGAAGGGGCTTAAAATGTGAAAAAATATTTTTATATATCCGACTTTCAAAAACCTTAGCAAAACTGGATAGTATACTAATTGGCCTATATTTTTTTATTAAAGATTGGTCTCCCGATTTTAATACTGGTACCACATGAGCTTCTTTCCACAGATCAGGAAAAGTTCCCGTGGTTAGGGATGCATTAAAAATGATAAAAAGCGGTAAACACAAAGAGTCTGCACAGCAACTGACAAAGAAAGGAGGAATATTATCTGGACCTGGACCCTTACTGGAATCTATTTTACTCAAAAAACATTTTATTTCATCTGCACTAATATGTTTTTTACGTGTTTTTTTAAATTGCTTTGATTGTGTTCAGATATGTTTGGCATTGAATCATTAGAAGATGTTTCCGACTTGGTATAAACGGATGAAAAATATTTAGAGAAAATGTTTGCTATGTGTTCACCGTCATTTGAGGAAATATCGTCAAGATGCATTACTTAAGGAATACAATTAGTTTTTCGTAATGATTTTGAGTATGACCAGAATACATTTATGTTATCTTGCAGACCACTTTCGACAGAGTTGATGTATGATTTATAACACTCTCTTTGTATTTTTTTTTTGTAAGTTTCCTTAAATTGGAGAATTCTCTATAATCAGACTCGTTACCATTTTTTTTTACCTTAAGTCTAACTTTGTTTTTTTTTTTAAGAAGTGCAATCAATTGCTGATTAAACCAGACAGGATATTGATTTTTTGATTTAGTTCCATATTTTTTAAAATATTTGTCAATTATTTCCCATAATTTTTCATAAAATACGATTACCATGCAATTCACATTTTTATTTTTAAAAAGAGTTATCCAATCAACAGACAATAGATCCTGTCGACATTCATCAAAGTTTCCCTTCCTAAAATTGTATTTTGAATCACTTCTATTAATTTCTAAGAATTGATCTTTATTTTGTTTCACTATAATTTCAAATGACGGGTGATATTGATCCAAATTGGTTAATCCTGGTGCTATATATATATCAATGTTAACTTTATCAGAAAAAACCAGATCCAATAAATTTTCATTTCTATTTAGTACATAATTGAATTGATACAAATTGCAAATTGAAGAGAGGTTGACAAGACTGTGTGCTTTCATGCTTTTGTAATTGGAAGGGGAAAGTACATTATTTTTGAAAGAATTGTCAGGTAACCATTTGATTTCGGATAAATTAAAATCACCTATAAAAATAAACTGCGAATTGGGAATTGAGTACTTTAAATACAGATCCTGTAATTTTTCAATCCGGTTGCAATACTTGTCAACAGTTACACAAGGAGGAATATAAAGGACGCAAATATAAATGAGCGCGTTGGAATGAGAATTGGACTTGATCATAATCCACAAATCCTCATTTTCACTCTCCCACTCAGTTTTTCTCGACACAAAAAGTTTTTTAGAAACGGCGGCTAGAACTCCGCCACCTTCTTTAGACACAGAATTGGTTGACTCACGATCTCTTCTAAATATTACATATCTGTCATCAAACACTTCTTCACTAAATACCGTTGAGTTTAGCCATGTTTCGGAAAAACAAATAATGTCATAGTTATTAATTAAAATATTATTGCGTACACTTACAGTCTTTGTTCGAATACCCCTCACATTTTGATAGTATATATTTAATGCATCAACAGCAAGTGCCTCGCCATCTTTTTCGGTATGTTTAGACGCCATAGTCGATGGTGGAAAGATCCTTCAATAATGCGGCTTTATAGGCCGGGCAATCCTTATCTCCGGTGGGGTGGGCACGGGATGCTGCAGGCTTTCCGAAACGTGCGCATGTGGCGCAACTGGGTGCTGCAGCAGTAGCGGGGCAGGCCTCACGGGCGTGTCCTTCTACACCGCAGTGGGAACATCTCATTTTTTCTTTGCAGAACTTGTGGGAATGTCCTATCATTTGGCAATTCAGAAAAACGGCAAGTTCCACAAAGTCACGCACACCGCAAACGGTCCAGTCCACGAATACTCGTCCTTGTTGTACCAGCACATGACGAATGTTAGCGGGTACCAGGTAAACTCTGTGGCAGGACGGTCCGGTTCGAGCTCCAGCCATATGACTAAGTTTGCACTTGGAAATATACTCCTTGACGTCATTATCTCCAGAGATTCCGGAAAATGCCTTCTCAAGGAAGTCCTCATCAGATAGCTCCCGGGGTACGTTAAAGAATATAATTCTTGGGTGCCTCTTTACTGGAAGTCGGGCACTCAGCAAGTCGGAGCTGGTTACAATAGGAGCATTTAAGAGCCGCTCTTGTTCCTGGCTGTTGGCAGTGTGGATAATGACTCCTTTATTTTTTATATTTTTTACTCCCGTTATTCGAACTCCCAATTGCGAAGGCTTTACGATGTCGCGTATGATCTTTTTTGTACCATCGCTATCATCAACCCCCGGTAGTTTGGGAAAAAAACATACCGATGGTCTTGGTTTTCCTATCTGGATAGTGGTGCGAGTGAGTGGTGGAGGCAAAGGAAGTTTTTTCTTGGTAACTTCAGCAAAAGAGAGGCTGGCTTCGGTCGCATCGGCTACTCGACGCATAACTGGTCCCAAGTCTAACTCAAGTTGCTGTATTTTGTCCAGCAACTGTTTCGTGTAGTTATCCGCCATGGTCTTCTCGGCCTTCAAGACCTTGATTTCAGCAAGGGCCGAGTTGAGTTTACCTCTGATTTCTTCTTTCTCTAGGAGAAGTTGGGCAACGGATCCGAGAACACTAGTCACATTAACGGACACTTTGAGCTGTTGCTCTTTTGACACTTTTGATGGCTTTTCGGCCAACGCATCCTGCAAAGCTTTTAAAGCATCTTGTGTCCCAGAGAGAATCGTACGTCCTGATATATTACTAATGGGTCCAGGGTCAATTTCAGCCTCAATCTCCTCGGCGTCAGAATCCGATTCATCGGGGGAGGTATACGGGGAGGCTACATTAGGGCGACATTTCTTATTTTTGCCCATGATTATTGATTAAAAATCACAAAATACGTAGTTTCTTATAAAAATAATAGTTTCAATATGTAAACAGAGATATCACAAGTTCACGACACAATATTAGCCAATAGGAGCCTAAAGAAGTGAGCTCATAATTAAAACGGCCAATGAGCGCGCTAGCTCGTTGTACACAACGCTACGGTTAATTATTATACACCCAGAGCGAAATGAATAGTTTTTTAACACTCAAATAACAATGGCAAAATGCTAAAAAAATCACTGGATAACACTATCACTTGTATAACTTTCAATGCTTATCACGATGATTATCTTTTGTCTTCCGGCAAGTTCGTTAAAACGTTGTTTACCCGTATAAAAGACACCGTTAAAGAGGTGTATTGTTCTAATGTTGTTTACTATGGGAATTTCTAACTCTAAATTCATGTTAAGAGGTAATACCGCCGGTGAGAAATCTCGACGGTAGGTATTTTCAAAAATTATCGTTGTCGCACTGCGCTCACAAAAGAACTAGCTATAGATGTGTGGGTGAGACCACGTGAGTGTTTGGCTCGAACATCCTCTCGCCCCCTCTGCGTCTCCTGCCGTCTTCCGCGAATCTCATCGCATGCTTGTTACTAGGTATTCCAATATTCTGTTTGGGCATGTTTCGACTTATTTCGTCGCTAATGAAGTTTTTGACTCGGCGTGTACCGCTCTCCATAGACAGAAAAAAGGGCGCATTATTTTTAAACGCACGAGGTCTCTAAAGTTGCATATGATTTGTAGCTATTCGAAACGTAAAAATAAATAAAATTAGTCTAAACGACCCGAAGTTTAGAAAAAAACTATATTTCGTGATTTGGAAAAAATAAAATACCTAATGGTCTTTTGTTTTGTAGCAAACTTACTTTTTATTCAATAACGGCTGTACAAAGAACACAAAACATATTTTGTCCAATATACGTAATCTAGTTGTTAAAAATGTAAACTAACTAAAACTAACTAACTAACTAACCATCACGCCGTTTCCCCGCAGGGGTAGGCAGAGAGCATGGACCGCCAAACAACTCGATCTTGGCACACACTCCTTGCCTCGTTCACATATAAGTAACTGATTCACTTGGTCATACCATGTCTTCCTCGGGCGTCCCCGACTTCTTCTTTCATTCACATTTACGTCATATATTCTCCTTACACTCCTTTACTCGTTCATTCGCTCTACATGCCCAAACCATCTGAGCGTACCTTTCTCAATCTTACTCATTACGCTTACATCAGCCTTGCATTCTTCGCGGATCTCCACATTTTTCACACGATCGTACATGGTTTTACCACACTCAGGGATCTCATTTCTACAGCATTCAGTCTACTTTCATCCTTCCTCTGTCAGTTCCATGCCTCACTGCCATACATCAGGGTAGGTACCAGCACTCAATCATGGACGGCTACCTTCGCTTCTTTTGACAGTTTTTTGTTGGCGCCAAAGGCGTTCGTCCTCCATTAATAGAGTTGCCTGCATTTACCCTTCTTTCGATATCTCTGTCAAAATATACAAATTCTACCTTACCTACCCTGCCTATTACTAAAGGGGGTGGGATAGACCCCGTCCGTGCGTACAGCCAGGCGAAACCATACTGGAGCGGTTTTTCTGCGATCCTCCCGCGCCTCCCCCAATGATATGGGTAGGCCTGAGGAACAGCCGCGTGGTCTCGACGTCCTTCCGCCCCCCCTCCGACAATCCGACGCTGATCTTTTCCCCGAGTCTTCAAAAACTTCCTCTTCTTTCCCACATATATTTCTTCGTGGCAAAATCGGTGAGTCGGCTAAAGGGCGCGGACTCCGGGTTTCGTCTGCGGTTGGGCCGATAGCCATACACATTGTCATTGGGACTGCCTGGTGGTTTGTGGAATACCTTCTCTGTATAGATATTTTATTTTTATGCCTTTTCTTCTCTCAGTTATTTTTGCAAATACTTGCATTATATTATTACTGTTACTTTTTCGTTATATATCTTAACTAGGTCTCCTCAACCGGGCGCAGCTCTTATTTTTCTTTATTTACTAACACCTTTATCTGTATATATTTTTCTCTATAGATTTCAGAAGAATCATTCCACGGGCTGCTACTTTTATTTATCTTTTGTATAATGTTAATGTAAGTACTTGCATACTGCTTACTAACCCCGTATGCATGGACATTGGAGGGTCTAGAGTCGTTCAAATAAATGTAGCTTCGTTCAAAAAAAAAATAGAGTCTTGACGTGTGCGGTGAAGGAGGAAACCATATGTTTCCTTATAACGCCGTTGGGAAAGTGGTGGGGTCCCCTCCAATGCCTATTACGCTCTGTCGAGGTGTCTTTTATACGGATAAACAACGTTTTAACGAATTCGCCGGAAGACAAAAGATAATCGTCGTGATAAGCATCGAAAGTTATACAAGTGATAGTGTTATCCAGTGATTTTTTTAGCATTTGACATTGTTATTTGAGTGTTAAAAAACTATTCATTTCGCTCTGGGTGTACAATAGTTAACCGAAGCGTTGTGTACAACGAGCTAGCGCGCTCATTGGCCGTTTTAATTATGAGCTCACTTCTCTAAGCTCCTATTGGCTCATATTGTGTCGTGAACTTGTGATATCTGTGTTTACATTTTGAAACTATTATTTTTTTTAAAGAAACTACGTATTTTGTGATTTTAATCGATAATCATGGGCAAAAATAAGAAATGTCGCCCTATTGTAGCCTCCCCGTATACCTCCCACGATGAATCGGATTCCGACGCCGAGGAGATTGAGGCTGAAATTGACCCTGGACCAATTAGTAGTATTTCAGGACGTACTATTCTCTCTGGGACACAAGATGCTTTAAAAGCTTTGCAGGATGCGTTGGCCGAAAAGCCATCAAAAGTGTCAAAAGAGCAACAGCTCAAAGTGTCCGTGAATGTCACTAGTGTTCTTGGATCCGTTGCCCAACTTCTCCTAGAGAAAGAAGAAATCAGAGGCAAACTCAATTCGGCCCTTGCTGACATCAAGGTCTTGAAGGCCGAGAAAACCATGTCAGATATTTACACAAAACAGTTGCTGGATAAAATTCAGCAACTTGAGTTAGACTTGGGACCAGTGATGCGTCGAGTAGCCGATGCGACCGAAGCCAGCCTCTCTTTTGCTGAAGTTACCAAGAAAAAACTTCCTTTGCCTCCACCACTCACTCGCACCACCATACAGATAGGAAAACCAAGACCATCGGTATGTTTTTTTCCCAAACTACCGGGGGTTGATGATAGCGATGGCACAAAAAAGATCATACGCGACATCGTGAAGCCTTCGCAATTGGGAGTTCGAATAACGGGTGTAAAAAATATAAAAAATAAAGGAGTTATTATCCATACTGCCAACAGCCAGGAACAAGAGCGGCTCCTAAGTGCTCCTATTCGTCGCCCGAGTTCTTAATTGTGCAAACTACCATTTTATCGAAAATGAGTTTTAAATGCAATAATGTTAAGGATAAAATTTCGCGTCGTTAGATAAATAAAAAATTGTTTTACGAGCCATATACAATTAATTACAAGCTTTTTAAAATGTCAATGTCCACACCAATATTCTAAAAGTGAGTTCTTAATTAGTTAAACTCCTTCTTAGTTCAATCTCATTTGCCGCGAAATAAAATTTGCGGGCTAGATTAGTCAAACTCCACCAATTGACCAATCACAGCACGCCGATCTACGATACCGCGCCGCCATGTTGTTTGTTTACTTCACATTGTTTTTGTTATTGTGGTGTGTTACGCGGAAGCAAAAGGCATTTAATTGTATTACAAGTGAGTTTTTGAATAACGAAATTACAACAAAATGTCTAAAACTATTGACAAAAGATCATACATACGCAGCAGTGCTGAAATAGAGCGGTTAGTATTAGTTTTAAGTATCTTTATCAATGACGTTTCAGTTTTGTTTTATAAATGGCAAGGAATTTTGTAATACAGCGTGTTCATTTTTCGGTTTTAACTCAGAGTCTCCTTTCCGAGAGTTTTTATTGTCGAAATCAGTTTTGTTGACTGTCATTTCATTTCAAAGTTACAAGTTCGATTCGAAATTGTCAGTTTATCCGTATTTGTATGAAGCCTTTGTTTGTCATTTAAGAATTAGTCCAGTCATTAGGCAGTTTGTTGATATAAATTCTGGTGCAGTTCTGATTTTTTCCTCGTTTATGTGTTGTGGGGTGCTGATTACGAATCCGAGTTTCGTCAACAAAAATATGGTTGGGATTTGAGTTTTAGCTAAAGAATATGAAAAAGAAGAGTTTTTCCAGGATTTTTATTATAACTCAAAAACTTATTACATATTTATTATTTTTGAATCACGCCGCTTTTTTACATGAATACCGCACAAGAGTCCCAACTGCTTCCGTCTAGAGCCAGTGCATGTTGTGAGGCTGAAGGTAGTGGGGAGGGGAAGGAGATAGGGAAGAGGAAGGTGGGGAAGTACCTGGCTATTCAGATCTGGTCACCAAACACGGCAGAAGCCATTTCTAGCAACGTTTCAATTCTGAATGGTGGTATTACACCAGGGCGATACTGAGAGTATCTTCCACTCTGGAACTTGCCGCAAATATACTATATATTATTTTAAATGAATAAATTGTGAAATACACAAATTAATTAATTAATTTATTTTTATTTTTCTCACAAAAAAAACTCAATAAATTTATAATGTGTTTCATTATAGTTTTATTATTATTTTTTTTTTAATTATCTTTGCATGACCTTTTCAAAGCGTTCCCGTTCCCGCCCTGTTCCCCTCAGGCGTTCCCTCTGCCTTATTCTCAGATTGTATTTTTTTCACGAAAAAGCATTTCAATAAATTTTTAACAAATTTTAATGTGTTTCAATTATAGCTTTGGTATTTTTTTTAATAATTATCGCTGCACGTCCATTCCCATGCGTTCCCGTTCCCGCCCCGTTCCCCTTCCACGGTCCCTTCAGCGTTCCCCTTACACCTTCCAACCCCTCCCTCTTCCACTTTCCCCATCGCCCCTCCCTTGTTTTACTCCCGCGACTCCCCCCCTTCGTTCCTTCCTTCCTCCCTCCCGGATTCCTCACCCCCCCCCTTTTCCCCCCTACCGCTTAACTTTGTAAAATACACACATTTTTCAATCTACTCGCGAGCCACCTAATGTATTTTTTTTTATTAATATCATTATGTCAGAGCTCACCATTATACATAGAAACCTTCGAGGTTTCAGCTGACCAAAGTTTCACCACAATCGGTTAAATTGTGTAGGAATAGGAAATAATAAGATAATTAATGCTAATTTCATAAAGCCAGAACTCAACATTACGTATGGAGACCTTCGCTGCCGTGCGTACAACAACTTACGTAGAGAATAATAAGGTAATTTTTATGCAAATTACAAAACGCCAGAGCTCACCATTATATATAGAAACTTTCGCAGGCGTGCGCACAATATCTAACCAAAGTTTCATCGCAATCTGAAGAATGGAATAGAAAATAAAAGGGGAATTTATGTGCAAATTGCATAAAGCCAAAGCTCACTTTTATATGTAGAAACCTTCATGTGCATGCGCACAACGACTTAACAAAGTTCATTACAATCGGTTCAATAGTACATGAAATAATAATGGAATTTTAGACAAATTTCATAACCCCAGATCTGACCATTACATATAGAGACCTTCGCTGCCGTTCGTACAAAAATGCACCAAAGTTTCACCGGAAGCGCAGAAAATAATAAGGTAATTTTTATGAAAATTACATAACGCCAGAGCTCATCATTATATTTAGAAATTTTCGCAGGCGTGCGCACAATACCCCACCAAAGTTTCATCGCAATCGGATGAATAGTTTAGGAAATAATGAAGGAAAATTTAATAACACCAGAACTCACTTAATTGCAAATTTGATAACACCAGAACTCACCATTATATATTGAAACCTTCGCGGGCATGTGTAAAACATCTCATGAAAGTATCATCGGAATCGGATGAATGGTACAGAAAATAATAAGGGAATATGTGTGCAAATTTCATAAAGTCAGAGCTCACCATTACACATAGAAGTTTTAGCGTGCAAGCGCACAATAACTACCCAAAGTTTCATCACAATCGGTTAAATGGAATAGAAAATAATGAGGGACAGACAAGTTAGTTAATTAATAAGTTTTATATATATATCCCACCACGAATTGTCGATATCAAAAATAGATATATTGAAAATAAACTCATCCTGTATATAACTTGAGATGGTCGTTTGCACAATTAAGCACGGAAAATATTTATGTAGAATTTGCTCTATCTCCATTTGAGTGTGGTCAATCTCCATAGGAATAATTTTGATTTTGCATTCTTGCTCAATCTCCATTTTAAAATTAAAAATAAAGTATCAAAAACGATAATAAGTCATCTTATTAAGAATTATTTCAACTTATGAGACCTTTACCTTTACGTAAATAGCTTCGTCTTACACACCTATCATAATGTTTTATTGAAATAATCAAAGAAAACCTCCTCCTGAAAAATACGCAAATGGTAGTTTGGACAATTAAGAACTCGGGCGACGTATTGTAACCAGCTCCGACTTGCTGAGTGCCCGGCTTCCAGTAAAGAGGCACCCAAGAATTATATTCTTTAACGTACCCCGGGAGCTATCTGATGTGGACTTTCTAGAGAAGGCATTTTCCGGAATCTCTGAAGATATTGATGTCAAAGAGCATATTTCCAAGTGCAAACTCAGTCATATGGCTGGAGCTCGGACTGGACCGTCTTGCCACAGAGTATACCTGGTACCCGCTAACATTCGTCATGCGCTGGTACAACAAGGACGAGTATTCGTGGACTGGACCGTTTGCGGTGTGCGTGACTTTGTGGGACTTACCGTTTGTCTGAATTGCCAAATGATAGGACATTCACATAAGTTTTGCAAAGAAAAAATCAGATGTTCCCACTGCGGTGTAGAAGGACACGCCCGTGAGGCCTGCCCCGCTGCTGCTGCGGTACCCAGTTGCGCCACTTGCGCACGTTTCGGAAAGCCTGCAGCTTCCCGTGCCCACCCCACCGGAGATAAGGATTGCCCGGCCTATAAAGCTGCATTATTGAAGGACCTTTCCACGATCGACTATGGCGCCTAAGCATACCGAAATAGATGGCCAGGCACTTGCTGTTGATGCATTAAATATATTTTATCAAAATGTGAGGGGTATTCGAACAAAGACTGTAAGTGTACGCAATAATATTTTAATTAATAATTATGACATTATTTGTTTTTCCGAAACATGGCTGAACTCAACGGTATTTAGTGAAGAATTGTTTGATGACAGATATGTAATATTTAGAAGAGATCGTGAGTCAACCAAATCTTTGTCTAAAGAAGGTGGCGGAGTTCTAGCAGCCGTTTCTAAAAAACTTCTTGTGTCAAGAAAAACTGAGTGGGAGAGTGACAATGAAGATTTGTGGCTTGTAATTAAGTCTCGTTCGAACTCGCTCATATTTATATGCATCCTCTATATTCCTCCTAGTGTAACCGTTGATAATTATTGTAATCAGATTGAAAAATTACAGGATCTGTATTTAAAGTTTACCTTTTATCATATCAAACTGATACTGTGATGAAGCCCTTTATTTATAGAGAGGCAATATTGTACCTACCAAATCAGCGTCTCACCAGTACAGGTAACAATCATAAATTGTTTATGAACATTTACCTACCATGTACTTACCTTTTACACATTCCTACTTGTCATTCACCTCAGCTTAATTACTTTTGTTACTATCTTTTGTTATTATTATCATTTCATTTATTTGTTATTATACAATCACTATGTTAATATTATCATTTTCGATACTATGTATTTTCGTTATCACTATGTTTAAACATACATGTATATAATTTTTTGGGCACCATGCCTGTTTTATATACTTAAATAAAATAAAATATAATAATAAAAATAAAGTACTCAATTCCCAATTCGCAGTTTATTTTTGTAGGTGATTTTAATTTACCCGAAATCAAATGGTTACCTGACAATTCTTTAAAAAATAATGTGCTTTCCCCTTCCAATTACAAAAGCATGAAAGCACACAGTCTTGTCAACCTCTCTTCAATTTGCAATTTGTATCAATTCAATTATGTACTAAATAGAAATGAAAATTTATTGGATCTGGTTTTTTCTGATAAAGTTAACATTGATATATATATAGCACCAGGATTAAGGGGCCGTTCAAGTATTACGTAACGCACTTGGGGGGGGAGGGGGGGTCTGGTGAAACGTTACGGCGCGTTACGGAGGGGGGGGGGGGTTCGAAGGACGCGTTACGTAACATGTTTTTCTTTATTTAAATAATAAACCAAGGAATTGAAATCTTCCAAGTTGGCAAGCCTTTTAGTTTATGTTATACGCGAAATTCCTCGACTGTATTGTGCGTCATTTTCATTTTATTTTCGTTGTCAGTATTCGTTAGTGTTTTAAACACGAAATACGCATAAACACAATTTGCTGTAGTCAGTGTTGTTAATGTGAGTTTTTAGCAAATATAATGTCATCCAAACCGGGAGATTTACACCATCAGCTGTTATTGGCCTATAAAGGCTCTCATGCTGACTTGCCAGCGCAGCGCAACCAAAAAAAGCCAACCAAATTTGGAAGACAGCAAAAGAAAAATTAAAAAAAAAAAAAAAAAACTATGCAATAAATGAATGATGTTATACGAGAGTTTTTAGTAAGAACAACGCTTTTTAGTTATTACACACAGGTTAATTTACTGCTAAAATTTAATAATATTACCTGAAGCTAGGTTTCGTAGTAAATGCATAGTTACACTCAGAACATGAAAAAGGTTTTCTTCACTTTGAATAGTTCTGTGGATTTTTTAATCTCCCTTTCGAGAACTTGAAAAACCACGCTGGGACAAAAAAACAGTTTTGTCTGCTGAAGGTAAACATGTGATTTTTCATGCCTCTTTGTAGAACACGAATAGTTGCAGTAGAAACATGTAAGTGGTTTTGTAGCACTGTGAGTCAGCAAATGATTTCTAAGAAGTTCTTTTGTACAACATGAATAATTGCAGTCGGGACACGAAAAAGGTTTTGGTCCAGTGTGGGTAAACATGTGAATTTTTAGATACCGTTTTGTAGCGCCTGAGTAGTCGCACTCGGGACAAGTAAAAGGTTTTTCATCACAGTGAATTAGCAAGTGCCGTTTTATTTTTTTTTTCGAGAAGAAGAATAGTTGCAGTCAGGGCATGAAATGGGTTTTTCACCACTGTGAGTAAACATGTGATTTTTTTATTTCTCTGAATAGTTACAGTCGGAACATGAAAAATGCTTTTCTCCACAATGAGTGGGGTCAGCTACAGAATTCTTGGATATCCCTTTTAAGAACACAAATAGTTGCAGTCAGGACATGTTAAAGGTTTTCTCTTCTGTAAATCGCACGATGGATTTATAAATTGTCCTTTTGAGAACTTGTATAACTGCATTCTGGACAGGAAAATGGTTTTTGACCACTGTGCGTTAACATGTGATTTTTGGTGACTCTTTGTAGAACATGAATAGTGCAGTAGAAACATGTAAAAAGTTTTGTATCATTTTGAGTAAGCAAATGATTTCTAAGAAGTTCCTTTGCACTACATGAATAATTGCAGTCGGGACATGAAAAAGGTTTTTGTCCAGTGTGGTTCAACACGTGAACTTTAGGATACCGTTGTGTAGCGCATGAATATTCGCAATCGGGACAAGAAAAAGGTTTTTCGTCACCGTGAGTTAGCAAGTGCCGTTTTCGTTATTTTTTTCGAGAAGTAGAATAGTTGCAGTCAGGACATGAAATGGATTTTTCTCCACTGTGGGTAAACATGGGTAATTTTTAGATTTCTCTTCGTAGTACATGAATAGTTGCAGTCGGGACATGAAAACGGTTTTTCTACACCGTGAGTCAGCAAGTGACTTCTTAGATATCTCTTTAGAGGACACGAATAGTTGCAGTCAGGACATGAAAATGGTTTTTTTCTTGTGTGAATCATACTGTTGATTTTTAAATCTTCCCTTTGAGAACTTGCATAACTGCATTCGGGACGTGGAAAAGATTTAACTCCACTATGAGTCAGCTTGTGAATCATAGTGGAGTAAAGTGTTGCTCCACAGGGAAAACTTAGGGAAATTACTTTCCTCAGGGCCTCCTCACTGAAGCTAATGTAAAAGAAAGTATGTGTTGTAATACCATGTAGGTTTATTCTAGGTCAGACAATGTTAAATTGTGGAGATCTGGAAGGAATACAAGGCCGATAAAAATAATAATATTCTCAATTTCTTTCAAAATGACAATATGAATATATAAAATGTATATAATGTATCGCGAGTTAGAAATCTCTTGTTTTATTTATTACCGCAAACGAGATAAAATCAAGAAAAAGGGTATTTAAGCGACATTTCAGTACTTTGCGCAACTTAATTGTGACTTTCGGGTAAAAAATTTTACTTGGGTGTTACGTAACGCTTAGGGGGGGGGGGGGGTTGAACAGGAAAACGTTACGGCGCGTTACATGGGGGGGAGGGGGGGTCAAAAATCTTCAAAAATTGCGTTACGTAATACTTGAACGCTCCCTAACCAATTTGGATCAATATCACCCGTCATTTGAAATTATAGTAAAACAAAATAAAGATCAATTCTTAGAAATTAATAGAAGTGATTCAAAATACAACTTCAGGAAGGGATTAGATAGTCTGTTGATTAGATAACTCTTTTTAAAAATAAAAATGTGAATTGCATGGTAATCGTATTTTATGAAAAATTATGGGAAATAATTGACAAATATTTTAAAAAATATGGAACTAAAACAAAAAATCAATATCCTGTCTGGTTTAATCAGCAATTGATCGCACTTCTTAAAAAAAAAAAACAAAGTTAGACTGAAGGTAAAAAAACATGGTAACGAGTCAGATTATAGAGAATTCTCTTATTTAAGGAAACTTACAAAAAAAATACAAAGCGAATGTTATAAATCATACATCAACTCTGTCGAAAGTGGTCTGCAAGATAACATAAAGGTATTCTGGTCATACTCAAAATCATTACGAAAAACTAATTGTATTCCTAAAGTAATGCATCTTGACGATATTTCCGCAAATGACGGTGAACACATAGCAAACATTTTCTCTAAATATTTTTCATCCGTTTATACCAAGTCGGAAACATCTTCTAATGATTCAGTGCCAAACATAACTGAACACAATCAAAGCAATTTGGGTAAAATACATATTAGTGCAGATGAAATAAAATGTTTTTTGAGTAAAATAGATTCCAGTAAGGGTCCAGGTCCAGATAATATTCCTCCTTTCTTTGTCAGCTGCTGTGCAGACTCTTTATGTTTACCGCTTTTTATCATTTTTAATGCATCCCTAACCACGGGAACTTTTCCTGATCTGTGGAAAGAAGCTCATGTGGTACCAGTATTAAAATCGGGAGACCAATCTTTAATAAAAAATTATAGGCCAATCAGTATACTATCCTGTTTTGCTAAGGTTTTTGAATCTCTGATATATAAAAATATTTTTTCACATTTTAAGCCCCTTCTCTGCACTAGGCAACATGGGTTTGTTCCTCAAAGATCAATCAACTCAAATCTTTTGGAATTTTGTAATTATGTGTGTAATTCTTTTAATGAAAGATTACAAGTAGATACAATTTATACTGATTTCCAAAAAGCCTTTGATAAAGTTAACCACTCCATATTACTAAAAAAACTTGAACAAATTGGAATACATGGAGACCTGTTACGCTGGGTGAAATCATATTTGTATAACAGAACTCAATTAGTTCTTATTAATGGATATAAATCATCCCCTATAGTAGTAACTTCTGGTGTACCACAGGGTTCAAATCTTGGCCCCCTGCTTTTTCTTATATTCATAAACGACCTTGGCTCGAAATTAAACTGTGATTATGCTTTTTTCGCTGATGATCTTAAAATTTTTCGTAAAATTAAGTCTGTTTCCGATCATCAACTGCTTCAAAATGACCTCGACACACTCAATAACTGGTGTACTGTCAATGATATGCACTTAAATGTTGATAAATGTTATATTATAAATTTCACTAGAAATAGAATTATAAAGGAGTTTCCTTACGTTATCAATAATATAATTCTCAAAAAAGTGTCTTCAATAAGAGATCTAGGAATCACTCTTGATTCTAAATTCATATTTGATGTACATATTAACGACATTAAGTGCAAATCATTAAAAATGATAGGATTCATTCACAGAATATGTAAACCTTTCAAAGATCCTCAATCAATTCTAACTCTTTACAATGCCTTAATTAGAAGTAAACTTGAATATGGAAGCACTATCTGGAATCCACATTACTGCAAATATGAAGACATTGTAGAATCAGTTCAAAAAAAATTACTTAGAATGTTATCCTTCAAATGTGGACTACATGACCATCTCAGATCATACGACGTACGTCGTGATTACTTCAAGATTGATTCACTTAAAACTAGAAGGCAATTGACTGATCTAATATGTTTACATAAAATTATCCACGGCCACCTTGATACTACATTATGTCTTAGCAGTATTGAAATAAATGTCCCCAATTCCCATTGTTTAAGACGCCATAACATTTTTCACATGAATACATTTAAAAATAATATCGCATACTTTAGCCCTCTGACCCAGATGTGTCAACTATATAACAAGATAGAGTGTGCTGAAGTGGATATTTTCATTGATAATTTGTATGGGTTCAAAAAAAAAGTTCTGGCGCTGTTAAAAAAAAAAAAAAATAACTAACTTATTATATTGTGTGAATTGTCTCTCTATGCATGCATCACGTATTTCATATGTCTCTTACCACACATTGTAATGAGTAACTCAAGTGACCTTGTATATTATTCTGTATTTTTATGTGTGATGTTTTTGTTTTTGTTTTTGCAATTGTATGTATCTGTATTTGATTGTAATTGTATTTGTAATTGTATGTAATTGTAGATTTTTATAATTGTGAAATAACTGAGTTTTTATAACTGGATAGTTCTCACGCAAGTGTAAACTTCTGTAAAACCCAGTATAAATTAATAAATAAATAAATAAATAAAAACTACCATCTCTCGTTAACATACTTCCCAAGTACACAAACTCACCCACCTGCTCCAAATACTCATCATTCACAACTATGTTGCACATTGTTTTCATACTATCTCTTTCAAATACCATGACTTTAGATTTACTTACATTCATCATCAACTCATTCTTCATACACAGGTACTTCGATCATCCTAGACACGAGAGACTGTTAAAAATGTAAAAGGGAAAAATAACACGTTTTCTGGATAAAACTAAGATACTAAACAATAATGTACACCAACTGTACTGGATATCCAGGCACTTCCCCACCTTCCTCTTCCTCACTTCCTTCCGCTCCCCATTATCTTCAGCCTCACAACATACCCTAATTGTGGATGCCATAGTCTCACTGGCTCTTGTCCGGTATTCACATAAAAAACAACATTTTTTAACAAAATATAACAAATAAAATATAACGGTTGGATAAAACTGAATGTTTACTTAGTTTAAAGGCAGCGATTACTTAAAATCTTGCTTCGAATTCAAATTTAACATTATATTTATTGAATGTAGTTTGGCGCTATTATAACCATTTCAAGCATTATAGCCAGCGACCGAAGGAGATACACACATCTTTCCACGTTTTTTTTTTTCATTTGCTCCACATATGGGAAAAAAACCCCTCAGGGCCTATGTCATCTTTGGGGACGCTGTGTAGGGGTCCTTACAGGGAAAGGAAGGAGAGGAAGTTCTGGGAAGGGAGGTATCTGTCAATGGGTCCAAGGGTGACAGAAGTATGAATCCAACCCACCCATTAAGGTGCAAGGCAATGGATCGAGAGAGTCCGGGTGGAGAGGTCAAAAGGTCTCCTTCGACCAGTCTCTCCCGATCCGGCCCGCCACGCAAAAGGTGGGCAAATGCAGAGACATAGCGAATTACATGGGGAGACCTATGGCAGGGGTCTTGGTTATCCAATTCACGGGGCGGCGGAATCCATATCCGCCTCCATGAATACAAAGAACATCCAAGGCCATAATCCTGGTAAATACGCGAAGCACTTTGTAATAATAATAATAATAACATTATATTTATATAGCGCTGTTTTGTGACATTTCACTTCAAGTGCGCTTAACTATAATAAATTTAAAAAATAATCCTACAGTGCTCCTTATAATATTGAGAAAATAATAAAAGAGTATAGAGTATTTACTAAACAATGACAGAAGAACAAAATTAACAAAGATAGTGCTGTTATAGCACACACGGGACAATAATAATAATAGACAATAGCGGTGCTATTGTAACACAGGACACAACAAGAACTTTAAAACTAAAATATAAAATACTAACAGAAAGGCAGTTTGCGTTCAGAAATGACATAATGACATATTCTGACATAAATTCGGATATAAAACATAAAATAAAAATACAATTATGAGGAAACCGAAACCAAACAATCACGGGAAACTTGAGAACATGGCTTATTATTATTACGTATATTGGAAAGATGTTAAGATTCATGAATGGTATGATTTTTTAAATAATTTTGTTTTTAAAGCCAGTTTAAATTCAGCCAAATTCTGGATATAAGTAAGAGCTGAGGGAAGTTTATTCCAAATGAGAGTAATTAGTAACATCTAGATCTGCTGACCTTAGAGTAAGCTGTCTCTCGCTTAAGTTTTGTCGGACACATGGTTCCAATATATAGGCTGGCGCCATTCCTTGCAATATTTTGAAGGTCAAGCAGATCTTGAAAGATCTTGATTATAGAAAGAAAATACCTTCGAATGAGAATATGGGAAGATATTGGAAAAGAAAACTAACGTTTAACGAAAACACGAATGGAAAGAGGAAAAAAAGGAATGGTCAATAGGAATTATATAACAGATATGCCACCTGAATTGTTTAAAATGAAAAAAGAGGAATTTTCCCATGAATTATCTTCACCGAATAATGAAAAACTCGTAAGGAATACGGTGGGTCAAAGTGATGATAATTTTTAAGCAATAGAAACTTTGGAAAAATATGTGAGCTGCGGCCAAACACTTCAGTTGCTAGAGTATTAAACATGTTACAGCCTTCGCAATTTAAAGGAAATGTGCAACAAATTATGTAAAATAAAATGAAAACCAAGTAATAGAGCAATTTACAAAAGAAACAGGATTACATGTGTCTGTGGACAGTGTAACGATGAAAACTAAAACTTTTTAGCGGCAAGTCCGGTTGTCATAATCGGTATGGATACTATAATTGAAGTTAAACGCCTCTTCAAACTTTGCAAATACACTTTGTGGCGTCATTTTTTATTAAATGAGAACAAATAACTTTGTATAAATAGCACGATGTAATCAATATTATCAACATGTTTCGAAAACAGAGTGTTCATCGTCAGAATAGGATTAATACTAAAAGTCAAACAAATATGGACACATAAGAATTATAGACAAAATATTAAAGGGAGAAGCATTTTATTGAAAGAAAACGACATTCGAAGGAGACAACACAGAGGTGTCGAAAAAGAAAACTAAGGTATAGCGGTTATCCAATAAATGGTTCCCGGGGCGATGGTACCTATAACGCCTCCCAAATTGAAAATTTATTATAGTACTTGACATAAACAATTTTGATTTGGCTCAATTTTAGTATGAAAGCTCGATCAGTATTGGTATACCGCGATAAGTCACTAAACAGAAAAAAACGAATAAAAAATATCGATTACTCGGGGAAGGACAACACTAGTCTACCGATAAAATTCGTTACATCACTCACTACTTCGCTTTGTATGTATTTGTCAAAATCCTCGTTCCCCGCCCCCCCCCCAGGCGAAGTGAGCGAAAGGGACACCTGCACATTGGGCTGAAAATACCTAAATAAAATCTTCGAAATCGATGTTTTGTATTCCCCATTTTTCTTCTCCAAAACTGGACCGATTTTAATTTTTTTTTCACTAACTGTATTAGAAGAAAATATTCTATGTCGGTACGTTTTGTTTTTTTAAAAATACATTGTTTGGTTTGTATACTGAACGTCTTTTGACGGCGTTTAAACCAGGCAATTTTATTCATTTTTGGAAGGTCCTAACTTCTAAAAGAAGTAAATTATCAAAAAAAGCAAAACGTACCGACACGCTAATGGTTGATATCTATATTACGTAAAAAAAAATTTTGCTCTACGGTCAAAATCCAGAGAGATAAACGGGGAATACGTTTGTATGGAAAAGACGCCGCTAGTATTTCCTCTTAATAGTGATTGATTTGTGATGTTTACATTCTGGTATAAGATGTTGAGAGGTGTGTGCTACGATGACTGGGAAAGAACTAAAAACAAGATCTAAGAATTTGTGTATGTTGTTTGGAAAAGTACAACATTGTGAAAGATCAGTAAAGCAAAGAGTGTCGGAGATTCTGGAAATTATTTCTGAATGATTACTTTTTATGATTTTCATACTATTTTCATCTTCATTACTAATCGACCTCCTGCTATAGGAGAATTATCATCATGATGAAGCGCCCGAAGATGTGTGTGATTGACTCCAGGTGGAATGTAAACACAACACAAATTGATCCTCTTCAGTTGAGAAATAGACAATTCAATTATTCAAAATATCAATTGGCGCAACTACCTGTTCGTCGCCTTGGTTCTTAATTGTCCAAACGACCATTTGAAAATTTTACAGGAGGTGAAGGTTTTCTTTCATTATTTCAAAAAAACATTATGATAGGTGTACGAGATAAAGCTATTTCCGTAAAGGCAAAGATCTCATTAGTTTAAATAATTTTTATTTAAGTGATTAACTATCCTTTTTTATACTTTATTTTTAGTTTTAAAGTGGAGATTGAACAAAAACTCAAATGGTCGTTTGGACAATTAATAACTGAGGCGACGTGTTGTATCGGTATTTGTTGGCAAAAGACCTCCTGGAAAACTTTGAAACGTAAGTCCTTGTGTTTTTATAACGAATTTTAAGGCGTAATTTTAATCTTATTTAAGGTTTTCTTTCATATTGTGAAACAAAAATAAACTAATAAAATATTATAACTCCCTATTAATAAAACTACTACTATTACTACAAGGTTTACAATTTCATTTCACTTTAAATCAAAACCAACATTTTTTTTGAAATCATAAAATTCATAGTCAGAAATTTAAATACTTACCTACTTAAAAATAAGCCATTCATATTTTACGTATCTCTTTTTTATAAACATCGTGTCAAGAATTATAACAGTTCAAGAAGTTTCATTACAAAATAATATAATAATTACAGACGTACACAAAAATGGGAAACCACAAAATCGAATACAAATCAAAACAGAAATAATTTGGCAAAATTAAAAAAGAACCAAAACCATTACAACCATTAATATAAAGGTACGTATTTGAAAACTAGAGACCCCCTGGTGACGTGAGATCTGAAATTAATTATCGCTAGTTTCGATCAAGCATGTTCTATAAATGGATCCGAATATGTCTTATAAAGTAGGCTTAAGTGCAGTTAAATACTCGGAACAATTAAAGGGTTTTTCGCCACTGTAGGTAAACGTGTGTCATGCCAAACTACTCTTCTAAGATGAATAACTTTAATCGGAACGTGAAAAAGTCTTTTTCTACTGTGAGTAAGCATGTGCCTCGTAAAACTACTCTTATAAGAACATAAATAAATTCAATTGGAACACGAAAAAGATTTTTCTACACTGGAGTCAGCTTGTTTCTCCTCAAACTTCCCCTATCAGAACTTGAATAACTGTAATCGGAACACTAACATTTTTTTCTCGACTATGAGAAAGCATGTGTCTCATTTAACTCTTCTCAAGAGAACATGAATAACTGCAATTGGAACACGAAAAAGGTTTATCTCCACTGTGAGTAAGCATGTGCCTCATGAAATTACTCATATCAGAAGATGAATAATTGCAATCGGAACACGAAAAAGGTTTTTCTTCACTGTGAGTCAGCTTGTGAGCCATCAAATATCGTTTTTGAGAACATGAATAACTGCAATCGGAACAGGAAAAAGGATTTTCTCTACTGTGAGTAAATACGTGTCTCATCAAACTACCCTATTTGAGAACACGAATAACTGCAATTGGAACAGGAAAAAGGTTTTTCTCCACTGTGAGTCAGCTTGTGTTTCCTTAATTTATCCCTTTCAGAAGATGAATAACTGCAATCGGAACACGAAAAAGGTTTTTCTCCACTGTGAGTCAGCTTGTGTCTCCTCAAACTTCCCCTATACGAACATGAATAACTGCAATCGGAACACGAAAAAGGTTTATCTCCACTGTGAGTAAGCATGTGCCTCATGAAATTACTCGTATCAGAAGATGAATAATTGCAATCGGAACACGAAAAAGGTTTTTCTCCACTGTGAGTCAGCTTGTGAGCCATCAAATATCGTTTCTGAGAACATGAATAACTGCAATCGGAACAGGAAAAAGGATTTTCTCCACTGTGGGTAAATATGTGATTCGTCAAATTAATCTTTTGATAACATGAATAACTGCAATTGGAACAGGAAAAAGGTTTTTCTCCACTGTGAGTCAGCTTGTGTCTCCTTAATTTACCCCTAATCAGAACATGAATTACTGCAATCGGAACACGAAAAAGGTTTTTCTCCATTGTGAGTCAGCTTGTGAGCCATCAAATATCGTTTCTGAGAACATGAATAACTGCAGTCGGAACATGAAAAAGGTTTTTCTCCACTGTGAGTAAGCATGTGTCTCGTCAAATTACCCTTTTGAGAACATGAATAACTGCAATTGCAACAGGAAAAAGGTTTTTTTCCACTGTGAGTCAGCATGTGTTTCGCCAAATTTCCCTTCCGAGAACATGAATATTTGCAGTCGGAACATGGAATTTTTTTTCTCTAATTTGGGTCAGATCCGTCAATGAGACTGAATAATAACACGAATAAAGATATAAGTGTAAGCACTATGAATTAAATAAATTCAAAAATAAAAAAAACACGAATCGTCATTTACCTGTTGTCTGGGTAAATCTTTGAATGTGTTTTAGACATTCCTTTTTAACATCCGGCAGCTCTATGTCAATTTCCATACAAGGAATTCCCTCACCATCTTCATCTCGGGATCCTGTTTCTAACTTGAAGCTAACAGTTTCCACTTTAAGACTGCCTAGAAAAACCAAATAACAATACGTACATAGATCTGCCCAGACAAAGAGCGTTTTATATTTGAATTTACAGTCGTTCCTCACCGTAGAACTACAAAAAAAATTGTTTTGATTTAAAAAAAATATACGAACAAAGATACCGTTGATGAACCATTTTAACCCTGCAGTGGTCGCGTGGACTACATACAGGGCTGGGCAGTATTTGAAATACTTGTAATTGAAATACGTATTTGAAATACAAATACGTATTTTGTATTTGTATTTCAATTACTTCCTAAAAATGTATTTTGTAATTGGTATTTCAATTACCTGCTGCTGAGGTATTTTGTAATTTGTATTTCAAATACGTATGGTTTCAAAATACATTTGGCGATCTTAATAATGATAATGAAAAATAAACACACATAGATAATACATAGACTAAAAACGCTTGAATCCTGTACTGTTGTCCTTTGCTATAGCACTCTTACTAATGTTTATTTGTAGTTCTCTTTATCATTGCTTTTTTTTTATTTTTTTTATTTTATTTTATTTTATTTATTTGGGAGACCAACAATTTACATTAATAACAGAGCATTTAGTAATTGAGTCACAATAATTGAACCATTTACAAGTTTCCACATAGGTATTGTATACAAGTGTAGTGATTCCAGAGATATTTACTAATGAAAAATTATATTTTAAGAGCTGAGTTATGCAAGAGGAGGAAGGATGGGGGGGGAAATCGGTTAAGTTGAGGTACAGTAATAAAATATGCGCGACAAAAAATTAAAAGAGAAAAACAAAAGAAAAAAAGGAAGTTCTTAGAGTGGTGGTTGTATTAGAGGGTATCTATAGTTATTGTTATTGTAGAGTATCGAGAGAGCGTCTGTGTGATTTTAAGGGGTGTGGTGCACAGTTAAAAATGTCAAATTGTGTATAGTGTGTATTGAAAGTGTTGGATGCACGATAGATGAAAGAGTTCTGCTTAGAATTAGTGTTGCACATTACCTATATTGTTTCATATGTATCAATTCGGCATGAATGGAATGGGAACTATGAGTGTGGTGCAGAGTTAAAAATGTCAAATTGTGTATAGTGTGCGTTGAAAGTGTTGGATGCACGATAGATGAAAGAGTTCTGTTTAGAATTTGTTTTGCACCGTAATGAACTGTACATTTGTGTTGCATTATAATGTACTCTACATTTTTTTTACGTCATGCTAGTTATTATTATTGTCCATTTTATATCATATTGTACATTTTGTATCATATTATATTATTCTTGTCATTGCTTGGTATTGTACATTTTTGTACCATAGTATTAGATCAAGCACTATGGGAATAATTTGACTGATTACTAGATTATTTTTAAGTTAATTACTGTAGAGTGCACTTGAAATGAAATAACACAAAACTGCGCTATACAAATGTCATCCATTTATATATAAAAATGAATCCTTGGTTCCCTTGATCACGCCATAACTTCAGAATGACTTTACACATTTCATAAAAAAAAAATAGTTTTCTAATACTTTATAGAAGGTTCTTACAGAAAGAAAAATTAAGAAAATTACGCAGAAAATTGGATAATTTCAGAAAACTTAACGACTATTTTAACTTCGCACGTTTGACAGTTCGCGCATTTTACAGCTGCCTATGGATTTTTTAAATTAGAGATATTTTAAATAGGTACCTATGTGAGGTACCAGATTTGATTGATTGTTCTTGTAATATAGAAAAATGAATATTTGTAATATGTAAAAAATGAAAATTTGAATAAAAAAATTATAATAGCTGGCACGCGAGTTGTTTGAAAACAGAATGTACTGGAACTAAATATATGGACCGCGGGAGGGGGGTTGGCGGGATGGGGGAGCGGGAGAAGGTAAGCAGGGAAGGTGGAAGGGAAATGCAAGAGGGGAAGGGGATGCGGTAGGGGAACGGGGACGCACGAGAAAGGACATGCAGGGAGAAACAATTTATTTCTTTGAATATGGCATTACAATGCATGCCGGGAACCAGCTAGTGTTATAATAATAATTATTATTATAATCTAACACCTAAGTCCTATACCACAAAACTTTACAAGTGGGGCGGAGACGAGATGTGTCTCCTGAGCCCTGAGCAATATGATTAGTCAATTTTAGCACGTCTCTGTTTCATTCTGCTCATCTTTGCTTCTATAGAAATGCACCCTTAGATATGGGCACTTACGATAATTTATTGCAACCAAAGGTTCTACCAAAACCAAATGTATTTTGTATTTTGTAATTTGTATTTTGTATTTGAAATTAAAAAATGGTTAAAATACTGTATTTTGTATTTTGTATTTCAAATACATGGCTTGAAAGTATTTTGTATTTCGTATTTTAAATACATGCGAGAAAGTATTTTGTAATTTGTATTTCAATTACAGCAAAGCATGTATTTTGCCCAGCCCTGACTACATATGTAGTCCACTAATACTAAATCAAAAATTTCTCCAAAATAGTAAGCACTAGTTTCACGTGCCGCTAGATACTTTTAAACGAACTATCGAGAGACGCAATCAGTGCAGCGGAGCTACTATTACACGTGCGGACGTGTAACAGTAGCTCCGCAAAGATCCTGGACTACATATGTAGTCCGCGTGACCAATCACGTAAGTATTTTTCAAGTATGTAAAAATGTATGTAAATGCAAAAAGTTCATTTTTGGGGATCATTTGAACATAGGGTGTCTTTCCTCTACAGAAAATATTATAAGTTAATAATTTTTAATGCATAGTTTTATTGTGATCTCAATGAGAGCCAAACCTGAGATTTTTGTGCCAATTTTGGAGGATTTTTATTTATATTTTATTAATTATGAAACAGAGATTGTGATTAAGTTTTGTTTATTGTATATAGTTAAGAAAACTGAAATGATTATATTTTCATAAGTAAAATAAAGATATTATCCTTAATTTTTATTTTATTTCAATTTAAAAATGGACTACGTCTGTAGTCCACGCGACTTCTGCTGTCTGATTTAGATGCGCGACCACTGCAGGGTTAAAGAGAAAATTTGGTAACAGGCTTTAAGGTAAATTTAGGAAATATGAAAGACCACAGATGTCCGCTTCAGTAACGATGCTTCAAGAAGGAAATAAACGAAGGAAAGAAAAAAATTTACTCTTGAGCTCATTCTGTACGAAGTTTTGTTTGTTTATATCCCAAATAAGATAAGTTAAAAATTTGCTGTAGTTATAGATTTGCGTAAATATAGATTTGAAGAGAATACCAGAGTACGGAAAGCGATGACTTTATGGAAAAACATATTTTGTCCTGCCTGAGCAACAATTCAAAACAGACAAGGTTACTATCAAAATTTTACGTTCCACATTTTTAACACATGCAATACTGCAATAATGTAACTAACTAGCTTTTTGGGAATTCTCCGCATACTGTAGACATTCCTTCTTTACATCTGGGAGGTCAAAATCCATATCCGCATACGACATTTCACCTTCAGCTTCTTCCTGGGGCCATGGTTCCGTCTTGATAGAAACATTCTCTGAGCTTAAATCCATGGCTAGACCGTGAAACGGTTATGGAATCTTTGGTTGGACTATAATTTAAAAACAATTATGTGTACAGGTAATAAATATTTAAAAATAAGGATACAATTATGAATGAAACTATGAGAGAAGACAGTTGAAAACGGTTGACCAAATCGCCATCATTAGTTAGATTACAGTATCCTGACGCTGTCTTCCTCTATGTCCCCTATAATAATAATAAAAATAATAATAATCTTTATTCCATGAGATAACAACAAATAACTAAAAAATTACATGCTCAATGTAGTTTACAAATAGATTACATCAATCAGTACAGAAAAAATAACAAATAGAAAGTAACGTAAGAAAGGTTACACAGGAGTAGTATAGTTATACAGTATTTTTAGTTGTGCATAGCCTGCCTCACTAGGTGAACCTGTATTGAGGCAGAATTTTTGTTAATTGTTTCTCGCAATTTTATCTATGGTTTTTTTATAAATGTGAAGTAGGTAACATTATTGGTTGCATATACCTACACAAATTCATAAACTGCAAGGTTATTATTACTACAATAACAAACTGTCAATGACTGGGCGTTTTAGTTAAAAAATGTATTCTCTAACTTAGATTTATCAATCGGCATTAGTTAAGCTCGCATTATGGGGGTTTTAGACAAGTTTTAGTGTGTTTTGAGCGTGGACTCGATAGGGAAATATTTACCCAAGCTTTTT
This sequence comes from Limnephilus marmoratus, assembly GCA_917880885.1. Classification (NCBI taxonomy): domain Eukaryota; kingdom Metazoa; phylum Arthropoda; class Insecta; order Trichoptera; family Limnephilidae; genus Limnephilus; species Limnephilus marmoratus. Next base: position 41,045,172 of record OU862907.1, on the reverse strand, counting down.
TTTCCATTCAATTTTTTTCTTGTTAAGGATCCCACATGAAAAAAATACGTGTGTTATTTTATACAATTTTGGTATATCCATGGTTTGAGATTTCGGTCTTTATTATTTGACATATGAGGAGCTCAGTATCAAAGTGGGACATACGCCACTTTTTCTAAAATGCATATTTTGATTGATTATGGGAATACGTCTGATTCTCTTACTGAATAACTGAGAAAATCTATCGAAAACAGACAATTAATACAAGAAATCGCATGTTAAAGTTTGCACTTTGTTTCAAAAGCGTACACTTACAACTCATGTTTGCAACAAACTCGGACATTCAATACAAAAACCTACAAAAAAGTTACAAAAAGTGTCATGGCGGCTGTTATTTTGACTGTCAAGCACCAACCGCCGAATGTGATCGTGGGTTAACAATTTTAGGATGAAATTTGAGGTTTATTGAAGTTTTCTAGCACCAAATTGACCAAAATATGATAAAATGGAGATCACTAATGCTTGTAAGCGCGTATCCAACTCCGAAAATTGGAAATGAGCAAAAGAAAAGCCGTTAAAGTAAACCAATTCACCCACAATACTAATTCAAATCTGTGCTCATTTCAATGAAGTTTTCTTATATAAATACGATGATTAGAACCTCGAATCCTACGTTTATGAGAATGATAAACCCATTTTGATGAATATAATTAAAATTAGAATTGAAAAAATGGCAATATATTGAATAATAAACTACTGAGTTTACGGCGCTTATTTTGCGTTTATACCGGAGTTGGCTTATTATTATCACAAAGTGAGTAATTTTATTTGCAACAATTTATTATTACGTTATTTAAAAAAAAATTTACTTCATAGAAATGAACTTGAATAGCCTTTTATTTCGTATTATTGATCTTAGACCTTTGTAAGACTTTGTTTCAAAAACGGACTCTTGCAGGCTCATGTGTTTCAAAAACGGACAATTGCTCGATTTGGTATCAAAAGCGGACATAGGCATTTTTAAATTTAAAAATAAAATAGATGGAGTATTAAATAATAGAATATTATGTTTGGCTTGTGATTCTTTATGCGCAAGGATTATGCAGGTAGAAAAAAATTCAGATATTTCATACCAGCAATTCGAAACAAGAAACTCACTCTACTGAAAAATAATCCAAATGGCAACCACTGGAACGATTTTTTCCGAATTTCGGAACCACTTACAAAACCTAAAGCTGAAAAGCTTCCGAATTTCGGAAGATTCTCCCTTGACGCACTAAAAATTTTATTTAAATATTTTCGAAAACTCCCGCGATCTGTAATTTGCATAATCATGTAGTTGACAAAATCCTTTAGCGCTTTCTCCAGAGATGTCTCAATTCTTCGTTTCTATGATTTAATTACGGAAATTTCTAGATCGTTTATTTTCGCGGCAAATCACAATAATTGTCAACGGAATTGTATGAGAACTGTCAACCGCGCGTGCTATTTAGAATGTCATAAGTGTTGGTTTTAATGGATGTTTTGTACAAATTTATATAATACAGTTATCACAATTCAATTATCCATCTGTTTAACGTGTTTTCAAGGGTTCAAACAGAAATTTTAGTGACTTTTTAAAAATTTTACATTAACCGAATGTGCATTTCAAATTTCATCTGTTGAATGTGTAAATTTTCGCAAGTATCGATCCAATTACTTGACGTGTGTATAGTTATTCAATTAGAGTGATTTATAACGAATATGTACATGTACATTTCATTTAGTTGGGTTAAATTTTAATCAGTTATTTACAATTCAAATACTTCGCAGTAATTTCAGAAAAAAATAGCCATTTTTGTTGATAAAGGTGCAACCACATAATAAAAAGCCGGGATTATTTAGTTTTGTAATTAAAAATTTCAGAACCAACAATCAACAGAATACTCCACGAACCAGGTAAACAAAATATATTTTAGTATGCTATAATATTTTACAAAATATAAGTAATACATTATTTTTAATATACCTAAATATGTACATACAGTGTACTGATGTCTGGAAACCGAAGAGGCAGTGGTAGGGGCAGGGGGAGAGGAAGGATACTGGCACCAGCTGCTATAGAAACTGCATCAACTGCAATAACAATAGCAGCTGGTGCCGGACTACCTGCACCACGAGGACGTAGGCGTGGACGCGGCCGTTCATCTGCAGCTGCAGCTCGGTCTGGAGTGTAAGTATTTTGTAATTTTTTAAAGTAGGTATTAGTTAGGTGTGAATCTGTATTGTGCTAATGATATTTTCAATATTTTAATAGTGATCCTGCTTTGCTAACTGTTCGGGAGGATCGTTCCAGAGCCCAAAAGGCAGTTCGGGCGCAGTCTGCTTCATTCCAACTGGAATTTGAAAGCAGAAAGTTCCAGAAGCAGGCGGCCCGCATATTACCCGACAGCACCACCAAGAAAAACTAAAAGAAAGTAAGTATTTAGATGCACGATAATATGTTATTGTTTTACCGGATTATATATTATGCACAAGCAGTAGAATCGACGCTGTTTCATGACATTGATTATTATTGTTTATTTATTTTACCTACTGGCTTTTTACAGATGCAGTTCACGCATGAATGAGAACGATCCGTGAATTTAATTTATGTATTTGTTTTCAGAAATCCATCTCCGGAGAGAATAGCGTATCCCTTTACACAAGGGACTCCGGCAACATTAACATCGCCTATTCCTCCTCCGTGGCTGACTGCTCCCACCGCTCCAATTCCCCAACTTGTACATGGGACATCGTGGGATGGAGAACCGCAGCGGGGTGAACTCTTCTCTCCGGAGACTGGCTACAATAGCGAGCTGTGGGTGGATGTTCCACTCTATCAAGACTTGTCTGCGTTTGAGAACGGTTTCGTTTATTTTTAAAACGTCAGACCAGAGGCGGTCCATTACGCATGATCAAAGTGCTGCAAAATTCATTTGCATAGCTTCTTAACCATCACACTATTTCCCTACTTTGGTAGACCGAGAGGATAGCCCGCCAACACACACTTTGATTTATTCTCATTCGTACATCGTCTCGTACATTCCCTTCTGACTCTTGACATTGCACCAGCATTTGATTCACTTGATCGTGCCTTGAGTTAACTTTTTTAAAACGTCGTACCGGAGGCGGTCCTTAATTGACAAATAGACACATTACATTAATTTGTGTTTTCTATTATTTCAGAAATGGACATTGAGAGCGACATGGATGAAGCGAGTGAAGCGAGCCACGGAACGAGCGATGAGGATACCTCATGCGTGCTACCAGGACCTTCTCAAATTCGATTTAATAGTACCCTTGACTCCGATATGGCCATTGCGACAATGAGACAAGGCCTAGATGACAGCGAGGCAATGCGTTCGATTCTGCCGCCTGATGGTTACTCGTGCCGCGAATGTTTTTATTATTTTAAAATGAATAAATTTGGAAATAATGCATATTAATCCATAATGTTTGAATGTCTTATGAAGGCAGCTAGGCAAGTCCTTTCTTTCCGAATACTTACTTACTTATTCATAAAAATGTTGTTACGATAAAGCCCCCAAAGGTTTGATTTTCAGGTTCTATCGGAAAAGGTTCGGTGGATATTTAATATGTATATTTCAATTCTGATCATTGAAATATATACTTATAATATAAAAATGCATAGGTATTCTCAGTTTTCCCTGTATATTGTACATATTAAATTGCTTGTTATATTTTTGCGTTATATCTATATTTTGTCAATTTTCTATATCTAGTAAAGTGGATTTTTTTTCAGACCTAGTCACTAAACATAACTACGCTTTTTCAAGCAATGTTCAATACTCTGGAACAATTCACAATCATACTATTTTTTTTTTTGTTTAAATTATATGAGAAAAACCCATTTAAATTATATGAGAAAAATTGAATAAATTTTTATTACAATGAAATGTATTTGATCTGAAACAATTGTTTAAATCAATGTACTGTTCTACCATTGTTATGAAAAAAATGTAATATTATTTTAATGAATGTAAAAGCCCACTAGGGTGATAATAAATACATAAATAAATTATTTGTTCTCAATTATTTTCCTACCTACTACTTTTTTGTCGAAATCCAACTTTTAGGTGTAAAATTATTACAAGTTTTTAATTGCCAATTAAATTAAAAGGTTTCACGGTGTATACCGAGCTTAAGAATCTGTCAAAACGCGTATTTTGTCAATAAAAACGGCGAAACACCTAAGATTTATGCAACTAGAAATGTATTTTCTGGAGGATTAGTAATGTATATTGTAATGATATACATCTTATTAAAACCCTTGTTTCTTGTTTTACTACGTTGTATAAAAACATGGTGATAAATATCTAATGTTAGGTCACAAATGTTTATGAAGCTGGAGTCTGAATTTGATATTGTGATTTAGGGTGTTTTTGTAAAACAGTTATTTTAGTTAAATAAAACAAAAATCACGTTAATTCTTATTGATTATTGTAGACAATGAACGTATCCTTCTAATTTCATACAGTTACTTTGTGTTAAATGTATTTAAATATACTAAAAAGTGGATTTCATTTTGACACTCCGCAATCTCGAAAATCTATAAAAATATTTCGAGCAAAATATTTCATCAGCTGGTTGCGCATAAAAATTGACAGTTTTATAATATGTTTGCTTCTGTGGTTATCAAGTAGGCCATAGACAACGTGTAGAAATCTAAAATATCCAATGTTGACTTGAAAAAGTAACATTTAGGGCAATTTCAAAGGAACAAACACGCAAGATTCGCACATTTTTAAAGTTTACGATTTTATAATATTTTTTTTAAAACTCCTACGAATATGTGCTAGTCAACAAAAGATAGGTTAATTCATTGGCTATATGGAACTATAATCAGTTTGCATGTCTTCATATTAAAATTCGGAGATATGATTTTTTCAATGTCGGCGAAAAAAATTCAAAATGGACTCGAAAATATAACGAGTAATCCGAGGCAAAAGTTATAAAACGCGCGGTCGCTCCAGTGGTTATGTCCCACTTTGATTCTGAGCTCCTCATATAATGTCATCTCTTTTTGTTTTACGCAACTGTGTTATTTGGAAATGATGGATGTTTATTTCATTTCGAATTTCAAATATTAATTAAATACGCATATTTATACGCGTATGCATTGATTACTTATTGTGATCTTGTATTACGTACCGTAAGGAATTTAAATAAAATGCGAGCATGTTTGATGATTTGACATTCTGTTTGGAGGAAATAATTCACTAGAACTTTACAGAGGCACTGCTAACTTATCGAATAAAGAATAGGTATCTGTTTGTGTTAACTTCATATTATGTCAGCTAAACCTTTGGATCAGGCAGAGGGCATAGGGTGCAAAAAGTATGTCAGAATAGCAAAAGATAAACAAAAACTTCGATTACTTAACAACCGAACAACTGAATCTAGTAAATGACAGTGACAGTTATGCCCAAGGTGTTGCCATTTTTGGACGATTAGTAGGTAGTCGAGTACCCCAAGAGATAAACCAGCATATTTTTAATGAATTTACTTTTTGCTTAGTTATTGCGAAAAGCGAAACACGATATATTAATGTTTCTGAACACAATTTATTTCGATTGTGCACATCACTAAAGCCATAGAGAACACAAACATTTATCTATGGAATCTGGCCATAACGATTCTGTCATTTAGATTTTCAGGGCAATGACTCTCAAAATAATTATAATTGTCCTCTCGTTAATATTTTTATGTTAATTCAAAGATAAGTCATGGATCTTTTTACATGTGATAATACAAATATAAAGAAAGAACCCGAGACAAGTGAAGAAATAAAAGTCGTAATGGACGAATGTTCGGACAAACTGCATGATGTTGTTAATGAAAAATATCTAAAAAACAAGGGGTTTGTCGACTCATACAGTATTGAAAGTGAAGTTGGTCTCAAAAATAAGGAGCTCGTTCACTCCGACATTATTGAAAGGAAAATATTTCTCAACGACAAGGAGTTTGTGGACTCAAATATTGTTGTTGATAATGAAGTTTCTTTAAAATGTAAGCTCGTCAACTCACATACTGTTGAGGGTGAAGCGCATCTCGAAAAGAAGGGCCATTTCGACTTTAATGTTGTTAAAGTGAAAACTGAACCGGGGCATATCGATAAAGGCGATATACCTGTCATGTATACAGAAGTAGAGATTGAATACCCAGATGTCAAAAAGGAATATGCAGACGCTTCGTATGGAGAAGGTACGTACCTAGGTATATATTTTTTAATCTGAATCTAAATCAAATCCAATTGTGAAACTATTAAATAATTCCAGTACTTACAGGCAGAGACCTGCCATATTATGATTCCAGAGAACGTTTACCTTTATTTTACAACTATATTACGGCATAAAATTGTAATTTAACGTAATTTGGCCGGTCACTAGCTGAGTGGGCGTCGCGTTTGGGTCACACCCGGGCGTCGCGTATTAGATTCCTCGGCTGGCTATCATCACGACACAAGCAACATTTCCGCTTACTTTGGTGGAAGAAGGAAATTTACAAACATTGTTAGGTTTTTCGTAACCTGTAAATCAGTCAAATTATTGGCCGATAAGCTTTCAATTGCTCTTCGAAATTCATATTGATTTTAGGTATTTATTTCATTTACCTACTTTAAATAGTGTTTAATTTGTTTTTTTTATTGGCGGCCATCGTCCACGGCGCTCCATTCCTCTTTCTGTGATAGATCCCATCCCCACACACTTACAAGACATTCGTTATTTTTTTATTTAACAACCAAAATATTCACTAGAAATAATTTATATGGCAGAACAAGGTTTGTCGGGTCAGCTAGTAGAATATCAATAATCAATGTTCGTATTGTTGTTTTGTTTTTCCAGGTAGCATTAATGTGGAGACATTTACCATCAAAGCGGAACTTGTACACCGAGAAGAAGATGAAGAGGGATTTTCTTGTATGGATATTGACATAGACGTGCCGGATGTTAAAAAGGAATGCTTAATACACGTTGAAAGAATTACCCAGACGGCAGGTAATAATGAAACTAGTTTTAAAACGCTTTTCTATTAGCGCACGTATTAAGCAATGTTTTGTCTTACTTATACCTACTTAAATTTTTCAAATTTATCCACAGATCAGAAGATGCATCCTTTTGAAAAACGATTCTCTTGTCCCCATTGTAACTACTCCGGCTCTCAAAATTCGTCGTTTGAGAATCACCTTCGTACACATACTGGAGAAAAACCTTTTTCTTGTTCCAACTGCAACTATTCATCTTCTCAAAGGGGAAATTTAAAGAGGCACATGCTGACTCACAGTGGAGTAAAAGCTTCATGTTCCGAGTGCAACTATTCATGTCCTCAAAAGAGCAGTCTGAAGAGACACATGCTGACTCACAGTGGAGAAAAATATTTTTCATGTTCCGAGTGCCATTATTTATGTGTTCGAAAGTGCAGTATGACGAGACACATGCTGACTCACAGTGGAGAAAAACCTTTTTCGTGTTCCGAGTGCACCTATTCATGTTTTCAAAAGTACCAACTGACGAGCCACTTACTGACACATATTGGAGAGAAACCTTTTTCATGTTCCGAGTGCAACTATTCATGTTTTCGAAAGCACCATCTGTTGAGCCACATGCTGACTCATAGTGGAAAAAAATCTTTTTCGTGTTCCGAGTGCGACTATTCCTGTACTCGGATGAGATATCTGACGATCCACTTGCTCACTCACAGTGGAGAAAAACCATTCTTATGTTCCGACTGTTACTATTCATCAGTGGCGGTTCCCCATAAGGGGACCATGGGGACAGTCCCCACCAGTTATTCCAGAAACATACCAAGAAAAAATTGATATTTCTTTGTGTTCACAAAAAATAATTAATGCGTTCTCAACATAAAAGTGTCATTGCGCTTAGAAAATATAATCTAAAAAATTAATTTGGATAAATTTTACGCTCGAAATTTGAAATATTTCCGCGAACAAACGTGCGACCGCTCTCCTTTCTTCCAAAGCATACAACTAAACTAATACTAACGCAAAACGCGACCGGCCGGCCACTTCGGACGTTCGGACTCGACTCGATGCATAGGTACTAGATGCTAGCGCCCGCTTGACTGTGCGCACTGACTACTGCGCAGTTAGGGGACAACACGGCGATCTATTCCTTCTAAAATGAAGTATTTGCGCGCGCTGAATATTTTTGTATGTGATTTTAGGGATCCGCGCATGCGCACTTGAACCATCTATACCATAATCGCGGGGACCGGTTCAAGAATCCCCCTGTGAAGATTGTGAATATTATGCACGGGCCGGAATTCACGTTAGGCGTTTTATAATCGTATTTGACGTTTAGTAAATAGTAATATTGTTATCAATTGATCGGATTATTTCTATAGCGCCGTTCTCGTGGTAAATACACATCAAAGGTAATTTAAACGAAAGTGGCGATGATTATCTTGTGTATTTTTATGAAACTTAATATTTGTGTATGTAGGTACCTAGTTGGTGTTCCTGGTTAGGTGCGTGACTTATCCTCTGATCTATTTTACTTCATATACTTTTGTTATACTTTTGGTAAGAAATAAAAAATCTATAAAAAGAATTAATGAAGTCGACTTTTAACTGAAAATTATATTCTAAGTATAGATACTTTTTCGTGGTGATACGGTGTACTCAAGCTGGGTATAAGATTTAAAAATAATTTTAATCTTATATATTTTAAACATTTATCGGAAAGTTTGACAAAACACGAAAATTCGTGGGAGCACGTGACAAACGCAATAACTCACTTTTTTGGTAAAACACAACATTAAAAAAACTTGAAAATGTCTACACAAAAAATGACCGTCCCCACCACAAAAAATGTGCTCGAGCCGCCACTGCTATTCATGTTCTCAAAAGAGCAATCTGACGACCCACATGCAGACTCACAGCGGAGAAAAACCTTATTTACGTTCCTTTCGTTTCTGAATCCGTTCCACTGTTCTTCTATTCTACTGTCTAATCCTTTCTAACCTATTCTAGTGCAATTGGTTTTCGGAGTAATACAAATTACAGTGGATTCAGAAACGAATTGTTCAGCGGGATTAAATGCTTCCGAAATACATTTTTTTTCGAAAGATCTAAATAATAATAATAATAATATTTATTTCGCATAAAATTATACAATGAAACTTTGACTAGCCAACTAGGAATGGATCCTGTTTTAGGCCAGTCAAACTGACAAATTTAGTTCATATCATAATTTCATATTACATTGATTAATTATATAAACATATTATTTATTGAATGAAACAAGTGTTACGACTAAATTCCTCGTAGAAGCTTTAGTTAATAACTACAATTTTGAACTCATAAAAAAAAAGAATAAGCGAAGAGAAAAAAACAATGTCTCAACGTACAGATTTAGTATCGAATGCTTGTTTAACAATAGATACCTAAATGTTTGGACATGTGAATCGCTTGCAAAAATTGAGAATCGAGACCAGCTTCAAGTGTGATTACAAAATCCATATTATAATTAAAGTGGATGTTTAAAGATGATTACAAAAAATAATTATAATTAACGTGAGTGACGTATCCCTCAACTTTACGAGCGGGTAAAGAAACTAAAAAAGAATGTGACTCGAAAAGGATGCAGCAAATGAATAAAAACAATTTGTATATAAATATGTCTTAAGTTAATGTATAAATAGTGACATGAGAAAGTGGTTGATAACCAATTGTATTTATTTCCCTTTCCTTGCTTCATTTTTTCATCCTACTAAGATATTTTCCCTTAGAGCACTTAATATAAAATAAAACCGGTAAAGTAAATAAAATCCAGATGGTAATAATAAAAAGAAAGATCACCGCAGGAGATGAATGTAGAACAATGGGAAGGGTATTGATAAAATAGTAGACAATTATGTTCTGAAGTGATAAGTACGTGTTTTTGTTATATTACGTATAGTACGTAATTTTGTATAATTTTGTACGTATTTTGTATAAATTATAATTTACGTAATTTTGTATAATAAAAAGAAAGATCTCCGCAGGAATTGAATGTAGAAAAAAATGGGAAGGGTATTGATAAAATAATAGACAATTGTGTTCTGCAATGATAAGTACGTGTTTTTGTAATGAATGGAACTATGAGTGAGTGTTTTTTTTTTATTTTGTTTTTTTTTTTATTTTCTTATATATTTTTAATTTTGTTTTATTTTATATGATGAGACTAACTATTGGTCAACATATCTTCGCTTTTGATCCTCCCTAAATCAAGGAGCCAGTCGTTGATCAATTTGCGCAAAACATTTGCACTTTTAGTTTTCCAATCATTAGGAATGATATTAAATAATTTAGGTCCTAAGTACGAAAATTGCCGTTGGCCGAGGGACGTCGTGATTTTTATTGGGACTATTGGATTGTTCCTTGAAAGTCGAGTGTCGTGAAGATCGTCAATGGACGGGAAGTGTTGACGTTGTTTTTGAACATGTAATATAATCTTTCTAATATACAATTGTCTAACATCAAGTACTTTTAATTCCGTGAATAATGCATCACTGGGGTACCTGAATGGTTTTTTAAGGATGACTCTTAGTATTGATTTTTTATTGATATTGTGCCAAAACAATATCTGCCAGGGAGTCTAATATTGTTTTGGCACATCCACCCCATCCTAGGGATGCATATTCGAGTAAAGAATTACACATAGCATAGCATATTGATTTCATATCTTTAACAGAGAGAATATTTCTGATGGTTATAAAAAGATGTGTAAGTTTTCTGACTTTTGAGGCCGTTGCGTTAATGTGTTCGTCCCATCTCAGATATTTATCTACGGTGATCCCTAGATATTTTAAACTATCCACGCATTCTAGGTTATTACAAGTACAAGTGTTCGGTTCATTGCAAATGTGAATAGTAATATTTAGTATTACCTTGGGTTGACCCGCTTGTGTTGCACTAAAACGTATAAATTTTGTCTTATCCGTGTTAAGAGTAAGAAGATTATAGTCTAGCCAATGTTTGACATTGTTTATTCCAATTTCTGCTTTTCTATGCGCTTCATACCAGTTTTTGCCCTAAAATATTAAGACCGAATCGTCAGCAAAAGTGATGATATGATCGGCAAGGTTACTGTTGCAAAGGTCATTGATACAGATATTAAACAATATCGGTCCTAAAGTACTTCCTTGTGGTACACCAAACACGATGTTGGCTGGATCGCTTAGAGTACCACTAATAATAACTCTTTGGCTCCGATTTTCTAGATAGCTTCCTAACCATTTAAGTAACTGCCCCTGTATACCGATTAGCTGTAATTTTTTCAAAAGGATTTTGTGCGAGATGGTATCAAAAGCTTTAGCCAGATCCAGGAAGATCGCGATGCTTTTGATTCCTCGATCGATGTTATTGGAAATTACTTTAGTCAGATTGCCAATGGCATTTTCAGTACCTAAACCCGGACGGAAGCCATATTGTCTCTCAGAAAGAATGTTATTGTCTTCAAGATAAAAGCTAAGACGATTTTTGACAATTTTCTGTATAATTTTTGAGACTGAATTGACCAAAGATATCGGCCGGTAATTTTGAATCGCAGATTTATCTCCATTTTTGTGTAGTAATACAACAACTGAATGTTTTAGATGGTTAGGGAATATTCCTGATTTGAGACTTAGATTGGAAATGAACGCTATCGGAGATGCTATGAATGACTTAGTTACTTTAAGCAGATTAGTCGAGACTTTGTCTGGTCCACAAGCGTTAGATGGCTTTAGGTCGTCAATTATTTCCAAGACTTCATTCGTCGATGTTTGTATATTGTCTATTTTATGGACGAGGTTAGAGGTGACCAACTTGGCAAGTTCGATTTCTGTTTTATTGCATTTATCGAGAATTTTTTTGGCAAGTGTGGTTCCCACCGATGTGAAGTATTTATTAGCAAAATTCGCCATATTTTTAAGATTAGAGGAGTTTACGTTACCGATATCTAACGATTTAATTTCGGAAGACCTGTTTATTTTTGTTTTACTAATATTTCGAAATGCTTCCCACATACGTTTTGGAGAATAAGAATTTTCGTAAATGAACGTTTTAAAATAATTTTCCTTTGTATATTTAATAATCTTTTTGCATAAGTTCCTATATTTCTTGTAGTGAATTTGTACTAAAATATTATCTGGAAACTTTTTGGCCCTTTTGTGAAGTTGGTTTCTTTTGTGAATCGATTTTAAAAGGCCGGGAGAGATCCAGGGCGTAAGTTTAAACTGGCTGTTCAATATGTGTTTGTTACTTGTATGTTTAGATATATATGTAAGGCGGCCAACCGTCCCGCATTCTGCGGGACCGTCCCACATTGGCGGTTGTTGTCCCGCATTGACATATTTGACAAAATAGTCCCGCATATCGTCTAAAGCGTCCCGCATGTCCCGCATTCCTATATTTTTATAATATTGTCTATGGTAGACAAATAAACTTCCTCTATCTTTATTCTATTTTAACCATTTCCGTTCATCTGTGGTTAAGTTGATAACAATATTTGTCCCTAGAAAAGGCCCGACGATATCGATCTAGGGATTTTTATTTTTTTATTATTTATTAAAATCAACAAACAAGTCCTGCTAAGCCAATTGAATTGACTTGTCAACAGGTGCTTATATTTTAATTACATATAGATTTTTACATTTAAAATTACATCTTATATCTACAGATTCAACTTTTTTTTTTATACATATCAATATCAATATAATTTTTTTTTTCCGATAACCAATTTTTCACCATATATTTAACCTTATTCATAGAATTACATTTCTTTATATTGTCAGGTAATAAATTAAATATCTTCGGTATGATGTATTCAAACGTTCTCTGTCCGTACTTATTGTTAAATTTCGGAACTATTAACGGAGGCGTCTACTAATATCTACAGGAATTCCAAAAACTGTAAAAATCGAACTAATATCTATGGGAATCAAAGTGTTGACGAATATCTACAGCTCAAACTGTTGATTAATATCTATGAGAACCAAAGTGTTGACGAATATCTACAGTACTGTCAGAGGTTGGATTTTCAATTATGTATAGCATATTGGAATAACGTAATATTGCGTATGCAGTTTAAAAAACTTAATTTATGTAAGTATGTATGTAAAAATCCCTAATATCGGACTATTGGACACATTTAGCTGATTAGTCCAACCTACGCTCTGTAGATATTAGTTCAACCTACGCTCTGTAGATATTAATCAACACTCTGAAGTTCGTAGATATTAGTTCAACATATGAGCTGTAGATATTCGTCAAACATACGGGCTGTAGATATTAGTATCTGGAGTCCTATTAACCCGTCGTTGCGCGTGAATCTAGTGCTGTATTTATGTTCTAATTTCTCTTTATGCTGCGGGGTAAATATATATGTTGAATTATAATTTTGTGCCATAGTATTGCTTTAACAGATAAAATTTTGGCACTCTGAAACAGCAACGGTGTATCATGTCTCTGTTTGAAAATATTAGGGACGACTAATAATTTTACAATTGCGTATTGTACAACTTGTACTTGTTTCAGATTGGTTGTAGAAGTATTTCCCCATATTGTTAATCCATATCTTATAATAGATTCTGCCAGTGACATATAAATTATTTTAAGTGTTTCAATTGAAAGAAAAAATTTTAATGTGTACATTCTGCCAGCAATTGATCTGAGTCATTTACAGGTTTTTTTAATATGTTTATCCCATTTAAAAAAAACAATCTACTGTGACACCAAGATACACGTATTCCGTAACTAATTCTAAGCTTTCACATTTACAATTAGTTGGAATATTTTTATGGATGCAATTAAAATCGTGAGAAATAATATTAAGATTAAATAGAAATTTGGTATTAGGTGATCTTATATGCATTACTTTGGTTTTTTTAGCATTTATTAATGTGACCATTTACAAAGTTGATTAAAGTCAATTTGCATGAGTTCAATTGCAATTTTTAGATCTTTATGTGATATGACCAATGCCGTATCATCTGCGAATACAAAATGTTTAACAAAAGAGAAAAGTTTTTTCATTATAGTTACATAAATTATATATAGTGTAGGCCCCAATATGGAACCTTGTGGAACTCCTGCAGATACATTTTTTGTTTTACTAAAAGTATTATTTATTTTGGTACATATTTTTCTATCTCTAAGATAATCTTTAAATAAATTTAACACATTTCCTCTTATTCCAATTTTTTCTAGAGTTTTCAGAAGTTTTTTAGAGTTAATTGTGTCAAAAGCTTTAGAGTTATCGATAAATAAAACAATAACATGTAATTTATTATTTAAATGATTATTTATATAATTGGAAAAATCTTGCAGCAGTTTTTCAGTGTTTTTTTTTCTTTGGAAGCCGTATTGATTTGGATCTATGATAGTGAATTTTTCAATATAATTATTTAATTTATTTGATATAAATTTTTCGAGAATTTTTTCTAATGCTGGTAGTATACTAATAGGCCTATAATTTCCCAGTTCAATGTGTTAATTAATTTATTTAGGCAAGTCAAGCAAGAATCAAAGAGCGCCAGTGTAGTATGGATTAAGTGCAAGCCGTGACACGAGATTGATAGCCCGTATTAATCATTCAAATCAAATCAAATAATTTGTTGACCATGCGATCGCGAAAAAGCGAAGTTGTAAGTTCACTGAATTTCAAAAAGAATTTCCTTTCTTGCAAAAATGTTTATCTTCATGTTCCGAGTATAGTTTGAATGCGCCGCATACAGATAGTCTTAAATAAATAACCAATTTTGTGTTCAGAAAGTAAAATTCCAGCTGGATTCATCTTATGACATATTTCGAAGGAAAACATTCTCTTATTCGAAGTGCATTGGAGGGGACCCCACCATTTTCCAAAGGCGATATAAGGAAACATATGGTTTCCTCCTTCACCGCACACGTCAAGACTGTACTTTTTTTTGGACGAAGCTACATTTATTTGAACGACTCTAGACCCTCCAATGTCCATGCATACGGGGTTAGTAAGCAGTATGCAAGTGCTTACATTAACATTATACAAAAGATAAATAGAAGTAGCAGCTCGTGGAATAATTCTTCTGAAATAGGTAACATCAAAAAGACAAAATAGTATTAGTAAAAGAAAAAGAAAAATAAAAATAACGGCTATGAGCAGTCGAAGTGCAGTTATAAAATTCGAAGTGCAATTATAAAATTCTAGTTGTAGACTATGTGCTGCCAGAAGCAAAGAGAAACCATGTTCATGTTCGGAGTGTAGTTTTAATGAGCCACATACAGATTTAATTCAAACCAGTTTTGTGTTCAGAATGTAAAATTTTAACAGGATTCATCGGATGACATATTTCGAAGGAAAACATTCTCTTATTCGAAGTGCAGTTATAAAATTCAGAACCAAACAGAATTTATAACTAATACAATAATGGAGAGAATGGATGAAAAACTGAAACTTGTGTTAGAAGAAAATAGAAATTTAAAACTTATGTTGGAAAAACTGGAAAATAAGATATAACTTTTAGAAAAAGACAAGAAAAGCAACAACATAGTAATCTATGGACTGGAAAGATGTATAACAAAACTACTAGAGAATACGAGGCAAAAACTCCATGAAGAATTGGACATAAAAATAGAAAACTTCGAGATAGGCAAAATCTATCGCATTAGAAATTCAGTAAACAAGGAAAAACTGAGGCCTACACTCGTATCCTTTATCAGCGGATGGAAGAAGGGTGTAGTTTTGAAAAACAAGAAAAAGTCTTTGAGAAAGAAACTTTGGAGAATGAGGAGAAGAAGGAATATAATAATAATAATATATAATTTTAGAGGAAGGTATTACTCCCACAACTAAACGAAGAATATAACAAAGGAAACATAGCCTACCTAAAGTATGATAAACTCATTGTGAAGGAAAGCGCAGGCTTTAATAATAAAGAAAAAGAGAACCATCTGCCTCCCCGTATGCTTACCCGCAACCGAAGAAACACCAGTTGACATCCTCTACGAAAACTAACAGAACAAATGCATTTGACTTGTTGAGGACTCGATCTAATTCTCTTACATACCAACCAACAGGAAAATAACAATAGCAATCAACTATCGGCAAACGGAAACAAGAACACCAACAAAAAGATAAAACAACAACAAGAACACACCCTCCCCCAAGCCGGCTGGTTCTCGTGGGGAAAACAACTAAGACCCTTTAAAGATAAACAAAAGAACTTAGATATGCAAAGGATAGAGAAACATGTAAATCTTTAGAGGAGGCCTATGTCTAAAAATAATGACCCGAACCTGATAAATTAGAATAATATTAAAAAAAAGCAATAAAGGCTAATTTTATTTTTATTTTATTTTACAAAATTCTAGTAACAAACTATGCATGTGTTGCCAGAATCAATGAGAAAACTATTTTCATATTCTGAGTATAGTGTAGTTTTAAGTCGCCGCATACAGATTTTATTTAAACCAGTTTTGTGTTTAGAATGAAAAAATTCTGTTTTGATTCATCTGCTGACACATTGATCGTAGTCTGAATAAGCCGAAATCATGAGAGCAGTTACAAATTTGTAACGTACCCCCCCCCCCCCCCCCCCCCGACACCGCACACCACTGTGTCCCGCATTGATATTTTATAAAGTTGGCCGCCTTATATATATGTATGTAAAATACAAATGAATTCTTTCATCGCAATGTCAGTGTTAATTTGATCAAATACTTTTTGCCAGTTTTCTAAATGCAAGTCCTCAATTAAATTATTAAAATGTAATCGAGGGACGTATTTGATTTTAGCAGGGGGGCGGCGGTTTATCTTTAAAGCACAGGGCTGTCGTATAGTGGTCGGAAATTGACGTGTGGATAACGAATGAGTCAGTGAAGTTAATATTTTTTACGTTGGTGTGATCCAAACAGGATTTGTTCCTGTTCGTGCCCTGTTCTCGAGTTGGTGTATTGATTGTCAATATGAATCCGTTTTCAGTGAGCAGGCATATGTAGTCGTTGAATTGGTTGTGAAATGGAGATAAGGTGTTAATATTAAGGTCTCCTATAATGATTTGACGTTCAAATTTATTGGAATTGCTAATAATAGTTTGGAGTGAATTCAAAAAAGAATCTATGCTCTGGAAAGAACGTGATCTATAAACAGCAAAAATACATAAATTATTATTCAGAACAATTCTGAGGCAGTTAGTTACCTTGTGATAATATGATTTCTTCGACTTGTGCTTGTATACCGTCTTTGATGTAGACAACAATCCCGCTAGATTTATTTATATTTTTAATTGAGTGATATTCCGTGTAAGTTTGTATTATTTTAGAGGTGTAGTTTTTATTGATCCAACACTCTGATAAAATTAAAACATCAAAAGTATGAATGAATTGATCTAGAAATAACAGAAAATCATCAAGGTTTGACATACTTCTGACATTCTGATGGATAATCTTTAAATTATAAGACTTCAAACTGAAATTATTTAATTTGTTGAGATCGTCAATCACATACCTACGTGTTGCACGTTACATCTGTGTCATTGTAAATATCAGGAGGTAATTGAATCATGATTATTCAGGTGAGATATGATGCAATGGAAATTTCACTACTATACGATTATGATCCATTTCTCGTGAGTATATTTGATTCGAATGATTGGATGTGGATAATCACAGGATAATAATGGCAATAATAATAAAATAACCTTCAACTTGTAGTCGTTGTCTGAAGTAGAAGTAAGTAGTAGTAGTAGCAATAGTAATAATAGAACCTTCATCTTGTAATCATTGTCGGCAGTAACCTTCATCTTGTAATCGTTGTCGGCAGGAACCTTCATCTTGTAATCGTTTTCGGCAGTAGTAATAAGTAGTAGTAGTAATAATAACAATAGTACCTTCATCTTGTAATCATTGTCGGCAGTAGTAATAAGTAGTAGTAGTAGTAGCAATAATAATAATAGAACCTTCATCTTGTAACATTACAGATTACATTAAGTCTTCTAATTCATTGGCTAAATTTAAAAAGAATGTTGACTTATTTGTGTTGACGGAGGATTGACATACTATTTTTACATCCTTGTCCTCTTTTAAATAATAAGTTTCGCGTGTTAAATAATAAGATTTTTTTAAATACTTAATAGGATTTTATTTGAGTTCCATTCGCCATAATCAGAGTGCCGCCGTACTTGTTTAGAACATTCACTCTGCTTCGTGGTGGGTATAATGATTAATGATTTATTTGTGGCCTAAATATTGTTACAATTCTTTCTCAAATTACCCATCTGGCCACTAATGTAATATTTTTTTATTTATTTTTATCTCCATGTAATATTTTAGTATTTTGTATGTAGTGGTTTAACTAAAGCTTTTTACCTCAAATTTATAAAGTTTTCTACAATACAGGCTATAAGTCCTAGTGACGTTACTTTTTAAGTAAAAAAAATAATAATATATTATGTTTTTAATTAAACGAAGACAATATAAGCGAAAGTCAGTCGAAAATCTGAGAACAGAAAAATCAGAAAAAGCTGGGACTTGAACCATTGGGTTCAAGTCCCAGCGGTGTCAATATCTTTTTCTGATTTTTCTGTTCTCAGATTTTCGACTGACTTTCGCTTATATTGTCTTCGATTAATTAAATATTACAATTTGAGGTTTTACTCATTAAGTTAAAATAAAAAATATATATATTATGTTCTTACTGTGAGAAACGTTGTAAGTTCGCATGGTAAGAAAGGTTATATTATTAAATATTCTCGAAAGCAGTTTCGACCCTTACACAGCTCGTATATCTGAAAATGTTAATAAGAGCTTTTAAGATAAGAAAAAAAAGATCTACAGTTGAGTGTAATGAAAAAAGATTGTTTCGGCCAATTAAACTTTAACATAATGACCGAAATGTCGTGAAATGGATCTTGGATAACCAGTCCAAGCTACCCTATGGTATAAAAGCCAGATACAATTAAATTTTACTACAGCGCACGCAATTAGCAGACCCAAGGAGTATTTTTATTTATTTTATTTTATTTATTTAGCTATATAAAGTTTACATAGGGTTTTTCGATGCCTGTCTCACTATACCTGTGTCGTAACAGGCGTAGAGGTCCAAAATGATTAGCATAGTTACAAGAATATTTAAAGTTAAATACATGACAATTTAAATACAAATAAACAGAAAGGTTGGAAGTGTGCATAAATCCCATAAAGAGAATCATCTTATAAATGTAGGAAGAGATGAAGTATAAAGTACTTAGTAGATCCTGTCAAATCTCTTTATGAAGTAAGGTGTGACTGGATTCTATTATTTTAATTTGTTTTATATGGGTTGGGGGCCTGTGGTACATCAGTCCTCATAAATTTAGATTTACTCATCACATTCAATACTTTTTTTCTATTTGATGAGAAGTTACTAAAGAAAATAAGCTCGTTACCTCCGATTCAAATAATTTGTAGAACTGTTATTATTTGTTTATGAAATATTGTGTCAAAGGCTTTAGAGAAATCAATGTAGAGTATAAGTACATGTTTTGAGAATTGAGCTCGGTGTTCATGAAATTAGAATTTTTTTTAGTAGTGGGTCACAGTTTTTTTATTCTGGAATCCGTACTGACATTCGTCAATGATACCAAATTTATTTAAATATGCATCTAAGTATATCGCTATATTATATTTTTCGAGATTTTTTTCCAAAGCAGGTAATAAGGAAATTGGTCTATAGCTATGTATAATTGAATGACCACCGCCTTTAAAAATAGGTCTAACAATACAAGTTTTCAATCCTTCAGGTATTTGGCAAGCATCAAATATTGTGTTTATGAAATAAGTAATTAATGGGCTAAGTATTTTAACATGTTTTTTTATATCATATATACGTATTTGATCCAATCCTGGTGTTTTTGAGTTTTTCAATAGATTTAAAATAGATTAAGTAAATTTATTTTACGCTAGCTCTGGGTAAGTACATAAGAGTGCGGTAAATCGTCTAGCAGATATAAATATGCACGGATATCAGATTACACGTGTAATAACTTGTTTACTCTATTGTCAAAGAAATTAACAAAATTTTCTGCAGCTACATCCGTAGGTGTGTTCTTCAAAAAATATTTCGATATAACTGCGTCACAGCCAGAATTGTTTTTTGTCCCCAATATTTTGTTTATTTCGTTCCACGTTTTTTTAATATCTTCAAAACAATTATTGAATTCGTTATTAATTGTAGAACGTTATTTTTTGTAACTAATATTTGCTTGTTTAAATTATTCCTGTATTTTTGTAGTCTTTTTCAAATTTCTTGTTTGTTGGCATGTTTTTCCATTTTCTCCATAATTTATCCCATTTGTATATGTTCTTTTAGAATATTATTCATCCAAGTTTTTTGGTTATGGCGATACGTATTTTTTACTAATTTTGTGAAACAATTTTTTTCGTAGATTGTTTTAAAGTGTGATTTAATATCTTGATATATTATGATATTTGGATCAGTGTGAATTTGAATTGAGTTCCAATCAGTTTTCATGATCATTTCTTAAACTTTTTTTTCAGCTAGTGCAGTGTTGTATTCATGGTGCGATATTTCGCGTTTGTACTCAGTGCAAAGATACATAGACACGGCAGTTATATAGTGATCTGCTATCCTTGTTTCACATATGCATGAGAAAAATTCTGACTTCTCTTTTCTCTAATATATATATATAATCTAGACAAGTCGCAGTTGTGTAGTTATTTACTAATGCTTCCCTCGTAATGTCATGTATACATTTTTCAGGCCGTAATTTGCCGCAAGATATTCGAATTGTAGAATTATTGAGTCGTTTTCATTAATTTGATAAGTTTAAATTAAAGTCCCCAAGTAAAAAAACCAAAACGGTTTCCTCAATATTAGGTCCTTACATATGAAATTGGCGTTTTGCCGTACTGGCAACGTTGATCTCAAATATTTTCTCTTTTATGAGTTTATTTATTGTTCTGTTATACGTGGTGGAATTATATTGTATTAAAATTGAAATAAAACACTTTTTAACTTTATTATTGTTTTTCCCTTTGGTTAGAAATTCCAAATTCAAATTTATACAGCTATTTAATCATGTAATTGTGTTTCGAAAATTATAATTAATTTGTGTTTTCGTTAATTGTTTAGGAATTCCAAAGAGAAGATATTTGAGATCAAAGTTGCCAGTACGGCAAAACGCCAATTTCATATGTAAGGACCTAATATTAATCTTTTTTATTATGTTTATTTCTGTTATGTTCAAAATTAAACTGTGATTACGCTTTTTTCACCCATTCATTTTTTTCGTAAAGTCTGTTTCCGAACAAAGTTACCTTAAATATGAAAAAAAATTATGCTTTCATTACATTCAGTGCCAAAAATAAAGTGCCTATTCAACACACAAACCAAAAGGAAAAAATTGCAAACTGAAAATATCCAATACATAGACCAAGAATCAAACTGAGGGTTAATTGAGAAAATAAGATCTACGAAAACATATACCACAGGTGTCATTAATTCAAATCATATCACAGAAATGTTTTTGGACTTCAATGGGACACCCGTGTCAGAGACATCTATTCAGTTTCCGGTATTCTTCCAATCACAGTCCTCCCTAAACATTAAATCACAAGCACCATCCTACAAATTACCCAACAATCAACTCACACTAACATCAAGCCACTTTACAATCAAGACATCCACACTCACAACACTCAAAATAGCAATAAAATCCGCATACCTCAAACACACACTACAAAATATGGGATAAAATCTCTGAACCATGTTGCTTATACACTTTATAATTTGCTACCAGATATGTACAAGGGAATCCCGCAAAATAAAATAAAATCAGAGTAATGCTTTAAAAGAATATTTTTTAATTATGTTTAAGGATGAAACTTTGTAATTTTCTTGTCTTGTACAATTGTCTTGTTTCTTTTCTCTTCTTTTCTTTTCCATTAAGTTGTAATCATCCATGCCTGTATAACCTTGTTCCCTTTTTCTTTAATTGTTTTCCATTGCTGTTTATTCTACTCAACCTGTCTTTTATTTTTCTTCTATATTGTATGTGAAACTTATATATTTAATGTCTAAATCCCTATGTAAAATTTTAACTATTTCCTCCCAACCATGATTTGTATGTTCCTCCTGTCCTAAAATGAGTGCTGTAACTCATCGAGATTGCTCTAGCAAGAAATAAAAACAATAAATAAAAAAATAATATCTTTAAATAAACATTAAGTATATAATTTTAACCCGACCCAACAGGAATCAGAAAATAGGATGTTAAACCGAATGATGGTGATTCGGGTTATTCTTACAAGGATTCGTAATAAAATTCACTTAAAAACCAATTAAAATTAAACAATTACATTCCGTGTTTTAATCAACATTCCTCTACTGGTACCTACAACGGATCCAACTTCCATTAAAATATTTTCAAAATGTGGTTTGAAGTTAAGTTTAGTGTCAAAAGTTACCTAAATCACTAATTTCAGAAACAGTTTAGATATTGATGTTATTAGGTAATAGCAGAGTTATTGAAGACAATCGGTGTTTTTAATTTAATAAGTGTTGATTTGACGGTTATAATACAATGCCGTTCAGGACACATGCTGTACCTACTTAATTGTGATCATTATTTTATTCTCTTAAAAAGTTTTACAATCGTCGATAATAACGTTATGTTGCATAACTCTGTTTCCATAGATCAGGAAATGTACCTTCAGACAGAGAAAGACTGAAGAGTATGAGAGTGAGATGGATAAGTAAGAACGGCGACACGCTGCCGTAAGAGTTAGAGCTCGTTCACATTGAGCATATAAATATAAAAGATCATAGCACGCCACATATCGCTCTCCATACAATCCCTTCAGACCGTTCACACCTGAGCGCTTTATGCGCACATCAACCATAGACAATGCACATCTTACGCCGTAAAGGTACTGACACACATGCTCACAGAATCCGGCTTATGAGCATGCTCATTAATGAGTACGCTCCTGTCAAAAATAGTCAACTGTACACATTTGCTCAATAATGAGCAGGCTTGGATTGAGCTTTCTCGTGAATGAGCGTGCTCAAAGCCAACATTTGAACACACATGCTATTTAATGAGCATGCTCATGTCAAATAAATAAATAAATGCAGGGATGTTCTGCCCGAAAAAAATATTTCCCTAGATTTCGAGGTGAAATTTCCCTAGATTACACTAGATTAGAGGTACACCTTGGCAAATCAAAACTCGAGTAAGGGGGGGGGGGGGGGGGTTGTTGGACTTTGAATCAGAGGACTTGTATTCCTTTCATATATAATATACTTTTTTTATATTTCTTGGGCGTTAACTTTAAAAATTTGTAGACATTTTGTTTTAAAAGTTTTATTTTCTATGTACATTGGTTACTTAACTTTTTTTTATTAAAAAAAAATAATTTAAATAACAAATGCACATGGAAAATAAAACTTTTCAAAACAAAATACATAATAATCACATTTACGCAATTACCTACGTAGTCACCTGATTGTGTAATACTAATCCTGACTTATAATGCTGTGCTTTTCCAAATTAAACACTTTTTGCTAAGTGAAATAGTTATTTCAAAGTATCACACTCACCACTGGATTAGAAACGGAATTCTAAATAATAATAAAAAACACTTTGCAAAATAAAAATCAACCGCAATCACCGAAACAACGGAACTAAAACTAGTATTAATTTTTTTAAAGGTCCCCATTTTTAGATACATAATATCATTTTGAGTTGTCAGTGTTTTCCCATTATCATTTTATTGTTTGTTTTTGTTATAGAGAATACATCAGTACAAAGAAGCTTTGACTGTCCAACTAGGAAGGTCTCCCGTTCTAGGACAGTCAAATGACAGAAACATTTTGATAGGCGTAAATTTAATTTAGAAATGACCAATTTGGGACACAAATCAACAAATCATCGCCAAAAAACTTGATCTTATTTACTAAAGCTCAGGCAAAAATATTTAATTATTTATAATGTATGCATAATTGAATTAATTAATTAATTGTTAAAAATAACATTGCATGTAACTACATCAACAATAGAAGATTCGTGGGAATCCCAAAAAATATGTATATAATACCAGTAATATTGTCATATGTAATATAAATTTTGCTAGAGTTCGAAAATTTCCTATATTTTGTGCTGATTTCCCTTTTCCCTAAAAAATATTTTTCTCCCCTAGATCTAGGGAAATTTCCCTAGACATATCATCACTGAAATAAATGTCAAATAGTCAGTTTCATTCTCTCAGAACTAAACAAAATAATATTACTACTTGCAATGGAATTATTTAAGAATCTTCTGACGCAATAAAATAAGACGTTTGATTTGGGTCCAAGATGTCAACAAATCCGAAAACAACTAAATATTAAAAAATAAATGCTAATTTCAATAGAATGTGGTTTCATTTTGGAGGTAATGGAGCTTTTGGGGATTTTGGAAATCTATTGTGGGTATTTTAGTGACCTTGTGTTCCAAATATATTCGTGATTCCCAGAATAAATCACGAACAACAAGGTTTTTACGTCTCCCCAGCGGGCTATTTTGACATTTTTGCAAAGGACGCGCAGATGCGAACTGAAATCGGATTGACATGAGCATGCTCATAAGCTAGCCTGTACACACATGCTTAGAGGCTTCCCCTTCCACCCGATAATCCAATGAGCATGCTCATTAATCAAATGGCTTTTGATTTGTGAGCAAGCCCAGTCGGCTTGAAATGAGCATGCTCATTACTAGCAACGTCACTGACACACATGCTACTAGGTAGCAATTGCTACTAGGTAGCATGCTCTTTGGCTTCAAATGAGCATGTGTGCCCGTAGCATAACCGCTCCTGAGGCGATATGCCAACAGTTAAGCGCCCCCCACTCCGACGAAAACAGGAGAGGGGGTCATTTAAATTACGGAGCTGCCAAGACCGGTGGGTGACAGATGTCAAGTTCATAGATTCAGTACAAAAAATGCGCACTCCGTGGCCGCTCGCTAATTCAACTGACCCCCTCTCCTACCATAGGAAGAAATATTTTATCTACGCTGTGTGAACGGCACGAAACATAAGCGCTCGCGGTTCAGCAGATACCTGCTAGCGGTTATATTAGATGTCTGAACACCCCTTTAGAACTCGTTCACATTGAGCATATAAATATAAAAGATCATAGCACGCCATATATCGCTCTCCATACAATCCCTTCAGACCGTTCACACCTGAGCGCTTTATGCGCACATCAACCATAGACAATGCACATCTTACGCCGTAACCGCTCTTGAGACGATATGCCAACAGTTAAGCGCCCCCCACTCCGACGAAAACAGGAGAGGGGGTCATTTTAATTACGGAGCTGCCAAGACCGTTGGGTGACAGATGTCAAGTTCATAGATTCAGTACAAAAAATGCGCACTCCGTGGCCACTCGCTAATTCAACTGACCCCCTCTCCTACCATTTAAAATTAAAATTAAAATCTCCGAAAATTTTTTATCAGTTAAAAAAGCCCAGGCAGAAACCAAACGAATTTTGAAAAATAAAAAACGCGCTGGATGGCGGAAGTTCTGTGAGAACCTGTCTCTGGAAACTCCCCAGTCTTCAGTTTGGTCTAGCTTAAAAAAATTCGGATCATCGTATTCTCCGCCGAGAATCAAATAAAAGAAATTCTTATAGGATTTGCGGATAAAATAGCCCCCCCATCGGTGGCCGGATGTGAAGAAATGCCTTCTATTAAACCATATCCATCTCATTCTAACTGGCTAGATGCTCCTTTCTCCATTGATGAGATGAAACGAGTTATAAGATCTCTTTCTGACTCTGCTCCGGGTCCCGATGGAATATTTAATAGTTTCATTAAATCATTTTCTGATATGGCGGTTGAATATTTCTTATCTCTTATTAATAACATGTTTCAAACAGGACTAATTCCGGATGATTGGAAAACTCAAAAAATCATTCCCATTTTAAAACCTGGAAAAGATCCATCTAAAATTTCGTCTTATAGGCCTATTGCTCTTTCATCATGTTTGATGAAAGTAGCGGAGCGTTTGATGAAAAACAGATTAGAATGGTTTGTTGAAAGTCAAGATATTATCTCACCAAATCAGTATGGTTTTCGGAAAAAGAAGTCTACAATGGATAATTTAAGTTTGTTCACAACTGATATCCGAGTTTCTCAATCCCTAAATTCTTATACATTGGCCACCTTCCTTGACCTTTCATCAGCTTACGATGATGTTTTACTGGATGTTTTGAAAGAAAAGCTAATTAAAAAACAAATCCCCCCGAAATTGCTCCAATTTATTATTAATTTGCTCTCAGATAGGTCCATTATTATTGAGTCTTCCTCTAAATGCTTAAGGCGCAAACTATGGAGAGGTTTGCCCAAGGGTTCTGTTATTAGTCCTCTGTTGTTTAATATTTATATAAGCGATCTAGACTCAGTAATTCCTTTTTCTATCAAGCGACTTTACTTTGCGGATGATATCCTTATATATTTGTTACATAAAAATATTATTCTTGCAGCTAAGGAAATGAATTTGGCTTTACAATATATTAAAAGCTGGTTGTTAATAAATGGGATGAATCTGGCGGCATCTAAAACAAGGGTCGTGACTTTCACGCGCAAAAGAAAAATTCCCCACTTCTCAATCTCTTTTGATAATGTGCCTCTACAAACCGCTACTCAAATCAAATTCCTTGGTCTTCTTTTGAACCATAAACTTTCCTGGCTTCCACACATTCAGATAATTTCTACAAAGTGTGAAAAGGGACTTAATATGATGCGAGCAGTTTCCAGAGTATGGTGGGGATCTCATCCTACCACACTTAAATTAATGTATAATTCCCTAGTTCGGAGCCACTTGGATTATGGCTCATTCCTTTTTGACCCACTCCCTAAATATTTAGATAAGAAAATGGAAAGAATCCAATCAAAAGCCCTCAGAATGATTATTGGAGCTATGAAGTCTTCTCCAATTAATGCGCTTCAGGTGGAATGTGGGGAGCCTCCATTATATTTCAGAAGGCAATTCCTTGCCAATAAATATATTTTCAAGGCTCTATCTTTATCACATCATCCTATTAAACAAAGTATTAATCGGTTAAGTGTTAATTTGAATTCTAACAAAAGATTGAGAGAAAAACAATGTTTTCCTCTCCTAATTAAAAGTTTTCATCTCTATAATTCTCTATCATCTTCCCTCCAATATCTTCAAGAAGTTCCCAATCCCAATCTCCCTATATACAATATTCCATTTAAGGCAATCACTTTTATGCCCAACACAATAACATCAGTCTTTCACAAGAATATTTTATCTTCCCCAAATAAATTTCAAAATGTGGATGATTGTTTTAAAAGCATTGTGGCTTCAAAATTCCCTGGATTTTCCATCCTTTACACTGATGGTTCCAAATTTGAAAATAAAAGATGTGGAGCATCGATATATAGTCCAGAATTCAACATCAATCTCTCTTATAAATTACCGAAAGAAGCTTCCATATTTACAGCTGAATTCTTTGCAATTGAACAAGCGCTAAATCAAATCCAGGTTCTCAACATTCATCGAGCCTTACTATGTACTGATTCGCTAAGTGCTCTAAATAAAATTAGGTCAAATATTCTATGTTATCCGGAAGACAATATTATATGTAAAATAAAAAATCTTCTCAATTCTCTAAGTGAATCTGGGTTTGAGACGATATTGGCCTGGGTCCCTGCCCATTTGGGTATCGAGGGTAATGAGATGGCCGATTTTCTCGCAAAATCTGGTTCAGATTCCGGAACTATCCCACTAAATTTTAGAATTCCTATCTCCGATGTCTTCCCGATTCTTAAATCCAACATGACTCGTGCCTGGGAAGAAAATTGGGCAGTCTCCAAAATAAGAACTGGATCTTTCTATGCTGGAATTCAAAACCATATCCCTACTAAGCCATGGTTTCACGGTAAAAAACTTTCAAAACGATTCATTTCATGTATTTCGAGAACGAGAATTGGTCACTGTTCAATTGCATCTCACTTGTCTAGAATTAGAGTTTTAGATGATCCGGTCTGCCAGTGCGGTGTGGAAGAGGAAACCCTCGACCACGTTTTCTTTAACTGTAAAAACCATTCATCTTTCAAGAACATATACCGCCTGCTTATTAAAATCACACACCAGTCCCCCCTTAACATTTCATACCTTTTATCTCTTAACAATTCTAGTGTTCATACAGCTTTATGTAAGTTTATTAACCTGAATGAATTCAATATTTAATTTGTTTTAGTGATCTAAATGAGTCCAATATTTAATTTGGTTTATTATTTTACCAATAGACTAACCGAATTTTTTTATCCACTTTAACTATTACCGGCACAAAGCACTCTTTTCAGGGTGAATTGCCTAAAACCAAAAAAAAAAAAACAAAACATTATTGCTCTCTAACACGTTTTTCACCTGCTTTATATTCTGGTGTACAAGTTTCTCATGCCATTCATTCAAACTTGATTTAACTGTTGTAACATTTGCAAAGCAATTTTTATATTTATAACGAACATCCATAGTATACACATTTCCAACACGATTTGCTACCGCACATACTTTATTATTCTTGAAAAACTTGCAAATGTTTTGATCTGTCAACATGACCTTTGTCTGCCATACAATTCACAGATAACAAGTTTATTTGTAAGTCTGGCACACACAGTACATTATCATTCCCTTACTTGCGCCCTCTTCAGTCGTTCGCTGCTGTTAGCTAGCATTCTCGCCATTTCCTTAAAATCCTTCTAAAACAATTATTGTCATGTCATGCTTTGTGTCCGATGTCTAAATAACATTCAATAAACGTAAAGTCCATGAACCTCAACATGTGTATTGATTGATCTAACTGACACACCTTGGCTACCCCATTGGTAATGAGTAAGTACGAAGAAACAAATTGATGCTACCAAATTTAAACTGCCAAAAGACTATCGTTATAATTGCTTTGCGTTTATCGGGAAGTTACCATCGTACGGGATCGGATCAACCATGCATAGTTTTATTGCGGACTTTCTCAAGAACATTTTTTTTTTAAATTATTCTTTATTCATTAAAATATCTTAGGTGTATTTAGTTTTTAAAGGTTTTTCGACTACCACACTAGGCACATGCCCGTATTATGGTAGTCGAGGTATGTAAAAATATAGTGATATAAATGTAGTGGTTGCTAGTTCGTTTTAATATTCATTATCTGAATTTATTGAAATAACAGAAGTCAAAATCTCAAACCATATCGATAACATAAACGTTAGGTCTGCAGATGGCCCTGAAAACTTAAGTAATGCTACAATTAAATCTATGAAAAAACATATAGTCAGACCACTACAGCATATATTTAACACATGCATCAGTAATAGTATTTTTCCAAATAAATTTAAATTTGCTAACATCATTCCCATACACAAATCAGGACCTCGATGTAAAACAGACAACTTCAGACCAATCACATTAACTTCACAATTGTCTAAGATATTAGAAAAATGTCTAAAAAAACGAATCATCGATTTTCTAGAATCTCATTCACTCCTATCTGCTAACCAATACGGCTTCAGGACTAAACTCAGTACTGATGATGCTATATATAATTTAACCAAAAATATTTATTCTAACCTAGACTCAAACATTAAAACTCTAACCATTTTTCTAGATTTAAAGAAAGCCTTTGGCACAGTCAACCATAAAACTCTGTTAAAGAAAATGTCCAACATTGGAATTAAAAATAAATGTCTCATGCTGTTACAAAATTACATATTAAATCGGCAACAATGTACAAAAATTGGAACATGTTTGAGTAATTTTGACACAGTAAAACACGGAGTTCCACAAGGGACTGTATTAGGGCCGCTACTCTTTTTAATCTATATAAATGACTTGTGTAATATTGTTATACCTGGTAAAATTTTCTCATTTGCTGACGATACTGCAATAACAGTCCAAGGAAATACATGGGAAGATACAACTAATAAAGCTAAAAAATGTATTTCTATTGTCAAAGAATGGCTAGATAGAAACTTTCTTACTTTAAATTACATAAAAACTCTCTGTATTTCTTTCTATATCTCACAGAAGTCAGCTCCCAAAACTAATCTCAATTTAAAGTTTCATAATATAAATTGTAACCCAACCATATGCTCTAACTGTGAAGAGATGAAATCAGGAAAAATGATTAAGTACTTAGGTGTAACCATAGATTGTCAACTTAAATGGACCAACCATATAGAAAATACTGTTAACAAACTCAGATACTTAAATTATATTTTTAAAAGAATGTGTAACATAGTAAATATAAAAACCATAAAACTAGTTTATGATGCACTAGTCCATTCATCTCTTTCCTACGGAATAATTGGCTGGGGTGGAGCTTACAATAATCATGTAAAACCTTTAGAAATTGCCCAAAAATCAATTAATAAGTTTATGTACAAAAAAAAAATAAATCGTATCCCTCCAAACAATTGTTTAAGGAAACTGATATTTTGGACCTTAGACAGACCTATGGACTTCAATGTCTTAAATTTATTTACATGCGTCCAAATAACTTTCTAAAAAATTCCAATCGTACCAGCCAAAGACGTGGCACATGTGAGTATGCAGTACCCCACTGCAAAACTAGGTTGTCCCAAAGGCATATTAGTTTCATAGCTCCAAAAATGTATAACTTACTATGTACAACCTTTAAAGAGAACATAAGTCAAAATCTTCAATCTTATAAAAAATATACCAAAATTTGGCTAAAAAACACTGAAACAGATACTTTTTTTCGTACAAGTGTAAATAAAGCCGTTAAGCATATCTATCATTGGACAGTTTTTAGAGAAGATTTATGATATTGTGTGATATTTGTTTTTTATATTTTTAAAATGCACTTGTAACATCTATTATTACAAAACTTACAAATACAATAATAACAGTGCAGCCTGTTATTATGCTGTAGTTTTAAAAAGCATTTATTCAGTTACTTTTTTTTTTAAATCCCTAATTTATGTATACTTAAAATATTCACTATAACCATAGAAATAAAAAATCAATATTATACCCACGCACAGGCATTGCCTTTGTGGGATTTTTTAAGAGGGAAGAGTAATATAGGTATATCTAGTGTTTCCGAAAATTCGTTCAACAGCACTATTCCTCTTGTAATGCTACGCTGTGCTAGAACAACTGTTCTGCCATATAATATTTTGAACAAGTCGTGGATAGTCGCAATTGGAACATGAAAAAGGTTTTTCTCTATTAAGATTCAGCATGAGCCTTGTTAAACTGCTCTTTCGGAAACATGAATAGTAGAAGTTGTAACATGAATAAAGTAATTTGCCGCCGAGTGTTAGCAGATGTTTAATCAAACATGTATATCGAGATCACGAATAGTCGCACTCAGAATCTGAAAAAGGTTTTTCTCCACTATGAGATAGCATGTGTCTCGTAAAAACTCTCTTTCGAGAACATGCATAGTGGCATTCAGAACATGAAAAAGGTTTTTCTCCACTGTGAGTCAGCATGTGTCTCGTCAGATTCCTCTTTCGAGAACATGAATAGTCACACTCAGAACATGAATAAGGTTTTTCTCCACTTTGAGTCAGCATGTGTTTCGTCAAATCACTCTTTCGAGAACATGAATAGTGGCATTCAGAACATGAAAAAGGTTTTTCTCCACTGTGAGTCAGCATGTGTCTCGTCAAATCTCTCTTTCGATAATATGAATAGTGGCATTCGGAACAAGAAAAAGGTTTTTCTCCGCTGTGAGTCAGCATATGAGTCGTCAAACTGCTCTTTTTAGAACATGAATAGTGGCACTCGGAACATGAAAAACGTTTTTCTCCTCAGTGAGTCAGTACGTGTCTCGTCAGATTGCCCTTTTGCGAACATGAATAGTCGCACTTGGAACATGAAAAAGGTTTTTCTCCACTGTGAGTCAGCATGTGTCTCATCAAAGTTTCCTTTCGAGAACATAAATAGTGGCATTCAGAACATGAAAAAGGTTTTTCTCCACTGTGAGTCAGCATGTGGTTCGTCAGATAGCTCTTTCGAGGACATGAATAGTCACACTCAGAACATGAATAAGGTTTTTCTCCACTGTGAGTCAGCATGTGTCTCGTCAGATCTCTCTTATGAGAACATGAATAGTGGCATTCGAAACATGAAAAAGGTTTTTCTCCGCTGTGAGTCAGCATGTGAGTCGTCAGAGTGTACTTTTGTGAACATGAATAGTGGCATTCGGAACATGAAAAAGGTTTTTCTCCACTGTGAGTCAGCATGTGTCTCACCAAAGTTCCCTTTCGAGAACATGAATAGTAGCATTCGGAACAAGAAAAAGGTTTTTCTCCGCTGTGAGTCAGCATGTGAATCGTCAGACTGCTCTTTCGCGAACATGAATAGTGGCACTCGGAACATGAAAAAGGTTTTTCTCCACTGTGAGTCAGCATGTGTTTCATCAAAGTTTCCTTTCGAGAACATAAATAGTGGCATTCAGAACATGAAAAAGGTTTTTCTCCACTGTGAGTCAGCATGTGGTTCGTCAGATAGCTCTTTCGAGGACATGAATAGTCACACTCAGAACATGAATAAGGTTTTTCTCCACTGTGAGTCAGCATGTGTCTCGTCAGATCTCCCTTATGAGAACATGAATAGTGGCATTCGAAACATGAAAAAGGTTTTTCTCCGCTGTGAGTCAGCATGTGAGTCGTCAGACTGTACTTTTGTGAACATGAATAGTGGCATTCGGAACATGAAAAAGGTTTTTCTCCACTGTGAGTCAACATGTGTCTCATCAAAGTTCCCTTTCGAGAACATGAATAGTGGCATTCGGGACAAGAAAAAGGTTTTTCTCCGCTGTGAGTCAACATGTGGCTTGTCAGACTGCTCTTTCGTGAACATAAATAGTTGCAGTTGGAACAAGAAATGAGGTTTTCTCCAGTAGGTATGCGAAGGTGACTTTCGAAAGACGACTTTTGAGAGCCGGAGTAGTTACAATGGGGAAAAGAGAATCGTTTTTCAACAGGATGCATCTCCCGATCTGTAAATAAATTAGAAAATAATACGGATAAGGAAGAGTTAATAATGCTTGTAACCTGCGCTAGTAGAAAAGCATAGTAAATTAGTTAAATTATTACCTGCCATCTGGGTAATTCTTAAGTGTTCTAAGCATTCCATTTTAACATCCGGAACGTCTATATCAATATCCATACAAGAAAATCCCTCTTCATCTTCTTCTCGGTGTCCAAGTTCCGCTTTGATGGTAACTGTCTCCACATTGATGCTTTCTGGAAAAACAAAACAATACGTTCATTGATATGTATATTAAATTGTCAATTACCTGTTAACTAACGATTGGACTAGATTGGATGCAAGATTAAGGCGATAGATATATATATTTTTTAGAAATTTTTGATTTGGTGGATTAAACTTATGTTCGGTGGATCCTGCAGACAAGCTGTCTTGTGACTTTGCGGGACTAACTTTCTGATAAAATAACTTGTAATCAAAAATTTCACGTGTAAATAAATAAATATTAAAAAACAAGTTATAAAAAAATTAAAAGTACAATAAAAACACTCTAGCAATAGTATTTTATTCTCCCTTCTTCTTACATCTCCTCTTTTTACTGTTGTATGTCTAATCTATTATCTATATAAATAAAAACCAAAAGATGTTAGTTTCTGGGTTTGTACATACGTATACACGTTTGGAGTGTATGCGTTGCTCATCCATTTATCCGATTGCTATGAAAATTTGAGGATTTCATTTGCGCATGCCCGCGATGGTGTCTGTATAAAATAGTGAGCTCTGGCATCTTGAAATTATCCTTTGCTAAACCGTTCATCCGATTGCGATGAAACTTTGGGGATTTGATGTGCGCATTTTTTTATTATTATTTAATAAATGTTACAAAAATTACATGTTTTTGGGTATCCGATAAATAATTTTTTTTTTAAATATACATTATTTAATATGTCTAACACCTTTTTTTTTTAGCAAAGCTCGTGTTAAAAAGGCGGAGACAACGAATGTAGATAATAATTTTTATATAAGTTTAAATAATATATATTTTTTTTATATACATACATATAGATCAATTAATGGATAATTAACAGTATACAAAGAAAAAAAAACACATTTATCATATAATATGCATCTATATTATATACTATAGTTTTATATAATATATAAAACATATAATAGAACGAACGTAGCAGAATGAAGAGGAGATAAAAAAGAAATGAGAAAAATAAATAAAGAAAAAGGATATCAGATATTACAATTGTGTTTAGAAATAAAATATTAGAAGATGTAGTGACTGTAATAAGTTATATATTAAGAGCTTTTATTGATTTTTTGATTTTTTAATAATTTGTTTCCAATCTTAAATTACCTGGTAATAGAGAACTCCAATCCAATTTTTGTTATTTTTTTTTAATGACATTCAAAACTTAAATAACTGCATATTTATTTTTTATTTTTATAGTTAGTTTTAATAATTAAAATAATTGTCAAAGTTTTAATTTTTCAAGACCCCCTGAAAATCACCGTATCTGTGGTGGATTGTGTGACATCATCACCCATCGATAGTTTTATTTACTTTCAACAGGTGTTGTCATTTTGAAAGATAATTAAACGGAAGGAAGATGATACTATTCGATAAGTTAAAATATTATTTAGGTGGAATTATTTATTCATTATACTATTTTTACTATGTTATTATATTGTTGAATATTATTACGGGAGAGTGGTATAAAATTTTTTTGAAATTATTATATTTTTAGCTTTTAAAATCAATATTATCAAAAACGAAGAATCACCCACAAAAATGTAGGCAAACGATATATGCTGATCGATTGCCGCCATTTTTATTTCGCCGTGAAGTACTAGGTAGCATTATGATATAGTATAATTATACGCCGTGAAGTACTAGGTAGCATTATGATATAGTATAATTATACGCCGTGAAGTACTAGGTAGCATTATGATATAGTATAATTATACGATTTTTTCGCATAGTTTAAAGTTTTTCAATATTTTAAATAATACAGATACCTCTATTTTTAATACCGAATTATTTAGGCCTAAATAAACAACAACTAAATCTCTACAAACAGTAGATACGTAAATAAACGAATAAATTAATACGATGGCTTGTGTCATTTCTACATTCCCCTATGTTCCCGAACATTTACCATACAATGACTTAATGATGACACGACACGAGGAACAGTGACGTCAGCACTAACCATTTCAGTAATGCCAACTTGACACTGTGTTTTGACTAGAGGTTTAAAAATGCACTTTTTAATAATTTTTTAAAAACTCTGCGTTTAATATTATTAAATAAAAGTTATATATTCAGAATCAGCGTTTATTGGTCTATATGAACATATTTTTTTAAAGCCATAATATTTTTCACTGGAGTTCCTTATTGGTTAAACCAACTAACTCCAATATATTTATAGTATTGTTGAGCTGTGGTGGTGTTACAACGCGGGACAGTCATAGAGCCCAGGATATTTGTTCTAATGCTGTTTGAAAAAGGAGTGAAGCTCTTATCATTGAAGCAATCTTTGTGTATTTGTAGAATTGTATTTTTTTTATAAATAAAATGAAGTGAAGGTACTTTAAAATCTTGAAATAATTTGATAGTGGGTAATCATATGGCTTTTTAAAATTATTTTTATAATTAATTTTTGAATGATTTCCAATGGTAAAAGAGAAGTTTGGAATGCACCGCCCCAACCAACAATTCCATACTGTAGCACTGATTGGATTAAGGAAAAGTAAATAGTTCTTAATATACTAATATTTAAAATGCATCGAATTCTAATGAAAATGTACACCAATTTTCTTAGTCTCTCAACTGTTGTGCTGATTTGTATCTTCCACTTTATGTTACTGTCTATAGTTACCCCAAGGTATTTACCATTGGTTTTAACAGTGAGTACAGAGCAATCAGGTTTACAGATATATGAATTTGAATTACAATTATATGAGTATATAGTATATATATATATATATATATATATATATATATAAGATTTTCAGGGGTAGCATTTTTAGTCAGAGTGAAAGGAATTACAAAAGTTTTATCTGTATTTAGAGATAGTTAATTTTGATCAAACCATTTTATTCTTATCTATATCTGATTCCGCCGTTCTCTGAGTTTCATTCCACGTAGATCCCTCAGCTAAAATTGCTGTGTCATCAGCGTAAGATATTAGTTTGGATTTTATGGTGAGTTTAAAAATATCATTAACATAAATGATAAAAAGAATTGGTCCCAATACTGTTACCTGCGGGATTTCAAATTTACTGATTTGAGAATCGCTGAGAAAACCATTTAATTTGACAAATTGCTCTCTATGAAATAGGTAATTTTCGATCCACGTTAGGGCATTATTGGTTATACAAATTTTCTTTAGTTTAGAAATAAGATTCGAATGTGATATACTGTCAAAAGCTTTTCGTAAGCCCACAAATATTCCAATACATTTTTTTTTTATTATCCAAAGATTTTAGGTCTACGATAGCATCTTGAGTGCTCACTCTAAAACCATATTGATGTGAATTTAATATATTATTTCCTTTTATAAATTTAAACATCTGTTTTTTTACAATTTTTTCAAATATTTTTGCAATATTTGAGGTCAGAGAAATTGGCCTATAATTATTACTAAGATGGGGTCACCGGATTTAAAAATAGGAGTAATAATAGTTTTTGTGTAATTTACTGGGAAGTTGCCATTTTCGAAACTTGTATTTATGATGTGCGCCAATGGTTTGCAAAGTGAATCGGAATTTTTTTAAAGAATATCTACCGAAATATTGTCATAACCGGGGGAAGAATTACCTTTTAATTGATAATAGTATGTTTGATTTCATCAGCGTTAGTTCGTTGGAATTGTGTTAAGGTGTTACAAGGACTTGAAGGCGATGTATATAGTTCATTATTTTCGATGTTTTTAATTTTAAGTGCTAATTTTTTACCAACTGATCCAAAATAATTGTTGAAAATATTTGCACATTTCACTGGATCCGTGTTTACATCGTAAATTTTGTCATCAATATCTGTGATTTTGTTTATGTTAGATTTTTTAGATTTTTATTGATAATTTCATTGATAGTTAGCCATACCTTTTTAATATTGTTGCCAGCAATATTGATTTTTTCTTTGTAGAAATCTTCTTTGGTTTTCCGGATAATACAACACAGTTTATTTCTGAATTTTTTTTAAATATTCGTATAGTTTATAGTTTTCGGGAATTTTTTTATGGTCCTTATAAATTTTTTCTTTATGTCTAATTGAGATTATGATTCCTTGGGTGATCCACGGTTTTAATTTTTTGAATTCAGTATTTGGAGGGTATTTTATAATGGAAGAGGAGGATTTTATATGCTTATTTAAGATTGATTCAAAATTTAGTGAACATAGATCGGTGTTATTAGAGGATAGAACAGTTTCCCAATTTTCAATGTTAAGGTTTTGTTAAATTTTTCGTAGTTAATAATAGTTTTTGGAAAATCATTGTGGGAGTAATTTTTCACACCTATTTTGTCAGTTTTAAAGGCTACAATGCATGTATGATGATCAGTAATATTATTCTTCCAAATAATTGATTTTATTTTTTCAGTTTCATTAGTATTACACCAGATATGATCAATGCATGATGGCTTGGTCCAAGACATTCTCTCGTATATTTTTTTACACATGGTTTAAAGTTTAGTTCCGTTAATGTGTTGATATAATCAGTTTTTTCTTTATTTCTATTGTTTTCAAATTCATCAGATATATCGATATTGATATCGCCTACAATAAATGTATTTCGAGAACAATTTGTATTTATAATAGATTTCAGATTCTCGGTGAAATTACTAATGCTCGAGTTATGTGTTCTATATAATGCTATTATATAAAAAAAATGTGTTTTTTTATATTAATTTGAATATGAAGACAGTTTACAAGATCGATGTGTATTTCATTAACGGAAATATTGTCATGAATACATTTTATAAAAACAATGATTCCGCAGTTTTGATTTATTTTGTAAGTTGTAACAAAATTATTGTATCCAGGTAAATTATAGGTATCTTAGTAGCCGCTAATTCTGGCTTCCGATAACACAATACAATCCGGTTTACGGGCGAGTTCATTTAATGCAAGTGTAAAATGATCAAAATTTTTACAGACACCTCTGATATTTAAGTGATGGATTGTTAAAGATTTTGAGAGATTCATTTCTAATAGTATATTATTACATTCGACACTAGATAAACAAATATCTTCCGAAATCTTGAAAGTTGAATCTATATCTTCAAATAATGAGTCAGACATAGAAGTATTTTAAGAGTATAGAATAATAAAAATTTGATTTTTACATTATCGTATTGTTGAGAATGTAATTGGAGGAAAAATTATTTTAGGAGAAAAAGTGTTCGTCGAGTTATACATATTAACAATAGTAATAAAAAGTATTAACAAAAACTCTCAATATAAAATACATATTTATCTCAGATTTACAGTTAGTGAAAAAAAATTTCATAGAGCGACCTGTAACAGTTGTATTTGACATGGTCAAATATTTTCGTAATAATAGTAAGATGTATTTAATGTATGTAGCAATAATATTTATTTTAGTTTGCATTTAAAAATAATTTATGCAGTGTAAATATATAATGCGGGTAATTAGTACGTGAATAGTTACTTATGTATCATACTTCTGCTTACTTTACGAATAATCGATTTTGTCTAGAGCGATTCTAAACATTTTTTTTTTTAAATACATAAACGGCTATACTGCCTTTTATAAATAAACATATAATAGAGTACAAAAGTAAGAAAAATAATATCATTACAAAATAGTAGTTTTAAACTTAAAAATAACATACAATTATTTTGTGTATCACAACAAAAAATAACAAGAAATAAAAATGAGAAATATCATCATTTCATTTCAACATGTCCATATTGCGTATATAAAGTTACATTATGGAAAAAATAAAAAACTTAAAAATTGAAACCTAAAAATAACATACAAT
This sequence comes from Limnephilus marmoratus, assembly GCA_917880885.1. NCBI lineage: Eukaryota > Metazoa > Arthropoda > Insecta > Trichoptera > Limnephilidae > Limnephilus > Limnephilus marmoratus. Next base: position 41,006,141 of record OU862907.1, on the reverse strand, counting down.
TATTTTGTGTATCACAACAAAAAATAACAAAAAAGAACAATGAGAAATATCATCATTTCATTTCAACATGTCCATATTGCGTATATAAAGTTACATTATGGAAAAATTATTTTTGAGTGCATATTTATATTGCGCTAATTTTAAGAAATAAATGTCGCCGATGTTAGCATATTCATTTCCCAAAATGTGTAATCTACCTATTGGTGAGTAATAATGTGATAATGTATGTGTGTTATTATAGTAGAACGGTAGAGTCAGTCTATTGTTAGCGCGACCAGGGCAATGAAATCGTATTAGTTCTATTAAATCAGGGGTATCCAAGACCGAGTGAATTATTTTATATAATATTAATAGATCACAGATTTTTCTGCGATCTGATAAATTTACGAGATTAGTCCAGTTTAATAACAAATTATAGTCAACGGATTCTCTTGGAATACCTAATATAAAATTAATATACCTAAGAAATCTATGCTGGACTTTTTCAATCGCTTGAATATGGATATTGTAATGTGGAGCCCAAATCGTAGAGTTATATTCTAAAATGCTTCTCACAAGCGTTATGTATAAAATGCGAATAGTATCAATGTTACAAAAATGTTTGGTTATTCTAATAATAAATCCTAAAATCTTCATTGCTCTATTAATAATATTAGTTACATGGCTAATAAATGTAAGTTTTGAGTTAAAAATAATACCTAGATCATTTATTGTTTCTACTGAGTTTAATATAATTTTGTCAAGATTGTATTCATAGATGATATAAAATCTTATTATTTGACATTTACTAATGTTAAGTGCCAGTTTATTGCATATACATCAATTAAACAAGTTGTTTAATTTTTTTTGTAAAATTATGCAATCAGAAATATTTTTAATTTTTTTATATAATTTTAAATCATCGGCAAATAACATAAAAGTAAAAATAAAATAACATAAAAAAATAACATAAAATAACAAATAACATTTAAGCACGATATAGACACTTCATGCTGGATGCATTGTGATTAGTGTCATAACTTAGTTTGTAGTTTTTGTTTTGAAAAGAACAATTATTACATATAGGATCGGAGTTCTTGTTGGTACATTGTTGAAAGTTATGGTTTCCAGAGCAGTGGCTACATGTAGCGGCATTTGTTTTATCCAGACATCGGAGCGAAATGTGACCGAATCGAAGGCAATGGAAACATTGCGTGAATACCTTGCTGTCCTCCACCTTAACCCGCTGGTAGCTGATGTTAACTTTTTTTTATACAGTAGTAATTGTCTCATACTGCCACTAGTTTCCAGGACACAATTTTTTGAATATTTAGTTTTAAATGTTTTTAACGTTTTTAGGGAGTCTAAGTCAGGATTCATTTTTAACATTTCCAATTAGGTTTGGTACAATATCATCATCTTGAATATCTTCATGTAGTCCTTTTAGAATGATCCTAGGTTTTCTCTTCTTTACTTCTGCAGCTTGGATGTTACGAAGATTTTCGTTAATCTCTTTTGACAATACTAAAGCATCGTTTTTTTTGGGGCAGTGTATAATCAGTCTATTTTTGCTTATCTTTTTAACTCCGTTTACTGCAATTTTCAGTTTTGCAGCAGAATTTTCTTTTGTGATTATTTTTTTAATGTCTTCTGATGATTTGTTTTTATCATCAGAAGAAATAATAATTGAAAATTTATTTGCATCTTGAGGTAAACCATTTGTTTTTTTGGCTTTGTTACTTACAGGATAACTTCGGTTTCTGTTTTCTAGTCCTTTGGCATATTCTTCAGTTTTCGTTAGCAGTAGGTCTTTTGATTTGATTATTTCCTGTTGGTCCGATATTTTATCTTTGTTGATTGTATTTTCAAGTTGTAGGAACTGTTTTTCAATCAAATTCTTTGATATTCTTATATACATCACTCTTTAACGTCTCCAAATTTTCGGTTAACGACATATTGGAGAACCCACTTATTGCGAGTGCAAAGGGTTAGGGCAAGCAGCACCCAACCCGGAATTAATAATATTACAGTCGCGATGCAGCGCTGCAGGCGTACGTTCCGGTTACGGTTGAAACGTTGACTGATGATTGATGCATGCCCACATCGTTTCTGTATACAATAGTGAGTTCTGACATCATGAAATTATTCATTGCTAAATCGTTAATCCGCTTTCGATAAAACGTTGGTGAGTTGTTGCACAAAAAATGCAATAGGTGGCATGCGAGCTGCTTGAAAACTGAATGTTCAGGGACTGAATGTGTGGAATGCGGTAGGGGGCTCGGGCTCGACTCCAAAAAGAATGTAATAAGTATGTAATAATGTAGTAAGTAATAAGTAATCCAATCGTACCTACATATTGATGAGTAGAAAAAGGAAGTCGATTATGAAGTTGTAGAAGAATACGAAATTATTTTTTTACTCGTGCATTTTTTTAAGTCGTTTTTTGTTTTGTTTAATTTTTCTATATGTTCAAAATTATTCGTTTTGAACAACATTAATTAACAAAAAGAATAAATTATAAATTAATGTACTCTTATTGATTTCACATATCCTCTTAAAATATTTCATCAGCATTTGAACTGAAATGAAGCGATTATTATCGTAAAATAATATTATGTACCTACACTTGCAATATTATCAGCTAATCCAATTGTAAGAATCAAGTATTTGTACTTACCATCTAACACCTACCTATTAAAAGAAATGCAATAATATTATTTTTATTTTTACTACATCTATGTATAATTTTACTTTTAAATATCTATACTATTTTATAAGGATATCTACACGGATTTTGTCTTACCGATCAGGTGTCTATCATCTTCTAGAAGGGTACGAACAAAGACTTAAACATTTCAAATTAGAGTCTAGTTAAAAGACGAAACATAAATTACCTCTTAATGCTTTATAAAATTGTGAATAATCGTGTAGACAGTAACTTAGTCAACCAAATCAAGTTATACGCCAGGCCCAAATCTACAAGAACCCTTAACATATTTTGGATCGAATTTTTACGAATAATACTGGATATTTTAATCCTATGTCTAGAATGTCTCGATCATACAACGATCTTGTTAAAATACACAGTTTCATAGATATTTTTGTAAATAAAATAACATGTTTCAAAAAATATCTCCACAATTTGTGAACTTAAAAACAAACAACAAACAAAAAAATTGTTGTTTTATTACTTTTCAGTAAATACTTCATAAATATTGCATACTTGTTATTATTATGTATTTCAATTTTGTATTTAAGTTTTCAAGTTATGTATAAATAATTTTTTTTTTCATGAGTTTGCTTAAGTGATTACTGCAGACACATTAGTCTAGGGATATTTATACTTGTATTTTAATTTATTATGTATTACCACAAAAATGTTGTATAAATATCCTGTTTGTGTCTCAAATAAATAAATAAATATTATATGTATATCTAATTTAGTAACTGCTATGTTAGTAAATTTCTTTATCAATATTTGTTATCATTCATAAGTTTATTTGTTTCTTAATTCAAAAAATATATATATTTATATATTTATAGTATATCTTATTTCTTTATCTTTTTCTGTAATGACGCGACTCCTTTTCTATCTAAATTGGGTAGATTCAATTACTTTATGTGTAATTATTTTTAAGAATCATATATTTTCCTTATGTAAATTTGTTGTATGTATGTATATTTCAAATAAAAAAATAAAATAAAAAATCCCTCGTTGTACCTGGATAAATGCCTTGCCGATAAGGCTACTGAGACCTCTTATTTAAATGTAATTTTTTTCAATCGCATATTTCAAATTTTATAATCAACAATATTATATTCAACCGATTTTTTCGCATATTATTGGCAGCTACTTTTTTATTAGGAAACAATTGTTCGAAGAAATGTTATTTAACCTAGATTTTGTTTCGGGTAAATATAAACATTTTAGAAAAATGAAACAATACAACTTTGTATAAACCACTGATTTAATGTGCAAATCCGACCGGTTTCGGAACAAACGTTCCTTCGTCAGGGAAAGCTTATAGTAATTTGACAGTTTCGAACAATGTTTTATTATTATTTTTTTCAGGTTCTCCATAAAACAGTTATATACCAAATTATTACGGAGAAGATTACAAAATACAAGAGAAAAAAAGGCCAAGGGGGCAGTTTCACTATGTTGAGACATATGTCAAAAGATAGTTACTGAACTCTCTATAGGTAACATTGAAGATGTCAATGCTCAATGCAGAATCGTTAAGCAGTTGAATTGCTCTATTTAATGGGGCATTCTGAAAGGAAGAAGTTCTCGCTTTCGGAGCATAAAAAAGTATGTGGGATCTCCCACGAGTATACGCGTTAGGAACATATAGGTTAATCTCCTTCAACATAGGTAGATTCATTACAGTACCGGAGATCAGTTTAAAAAAATATTTCCCCAAAAATATTTTTCGGCGGGATTCTAACAAAAAAAGCTTCTAAGGAAAAGGCTTAAGGCTTCTTCTTTTTCTTTTTTCTTCTTCTTTTTCCTCATTTTATATTGGAAAAACAACTCGTAATTTTGAAATCAGAATCAAAAAACATACAAGGTGTCTTAATAATAATAATTTTTCTGAGTTCGCTAACCATATCATTGAAAATAACCATAGTTTTGAAAAAAAATACAGGGATAAATATTCTTCATATTAATCATAAAGGAAAACGTTTAGATAACTTAGAAGCCTTGGAAATTAAAAAATCACTTAAAAATAATGAATCTATTATAAACAAACAAAAAATATTGTCATATAGCCCAATCATGGATTTGTTCCCATACCCACCAACTCTACACTAATACCTACACTAATACCTACCCACCCAATCTACATTATTAACTAGCAACGGCTCCACCCCTACCATAATAAAACATTGTTTGAAACTGTAAAATTAGTATAAGCTTTCTCTGAAGAAAGAACGTTTGTTCCGAAACCGGTCAGATTTGCGCATTATATAAGTGGTTTATACAAAGTTGTATTGTTTCATTTTTCTATAATGGATAACCACAAAGTAATAGCTACATTAAAAAAAAATAAACATTTTATTTTGTAAGGGTCACTTATTGACCTTTAACTAAAGCAGGGGTAGGGAACCTGCGGCCCGCGGGCACTTTTGGTGCGGCCGCGCCGGGCCTGATGAAAGAACCACAAAAAATCACACAGACTGGGACATTTTTTTCACGGTGTTTCAGATGCATTTTTAAGACATTATTACAAAATAGTTACCAGCAAGAAGTTAAGATACTCATAAAAGCGTGATAAAACATCCCCTTTAATTTTATTATAATTTGTTATTGTGAAACGACAGTGAAATTCCATCGATACTTTTAACTTTCTTGTACGGGACAGTCCCGATATTTCAGGATTGATGGCAACTCTATTCGGAGGGGAATTTTAGGCAGTCTGTCAAAAATAATATTTTCTAGTCATCGTTGCGGAAGTAAAGTGAATAGTAAATCAATAACATCCTAAAAATGGCAATTAAGAAGAAAAGAAAAGGTGAAGCTGAGTGTGACGTATGTGTATGAGGGTGACGGCATGAGAGCGAGATAGCGAGTATGGGAAGTATAAAAGGGATGTACCGCTATTGAGCGCTCTCTCCATATTAATCTGGCAACCAATAAACATCGTAACATCTTGATATTATTTTCTACCCGCCAACAGCACAGTTGGCGCAGCTCGGTAGTTCGTAAATTTTTACGTAAATTGGAAGAATCTACGCGGTAGATTTCGGGATCTGACGGATTGTTGTCAGGATTGCAGGAAGCGATCGCAGGAAGCGATCGCATTAAGAAGAAATTGGAGCAGCCACACGCAAGTATTCGCGTGTGTGGGACCGACAAATTACAAAATTATTGTCGTTCGGGTACACCGTGTAACGGGGTACAAAAGGACCGGATCAAGGATCGGGTCAAGGACTGGATCATCGTGTGGATTAGCCGGGAACCAGGACTTGGTTTCCGTCGCTGCAGTCTGGGAAGGAAGACCTCGGAGTAGGGATTGGATCCGCAGCTGTCGGGAGACGGAGCCAGACGGGGACGGTGATCTACAGCTCTGGGTGGCGTGCACGGGGAACGTGGAACGTGGACCTCGGAGTGTAGCCTTCTTGGAAGTGCTGAGATAAGTAGTCTTGATTATTTTGTTTCAGCTCTTCCCCCAATGGAGGGTGTTTGTAAAAATTTGGGGACGTTCTGTTACAGAACGGGAAACTGGTCATTGTTCAAGGAACGACTGGATCAGGCCCTCATTTTACATGATGACAAAGTGTTATCACAAGAACGCAAAAGAGCATTTTTGCTGAGTTGCCTCACCGAAGAAACTTTCTCTTTATTATGTGATCTATGTTTCCCTAAAAAGGTTTCTGTTTGTTCTTTTGATGATTTATGTAAATTATTTGATTCACATTGCAAACCTATTCAAAATATTTTCGAGTCGCGTGAGTTATTTTATAAGTGTAAACAGCTAGCTAACGAATCTATTAAAGATTACGCTGCTAGGTTGAGAGGACTGAGTTTGACGTGCAATTTTGAATTGAGGCTGGAATCTTGTTTAAAAGACATATTCATTATTGGAATTTTCAATGAAAAATTGAAACATAAGTTGTTCGTTGAGGGGGTAAATACTTCTTTTTCGGAATGCATTCAGTTAGCAGCTTCATGGGAACATGTTGTTAATTTTAAGAAAGTTGATATGAATTTAAATGTTGTGCATAAGGATAGTAATGTTGTCCGTAAATCCAGGTCGGATAGTCCGATCAGATTTAAAAGTGCAGTGCGTAGTAAGACGCCAGTAAATATTGCATTAAAAAAATGTTTTTTGTGCGGAAAAACGAATCATTTGCAGAAAGATTGTTGGAAGAATATTTTTTGTAATCGGTGCAATAAATCGGGTCATCCTAGTAATGTGTGTAAAAACAGTAAAATTAATGTAGGTAATAAGAATAAACGATTAAATTCGGTTTTTATGTTGCATGACGGCACGGGGCCGGAACCGATATTCGTAGATCTCATTATTGGTAACACTGTTCTGCGAGCGATTGTTGACACCGGCGCTGAGATTAATGCAATTCCATATGAAGTGTATTTAAAAGATTTTGTTTCTTGTAAATTGGAAAGATGCGATATTCAATTGTCAGGATATGACGGGAAACGGTTAAATATTGTAGGTAAAGTTAATTTAAGTGTGTTATTTTTAAATAAAAGTGTAGATACGCAGTTTATAATAATTAAAAACGGTAATTCTACGATTGTTGGTAGAAATTTTTTACAAGTTTTCGGTTTCGGATTAAGTGGAATAAATTCGGTAAATTCCAGTGAGACTAGTTGTGATAATCAATTAAATTTTCGTGATAGTTTAAAGAAAAAATATGCTCATGTGTTTTCAGAAAAATCGGGTAGGCTTATAGGTTATGAAGCTAACATCGAAGTTATTTCGGAGTTCAGGCCAAAGTTTGTGAATCCAAGATCGTTACCTTTTAGTTTACGTGGAAAGGTAGAGGAGGAATTAAATAAGATGTTACGTGAAGATATAATTGAAAACGTAGAAATAAGTGATATGGCTAGTCCGATTGTTGTTGTAAAAAAGAAAGACGGTTCAATTAGAATTTGTACTGATTTTAAAACCACATTAAACCCTATGTTAGCGAAGTTGAAATATCCATTGCCTCGTATAGAAGATTTAATTTCATCTTTAAATGGTGCGAAATTTTTTGCTAAAATAGATTTGCGGAATGCTTTTGGTCAGATTTCGTTGAACGAGAAGTCGAGAAAATTATGTGTGATAAGTACGCATGTAGGTTTGTTCAGGTATAAAGTGTTGCCTTTCGGTTTGACCACAAGCCCGGCTATATTTATGCAAGTTATTCAGGCGGTAGTAGGTAGACTTCGTAACGTTCGTATATTTCTAGATGATATTTTGTTGTTTGGAAATTCTGAAGAGGAATTATTCTCTATTTGTGAATCTGTACTTAGCAAGTTAAGTGATTGTGGATTAACTATTAATGAAAATAAGTGTTCTTTTCTAGAAACTGAGATAGAATATTTAGGTTTTAAAATTTCGCGGAAAGGAGTTATGCCTTTAGAAAATAAAATCTGTGCGATTACTCAAATGGCAGTACCGAAAAATGTTTCAGAACTTAGGAGTTTACTTGGGGTTATTTCATATTATAGAGCTTTTGTTCATAATATTTCAGGTATTTTGTCTCCATTGTATAACTTGTTAAAAAGGGGAGTAAAATATGTGTGGTCTGAGGAATGTAATATTGCGTTTGAGCGAGTTAAGAAACTGCTGACGTCAGATAATATTTTAGTGCATTTTGATCCTAATTTACCAATTAAACTTATTTCAGACGCATCTGAAAAAGCGTTATCAGCGGTGATTTGCCATGTATATGATAATGGTTTAGAGAGACCTATCGCATTTGCTAGCCGATTATTGTCAGAAACAGAATTAAAGTACTCTATTTTAGATAAGGAAGCGTGTGCTATAATTTTTGGGTTGAAGAAATTCTTTCAGTATTTATACGGCAATAAATTTGTTTTGGCTTGCGACAATAAATCGTTAGTACACATTTTGAACACGGATAAGCAAGTACCTGTTTTGGCCGCTAACCGTCTTCAGAGGTACGCCCTAATACTCCAGACTTTTGACTATAGTATAGAGCATATTAAGTCAGGTGATAACAAAGCGGATTTCTTATCACGAATGCCGATTAATAATAAGGATAATTTAGTTGTGTGTAGCGACGATATTGATGCTAGCGATTATTTTTTAAATTATATTGATTCTTTAAACGTGAATACGGTTGAGTCAGAGTGTGTGAACATAATCGAGTCAGAAACAACATTGAATGCGGAAACGATGAAACAGTTTTCGATTAATGATGTAAATATAGCGAGCATTATCGAGTTCACAGCAAATGGTTGGCCGGATAAAAAGTTCTTAAAGGATGATTTATTGAAATTCTGGTATTTTAGGGATAAATTATCGACTTATAATTCATGTTTATTTTATAATAATAAATTTGTAGTTCCAAGGGAATTAAGGGAAATTATATTGAATTTTTTACATCAATCACATTTAGGCATTGTAAAATCGAAAAGTCTTGCTCGAAATTATTTTTTTTGGCTCGGAATGAACAATGATATAGAAGTAACTGTGAAACAGTGTGCTCGATGCATGGAATGTTTACCTACTCCATGTAAAGTTGAGTTGGCACCTTGGCCAATCAATGGGTTAATCTGGAGTAGATTGCATATCGACTTCATGGGACCGTTGGGAGGTCATAATTTTTTAATTATTGTTGATGCAACTACAAAATGGATAGACTGTCATGTTGTAAATAAGGTAGATTCGTTTTGTACAATAAAAGTTTTGAAAAGATTATTTTCTATGTTCGGAATCCCGGAACAAATTGTAAGTGACAATGGTACAGCTTTCACATCGTCAGTTTTTAAGGAATTTTGTCATAATTATAATATAGAATCTTTGACTTCAGCTGTACAGCATCCTGCTTCTAACGGTTTAGCTGAAAATGGGGTTAAAACAGTGAAGAATTTTTTGAAAAAAATTATGGTAAATAATAAATTTCCTACTGATTTTGAAGATAAACTTTTGACGTTTTTAGTTGATATTAGAAATACGCCTTCAATGTCTACGGGCATTGAGCCTAGTACATTAATGTTGGGTAGGAAGATTAGATCAATTTTTAATACGATTATTCCAATAGTGGATAATGTTGAGAGTCAAGGTTTTAAAGGAATTGACAACACGGTTAAAAACAAAATGTTATTGAGCCAGCATAAACAGAAAAAGTATTATAGAGGAAGAAAATTTAAAAAGTACTTTGAGGTTGGTTCTAAAGTTTTAACCAGGGATTTAAGAAGTAATGATAATAAATGGATTTTAGGAAAAATTTTTAAAAGATTGGGGAATAGGATTTATTTAGTTAAAATTATGTCTACGGGACAAATTTGGAAACGCCACCATGATCAGATTTCAGAGAGGAAGGTTAGGTGGGGGGAGTGTGACAGGTCTGATGATTTGCTGGACCTGGGTCCACTCTCGGATGTGGACATGACCAAATTTCCTAATTCCTCTAATTTTTGCAGGTCACCTACACCATGGGAGGGGAGGTTACGCCCTCGAGGTCAACGCCCACGCTACACGTGAAGAACAAGAATAATTACATATACTATGGAATGGAAATATTTAGATATTTTGTTTTGTATAAATTTGTGAATAAAGAAATGTATGTAATTAGGTTTTAAGTGTGGGGGTGTGACGTATGTGTATGAGGGTGACGGCATGAGAGCGAGATAGCGAGTATGGGAAGTATAAAAGGGATGTACCGCTATTGAGCGCTCTCTCCATATTAATCTGGCAACCAATAAACATTGTAACATTAACAGATGTTATTACTACCCGATCCACAATACACCACACTGAGTGAAACGTGAAATCATTTGAAATCAAATTAAGGCTGTGGAAAGTGCAACTCAAAATGCATACTACGACGCATTTTCCAACACTGCAAGGACAAAAAAAACCTTCTTCATCGTTTGAATTCGCTTGTGAGTGCGCGAAATTAAGTGAGGCATTTGATGAACGATAAGGACGTGAAAAGCAAGCAAACAAATTTGAACATATTTGCTACACCGTTCAACGTGGAACCATCGAATGTGCCTGATAATCGGCAACACAAAATTATTCAATTACAAAGCGATGATGAACTAAAAGCCTGATATAACAATCTTCCGCCGCTTGAGTTCTATAAACGCTGCATAAAAAATATAAGTTTCCAAATTAAAGGAGGCATGCCCTTAAATATGCGTCTTTTTTCGAAACAGTTGTGACCAGTTCTTTCAAAACTATCCATCGTAAAAAATCATCTGCGCTCCAGACTAACCATGGGAGGCGGGAATGGGTACCGCCGCCCCAGGAACCTTTATTGGATAACCAACACCACTGCCATAGGTCACCCCAAGTGGTTCGCTATGTTTGGTGATTTAACAGGGGTGCCCGGGTTCATGGGGTGAGGTTTCTCTAGGTATTGGAGGCGGATGACCAAGACACACTGAACCCCAGATTCCTACTCACCCCTTAAACCCTTTTCCTTCCCAGAACTCTCCTCTCCATCCTTTCCTTAAAAAAAAACCTCCACAGAGCATCCCCAATGATGACATAGGCCCTGAGCGAAATAATTTTCCTCAGGGCCTCCTGTGTGAAGCTCCTGTAAAAAAAAAACGGATGCAAATCTGTAAAATCAGTTGCGAGTAGCAACATCATCAATGCCAGCTAAGATCGCATGCCTTGCCAAATAGAAGCGTTCCAGCCATCATATTAGGAGTGACCTAAATAGGTACAATATAGTCCATATACAGGTACGATATTGATAATACTATTTGAGTGTTTTTCTGTTATTGCTCTGATTTGTGTAGGTTTGTAAAAACTCGTACCATGTTAAACAACACGAAGGAAAAAGTGCGTTGTATTATCTGAGTTTTTAAAATATTGCCACACTTCTACCATGTAGTTAAATTAATATAAAATAATTTCATGTCTATTATTTTAAATAGATACATAAACATAAAATCGTATTCGTGTTCTAATCAAATCTAATTGCATACGATAAGTATGCTACAAAATACAGAAAAAAAACATTTACGTGATCTGAGTACAAATTTAATTTAAGCCGGTGGACTAGTGGACTTCCATGCAGATTCATTCTAAAGGTAAAACCAATCTCGTGTTCACAATGTAAATTCCTGCGTCGAAATCATCTGCTAACGCATTTCGAAGGAAACCATTCGTCTGTTCCGACTGTAAAAAATCGGATGAAAACCATTTTGGTGTTCTAAGTGCAGAATTAATTAAAGTTTTGTGTGAAAAATGCAATGAAAAAATTCACAGTGTGGTTTCGTCTGCTTACTTTACTTTCCGGGCATTTCGTAGAAACCCATTCTCGTTTTTGAATTGCATTTCTTAAATTCTAGTTGCTTTTGTGCAGCCAGTATTGGAGAAAAGGCATTTTCATGTATAGAGTGTAGTTTTAGTTTCCCGCGTACAGATTCACCGTATAACTAAAAGCAGTTCTGTGTTTAGAGTGCAACGAAAAAAATTACTGGTGGGGTTTCATTTTTTGACCTGGTGGGGTGGCATTTATAAAATTCTAGTTGCGTACTTTGTGCTGCCGGAATTGGAGGAAATCCATTTTCATGCTATGAGTATAGTTTTAACTCCCCGCGTATAAGCTTACTTTATAAATAAAACCAGTTTTGTGTTTAGAATGCAAGGAAAAAATTCCAGGGGGGGGGGGGTTTATAACGCGTTTCGTAAGAAACCATTCTCGTGTTCGAAGTGCTGTTATAAATTTGTAATTGAATTTGTGCAGCCAGTTTTGATGGAAAGCAATTTCACGTTCTGATTGTAGTTTTCCCTGCGTACAGTTTCACCCTGTAATTAAAACCAGTTCTGTGTTAAGAATGCAACGAAAACATGTCGGGTGTGATTTAGTTTGCTGACCCATTTATTGTGTTGGAAGTGCATATATAAAATTCTAGTTCCGTAGATTGTTCTGCCAAAATTAGAGGAAAGCCATTTTCATGTTCTGAGTGTAGTTTTAATTCCGCGCATGCAAATTCCATCTAAATTAAAACTAGTTCTGTGTTAAGAATGCAACGAAAAATTTCAGTTGTGGTTTCATCTTCTAATGCATTTTGACGGAAGCTATTCTCGTGTTCAAAGTGCAGTTATAAAATTCTTGTTTCAGACTACGGGCAGACAGAATTTTAGGAAAACCATTTCCAAGTTCTGAGTGTAGCTAGTATGACTATTTTTTGTATTATTTTTAGCAAAACCAGATCCGAATATGCCCCCCCCCCCCACCATGACGGAAATCATCGGAGTGCTGCCCGCGGGTTAAAGTATAAACATAAAAATGGCCCGCTACGCTAAAAAGGTTCCCCACCCCTGGTCTAAATGAGTATTCATTTTTTAATAGAACAACTTTTGTTTTATAACTTACCCAATATTTTTATATATCACTGAAGAAGAAGAAGAGAATACTATAAATCTAAACAAAAATTAGAAAACAACAGGACACAGAAAAATAAAAAGATAACGGTTGCAACTGGGACTCGAACTTATAAACATTTCTCATAGGATCTCTCGTTATACAGGGTGTAACAGGACGTACCCGAGGGATTTGAACCATCGATTCCTGACATTATTTGGAGTAAAAATAGTTAATGAAATTTTGGTCTCTGGTGATATTTTTGATGTTTTTTTTTATTTATTTTTCCTACAAAAACATTAAAAAATGGTAGGTGTTGGACAGTTGGAGGCGGGGTGAGGGGTTGGTCGGTTACTCGGCTGAGGGACCAATGATAACAAGCGGAAGAATTGTTTTTTGTTTGAATCTGAAGATAAAAAAAATAAAAAAATGTTATCGAAAAAGTCACCGGAGACAAAAATTTCATTTAATTTTTTTATTCAAAATGTGCTCAGGAATCGCTGGTTAAAATCCCTCGGGTACGTCCTGTTACATCCTGTATACATTTTGTCTAATTTTTCAATGATATATTTCATCGATGTGAATAATCTTCAAAAGTTATAAAAAGAGAGTCGTACTTACAACTAACTAACTAACTAACCATCACACCGTTTCCCCGCAGGGGTAGGCAGAGAGGACAGACCGACAAACATCCCGGTCTTGGCAAACATTCCTTGAATCGTTTACAAATATTTACGATAGACAGATTCCAATGATTAATCACTTAGACACGAAAAATTGGATAAGATAATTTAAAAGGTTTATTTGAGAAATAAGAAATACCCAAGATGTCCACTTTAGGGAGCGATACTTCAAGAAAGAAAAACCGATCCTGCCCTTCTCCTTTCCTACGCTAACGATGGCTCAAGTATCTTAGTCTATAAACAGCACGTTCCTGAGTTGGCTGGTCATATGTTTGATATTTATTTTTAAAGTTACAAGTGCGCTGGACTATGGCAACAAAACTATAGCGTTATTTTTAGACCTTATCAAAATCCTCTGATACCGTTTGCCACGATTTGGTCCTTTTGTTTTGGAAAAAAATATTACCCTTAGACATTAACCTAGCCAGCCCGAAAAGCGATGTACCCAATTCCCAAGGTCCACTTTATTAATGATATCTCGATAATTAATGGTACAATGTCAATAATATTTTTGTAAATCTTCAGAAAATACCAACGAAAATTTTAGCATTTTTTGTTTCCAATATTCATAGTAATATTTAAAAATATTGTTATAATAAATTTTGATACAAATCGCGTTGCTCGCTAGTGTTTTGCAAGCGTTCCGGTACCATTCTTCTTGTCTTGAGCGAGACAATTATTCTGTTTGCGCACTTTCCGCCAGTTATATTCCGCCATTTGTTGTTTGGAATCTTTCCGATCCGATTCGGCAGTCTCGGTCAGTTTCCATCTTTTTGCAGAGCAAACGTGTAGAGTTTCTGAGGTTCTTAAGTAAGTTCTTTTAAAAAAATGTACATTTTATTTATGGTTTTTAATCCCACCTCCTTCAATTTTTTTACACAATACTCGCTGTACAGATTGAATAATCACGGTGACATTACGCAGCCTTGCTTAACAAGTTTTTTGATAACAATTATTATAAGCAATAATTGTCAGCCTGAAACACTCATTTACATTGAAAAATCTTCCCTTTGTGCTATGCATAAAAATCTTGTCTAAACGTTAGTTTATAAATTAAAGAATAATAATTAAGTTTTTTGATGTCCAATCATCCCGTAAAACACCGTTCACCCTAACATATGCAAAACTTCCTTCATACAGAAACGCAATTGCCTGCATGAGATATGTATTCACAATTTTCTAGGACCTTCCATAGCTGTTTCCTGTCAACTCGGTCGTATGTAAGTAGCAATAATGTATCAATATTGTTCATTCGATACATTATTTTCTGTTATTTTTATTATATAATAAAATTATTAACGTCAACACAGGCTAGTCCTGGCAAGGTTCAAATATGAAATGTTAACAATAATACAATGTAAAAAAACAAAAAACCGTAAGACATCACAAATAAACTAAGGAAAAAACATGAGGAATCGGGAACTTACTGTGAGCTATATAATTAAGTTAAAAGCGTGCTACATAGTAATTAGGGTTCATTCCCGGGAATTCTCGAGCCGAGAATTCCCGGGAAATCGTTGGGCTTTGTTCCCGGGAAATCAAGCTCGAGACAAGTCGAGAACTCGAGAAATGTAGCAGTAGAGGCGTTGAGTAGGTTAGATGCGGATTTATTGACTGCAGAGGCTATAATAGACGTATTGCTAAAAAAATTAGAAAGTACCAATGATCATTTGGCCCTCAAATAAGTAGATTCACTTAAGTTGAACATATCAGAGCACCGTAATACGTCTCTAATATCGCTGCTAAAATACTTGAACAGCCCTGACAATTTCATGCATAAAAGTAACTACTTCATTGATAACAATAAGACATTTTTGATCGGATACGCTGAAAGAGAATATAATCGTTTATACCCTGCCATCACAACTTTGACTGAAAATGAGTCGGGAGTGGTAGAAGAAGTAAGCCCATCAGAACATGAACCCGAAAGCTTCGAAATTCAATTAGAAACAGCAATACTACTTCAACTGAAAATGAAAGAGTGTTTTCAATTTCAGGAAATATAGTTAATAAAATAAGAAACCGGCTGTCTGATAAAGCTATAAATGCTTTAGTTTTTCTAAAGGCGTATTTCATCAGACAGAGTAAGCTGACCTAATTGTTATGTATCTGTCTGTCTATATGTTCAGCTCCTTAGCGTGAGATGTTTCATTGATCTTGCAAAGTTTTCATTTGTTTTTATTCTAATTAACATGCCATAAATGGTGCTGTGATTGTAATTTAATTATAATTTACATTTATTTTCTACCTTAATTTAAGATATTAACGTTGTCTTTCATGTTGTTTTTTTTTTGTTTTATAGAAGCTGTAGGGGCGTGTAAATAGCCCCTGACACGAGGGAGTTACTACCCTATGTAAATTAACGAAAATTGAATTCTTCCCTATGTGACACAAAAACAGTTGACCCAGCAATTCCAACCAAAGTGAAACAAAACAATACTCACTCAGAGAATGCAGCTCTTGTATGATGTCCAGCACAAAAGACACTTCTTCTCACTCAAAATATCAAGGCGGTATTGCATAATCTTAACAGATGTTTCGCACAGCAAGGAAGTTTCAACAATGAATAAATTTGCATATTAATGATACGTGCCAAATTTTGTACAACAATAATTCAAGTATTAGATGAATTATTCTTATGACTGACCAGGAGAGACATCTCTTGGCCTTTTACTGACACTCCCGTCAGAAGTAATTGCCTGATTCACAAAGGTAAGGAAACGCATGAATATACTGCATCTCAAGCCACATAGGTAAATTCAATACAATACAAAAACCATAGATGGCGCCCTCATGGTCTCATAGCATAAATTATTAATTGATTAAGAAAATGGATACAAATATATTGATGGCGCGTATCCAGAAGCTATTTTTGTTTACAAGTTTTAAGTTGATTTTTTTTCTAAATAGCCAAACTAACGCAAAAACTCAGAAACGAGTGCCGGTACGATCAAGAGAGTTATATAGTATGGTAGACCTTTATCCCCCCTAGGGAATAAGGGTATTCGTTTTTAACTAAAGGTCTTGCTTTTGAAGATATAAGGGCTGGAAGTTCTAAGAAGACTCTAGAAATTTCAAGAAGAGTCTAGAAGATTCCGAGTCTAGAAGATTCCGGAAACTTCCAGAAAATTCGATAAAACTCTGGAATGTTCTGGAAGAAGTGGAGGAGTATGTCAGCGAGTCTAGAAGGTTCCGGAAAGTTCAAGAAGGTTCGATAAAGCTGTAGAAAGTTTTGAAAGGTGTGGCGTAGTATGTCAGTGACTCTAGAAGGATCTGATGGTTCCAAATGCTTTAGAAAATTGTGGATGGAGAAAGTTCTAGAAGCTTTCCAAAATAATTGTTGGTGGGTCTAGAAGATTCCGAAAGCTCTAGAAGGCTCGATAGAGCTATACAAAGTTCTGAAAGAAGTTGAGGAGTGTGTCGGTGGGTCTAGAAGGTTCAATAAAGCTGTAGAAAGTTCTGGAAGGTGTGGCGGAGTATGTTGGTAAGTCTAAAAGGTTCCGGAAACATCTAGAAGGTTCGATAAAGCTGTAGAAAGTTCTAGAAGGATCTATAAGGCTGTAAAAAGTTCTGAAAGGAGTGGAGGAGTGTGTCGGTGTGTCTAGAAGGTCCCGGAAAATTCTAGAAGGTTCCATAAAGCTGTAGGAAGTTCTAGAAGGTTCGATAGGGCTGTACAAAGTTCTGGAAGGAGTGGCGGAGTACATCGCTGAGTCTAGAAGGTTCTGGATGGTTCGCAAATGATTTAGAAAATTGTGGAAGGAGAAGGCTCTAGAACCTTTCTAGAAGCTCTAGAAATAAGTGGCGATGTGTGTCGGTGAGTATCAATATATATTGACTGGAAAGGACAAAGGACACACAGTATTTATCCCCAGAATACCACTGATCTCTACAGAACTGCCATTCCAATTTAAAAGACTGCAATTTCCAATCAAATTAGGCTATACATAGTTTTACAATTAACAAAGCGCAAGGACAAACTTTAAAACATTGCGGCATCAACCTCAAAGATAACTGCTTTTCTCACGGTCAGCTAGCTATACGTAGCTTGCTCTCGAGTAGGAAATTCAAAAAAATTGTGCATATATACCCCGGATAACAAAACGAAAAATATTGTTTATAAACAAGTATTGTAAATAGTTGAATATGTTTACAATAAAAAAATTATCTCTTATATTTTGAAGTTTATCCTTTATTCCAACTACCATACAATCTGATATCAACTCCCTGAGCGAAGCCGGGTATCCCAGCTAGAGTGTTTGAGAGCATTCCACAACATTCCAGAACATCCCGAAACATTCTGGAAAGTTGTTGAATGTTCGGGAATAGGGAATCGGAACATATATGTGAAACATTCCAGAACACTCTCGAATGTTGTCCCGAGCGAAGCCGGGTAACCCAGCTAGTTTAATTATAATTTAAGATATTAACGTTTTCTTTCGTGTTGATTTTTTGTTTAGTTTAATAGAAGCTACTTTTGTTTATAAGTTCTAAATAACCAGCCAAAAATGGTGCTGTCATTATAATTATGAGTCTGAATAATATTATTTCTGTATTTAAAAAAAAAATAATTAGCTTATTCAAGAGATGAATGTTTTTGAATAATTTCAATAAACGTTTTATAATTTTGATATTTTATTTGAGAGGAAAACACTGAATTTGTTGACGTAATTGAAACCAAATAATATGAGAAAACATACGTAAATATAAATTTCTCGGCAACCCGAGAAGCCCCGAGAAATTAGCCTCGAGAATTCTCGAGACCCGAGAAATTGAAAAGCTCGAGAAATCATGAACCCTAATAGTAATGTAATGTGGTACCTAGTTTCTGGCAAAGCGCATTTAAAGGTAAATACTTTTTTTTACATTAGCTCCACACAGGAGGCCTTGAGGAAAATAATTCCCCGCGGGGCTTATGTCATCTTTGGGGATGCTGTGTGGGGGGGCTTTAAAGGGAAAGAAAGGAGAGGAAGTTGTGGGAAGGAAAAAGGTATGAGGGGTCGGTAGGAATCTGGGGTCAGACGAATGAATCCATCCCTCCCACTGCGGTGCCAGGCGATGGGTTGAAAGTCCGGCTGGAAAGGTCAAAAGGCCTCCCTCAACAAGTCTCTCTCGATCCAGCCCGCCACGCAGCAGGTGGCAGACGCATCCGCCGCCAAGACCTGGACAAACCTCACCCCAATACTACTTGTTTCGAAACAAGGCTCCGTCACCATGGTGAATTTAACATCCTACATTTTATTTAATATATTCAAAGAAACTCACTGGCTGTCTGAGTACATTCCGCATATTGCAAGCATTCCTTTTTAACATCTGGGAGGTCGAGGTCTATATCTGTATACGGCATTTCATCTCCACCTTCCTCTTGGGACCCTGGTTCCGTCTTGATGCAAACAGTCTTAGGATTAAGTAGATCCATGGCACTGCTGTGGTATCATTTGAATAAGCCAAAACAAATATACCTGAAACAGAACATTGTTGTAACGGAACTAACTTTGTATAAGGTTTGAATATTTAGTTGTGCTTAGAATATTCTGCCACACTATTTTTTTTTAATAAAACATACAATTATTACGAAAAATACAATTACAATTAGTAACGACGACGCATTAGCCCACAAGGCCACGGGTCCTGTTTGTAGTTCCGTGAAATTACACCGTTATATATTTGTGTAACGGTTCATGCAGACACATCGCAACGTACTATTTATTGCCTTTATTGTCGCACTGGAATTCTTTCGTAATTTTTATTTTTTTATTATAACCCCGAAACTGGATTGATCACTTTTATTCACTTTATTTAATTTTTACTTCCTTAAGTCTATTAATAAGAGCAGCGTTTGTTATTTGAGCGAGATAAACAGCGAACTTTGGAATGCCGTTTTATATTTTTTCAAAACACTTTTTTGATACTTCCGGATGGAAATTATGACGTGGCAAAATGTAAATGTGCCTATTGTAATGACCCAGTTCACTTTTTTATCATACTATTAGTTTGATTATTGTAAAAGCATTCCAAATACGTTTGACGTTTCATGAACCTATACATACACGACAATGAAGTCGATATAACAAAATAACAATAAAGACATCATAACCCGTCTGTTTGATAGATATAATAAATAACAATAAATAAATAACGGTGCAATCTGTTTTTTCAAGTGTTTTGGGGCTACGGACCAGAGGTGGCTGTATTTGTACAGATTCAGCAGTTGTGTACTCTCTGCAGTATCTGCGGGCCATGTACAGTATACCCAGTTTCTGAGAGGCTAACTTAACTCTGGCTTGGATGGAGCACCCATACCTGAGCTAGTAACTTAGAGTTACACCAAGCACATCAATGAAGGCATGTTGGAAAGATTGCTTCCATTAAAGAAAACTAGATTGTTATTTCGATTGTGCATAAAGCGAGGAGTGTTTGCCAAGATAGACAGGTGTGGCGAGCCATCCTCTCTGCCTAAATTTGCGGGGAAACGGCGTGATGTGCAGTTTGGTTAGTTAGTTAAGTATGTATCGTAGGTAAATACATAAATAAACATTTTTAAACATTATAACAAAAAGTGTCAAACCTTGTATAGTATTTTCCGTTAAAAAATTGAGTAGTTCCCTTGGATGTGACGCACAAAATGTTCTATGGAAAATACCAACAGATTTTTAAATATCACTAAATTATCACAGAGAGTTTCTGAGTTTTTTCTACTTTGTAATGTATAAGTTAACGATATTATCACAAATTACCTATAAAACACTTGTTTTGCGTGTAAATTGTCCATTATAAACACATTTATGGTGAAAGAACGGAACGACGAGGAGAAATGTCACCTGTCACCTTGACGTCCATAGTTCAGCAGGGTTGCCAGTGCTTACGTTCTAAAATACCCGCAACTAATGTTAAAAATCCAAAAATGTGTAGGGGATCAATTTTCCTCACAAATTTATTTTGTAATAATTCTGCTTTCAAAATAGACCAAAATTCAAATGAATTAATTTATTTTTATTTAAGTTTATTAATAAGGCGGCGAACTTTGTGAAATATCAATGCGGGACACAATGGTGAGTTGTGGCGGGGGGGGGGGGGGGGGGGGGGGGCTCATATAAATCACAACATGAAAATGGTTTCTCTTTGATTCTGGCAGCACCATACATAGTCTGCAACTAGAATTTTATGACTGCACTTCAAATCTTTTTATATATTTTCTTTGGTTTTAACTATACCTGTAAATATTTTTATTCATTACTAGCTGGTTCCCGGCATGCGTTGCTATGCCATTTAATAAAGAAATTGTTTTACCCTGCGTGTCCTTTCCCAATCGTCCCGTTCCCCTTCCGCCTCCCCTTCCTCTCCCGCGTCCCCTTCTCCCCTCGCGTTCCCACTCCGATTCCTACAGCTTCCCTCTCCCCCCCTCCACTCCCCCCCTCCCTTCGTCCCGTGAAGTTCCCCTCCCCCCTTCCGCATTCCATACATCCAATTCCAGCACATTCAGTTTTCAAACAGCTCGCGTGCCACCTACTGCAATTTTTTATACAAATTTCATAATGCCAGAGCTCACCAGTAGTTTTATACAAACCTTGTCCTGACAATAACCAACACAAATATAAAAGAATTATCCAATTTGGTGCAGTCGTTCGGAAGTTATGCGCGTACATACATTTCGGCGATTCATTTTTATTTATAAAGATTTCACTCAACTGATGCTGAACCAACGAGCGAACACATCTACGATGTGTCTTTATCTTGTTAATTACTGCAAATGTAAGTATGCATACATTTTCTTTTACACTAACAATCATGAATGCAGGAACATTGGAGAGTCTAGATTCGTTATGTAGCTTCCTTTTTACAAAAAATTAGAGTCCCTGACGTGTGCGGCTAAGGAGGTTAAACAATCAGTTTCCTCACACAGCCGTTGGGAAAGTGGTGGGTCCCCTCCAATGCACTTCAAATAAGATAAATGTGTCATCAGATGAATTTACAACACAAACTTTACATTCTTCAAACTTTACATTCTGGATACAAAACTGGTTTGATTCTGGCAGCACATACATAGTCCCAGTGGCGTAGCTAGGCCAAGGATGGCACCCGGGTCGTATAACGTTCCCCTCCCCCAATTTTCGACTCCGCAAATGTGTAAAAAATTGGTCCGTCCTGGGGGGGGGGGGGGGGGTTGGTTAGACAATTTCCTTCGTAACTTTTTTTCCACGGTCGAGTGTCACCCCCCGTCGGGTGTAGCGTCACCCCCCCCCCGTCGGGAAGCACCCGGGGCGGTCCACCCCGCCCTCGCTACAATACTGCCTAGTCCGCAACTAGAATTTTATACCTGCACTTCGAAAAAGAGAATGTTTACCTTCAAAATAAGTCATCTGATGAATCCAGTTATTTTTTTTTACATTGTGAACGCAAAACTGGTTTAAATTAACTCTGTGTGTGGCGCATTAAAACTACACCCAGAACATGAAAATGGTTACTCTTTGATTCTGGCAGCACATTCAGCTGCAACTAGTATTTTATAACTGCACTTCGAATAAGAGAATGTTTTCCGTCGAAATATGTTATCAGATGAATCCAACTAGAATTTAACATTCTGAACACAAACCTGGTTATTTATAATTAATAATATCTATATGCGGCGCATTAAAACTATACTCAGAACATGAAGATAAACACTTTTGCAAGAAAGGAAATACTTTTTGAAATTCAGTGAATTACAACTTCGCTTTTTCGCGGTCGGCAGCATAGTCGACAAATTATTTGATTTGATTTAAATGACAAATACGGGTTATCAATTACGTGTCACGGATTGCACTTATTCAAAACTACACTGGCGCTCTTTGGCTTACCTAAATAAACCCATAAATATACTAATCCCGCCAGATAAATAAACCAATCCCTAGATCGATGTCTTCGGGCCTTTTCTAGTGACAAATATTGTCATTAACTTAACCACACATGAACGGAAATGGTTAATATAGACTAAACATAGAGAAAGTTTATTTGTCTACCATGGACATCTCTGAATCGCTGGCTACCATCAAAAGCCTGCAAGCAGAAAACACCAAGCTTCACGCAGAAATGCGTGATCTTAACACGCGCGTATCGCATATGGAACAGTTAGCCAGGGAGAATAACCTTGAAATTCAGTGTGTACCTGAGAATAGATCTGAGAACTTGGTATCTATTGTCAAACAACTTGGTACCGTAATTTCCCGCCCGATTGCTGAGTCTGAAATACTTAACCTTCATCGGGTCCCTAAGGTCAAACCTGAATCCAACCGACCCAAGTCAATAATAGTAAAGCTCCCAAGCGTGAGAATAAAGAATGAAGTCCTGGCTGCAGTTGCCAATTATAACAAAAAAAACAAAATGAATAAACTAAACTCGGAACACCTTGGCATCGACGGCGCGAAGTCACCAATTTACGTCAGCGAACACCTCTCCCCCGCTAATAAAGTCCTGCACGCAGCTACAAGGATAAAAGCCAAGGAAACTAATCATAAATACGTATGGATACGTAATGGTCGCATCCTAGTACGTAAAGATGACAACTCTGCGCGCGTGGTGTGGATCCGTGATCATAACTCCCTGGTTTCTCTCACCTGATTTTCTTCCACAAGTTAGTTGATTTTCTAGAACTCACTTCTCTGCTTTGTTTTTTACCCTTATATAATGTTTAATATTTATTATCAAAATGTAACCGGACTGCGTTCCAAAACCAATATATTCTACTTAAATATGACTAATAATGATTATGATATCATTATGATAACTGAATCATGGCTTGTGGAAAGCATTGCCGCTGAGGAATTATTTGATAATCGTTATGTAGTATTTAGAAGAGATCGTATAGATAATAAAAGAGGAGGGGGTGTGATTATTGCGTTTAAGAAACACCTGACAGTTGTAGAGCGGAAAGATTGGCAATCGACAGCTGAGGACCTGTGGGTGACTCTTATAACTAAAAATTCTAAAAGGATCAATTTGTGTTGTGTTTATATTCCACCTGGAGTCAATCACACACGTAACGTTTATGAATTTATGGACACACTTTGTGATCTTCGGGCTCTTCATCACGATGATAATTTTCTTATAGCGGGAGATTTTAATCTACCTCAAATAGACTGGTCTATTAGTAACGAAAATAGTATGAAAATAATAAATAGTCACCACTCAGAAATAATTTCCAAAATCTCTGACACTCTGTGTTTTACTGATCTTTCACAATATTGTACTTTTCCGAACAACAGGCACAAATTTTTAGATCTTGTTTTTAGTTCTTTTCCTGTTATCGTAGCACACACCTCTCAACATCTAATACCTGAATGTAAACATCACAATTCAATCACTATTAATATGAATATAGAGTTAGACATACCCATGGTAAATAACACTAGAACCATTAATCTCTTTAAAAAAGCTAATTACGAAATCATAAACAATATCCTCAGCAATGTCGATTGGGATGTAGAATTTTTAAACTTATCTACCAATAAAGCTATTAACCGTTTTTATGATATTTTACATGAAATTATTCAAATTTACGTTCCATCTAAAAAAGTTCAGGTCAATAACTCATATCCTTACTGGTATAGCCCGGCTTTAATAAAATTAACTAAGGAAAAATACAAGGTATTTAAAAAGTGGAAAAAATGGTCTAATCCTTTGGATTATCAAGAATTCTGTGTTCTGCGAACGAGACAAAAAAAAATGTCAAATGAATGTCATAGACAATTTATAACAAATGCTGAACTCAAAATATCTCATGACCCAAAGAATTTCTGGTCTTATGTTAAAAGTAAAAGAAATAGTTCAGGGTTACCCAATACTATGAAACTAGAGAATACAACTGCTAACAATCCTTTAGATATATGTAACATGTTTTCGAAACACTTCGCCTCTACTTATAATTATAATGTAACTCCCAAAACATCAACTAATATTCCCCAAGCAAACAATGGTATAAACATTTGTTCTATTTCAGTTTCCAAGGAAAAAATAGAAAAAATAATTAATAACATCTCTTGGTCATTGGGCGAAGGTTTCGATAAAATACCATCTCATTTTATAAAAATGTGCGTCAAAGAAATATCGATGCCTCTAGTACTGCTTTTTCAATTATCTTTGAAAGAAGGCGTCTTTCCAGACCAATGGAAATGTGCGCTCATTACGCCAGTATTCAAATCTGGGTCTAAAAACGACGCTAAGAACTATCGTCCAATTTCAAAATTACCTATTTTTAGTAAGATCCTTGAAAAAATTGTTCATGAGCAACTTTATGACTGTGTTCAATCTGTAATAACTGAGAATCAACATGGCTTTATGAAAAAAAGATCAACTGTATCCAATCTTGCTGTATTTACTGAATTTATTTCTAAATCAATGGATAAACGAATCCAAGTTGACGCAGTGTATACAGATTTCTCCAAGGCATTTGACAGAATCGACCATAGTCTACTCTTGTCAAAACTATTAGCTTTAGGAATACATGGTGATTTGTACCGATGGCTAGTCTCCTATCTTGACAAACGTTCCCAGATAATAGCAGTGAATGGTTTTAATTCTGAAATTATCAATGTACCTTCAGGTGTCCCACAAGGGTCTCATCTGGGACCATTGCTTTTCACTATATTTATCAATGACATTGTAAAATGCTTTAAGCACTCTAAAGTTTTGCTCTTTGCTGATGACATGAAAATATTTATTTCTATCAACTCTATTTTTGACTGCTATAAACTTCAAGAAGATCTTAATAGACTTAATATTTATTGCACTGCCAACTATCTCCACTTGAATAGCGACAAATGTTACGTTATTACCTTTACAAAAAAACAAAAAACAATCGAACATGATTATCATATTACAAACAGTCAAGCACTTAAAAAAATCAATCAAATTCGAGACCTCGGTGTTCTTATTGACAATAAACTTTCTTTTAAGGCACATGTGGATACTATTGTTAAGAAATCCATGAGCATGTTAGGATTTTTATTCCGTATTGGAAAAGAGTTCACCAATATCCATACCCTCAAAATATTATATTACTCCTACGTTCGTAGTCATCTTGAATATGCTTCTCCTGTATGGAATCCGCTGTATAATATACACACAAAGCGCATAGAAGCTGTACAAAGAAAATTTGTACATCACTTGAACTTTAAGAGACATGTGCGTCATTATGACATAGACAGCTCTATAAAACACTATGGACTTAAAACTCTAAGAAGTAGGAGAGACATCGCGGATATGACTTACTTATACAAAGTCTTGAGTGGTCATATTGACTGTCCAGCTCTTTTGTCATCAATTAATATTAGAATCCCGAGTAAGAAAACTAGAGACAAGTCATTGTTTCATATCGAAAGTGCTTCAACCAGTCTCAGGCAAAATTCTTTCCTATTAAGAACATGCAATCTTTATAACAAAAAATGTATTGATACCGATATTTTTTCTTGCACTTTAAGCACTTTTAGACAAATACTTAATGGAGCCTTATAATTACCCATCAATTAACAAATAACTTAATTCATTGTAACGAAATTGATACCGTAATTTCTTATGTATTCTTTGTATTGAATTTTTTTATGTATTTTTATACTGAAAGTTTAAAAGAATGTATATATGTGTATGTATGTGTACATTTATATATTACTTTTCCACCTTACACTTTTAAACACGTCCGGTGTTTTTAATTTTTTTTAAAATTTATTTTGTAATTATCTTATTTAAAAATACTTATTCAATCTAACATAAAACTGGAACACTTTATTTTAATATTTTACTTTCATTTCCCTTTTATTTTTCTTTTCCTTATATTTTTATATATATATTTACATATAACGCTTTCGACATTACGTCTGGTGTTTTTCAATTTTCATTATTATTATAATATATGTTTATACATTTAGTTATTTTTCTACTCTGTTTTTTATCTTATCTTATCTTGTCTGTATCTTTATCTTTATATACTAGACAGTATAGCTAGGTTATCCCTAGACATATCTAGTTCCTAACTATATATTATTAAGCTAAACAAAAAAAAAAACTTTATAATTATAGACTTTTTAATTATTATTGGTGCATGATGTGAACATTCGTTATTGGGTTTATAACCTAATTATTGTAATTTGTGATTTTTTAATGCATGTAAAGTTATAAACCTGTAAATGTTCCTAATAAAGAAAATAAAATAAATAAAATAACTTGACAAAAATATAGGAATGCGGGACATGCGTGACGCTTTACACGATTTGCGGGACTATTTCATTAAATATTTCAATGCGGGACTTCAACCGTCAATGCGGGACGGTCCCGCAGAATGCGGGACGGTTGGCCGCCTTAAACTATGATTGAAACTCTTAGATTACTACAATATCTTGTAAGGTAATATTATTGTAAAACGCGAAATGTCATTTCTCAAGGAACGCCATTTTGTTGTTAATTACGAAGGCAAACGTCTCGCGTGATTTTTCGTGTTTATGAAACTGAACAAAATAATGATTCATAATTAATACCTACGCATTATTTATCATTTCCGATGATTGCAATTCGTACTTATTATTGCCTAACTGACAGAAAATGATTTTTTTTCTTTTAAAAGTGCGTATTTCATTATCGTAATTAACATGGCGGTCCTTGAAAAATGACGTTTCGCGTTTATTAAATTAAAAAAATTAAAATCAAATCCGGTTACTTACTGAATTACTTATTACTTACCATTATTACCTAGTACAACTTGTTTTATTTTTAGAGGGTGTTTTGAGCGTGGACTCGATAGGGAAATATTTACCTATAATAATTACCACAAAGGAAAAAATCTCGTACTTAACTAAAATTAAATAGAAAATATGCATCTGATACACCAAGATGTAATCAAACTTCAATCACAAAATAAGTTATATTTGTAGCAAACGGTTATTAAATCTAAGGTTATTAAATCACCTAAATCAAAATATTATACTTACATCAAAATGATCCTCGCAACCAGTAGCGTAGCTAGGGGGGGGGCGGGGGGGGCGGACCGCCCCGGGTGCCACCCGAGGAGGGGGTGACACTCGAACATGGAGAAAAAACTTACGAAACTGCAAAATTGCCGTAAAAAATATTTTACACGTTAACACTGACTGTTATTTTGCTCTATGGCTTGGTTGGTCGGGGATTCCCGAAAAATGTTTTTTTTTGTTCCTAGCTCAGTCGGGGATTTCCCTGAAATATTCCTTGCATCATTCTAATTACGTTCGTATATTATGATTAACGTAGACTCGTGAAGTGAATTGTTATCTATGGACTGACGTGAATTAGTGAAGAAGTTATTATTGTGTTAGCGTGTCTAATAGTGCTGAAAGACCAAAGTTTGAAAAACAAGGCAGGTAGGTGTGAATTTTTAGATACCATTTTGTAGCGCATGAATAGTTTCAGTCGGGACAAGGAAAAAGGTTTTTCATCAATGTGAGTTAGCAAGTGCCGTTTTAGTTATTTTTTTCGAGAATAAGAATAATTGCAGTCGGGACAAGAAATAGGCTTTTTCCACTGTCGGCTAACGTGTGATTTCTCTTCATAGTACATGAATTGTTGCAGTTGGAACATGAAAAAGGTTTTTGTCCGCACTGAGTCAGCAACTGACTTCTTATGTATCCCTTTTGAGAACATGATTAGTTACAATCAGGACATGAAAAATGTTTTTCTCCTCTGTGAATCGTACTGTGGATATTTAAATCTTCCCTATGAAAACATGTATTACTGCAGTCGGGACATGAAAAAGGTGTTTGTCCAGTATGGGTAAGATGTGAATTTTTAGATACCGTTTTGCAGCGCATGAATAGTTACAGTCGGGACAAGAAAAAGGTTTTTCATCAATGTGAGTTAGCAAGTGCCGTTTTAGTTATTTTTTTCGAGAATAAGAATAGTTGCAGTCAGGACATGAAATAGGTTTTTTTCCACTGTCGGTAAACGTGTGATTTTTAGATTTCTCTTCAGAGTACATGAATAGTTGCAGTTGAAACATGAAAAAGGTTTTTCTCCACACTGAGTCAGCAACTGACTACATATGTATCCCCTTTGTGAATACGAATAGTTACAATCAGGACAAGAAAAAGGTTTTTCTCTTCTGTGAATCATACAGTGGACTTTTAAATCTTCGTTTTGAGGACTTGTATAACTGCATTCAGATCATGAAAAAGGTTTTACTCCACTCTGAGTAAGTTTAAGAATCATAGTGGAGTAAAGTGTTGCTGCATATGGAAACCTTTGTAAAATTACTTTCTTCAGGGCCTCGTCAGTGTAGCTAATGTAAAACAAAATATGTGTTGTAAAACCATGTAGGTGTATTAAAGGTAAGACAGTATTAAATTGTGGAGATCCGGAAGGAATGAAAGGCCGATAAAAATAATAATATTTTCCCAATTTTTTTTATGAATAACAAATTAAAACAATAAAATAAACAATATACGCATGGACATATTGCGAGTTTGAAATCTCTTGTTTTACTTTTACCGCAAACGCGATTAAAACAAGAAAAAGGTATTTAAGCGACTTTCCAGTACTTTGCGCAATTTAATTGAGACTTTTAGGTAAAAATTGTCACTTGGGTGTTACGTAACGTTTAGCGGGAGGGAGGTGCAGAAAAGTGTTACTGCGCATTGCATGGGGGGAGAGAGGGTGAAAATTTTTCAAAAATTGCGTTACGTTATACTTGAACGCCCCCTTTACTATTACACGATTGAAATTTTATCGTTACACTCTGAACACAAAACTGGTTTTAACCTAAGTATTGGTTATTATGTTTTCATGACAGCAAATGATTTTTTTCTGATTTTTGCAGCATATAAGAATTGAAGACACCACACGGAACTCTGTTATTTGTAGCTATATGGCTCGGTCGGTCAGCATTCCCCAAAAATTCTGTTATTTTATTTTCGTTCCTAGCTCTTAAAATTGATTTATTGGGGATTCCCATGAAATATTCCTCGCTTTTCCCCTGTGTCATTCTCATTTCTTTCGTACATTGTGATTGACGGGAACTCGCGAAGGAAATTATCACCTATCGATTGTTGAAAAAGCTGTTATTCTGATAGTGTTTTTAATTTTTAGGATAACAATTTTTTTTACATTTTTGACTAGCTAGAAATGTTTTTTATATTTTAGGAAGTCATAATTTGGGTTTTGAATTTCTCGAAAAAAAAAATTAGGGGGGGGGGGTGACACCGCGTTTTCCGCCCCGGGTGCCACCCATGATAGCTACGCCACTGGTTTGGGCACCGTACCACCAGAAGTACATTGATATGTTAGAGCAAATCCAGAAGAAATTCCTCAGGTATGTTTATATGCGGAAGCATGGAACCTATCCAAGGTTCATGCACCATATTGACTTACTTGAGGAAACTGATTCTGTGAGTTTAGAAACTAGACGGAAAGCAAGTCTTGCTATTTTGTCTTTCAAAATTTGGAACAATTTCATCGATAGCCCATTTCTCTTGGGATGCTATGATTTATATGTACCAGACCACTACAGCCGAAGTCGACATCGTGACTTATTTAAAGTACCGAACGGCAGAACAGACGTCTTGGCAAAGCATAGCATGACGAGGGGAGTGGTGCTGTTAAATAAAATTGCAAACCATTTGGATGTAAGTGACTGTTCTTTATATGCCTTAAAAATATTATTGAAGAGTCACTTGCCTAAATGCTGATAGGGTAACTAAATTGTACTGTAATTGAAATTATTCTGTTGTACAATAATAATAATAAAAATAAAATAAAAAAAAATATTCGGATAATATGGACATTATGTGCAGTACCCGGAAAAGTTTGGTGTAGACAGTCTCGTTCACCAAGGAGCCTGACGCTGGTCACCAACAAACAATCAACTCGTTTATTTGAGAATGTGCTTACTGTTCATAGCCATCAGTACGTAGAAATGAAATAACCTTGTTTTAGGGTCTATTCTGAAGGATCAATCTCGTACCTACTATAAATGTCTCTTATCTGGCGTAATCAGCAGTGTTCCTGTGAACAGAACAAGCCACTGTTGATGAAGTTGTCATCTGGGGTTCGGAGTTCTCTACTGAAGGTCAGATAGGCGGCACTGTATCCCGTACTGTGGCACTACGCGGTGTTCATGGCGAATCGAATGGAAAAGGTTTTTCTCCAAAGTGAGTCAGCACGTAGGTCATTAGATTACCCTTTGAGAACTTGAATAGTTGCACTTGGAACACGGAAAAGGTTTATCCCCACTGTGAGCCAGCATGTGAATCATCAGATCGCCCTTTCGATAATAAGAATATTTTCACTGCAAACATGAAAAGGTTTTCCTCCACTGTGAGTTAGCATGTAGCTCGTCAGAATGCTATTTCGAGAACATGAATAGTCGCATTCAGAACATGAAAAAGATTTTTCTCCACTATGAGTCAGTTTGAGGCTCATCAGATTGCCCTTTACAATACAAAAAGAGTTGCAGAACTGTGAGTCAACATGTGTTTCTTCAAATCTCCCATTCGAGAACAAGAATGGTTGCAGACGGAACATGAAAAAGGTTTTTCTTCACTGTGAGTCAGCATGTGGCTCGTCAGACTGCTCTTTTGATAACATGAATATTCGCACTCCGAACATGAAAAAGCTTTTTCTCCACCGTGAGTCAGCATGTGGCTAGTCAGACTGCACTTGTGAGAACAAGAATAGTTGCACTTAGAACAAGAAAAAGGTTTTTCTCCACTGTGAGTCCGCATATGGCTAGTCAGACTGCACTTTTGAGAACAAGAAAAGTTACACTCGGAACATGAAAAAGGTTTTTCGCCTCTGTGAGCCAGCATGTGTCTCGTCAGACTGCCCTTCGAAGAACATGAATAGTTGCACTCGGAACATGAAAAAGGTTTTTCTCCACTGTGAGTCAGCATGTGGCTAGTAAGTCTGCTTTTAAAAAAACATGAATAGTTACACTCGGAACATGAAAAAGGTTTTTCGCCCCTATGAGTTAGCATGTGTCTCGTCAGACTGCTCTTCCAAGAACAAGAATAGTTGCACTCGGAACATGAAAAAGGTTTTTCTCCACTGTGAGTCAGCATATGGCTAGTCAGACTGCACTTTTGAGAACATGAATAGTTACACTCGTAACATGAAAAAGGTTTTTCGCCTCTGTGAGCCAGCATGTGTCTCGTCAGCCTGCCCTTCAAAGAACATGAATAGTTGCACTCGGAACATGAAAAAGGTTTTTCTCCACTGTGAGTCAGCATGTGGCTAGTAAGTCTGCTTTTTACAAAACAGGAATAGTTACACTCGGAACATGAAAAAGGTTTTTCGCCCCTATGAGTTAGCATGTGTCTCGTCAGACTGCTCTTATAAGAACAAGAATAGTTGCACTCGGAACATGAAAAAGGTTTTTCTCCACTGTGAATCACCATGTGGGTAATCAGATTGTACTTTTGAGAACATGAAAAGTTACACTCGGAACATGAAAAAGGTTTTTCGCACCTGTGAGCCAGCATATGTCTCGTCAGTCTGCTCTTGCAAGAACATGAATAGTTGCACTCGGAACAAGAAAAAGTTTTTTCTCCACTGTGAGTCAGCTTGTGGATCGTCAGAGTGCGCTTGTGAAAACATGAATAGTTGCATTCGGAACAAAAAAAAGGTTTTTCCTTACTGTGAGTCAGCATGTGATTCTTCAATTCTCCCATTCGAAAACAAGAATAATTGCAGACGGAACAAGAAAAAGGTTTTTCTCTGTGAGTTAGCATGTGTCTCGTCATATTTCCCTTTCGATTACATGAATATTCGCACTCGGAACATGAAAAAGGTTTTTCTCCACTATGAGTCCGCTTGTGGATCGTCAGACTGCTCCTTTGAGAACATGAATAGTTGCACTCGGAACAAGAAAAAGGTTTTTCTCCACTGTGAGTTAACACGTGTCTAGTTAGATCGCCCTTTCGAGAACATGAATAGTTGCACTCGGAACAAGAAAAAGGTTTTTCTCCACTGTGAGTTACCATGTGGATCGTCAGACTGCTCTTCTGGGAACATGAATAATTGCACTCTGAACATGAAAAAGGTTTTTCTCCACTGTGAATCATCAAGTGTGTCTTCAAATCTCCTTTTCGAGATAAAGAATAGTTGCAGTCGGGACAAGAAAAGGGTTTTCCTCCACTGTGAATCAGCAAGTGTTTCTTCAAATCTCCTTTTCGAGAAAAAGAATAGTTGCAGTCGGGACAAGAAAAAGGTTTTCTTCCAGTATGGGTGCGAAAGTGACTTTTCAAATCAGTTTTATGAGAGCAGGAGTAGTTACAATGAGGACAGGAAAATCGTTTTTCCACAGGATGCGTCTTCAGATCTATGGACAAATTTGAAAAAGAATACGGATAAAAAATACTCAAAAAGACTTTTTGCCTGCGCTAGGAAAAAATAATCACATTAAATGCATAAAAACGATACAAAATGGATATCGCTAAATGTTGAATCATAGAGTGAACAGTTTTACCTGCTGTCTGGTTCTTCCTTACAACGTGTATTAAGCATTCCTTTTTAACATCGGAGAGGTCTATGTCAATATCCATATAAGGAAAACCCTCTTTGTCTTCTCCTTGGGGTTCAAGATTCAAGGATTCAACTGTCTTCACATTAGTGCTGCCTGCGAAAACAAAATGACAACATTGATCACTAATGTACAATTGTTTTATAAAAACTATAAATTTGAAAGATTTAAAACACCGCCTGAATTTACTGCGCATAAGCGGGAATTTGAATTAGAAACTTTAATATCAATGTAAGATAAAAAATGACCCCGGATGTCCGCTTCAGAGAACGATGCTTCAAGGAGGATCCTGCTCTTAAAGAAGTCTATGGAGAGGTGTTCACTTCCATCAACATTTACGCATTTTTAGTGTATAAACAATAAGTATAATTGAGATAATGTTCCAAATAAAGAGGTAAAATCTTGAGGTAGAGGGAACTTATTTTTAATTTATCAATTCAACTAACTGGTTGTCTGAGTAATCACCGCATTATGTAAACATTCCTTCTTTACATCTTGGAGGTCAAAATCTATATCCGTATACAGCATAACACCTCCGCCTTCTTCCTGGGGCCCTGGTTCCGTCTTGATGGAAACAGTCTCAGGATTTGGTAGTTCCATGGCCCTGCTGTGGTAGCGCCTGGAAATAAGTTTAAGCCAAATCAAAAATTCCTGAAAAAAAAATTATAACGGAAATTTAATTCGCATGAGCCTTGAATATTTGGTTGGGCTTGTAATATTTGGCCAAAACATTGAAGTCGTAATAAGATAAGATAATAATAATAATAAGATAACTTATATATTGAAACAAGGATATAATAACTATTGTGACTGTATTTTAAGCTCGCGTTTGTCATTTGAAAACGGTAGAGAATCGACATCAATATCGAAATACTCAAGATAATGTATACAATGTCTATTTCAAAAGATAAACCAGTAAAACCTTAATATTTCTATTTTTGAAACTGACAATCCATGGTGTTATTCCATTATAATATATTATTATGATAAAACAAATACAAAACTTTCTTTCGCTTTAATTTTATTGACCGTAACCGGTTTCAGCTTGTTAGAGCCATCTACGACTGGTGCAAATAATTCTTAGTCTACGGTTTGTATGCATAACGTATGAGGGAGGGGTAGCCCACAAGGATTTTAATCAATTATATTTGTTAATAAGTCGTTTTAGACTGTCGAATTTCTAAGTATTTTGATAATTTCAGTAGGCTAATTACCTCGGGTTTGTAGCTCACTTCAATATTGTTTAGGCAAAAAACCTTACAAGTACTAATTATGAATTTATTAATGACCTAACTTTATTATCAAATCGTTATTATATTTATGTTGTATGGGATTTTTTGGATTAGGAATAGTCTAAACTAAATGCATATTTTAATTTTGAAATTATTATGAAATTTCCACTGCACATAAAAGGTGACGTGGCAATGATTATAATTGCTTGTTCATTACAAAGTGAGGGTTCATGTTTTTTTATTAAGCAGGTAATTTCTAAAGATTCTAGGCCATCTAGTTTACAGGGTTGCCAGGTCTTTTCCAAATAAATACCGAACAGTGAGCAAAAAAATTTCGAGGTGAAATTTCCCGAGAATTTCACTAGATTTTGGTAGTGCCTTGGCAAATTAAAACCGGCGTCGGGGGGGGGGGATTGTAAGCAGTCAAAATACTCGAATAATCACATTTACGCAAGTACGTAGTAGTCACCTGATGTGTAACACTAATCCGCCAAATGGCTCGAAAACAGTGAGCGCGTGAACGAAGCTGCAACATCGCACAAATTAAATAGGGATGCTATGCAACATTGATTGCCTATTCCGTCAAATCTGACAATTGAATCGTTTATTAATAAGAAAAAATAATCAGAAAAAATACCGAACCGCCCATACTTCGGCATTTTTGTTATACCGAACACAGAACACAGTGCTAAAATACCGAACGGTTCTGTAGAATACCAAACACTTGGCAACACTGCTAGTTTATGGCCTTCATTGCAAGTATGGAGAACTTTAACATCTCTGCCTTTATCAAACGAGTGTTTATTTTCTAATAAGTGTGATGCTACATTCAAGTGTATGTATGTAGTGAGTGTATTTCAAGATCAAGTTGTTTAGCGGTCCGTGCTATCTGCCCACCTTTGCGGAGAAACGGCGTTATGGTTGATTAACATTATGTCTTCTATAATATTGTATTTAAATTACGTCTTGTACTCATATCTTACTAATATACCCATATCTTGAAAATGCGGACGTTGACGAAATAGTTGATTACTTTTATAACATATTAAACAATACCATCAACCAATTTGTCCCTAAACGCATCGTCAAAAAAAAAATTTCCAAAATGGTATTCAGCTCCTCTAATCAAAATCATTAAAGAAAAACAAAAACTTCATAAGAAATGGAAATCCTATAATAATCCGTTAGATTACATACAATTCACTATCAAACGTACACAACAAAAACACCTACAGAAGCACTGCTATAATCAATACATATGCTCGGTTGAATCTAACATTCAGAATAACAATAAACACCTCTGGAATTACGCTAAAAGCAAAAGTAAAACAACTGGCATCCCACAAATCATGCACCTTAAAGACCAGTCAGGCACCGGCGCTCAACAAGTGTGTCAATTATTCTCTAAACACTTTCAGTCCACCTACGTAAGCGATATGGGTACGAATAATACCAGCACAAACGATAGTTATACTTATGTGAATAATCATAACCCAATTGGGAACGTACAAATACACACTTCAATGATTAATGGATACCTGAAGAATTTAGACGTTAGTAAGGGTGCTGGCAGTGACGGTATTTCACCATACTTTGTCTCAAAATGTGCCAAAAATCTCTCATACCCTTTAACTAATATATTTTTAATTTCACTAAAAGAAGGAAAATTTCCCACAAAATTTAAAGAAGCAATTATAATCCCTATACATAAAACAGGTTCTAAAAGCAACATTGAAAATTACCGCCCAATATCAATACTCACGGTATTTAGCAAACTATTAGAGCGCATTATCTACGATCAAATTTATACTACAATTGTTCGCAACATTCAAAACCAACAACACGGATTTTTACAAAAAAGATCGGTTCTAACAAATTTGGTAAATTTTACCGATTATTTATCGAGTACTATGGACAACAGAAACCAAATAGATGTGATCTATACTGACTACTCGAAGGCCTTCGATAAGGTAAACCATTTAATTTTAATTAAAAAAATTAAATCAATTAGGCATTCATGGTGACTTACTCCGATGGCTCACTTCATACCTTTCGAGTAGACTCCAATGCGTCTCAGTTGAGGGATCAAAGTCCAACTTCTTTTCCGTGCCCTCCGGCATACCTCAAGGTTCTCATCTAGGCCCAATATTATTTAATGTGTATATTTATGATATTCACAAATGTTTTTTACACTCTAATTATTTAGCATACGCAGATGATAAAAAAATATACCTAGTTGTCAAATCTATCGAAGACTGCTTTAAGCTTCAAGAGGACCTCAATCGTCTTTTTGTCTACTGTGAATTGAATACACTAGTCATAAATATCTCAAAATGTAATAAAATATCATTTACACGTAATAAAAATAAAATTTCATTTGATTATACACTAAACGGGACACTTATCAACGAAGTTGAATCTATCAGGGACCTTGGGGTAACGCTTGATTCTAAATTAAACTTTATCCAACACACTAATAATATCATCAACAAAGCCAACAAAATGCTGGGATTTATAATTCGTATATCGAAACCTTTTCGAAACGTAAATACTCTATATTCCCTCTACACCGCATATATCCGCCCACGCTGAACACTGAAGAACACTGCACACCGATCTGGACTCCTTTCTACCAAGCCCACATTGTTAGGATCGAAAGAATTCAAAAAAAAATTTAAACACTTAAAATATAAACTTAACCTACACTTTCTAAATTACACCGATTCTATTAAAATTCATCACTTCAACTCCCTTCATACACGACGATTAATTTTTGATCAAATTTTATTATTTAAAATTTTAAACAATGGCCTGGACTCACCAGAGCTTACCAATTTAATAAAACTCCATATTCCTTCAAGATTAACCCGACAATCGAATTTACTTCATTTGCCCACTTGTAGAACAAACTTTAGAAAAAATTCCCCGATTCCTCGAATATGTGCGCAATACAACGAATTATTTCACAACGTAGACATTTTCAATTTAAGTATCGAATAGAAGTAACGCGTGCGATATTGGATTGATACGGGGTGTGGAAGGTATCGAGAGCATCTCATATCCTTATCCTATATTCTCCCTCCCCTCCCCCTCCTCTCCCCTTCCTCACCCCTTCCTAAGTCTAAAATTTAGCTTAATATAAATTAAAACTCCATCTAGAAACAATATTAGCATTAGAAACTCTTTTGGCTTCACTGCAGTTAACATGTATATTTGTATGTCTATTGTATGTATATAAGCTGTTTGTTTCTTACAAATAAAATAATAAAATAATAATAAAAATAATAAAATAATATTATAAACGCGAAAGTTTATTTGGATGTATGTGTGTTTGCTACTCTTTCACGCAAAAAACTACGAAATGGATTTTATTGAAACTTTACAATAATATAAGTAGCTCATACATTTTTATATCCCATGTGAAGAGTATTCTTACAATACAACATGTTAATATCTTCATAACACAAGGCAACTTAAGATTGCTTCTGCGTAAGAGTCCCGAAATAATAGTTACAGACGGATCAGGCGATTTCTCAGAATTTTGCAGCACATGACATGCAACTCAAGTGCAAAGCTTAACTCGGTACTCGAAGAACTCGGTACTTACAAAACTGCTTTTAAATTAAGATTGAATCTTGTTGCTCCCCAGCTTTAATTACTATTACTCTCATAACATGCGTATGGTTTTCCAACGAATAACTAATTTTGTAGAATGGTTTGAAATAAAATTTAACTCTAAATATTATAACGATTTTCTTCCAAATACGTCAGCAGATTAATCTACTACTGGAATTTTAACAGATCATTCGGAACATAAACTGGTTTTAACGTAAGACTTAATCTGCACGCGAATCCTAGGCTTTAATTTATATTACACCCAATTTAATTGATACAACCATTAAAACCAGAAAATGGGTTTCCTGCAATTTTTGTACTCGGAACTCATGGACGGTTTAACACATGGTAATTTCCAAATAAAGTTTCACCCGCTTCAATAAATGCTCCCTTCACTACCATTCGATCTTCAAATAGTTTTGTGTTTCGCCAATATATGAGATATTTTAAATGACGCGATCGTTGCAGCTTTTGATTGTTTGGCTGGCCTTATGAACAAGGTTTGTTTTTTTTTAAAACAAATCATCAAATCAAATATTTTTCGTTTTCTTAATTCACTCTGTGGCGGGAAATACTTTTCATAGTTTTTATGAATGGTTTTATAATGTCTCTCTAAGTTCATATGCATAGATATTGCAACTGACACACGGCAAATGTGACAAATGCACTTATCCTTCACCATAAAAAATAAGAATTCTTCCTAACTATCGTTATTAAAATGATAAGTTTTACTTCTATTCAACGCACTTATTTTGTATTATTTATTAATAAACTTCGTATCGCCTTCAAGTTACAACTCGGACTGACTGACTCATAAATAAACCGAACCACACACTAGAAACGAGATCGATAACTTCGGGCATTTTGAAGGGGCAATTTTTGACAATATTTCACCATGAATATGCAATAATTAGACGATTTTTTTTCATTTGTGGACTTGTCACATCAAATACCATAGATGAGGAAGAGTAAACAAATAGTAAAAATGTCCAACCATTGACAATTTAAGCTACAAATAAATAATATACAAAAAGGCATGAAAATGGCGGTCATATTGAGGATTAATTGAGGATCAACTAAAACTAAAACTGAGAAACGATTTATTTATATCGGCAAATTTTTCTCGAGATCGACTCAAAAAGCTCTCGCGATCGACCGATCGATCGCGATCGATCGTTTGGGCACCACTGCTATAGAGGCTATAATTTATAAAGCTAGGTAGGAAGGGGATGAAGAAGGGAAACGGGGACGCACAGGAAAGGTGATTCATGGAGAAACAATGTATTTCATTGAATATGGCATTGCAACGCGTGCCGGGAACCAGCTAGTATCAAATATAATAGGGATAGTAATTTCTTCAGCCTGTTGAATGTGGGACGTGTAATCGTATTACTAGCTAACTAGCAGTTTGTGAACAATCTACGAAAAAAGTTGAAAGGGGGTTAACTTTGCTCGCTACTCGCTAGCCACAAGATGGCGGCCCGCCAATAGCTGATTTCGTAACTGTCAAACAGCTGACACAATAAGTTCGCGCGGGGGGTCGTTATTCTCACCACTAGCTAGCGGTGGCGCTAGCTGCGAGCCCACCTTTCTACAAAATGTCGACAGAATTAGTTCGCGCGGGAGTCGTTATTTTTGCTCATTTTATTAAAAAGGAGTTAAAAAGGAAAGAAAAACGTATATGATTTATGTAACACTTTATTTTTAACGCTAAAACACCCAGAAAATAAAGCAACACGTGGTTTCAACTCGCGAGCTAGTTCGCTACTGAGTGCTTTTGAGCGGTGGACAGTTTTGTGTGTCATCATGACAATCTCACTCGCCGATTGATCCGCTTTTAAACTTGCCGGAGAGTAGCTTGTAAACTCGCTCAATGTAATCGAGGCATAAGCTGATATTTAGTGCAACCGATTCTTACCGTGTTCTTTATACAATTCTTGGAACTCTTAGGCTGGCCGCACAAGCAAGTTTTCCTTATTCGATTTCCGAATTCGTTTTCCGTATTCGGAGATCCGAATGCATGGAATTAGTAGAAAATACATTAACTGACGCACACGTTCGCTTTTTTCCGAACGGAAAAAATTCCGTACGTACGTTCCGAATGCAAGCCGGCGCGTTCGGAGAAACCGAACGGAAAAAACCTAATGACGTCATGCGGAACGCAGCGCTTGCATATATTTTGTTTGTGCCGGCGCACACGTTCGGAAATTTCTATTCAGTATCCCATCGGCACCGCATGCATCGGACGTATTCTTTGTATTTGTTACGCATAGAATCGCAATACGATAATGTGTGAGGCAGAAACTTTCATTATTAATTCATTATTTTTCATCATTCCATTATTTTTTTCTTCTTGATTATTAACAGAAATGCAATTGCTAATAAATCTTCGTCCTCCATCGTCGTGCGTTCACCACGCTATCACTATCTGTACTGACGTGTATACATTCCGAATGAAGAAAAACGAACGTTTGCGCTAGTCTCACGGAATTCCGAATCGGAATTCGGCATCAGGAAATCGAATAAGGAAAACGTCCTTCTGCGGCCAGCCTTAACGGTTAAAATTGCTTAAGAGAATCCAAGATTTTTTGTTAGACATCGGTTCCACAAAAGCACTTGAAGGTCGATCGTGAAAAACTGGTAAATATGTACAATGCAGGTCCAACAATTTTATTTAGAAGCCACTTCTGGACCGAATCCCCAATTTACATTAAAAACCAACTTTATTCTGTGAAAGTTTATGCGAGCCGTCCGATTGACAATCAGCTATATACAGTCCTATTGCTTTATCTAATGCAAGGATCTAATGTGGACATGCTGAGTTGCTTCTACATGAATTTCAATGGAGCCTGCTCTACAGTGATAGCAGCACTCATTCCCCGTGCCACGTTACATGTACGCAAAACTCTACAGACACCCATTCACAGTTGAAGTTGGCGCCATGAGAACTTATCGTTTCTTCAACTCGTATTGATATAAGTCGGCTCGCGTGGAGAAAGAACTACCGACGTTTTTTTACCCCTTCATAAATTTAATTCTTTCCTACAGCCCCTACCTTCCGCCTCACAAAGCTACACAATTACAAGTAAAGTGGCGATATAGCACCCTGTCTTTACACCGTACAGACATGGGCGCTTTTCTGGTTCACTATGTAAAAAATATAATTTCTCTTTAATCTATTCCCACCATTTATATTTGCATGAATGCTTCAACATCGATTGGCATTATAACCACCTCCAAGGCTACTACA
Organism: Limnephilus marmoratus; assembly: GCA_917880885.1. Classification (NCBI taxonomy): domain Eukaryota; kingdom Metazoa; phylum Arthropoda; class Insecta; order Trichoptera; family Limnephilidae; genus Limnephilus; species Limnephilus marmoratus. The sequence goes on along the minus strand of OU862907.1, from coordinate 40,964,846 downwards.
ACTAACAATACTAATAATAATGATATATTTCAATAAACACGTAAAACTCAAATAGATATAACAGCACAGAGCCGTAATATACATTTGCTATTGATAAAAACATAACTATACAGATTATTCAAGTATTTTGCCATCAAATCCAAATTTTGCATGAAAAACGCCGCGCAGCCGTTCTTCTTAACACATTATACTTGGTTGACTTGAGCGTGAGTTGCATTTGAGCAAAATAACGGTAGTTCCTCACGCACAGATCAGTCAGATATGATGGTGACAGTTTGTTTAGTATCAGATACCTTTTACCACCAAAAATCAAACATAAAAAAGTTTAAAAAAATAAAAGGAACATCGGTCCTAAGTATCTAAGTGGTTCATCCACACAAATTCTTTAGATAACTATCTTTTTTATCTTACATGAGTTTCTTAACTGCACATTCTATCTTAAATTTGTGGGACAATAGCGAGTCCATATATTACATATGACATATGACGTCATTGATAAATGTATATAAAAGAACTTTGAACTATTTGGAAGAACTAATTGCACTTAAAATAATTTATCTACGGTTACGATTACTTCTAGAGAATTTAACTGTTAATAAACACAGAAGCTTTGAACTACATTTGCGAAAAAAATATAATTTTGACATTTACCCTTTAAGCATCAATAAGCCATAAATGTCGCGAATGCTGTAAAAACTAATCAATTAAGGGCCAAGCGAAATATTCTCACACAAAACAAGCTCTAATTAAGGAACTTAAGTTTTACATAGGTAATCAATATAGGAAGAACTTACAACAAGGCGAGGCGCGGCGGGCAATTCCAAAGCGTTGAACAAAGAACAAAAATAAGTCCTTGAATTTTAAGATATTTGTGATAACATTGTTATGGTTATTGAAATAATCTTATAATGAATACGTTTAACGCAATAATTATTGTATAGTTAAAATATAATATTACTTCGAACGGCGGAACATCGATCACTGCGTGTGAAGATTTCAAGGTTAGAAAGCAAAATGGACGCTGAAAGTTGACATTTGACATAACCATAGACAAAGTAAGATTAAAGAAAATAATCTCAAAAGTAAGCACCAGCCATTTCCAGCGGGAATATTGCAACACCAATCAGGATAATGCTTCCTCCACACCAAAGCCAACGTTCCAATTTTAAACTTAGTTCGGAGTTGGAAGGTTGGCGGATCCCGTGATGGCTGCGGCCAACCCTCCAACCCCGAATTCCGAACTCCAAAATGGCGGACATTGAACAGCTGTAGTCATGCTATGTCTTATCAGTTGCTTAAAATTATTACGTAAGTATAATTATATACTTGTATACACGACATGTTTTCAAACAATTGTTATACCACTTGTAACGTAATTATTTTCATGGTTCTTATTCAGTCGGTACTTGCTCAGAATGAGTACCTATTATTAATTTCGGCGTGCCGTTGGAACGATGCAGAACAAATTCAAGTTGCCTGGAACGTTTCTCGATTGTTTTTTTAGAGAAAAGAAAAAACTGTTGTAAGGGCGACGTCATGACATAATAATGAATTTGTCGTAAGTTTTAATTTTGTAAGGAGTTTTGATACTCGTAAATGATTGTGTAAATTTGCAATATTATGCGTGTAACAGACGTGATGCCTTTACAAGACTGTTAAATAGTACCGGGTCGCGGTACACGCAGGATGTCGATGATGAAGGGGAAAACAATAAGCGCTGGCCTCCGTGCACCCAGTGCCTGCCACGTACAATTCATTATCACCGAGGACAACTTTGATAAAGATTGCAGGCGCTTCTTAAATGACATCAACAATCTAGAACTGCGGGTTATATCCTTTCAATGCTCAGAGATGGTCATCGGACGCATTGTGAGCAGCGGGCCTTTGTGGTTGGACTGGAATCTCGGCTCCTTCACTGTGTCATGGACATGCGAAGCGGCAGCTCTGGGGCTCTTCTCCAGCTATCTGGAGTCCTTGTCGCTGAGGTTAGAAGAGGTGCGCCATATTAACTATCGCAAGCTACGAATGATCATTTGGAGTGGATTCTACTAAAATAACTGAATTATCTCTCTCTCTCTTTCCTCACCTTTCTTTATGAGTTTACAAAGGTATTTATGTAGATTATGATATAATAGATTATGTTTTTTTGCTTGTCAATAATAACAAGTTCATTTTGTTTTATGTGAGTTCTTTTATTTACATCAGATAGTAGCTTTCTTTTATCCCACGCAGGACCCTGAGATGATGATGAGAGCTCATGCAAACGGAATTTCTCTGCTAACTGAGAAAGTTACGTGTCACACTCTCCATTGTAAAATTGTCATTTTAATAATACGCGGCACGCGCCTCTTGATCGCCTGCCGTTCGCAGACTGATGTGTGGACGGCTGCACCATGCTGGTTCGTGTGAGTTGGCCGTCGGGATCGCCTTAAAGGCGATCCTGTCCCACCTCGAACTCCAACCTTCCAACTCGAACTTCCAACGCACGAACACCCCTCCACACGATCGTCCAAACATTTCGGAACAAAAAAGGTCTAAAGCTTCTGGGGGGGGGGGTTTGTTTGGTGGAATAGTGTTTATAGAAATAAGTTTTGTTAAGTCTCACTTTTAGTAGCTATTTACTACGTGGAATAGCAAGATGATTAGGTTGAATAAATGAAGTGCTATCTACTATGTAGATAGCAGTTTGCGTGGGAGGCTGTAAGTAGCAGATGCCAGCCAATTACATCTCTCCTCCGCTCACCACAAATCAACTTTGGTTCGAATGGAACCTTTGGACGCCAATCCTCGACTATACAGTCGAGGAATGTCAATTTGAAGCAAGCACGAGACTCACCCTTCACGGCGTGGGCATTCTTAATGTAACATCCCTGGAAAGGAGTGGGGTGTTGGGCTATTGCCATTAAAACCCACCTTTAAATGTGAACATAAGCATGGTTTATTGTTTAAAGGAATACTGGTAATAAATGATACATAAAAGGACTCACCCGGGACCTCGAATCAATCTAATTCTAACCTATCTACCTATTTACCCCCCCCCCCCCCGGACTGCAGCTGCGAGTAGGAGGCCCTTGTGGCCTCTCCCGGAGACGCCTGGTGTGAGTTCCTACCGAAGGGGAGGCCCAGACTATCTCCATCAATCGGTAAAACTCCGCTCGACTATGACAGGCGGAATCCCATGATCCTCCGCGGGATGCCGATCCTCCTGCTTCCTCTCCTGGCCTTGACTCTGGAGCCGAACGATCACCGATGGTGGGGACCCATGAACCTCTCCTGACTACCAGGCCTATCCCAAATGGTGGCGACACTCTTGCTCCCTTACGGCGCGAGTTCTTAAAAATGGCGAGCTCCGCGGGATTGTCGGCCGCGGGAAAATGATTATTGTCAGCGTAAACTACTATATACCGACAGGATGGCTCTGCTCACTCTCGATTACAATTTTTGAGCCCGGCCACAATAACATGCCGCCGAATTATACTCGACACGATTCATCACGATCTCACTCGCGTTTTTGAGGGTTTTACTTTGAAAACCATTAATAAAATTTCACCAAAAATCAATTGTCGCCCGCGTATACTTTCTTTTACTCTTTCCCGTACAATTAGCACATTTTACTCCCAATCTGTGACCCGTCGATATCCAAAGCGAGCCGCTCTACTCGCTTCAAAATCAAAGTGTGCGGAACCGGAACAACGCCCTCTCGCGCCTCTATAGACAACAAAATCCTGAGAGTATCGCCAACATTATCATTTTTTTTAAAGTACTTGACGGAATAATACATTTTTAAGAATTGCTTCATAACAGTTTTTAAAAATATTTGTTTAATAAAATAAATTAAATGGTGTTTTGTGTCAATCTTATCACATTTTTATAAATACAAAATTATAATTAGTCTTCTAACTTTCTTTAATTTTTCTTTCAAATCAATTTGCTCTTCGGTGTCAATGTCAATTCTGCAGTGGATTGACATTAACGTCAAACCGTGTATTCTTTCCTGGCCTGTGGAATTTTTTTTACTCTCTACAGGCCAAGATATCAAACATAACGTCCGTAACCATGTAGGTCGGCTGATGAGCCCATGCATTTTTCTGTCTTATGGGCGTTTAAACTATAGAAATCCCTATTTCGTATTTTTTTTGTTATTGTCCATTTATTGGGCAGAGAATATTACCTATATATTATGACAAAATATTTTTTTCTGCAATGAACGATTTTTTCACATTTTTTTTAAATGGCTTTAGATTGAGTTTATTTATTTTAGTTTTATGCAGTAACTATTTAGTTTTGTACATATTACTTCCTCCAAGACCTACACTTCCAAAAATTCAACAACCACAACTACTGACTGCTGGCTAGAAAAGCTCATTTGAAAATGGGTGAAAAGCTATTAAAAAAATTACTAGATTGTTTTTCATTTATGGTGTTATTTGTCTATGATATCGTTTTACCTTTCCGTCTTAGTTTATTTTCGAACCAACAAATCGAAGTCCAAGTGAATATAATTCGTCACTTTGTGAGCCTTTCATTTATTGCGCCATAACGATTCACAAGAACAACAAGATTGTTTTTTATATCTGCTTAAACTGTCACATAATAAAACAAGTTTTTGGAGCACAAACTAGATTACAATGCAAATAATACGTTAAAAAATGTGACAACAGCCTATTTTCAGATGCATTCTTTTGCGTGTTTGAAGTCAAGTTGTAAAACATGACAATTTATCTATGTACCCGTTGAATTGGTCAAACGGCCAAGTGGTTCGGTTCGGTTGACTGACAGTGTATTTTTGAAATACGATGTGAATATGACATTCCTTTCGTTTTCCAGAATAACTTGCTAACATCAGAAGCAGAAAGCAGTTTACCTGAAATGGATCTTGTGACCTCAGATGTTGGTGTCATAAAGTCTGAACGGGAGACAATCCCCGAAGAAGAGAATCCAATAAACCACTGTGAAGCAAGATTGCAGTGCGGTGTTGTAAAACAGGAGACACAAGACGCTTCTGCGATCAAGTTAGAAACGGTAACTCTAGCGGCAGAGGAACATGCGCAAGAATGTGGCACACACTCCGAACTACATTAAGACTATTCTGATATTAAAAAGGAATGCTTTGTCCATTCGGAAAAGATGGACCAAAGTCAAGGTTAGCTGTTTTTATTTTAACTTAATGACAAATTATAAGTATAATTTATTTATTTATTTAAAGAGACAAACAGCTTATTATTATAATAGATTATTCATGATGTTTTCTCAGATCTCCTAACCGGGAGGTCCTGTTCTGAGATGGATTAGGTTTTATTGAATTATTATGTGTTTCTATGAGGTTTTTTGCAAAATGTTGTAAAATTTTTCTTCATTGATTTCGCTAGGTTTTGATTTTTTAAAATTTGTGACATTATACCTTTTTTATTGTTATTCGAAGTTATCGGATTTTCAAAATTAGAATCAGATTACTTCAAATGAGTAAAACTGTTAAATACATTGAATAAATTTTTTTTCCAGACTTAGTTTCGGTGAAATCGTCCATTATTGATACAAAAGACCTGCATTCAAAACAACATGACACAGCGAAGAAATTGTTTTTATGCCCTACTTGTACTTACAGTTGTAAGCTTAAAACAAATTTAGTTGTGCATTTGAGAACTCACACTGGAGAGAAACCATTTTCGTGCTCGGAATGCACTGAAAGATTCAGACAAAAAAAGGATTTAGTTTTTCATACTAGAATCCATACTGGGGAGAAACCATTCTCGTGTCCAAAATGCACTTATAAATGCAGCCAGAAAAGCTCTCTGGTTTCTCATATTAGAACTCACACTGGAGAGAAACCATTCTCATGCTCAAAGTGCACTTACAGGTGCAGCCAGAAAGGCAGTCTTGTATCTCACACAAGAACTCACACTGGAGACCGACCATTTGCATGCGCGGAATGTACGTTCACGTGTAGTCGGAAAGATAATATGGATGTTCACGTTAGAACCCACGCTGGAGAAAAGCCATTCTCGTGCTAGGCACGCTCTTACTATTGCAGTCGGAAAGGTACATTATTTGTTCAACTTAGAACCCACAGTTGACAGAAATGATTGTTGTTCTCGGAATGCACTTACAAATGTAATAAATGATGTCATTTACAACATAATTTCATTTAAAACCACTCGGACCCATGTGCTTGTTTTCAAGCTTCCTACAACATTGCCAGTCATATGTAATGATGTTCGATCCGTGCCTGCTTATTATAACTTAAAAGTTTAACAGATATTCGAACATCCACTTTGGAAATTATAGTGCCAATAACGATTCGCTTAATTTTCGTATACTCGCGCCCAACGGCGAAACACGTATAATCGTGCACGGTTTCTTACATTTACTTTATTTGGTATAAACAAACTTTTAACTCAGCCTATTTAAAAAATCATTTATTTTTTTGAAATCTAACTTTCAAGACAAAAAACAAACCTTTTCATGTGTTAGTTATAAAAAATAACTCTGAAATCTAATAAATATAAATATCGAAAATTACAATCTAGATATATGGGGGGAGTGGCTAGAGAATTTCAGATTTCTCCACAAATATAGGCTACATTCGCTTATAAAAAGACCTAAGCACACAATTCGGGGCACTCTACGGAGAACATATGAAAGAAAATAAGGGGCCGTTCAAGTATTACGTAACGCACTTGGGGGGGGGAGGGGGGTCTGGTGAAACGTTACGGCGCGTTACGGGGAGGGGGGGGGGGGGTCGAAGGACGCGTTACGTAACATGTTTTTCTTTATTTAAATAAAAAAAACTAAGGAATTTAAATCTTCCAAGTTTGCAAGCCTTTTAGTATATGTTGTACGGGGAATTCCTCGACTCTATTGTGCGTCATTTTTATTTTATTTTCGTTGTCAGTATTCGTTAGTGTTTTAAACACGAAATACGCATAAACACAATTTGCTGTAGTCAGTGTTGTTAATGTGAGTTTTTATTAATTATAATGTCCTCCAAACCGGGAGATTTACATCATCAGCTGTTATTGGCCTATAAAGGCTCTCATGCTGACTTGCCAGCGCAGCGCAACCAAAAAATGCCAATCAAATTTGGAAGACAACAAAAGAAAAGTTAAAAAATGAAAAATTTATGCAACATATGAATGATGTTATACGAGAGTTTTAAGTAAGAACAACGCTTTTTAGTTATTACACACAGGTTAGTTTACTGCTAAAATATAATAATATTACCTAAAGCTAGGTTTCGTAGTACATGCATAGTTACACTCAGAACATGAAAAAGGTTTTCTTCACTTTGAATCTTTCTGTGGATTTTTTAATCTCCCTTTCGAGAACTTGAAAAACCACGCTGGGACAAAAAAATAGTTTTGTCTGCTGAAGGTAAACATTTGATTTTTCGTGCCTCTTTGTAGAACACGAATAGTTGCAGTGGAAACATGTAAGTGGTTTTGTAGCACTGTGAGTCAGCAAATGATTTCTAAGAAGTTCTTTTGTACAACATGAATAATTGCAGTCGGGACACGAAAAAGGTTTTGGTCCAGTGTGGGTAAACATGTGAATTTTTAGATACAGTTTTGTAGCGCCTGAATATTTGCACTCGGAGCAAGTAAAAGGTTTTTCATCACTGTGAATTAGCAAGTGCCGTTTTAGTTTTTTTTTCGAGAAGAAGAATAGTTGCAGTCAGGGCATGAAATGGGTTTTTCATCACTGCGAGTAAACATGTGATTTTTTTGATTTCTCTGAATAGTTACAGTCGGAACATGAAAAATGCTTTTCTCCACAATGAGTAGAGTCAGCAAAAGAATTCTTGGATATCAAATACACAAATAGTTACAGTCAGGACATGTAAAAGGATTTCTCTTCTGTAAATCGCACGGTGGATTTATAAATTGTCCTTTTGAGAACTTGTATAACTGCATTCTGGACAGGAAAATGGTTTTTGTCCAATGTGCGTTAACATGTGATTTTTGGTGACTCTTTGTAGAACATGAATAGTGCAGTAGAAACATGTAAAAGGTTTTGTATCACTACTATCACTTTGAGTAAGCAAATGATTTCTAAGAAGTTCCTTTGCACTACATGAATAATTGCAGTTGGGACATGAAAAAGGTTTTTGTCCAGTGTGGTTCAACACGTGAACTTTTGGATATCGTTGTGTAGCGCATGAATAGTCGCAATCGGGACAAGAAAAAGGTTTTTCGTCACTGTGAGTTAGCAAGTGCCGTTTTCGTTATTTTTTTTCGAGAAGTAGAATAGTTGCAGTCAGGACATGAAATGGATTTTTCTCCACTGTGGGTGAACATGGGTAATTTTTAGATTTCCCTTCGTAGTAAATGAATAGTTGCAGTCGGAACATGAAAACGGTTTTTCTACACCGTGAGTCAGCAAGTGACTTCTTAGATATCTCTTTAGAGAACACGAATAGTTGCAGTCAGGACATGAAAATGGTTTTTATCTTCTGTGAATCATACTGTTGATATTTAAATCTTCCCTTTGAGAACTTGTATAACTGCATACAGGACGTGGAAAGGATTTAACTCCACTATGAGTCAGCTTGTGAATCATAGTGGAGTAAAGTGTTGCTCCACAGGGAAAACTTAGGGAAATTACTTTCCTCGGGGCCTCCTCACTAAAGCTAATGTAAAAGAAAGCATGTGTTGTAAAACCATGTAGGTTTATTCTAGGTAAGACAGTGTTAAATTGTGGACATCTGGAAGGAATACAAGGCTGATAAAAATAATAATTTTCTCAATTTTTTTCATAAATGACAATATGAATAAATAAAATGTATATAATGTATCGCGAGTTAGAAATTTCTTGTTTTATTTATTACCGCAAACGCGATAAAATCAAGAAAAAGGGTATTTAAGTGACATTTCAGTACGTTGCGCAACTTAATTGTGACTTTCAGGTAAAAATTGTTACCTTGGATGTTACGTAACGCTTAGGGGGGGGGTGGGGGGGGGTTGAACAGAAAAATGTTACGGCGCGTTACAAAGGGGGGAGTGGGGGTTCAAAAATCTTCAAAAATTGCGTTACGTAATACTTGAACGCTCCCTAACAGACCGTGTTCATGTATAAGTACTTTAGTGACAATATCCTTCTTCATTTTTTTCCACGGTCGAGTGTCACCCCTCTGTCGGGTGGCACCCGGGGTGGACCGCCCCCCCGCCCCCCTCGCTAGGCAACTGGTGTGGAGGTCCATCCTTTCTGCCTTCCTCTGTTAACATTTTTTTAAAGATACTCTGTACCTGTTCCAATAAAATTATGAATATTGTCTATGACACTTTATTGTTTATGAATAACCTACAAATATTGTTGAAGCACGCTTTCTCGCTTTCTACACTGCCAATCAAATTTCATCCTGTTTATTATGTCAAATTCTACCTAATACCCTATACATTTTTTCCAACATGGTTACATTAATCATCCCATGCTCCTTTATTGGTAAGTTCTAATGCTGATATTTTCTTCCCCACTATTAATCACGTTATTCATTTTGTTAGCAGTTATTATTCCAAATCAAACTTATCGGTCACTGTTCTTTAATTTGTGCTACAGAATGCATATCTGCACTGTGTCTAACGCTGCCGAACTTAACTTACGCCAATCGGCACACCTAAGTTTGGGAATCCATTTGGCATTTTATTTCAGTACATTTTAACTGTCGATTTGGTGTCTAGGTACCTATTTGGAGGTTAGTATTTCGAACTCATGGATTAAAGTACCTAAATGGCCGCGCTCAATGCAAATACGTCACACAAGAAAACCATAAATAATATAGAGTGATCCGAAGATTGACGACGATTCTGTCAACCGTTTTTACAAGTCTTTAAGTTTAATAGATAATATTATGTCCTTATTATCTAATGAGTTATGCACACGACTTTTTCGCTTTGACAGAACATTCCAAACGAAACAATGTATAGTATTTATTTCCAAACGATACAATGTTCTTTTTCAGATTTATTTATTTGGCCGTAAACCATTTTAGGCCCAAACTTTTAACGTTTGAAAACCAAAGCAGTACCATGGATCTATTCAAAGAGACTGTTTCCATCAAGACGGAACCAGCGTCCCATGAAGAAGGCGGGGGTGAAATGCCGTATACGGATATAGATTTTGACATCCCAGATAAAAAACAGGAGCTGAAGTACTCTCCACAAGCATTTTTGCATGTGGAGAGTACTCAGTTAGCCAGTAAGTTGGATTTTATGTGTAAAAATATAAAACATTGAATTCAAATATTAGTTCGAATCTCAACCACATTTCTAGCCAGACTTTTGAATCCTTGGGAGTCGATTATATTAAGTAATAAAAAATTAATTAAATTAAAGATATGTCAGCCTGTATCTTAGGTGAAGTCGCTTGAATTATTTGGTACTAGGATCCGGGTCGCGCGGTATTAGCTTGGGCATCAATAATTCTTAATATTTTGACTTTATTTATATTGGCAATTCTCACTCAGTTATGACATTAGAAACCTTCAGGTTTGCACTCCAACTGCCTTAAACTTGCAGTCACTCAATGGCTCTCTATATTATTAGTTTCACTGTTTAAACTACTGTAAACTGTTAATAAGGGTTAAAATTGTATGTGTTCTCTTATATTGGGCTACTTATTTTCCAGAAAGCATTAATGTGGGGACTGTTATCATCAAGACGGAACCAGGACCTCAAGAAGTAGATGAAGGGAGCATTCCTTATATGGAAATGGACATAGACCTGCCGGATGTTAAAAAGGAATGTTTGGAACGCTTTGAAAAAATTACGCAGACCCCAGGTAAGAGCGTTTTTTTATTTAATAAATAAATCGTGCTGTCTTATTTTTACGAACCTATTTGTGAATTTACTGTACTTACTTACACTCAGTTTAATGTGCTTTCAGACTTATTAACAGATCAGAAGTCGCATCCCGTCGAAAAACAATTCTCTTGTCCCCATTGTAACTACTCCTGCCATCTTAAATCAATGTTCGAAATGCATATACGCAGACACAATGGAGAAAAATCTTTTTTTTGTCCCGACTGCAACTACTCATGCCTTCAGAAGGGAGATTTCACAAGACATATGCTGACTCATACTGGAGAAAAACCCTTTTTATGTTCCAACTGCAACTATTCGTGTTCTTTAAATGGAAATTTGATGAAACACATGCGGATTCACACTGGAGAAAAATCTTTTTCATGTTCCGACTGTAACTATTCATCTTCTCAAAAGGGAGATTTGGCGAGACACGCGATGACTCACAGTGGAGAAAAACCTTTTTCATGTTCCGTCTGCAACTATGCATGTTTTAAAAATTATGATTTGAAGAAACACGTACGGATTCATACTGGTGAGAAACCTTTTACATGTTCCTACTGCAACTATTCATGTTGTCAAAATTATGATTTGACGAAACACATGCGGATTCATACTCGAGAAAAACCTTTTTCATGTTTCGACTGTAACTATTCATGTACTGTAAAAGGAAATTTGACGAGACACATAAAGATTCATAGCGGAGAAAAACCTTTTTCATGTTCCGACTGTAACTATTCATGTTCTGTAAAAGAAAGTTTGACGAGACACATGAAGATTCATAGTGGGGAAAAACCTTTTTCATGTTCGCACTGCAACTGTTCATTTACTCGAAGAAAATTTTTAACCAGCCACATGCTAACTCACAGTGAATAAAATCCTCTCGGTACTCGCAAAAGAGTACCAATCTAAGACATGTATTATATTTTTATTGATAAGTAAATATTGCAATTAACATGGTAATATAGAAATTCCTTTGATGTGGAAGTGTCATGGAAGAAATCGGTGACACCCGAGGAAGACATACCGAGATCAAGTGATTAGTATATTTGAGACGGATCGTGTTAGAAGTCAGAATCAGAAGAGTATGTATGATATGTTGTATGCATGTAACAGAAGCACAGAGTTTGTACCGAGATCAAGTGATTAGTATATTTGAGACGGATCGTGTTAGGAGTCAGAATCAGAAGAGTATGTATGATATGATGTATGAATGTAACTAAAGCACAGAGTTTGTGCCAAGGAAGAGTGTGTTGTGTGGGTTCGTGTAAGACAGTGCTATGCCACTGAATCGTGATTTGGAAGTTTGTGCGTTTAAAATTTGAAACTTTTTATAGAAATTGAAAATATCCATACCATCGTTTTAAATTGTGTATGAAAATGTTATTTTACATTTGGAAAGGTCAAATAAAAATAAGCGTTATCACTTTAAAATATATAAGTTTTTTTTCTTTTCAACTGTACCTATTACGAAGGGCGTTAATATATTTTATTTGTGAATTGCTTACTGTAGTTACAGGTGGCTTCTCATCTTTCTCGTTTCTATCACAATGTTCTGGTGGTATATTTTCCACCAATCTCCTGGTAGTTTTAATGTTTCCCAATGGCCTTTTTAATCATTCCACTGATGTTAATATTTTTTTCGTGGTTTCTGGTGAGCAAATTCAAGCAAGCATTATGGAGGAACAAAACAATGCAGTTAAAATCTGTAAATATTGTTATTAAGTAAAAAGATTTTAGACGATATGAAGGAATGTTTGATGAAAAATGTAAGGTAAAATGATTTTTTCGAAAATATCGACATTTGTGGAGCGTGTAACTCAAAAACGGCTGGGATTTCCAAAATTACGTATAGAATAAAAGTTGTAGATAATTTTATGAGCTTTTACTTATGATAAAAAAGTTTTCCTCTGCGACGCATCGTTTCCGAGATTAAAACAGAAACCCGGAAATCTGGACCTTCCCCCCCCCCCCCTCCCCCCCTTAGCTCATCACCTAGACGTCAGGACTTTTAGTATGTTCACAACCTTAAGCACCCTAAACAAGTCCTGAAGGAATCGCTTAGGTTCCTGCTCACGCACTCCTTCCTTGACTGAACTATTGGGGAATATGGATTTAGTTTTTAAAAACTGTTTCAGAACCAAACAACTAGTCTTCTTCAGCTTTTCTGAACTTATATTGTTTAAATTCCATAATATTTGTTATCTATGTTCACTGTTTTGGTTTATATCAGCGACCATCACATTTCTATTACAAAGTATTTAAAATTTCCATTTCCAATGACGTTTCTCAACACTTTGGAATTGGCCGCTACGCTTTGCTTTATACGTAATGGTGTATCCAGATATTTTCTTCTGTCCGTACCGTACCTCCGTTTCGTATCAGCGTCGCGATCAAGAACGCTAGTTTGGACGCCCGTTCGGTTCGGTACGGTGGTACGGCGTCTCGATACGGATACAGGTACGCTCCGATCCATTGCGAGTCGGTTTTTCGACCCGTTCATAGGCGATACGATGCGGGTACGCGCCAGTCTGGACGCGATCGCGGCGTGCGCAGGTCGTGCTCTCTGTCCTACCCGAATCAATTACCACCAACAGTTTTTCTCCTTTGTCTGAATCGTATTCTACTCAGTCACCAATAGCTCTTCCTCCACGTATGTCTGAATCTCCACATCCTTCGCCTTTGAAGACGGTTGCAACTACACAAACATGTATGAGAGGAACTCCATCTTCAGTTTATTTATCCGTATGGGATCCATACAAGCCTGTGGGTATGTGTGTAGAGATGAATTAAAGAATTTCGCTAGATCACTAAGTAATTTATTAATCAAAGTTACAAGTTTATTTATGTATATAAATGTGGAACGTAGCACTGAGTTCTGAGTTGCTTGAAATGTAGGAGAATGTCGCGCCGTATTGACTGACTGGTGTCCGCCGGTTCATCATTTATATAGGCTCTCGCGCGGTGCATTATCAATGGAATATTCGGGAAGAATCTCCAGGCTTCTCGAAGGTCGCCACTAATCGCTGAGCGTCTGGAATTTGCTTATCAGCGAAATTTGATACTCTTGTAGCTTCTAGCAGGTTCGTTCGTCGCTGCGCGCTGCAGGGCTGCCACATATTTATAGGGCTGCCACAAAGTGTTTTCATTTTGTTGCAAAAAGGAAATGATTTTTGCACTTTACTTTTATACTATGAGGTTGGGTTGGACCCATATGGAATACCTAATGCTGAAGTCGCCATCACCAACTTGTTGTTGAATTTGAGGATTTTTTTTTTTTACGTGAGCTACACACAGGAGGCCCTGGCGAAAATGGTTTCCCTCAGAGCCTATGGGATTCAGTGTGTCCTGGTCATCCGCCTCTAAAACACTGGGCACCCCTGCTAAATCACCAAACGTAGCGAACCACTTGGGGTGACCTATGGCAGAGGTGTTGGTTATCCAATAAAGCATCCCGGGGCGGCGGTACCCGTAATTGATGTAAAAAGAATCCGTTTCCTAAATTTACTTGGTCAGTTCTTTGGTCGCTGGCTATAATGCTTCAAGAAGTTACATTTTATAAATAAATTTTATTTGCCAAATTTAAATTCTTTTGTATTCTTTGCAAGATTTTTAAGTAATAACGGTCTATATAGTACATTACCACACAATTATGTGCAACCAGTATATTCTATTGGTTCTATTTTATTTAGAAATGTAGGTGTACCTATGTTATTGTTTAATGTTTTGATTTTATCTAGAAAATGTATCCATTTACATATTTAAATTCAATGTACATGTTTAAACAAAAATATTGTGCGCTTTTGCGGACTGGGACCTCCAGCCTGTCTTACAGTGCTTGTGTGTCTCAATTCCGATTTAGGACCTCCGGATTAGGACCTATATACTTTGGTAGTACTTAAATTAGGTTATTAGGTAATAGGTAACATGTAATTATATTAGGTAACATGTACCTAATTCATTTTCGGAATCAAATAATAAAAGCAAAAAAAAAAATAGTTAATAATTTTTTTATTATTCTTTACACATAAACATATTTTAGGTAAGTATACAATTTTTCAGGTTTTTCGACCGTCACACCACACCAGGCACATGCCCTTATTATGTTAGTCAAAGTATTTATATATAATTATTATATAATGTAATGAATGCTAGTTCGTTTTAATATTCATTTAATTATTTTCTCTATTTATTTAAGTTAATTTTCTGAATCCAGATGGATTTTAACGAGATAAGGGTATGATACTGAAACACGGTTTTTATATAAAAAAGATAAACATAATATGGATGGTAGGTATAAAGGTAAGTTTACGTGAAAATAATGTATTACAGTAAAAGAGAAGGTTTTTAAATTGTAGGTGACGTAGAAATAATAATATAAAATTTACAGGTGACGTATGACGGTCTGATTGACTGCGATTAATAAATAATACGTGACTGAGCGCATGTTTCAGAAATAGAAAAAAATGAGTTTGTACATTATAGATAAACAGAAGGGATAGATAATTTATATGCAATATCTCCTGTGCGAAGATCGTAAGATGTAAAAATATGGTACATTAAAATATTATTCAGGTACGTAAAATTATTATTCAGAAAATAATGGTAAACTTGAGTAAGTATGTCGATATTTGAGGTGCATTTGTTTCCAAGTTTATGAAGGCTAGGAACAAGTGCGTGAAGTGGTAGTTTGTTCAGAATTATTTTCGTAGAATAATATATTTTACCTTGTTCGATTAGGTACTCGTACCTTGAATTCGGTGAGGAGTTCACAACGGTTTAATTCAGAGTGCATAATTTTGAACAAAAAAGTTAAGTAATTTATTTTTCTTCTATTTTCTATGGGATGCGATTTAAGCTTATTTAAAAAGGAGAGAGAAATTTAATAGCGAAGAAGATTGTGTAAACAAAAGTTTTCGGGGTACTGTACATGATGCCCATATTATGCTTTAATCTTGCTACCCCTTACACCGCACTGCCTAAATTGTTCAGCCGTTTATGTCATAAGTATATATAGCATAAAATTAAATTAAAAAAAAAAAAAAAAAAAAAAAAAACAAAATTATAAATTAAATCAAAATTTCTGAAACATTAATTTGCAAACTTGTTAAATTAAAAATGTAATACACATTAAAATGCAAAACCCATTTTAGTTGAAATTATAAATTACACAAATATAAACTCTTCGAAATAAAGCTTTATAGGAATTTAAGAAGGTAACAACATCAAAATATCAGCCACATTGCCCAATAATCTATCCGAAGGTTTATTAGATAAAATAAGAATTACAAAAACATACATCAGATGTCATTTATTCAGATAATATTTTTTATATCTTTAATTTAACAATATAGAAGTTTAACCCTAGCCAGTAGAAATAAAAAAATAGGAAGTTAAACCGAATCATAGTAAAATTCTCACAAGGATTCGGAAGAATGTTTACTTAAAAACTAATTAAAAGTAAACAACTAAATCTGTATTTTAATCGACATTCCGCTACTGTTACGACGTACTAAACTCTTCATTAAAAATATTTTCAATGTGTAGTTTGAAGTTAATATGGTGTCAAAAGTTACACCTAAATCACAAATCTCAGAAACAGATTAAACATTGATGTTATTATGATTTATAACTGTAGGCATAATTAAAGAAAATCAGAGTTTTTATGTAAGTAAGTGTTGATCTGACGATTGTGAAACCGTGCTGTTCAGGACATATGCTCTTTAATTGTGCCAATTATTTTATCCAAAAGAAGCTTCAAAGTTATGAAATTCTTGATAAAATGCAAATCAGTCTATAATTGGTTACTTCCATTTTATTCCCCTTTTTGAAGATCAGTGGTATAACACTATTTCCATAATTCACGAAATAATTTTCGATAAAGAATGACTGAAGGGGGTGAACAGAAGATAAGCATGAACGGCAACACGCTGCTGTAAGAGTAAATGAGGAATAATATCAGGACCGATATTATTATTAGGGTCAATGAGACAAGTTGGTTTAAAAATGCGTTAATTTCAATGTGTACATGCGACAAATATACTCTAAAATATATACTCGTAAAATGGAATTAAAGAAAATATTTATCGCTAGGGAAGAACGAACGAATAAACTTTTTTTAAGAATTCGTAACTTAAGTTTTGAAAGGAAACAAGTCCAATCTTTTACCAAAGTGATTCGGAGTCATAGAACCAAAGAGAATCAGAATATTCCGTCAATATAAAAATTTTTAAGGAGACTAATTTGGAATATCGGAGACTTCCGCGTAACTTCAGATCTAATCGATCACTGCTAGTTTCGAGCGAACCTTAATTTTTTGAATGATATCGTGAATTTAATTCAATTCGTGACCAAGAAAGAGTGTCTCTTTAAAAATCTCAGTAGCGGTCGAAATACGAAAAAGGTCTTTCTCCAACATTAGTTCACATCGTCTTTTCACATCTCTGGTTTAGAACAAGAATAACTGCACTCGGAATATGAAAAAGGTTTTTCTTCACCGCGAGTCAGCTAGAGGACCGTCAGACAGCCCTTTTGAGAACATAAATAGTTGAAATCCGAACATGAAAAGGGTGGTTTTCTATTGTCAGACGACAGCATGTGACTCGTCAGTTGGCCTTTTTGAGAACATGAATAGCTGCATTCGGAAGATTAACATGAATCAGCATGTGATTCGTCAGATTGCCCTTGTAAGAACATGAATAGTTGCATTCGGAACATGAAAAAGGCTTTTCTCCACTATGAGTCAGCGTGTGTCTACTCAGATGGCCCTTTTGATAACATGAATAGTTGCACTCGGAACAAGAAAAAGGTATTTTTCCACTGTGAGTCAGCTTGTGGATCGTCAGACTGCCCCTGTACGAACATGAATAGTTGCATTCGGAACAAGAAAAAGGTTTTTCTCCACTGTGAGTTCGCTTGTGGATTGTCAGACTGCTCTTTCTAGAACATGAATAGTTACACACAGAACAGGAAAATGGTTTTTCTTCACTATGAATTCTCTTGTGGATTGTCAGACCGCTCTTTCGAGAACATGAATAGTTGCACTCGGAACAAGAAAAAGGTTTTTTTTTTCTCCACTATGAGTTAGCATGTGGATTGTCAGACTGCTCTTTCGAGAATACAAATAGTTGCACTCGGAACATGAAAACGGTTTAACTCCAGTATGCGTGCGAAGGTGACATACATAAATATTCCTTTGAGAGCAGGAGTAGTTGCAACGAGGACAAGAGAATTGTTTATCATCATGATGCGTCTTCAGATCTGTCGACAAATTTGAAAAAGAATACGGATTAAAATAATTAACACTTACTTCCGGCGCTAAGTGGAAACAATGAAAACCGTTAATTGCTAAATCTTACAAAGAAAATGCATTTTACCTGCTGTCTGGTTCGTTATTGTAAGATGCTCTAAGCATTCTTTTTTAATATCCGAGAGGTCTATGTCAATTTCCGCATAAGGAAAACCCCCTTCATCTTCTTCTCGGGATCTAAGATCCGCCTTGATGGCAACTGTCTCCACATTAGTGCTGCCTGCAAAAATAAAACGACAATATGTACAGTGATAAGTTTTCTTTATTCATTGAATTGTTTATTACATGAATTTGGGATGTTTCGACCACTATGCTAGGCACATGCCCGTATAGTGGTGCTCGATTACACAATAAAACATTTTATAAAATTGAACTTAAATTTGAAAGATTAAATATCCCTATCATTTAACATGTATTGGTGGGGATTTGGATAAGAAATTTAAGGCCAATATAAGGTAAAAGGGCCGATGCTTCAAAAAGGACCCTTCTCGAAGAAGTCAATGGAAAGGTTTTTATTTTCATTACAAACATAAGTATAACGTGTAACATGGCCCAAATAAACAGAGGTAAGAACTTGAGGAATCGGGAATTAATTACGAGAAATACAGTTGATTAAAAATTCCAAATTAAACTCGGTACATTTTTAATAAATTCAATGGAACAAACTAGCTGTTTAAGTACTCTCTGTATATAGCAAACATTCCTTCTCTATATCTTGGAGATCGAAATCTATATCCGTATACAGCATTACATCTCCGCCTTCTTCCTGGGGCCCTGGTTCCGTCTTGATGGAAACAGTCTCAGGATTTAGTAGATCCATGCCACTGCTGTGGTAGCCTTTAGTTGATTCAAGCCAAAACAAAAAATCGTCAAACACATAAGCCTTGAATATTTGGTTTTGCTTGAAACATTTTGCCAAAACATTAAAGTCATATGTATAACTCATATTTTGAAGCAAGGATATAATAATTATTCTGACTGCGTTTTAAGCTCGCCATGAATAGTGGCACAACTCTATACAATGCATACAATATTTATCTCTAAAGATAAACCCGGTATTACCTTATTTTGGATCAACCAAATCGCTTTTAACAGAAAATCGGAAATACGTGTTAATACAGGGTGGACCTTAACTGTGTTCGCGGTTTGTTTCGTTATTTTTTTAACAATGCGTGGGGCGAGCGCGGTTCGGGAGGTATCGTTAGACGCGTTATTTCGTGGAAATTTTAGTCGCCTTGGAGCCGTTCATGGGATAGCAGCGCGCATTTTGTGTTCATGCATATTACATAAACAATTATTCCGTAACGATTTCGAGACGAATGCACCGAGCTCATTTCGGTTTACGAGACATTGATCAAGCACCAACAGCAAAATCTATTCGGAAATGGATCAAAATATTTCAGACAACCGGCTCAACATAAAAAAACAATTAATGAAGGCCGTCCGAAGTCATCGAGGATGCCAGAAGTTATTCAGCGTGTTAGTGAATCAGTGAGGGAAAATCCACAACAAACTACTCGCAACAGAAGCCGAGCCTTATCCATCAAGAGGACCACTTTACAAAGAATTTTGCGCCACGATTTACATCTAAAAGCTTATAAAATTCAGCTGACGCAAGAGTTGAAGCCGAATGATACCGATCTTCGACTTAATTTTGCCAGTATGATGCTGGAACGTTTTGACAATTTTTTCAACATAATGTTCAGCGATGAGGCCAATTTCCATATCAATGGCCATGTTAATAAACAAAATTGCCGGTATTGGTCTGAGAATAGAAGAAAAAGAAGAAGACCCCCCGATAGAAGCATCAACGTCCCTTGCATAGCCCGAAGGTCGTTGTGTGGGCTGCAATATCAGCTAGGGGTATCATTGGCCAATAATTCTTTGAAAACGAAGGGAGAGTTGCTATGACAGCGAAATCTAAGAATTATTGTCAGATGCTTCAGGAGTTCTTGGTCCCAGCTCTTCAAGATTTTCAAGGCCACAATTTCAGGAGCTGGTTTCAGCAGGACGACGCCACCTGTCACACTGCTTAACTGTCCATGGACCGTTTGAAGGAGATGTTCCCCGGAAAACTCATTTCACGAGGAGGAGACATTGAGTGGCCCCCACGGAGCACAGATCTCAGCCCGTGTGATAATTTTTTGTGGGGATACCTAAAACCAAGAGTCCGTGAAGACAATCCGACAACAATAAATCAGTTAAAACAAAACATTTTACGGGAAATTAACGCCATCCCACGGGCAACTTGTCAACGTGTTTTTTGAGAATTTTCGAATCCGCCTTAGACAATGTCAACAGGCTGATGGAGCTCACTTTAACAATATAATTTTTAAAACTTAATGTCATTAAAATTTCCATTTATTGTAGTTTTTAAAAATATTAATAAAACACGAATATGTTCTACCATTATGTATTTATTGTTAATTGAAACTAGGTATACACTTAAGGGCCACCCTGTATAACATGAGTATTTAAAAACTGTATGCTGCCAATATTATTTTGCGACTTGTTTATAACAACCAGCTCCACCCAATGACGTTATATAAATAGACTTGCCATTGTCTCACAAACTCAAGATATAATGTGGCAAGAAAGCAACACTCTTTTGTTTTCAGCGATTGTCATTATCTTAATTCAAAAGTTATTCATGTATGATAAAGATTAACCCTTTAATCCTAGAAAGATAATCTACGTCAGAGAGACGTAAGCGATACACAAGAAATGCTGTATTTTTTTATTTCGCAATGCAGCGCGCTGTCTATCTCAGTTTGCTCCGTTGCCGAGCAGAGCTTGCGCGGGGCACTCCGTCACCACGGTAAGTACAATAATTACGGAGAAATACATAAACCTTAATCTGAGAGACGTATAAAAACAGCACGTTCCTGAGTTGGCTGGCCATATGTTTGACATTTATTTTTATTCCTTATTATAAGCACCCACTAACATCCCAAAGCGGTCTGTCAGCAGGTTAATTTCCCAACTTTACCTCATGGAGTCGTAATTTTAAACCCCTGTAAGGTATTGGCCAAAGTCACAAGTGCGCAATGAATGGCAACAAAGCTATAGCGTTGTGTTCACGAATTGGTCCTTAAAAAATATTACTATTAGACATTAACCTAACCAGCCAGAAGAGTGATGTACCCGATTCCCAAGGTCCACCTTATTAGTGATATCTCGATATACAATTTCAATAATATTTTTGTAAACCTTCAGAAAATAGCAACGAAAATTTTGCCATTTTTTGTTTCCAATATTCATACTTAGTAATATTGAAAAACATTGTTTTTAACAAATTTTGATACAAATCGCGTTGCCCGCTAGTATTTTAGCTAGCAAGCGTTCCGGTACCATTCTTCTTGTCTTCTCTTTATGTTCCCGTACAACAGATGTTAAGGAGCGAGACAATTATTCTGTTTGCGCACATTCCGCCATTTGTTGTTTGGAATTCCGATCTATCGGCAGTCTCGGTCAGTTTCCATCTTTTTGCAGAGCAAACGTGTAGAGTTTCTGAGGTTCTTAAGTTCTTTTAAAAATATGTACATTTTATTTATTGTATGGGCATCACTTAACATTCAATTTTACATGTGTCATCACCGCCACCTCTCCGAAAATATCTCGGGACCGCTCCGAGAATTTCCGAGCGGAACATTCCGTTCCTAGCACTCGATCTAACCGCCCGTTCGCGTTGCATACCTCACTACCCGTGCCATACGCGAACACTAATAGTGTAAATTATTAAAATCTTAAATAAATGGTTAAATCACTCAAATAAGAGTCCAGTGTCATCAATCACCATCCCGTATAATCTTTGAACACAGGGTCGCGGCCTGAAAGTACCGCGACCTCCAGGAGCCCGAATATTCCGCATGGTTAAGTATATGCACCCGTCTGCTGCAAAGACGGAGCACTGGTTAACATCCTCCATCAGTTTCTCAGCCTCTGGAACCAATTCCACATTGGTAATCCCTGGCCCTCAAAACGACTTTCACAATTGTTTTTAATCCCATCTCCTTTAATTCTTTTACATAATACTTTATGTACGGATTAAACAATCACGGTGACATTACGCAGGCTTGCTTAACATGTTTTTTGATGTCCAATCATCCCGTAAAACCACCGTTCACTCTAACATAAAACTTCCCTCATACAGAAACGCAATTGCCTGCATGAGATATGTATTCACTCTTTTCTTGGACCTTCCATAGCTGTTTCCTGTCGACTCGGTCGTATGTAAGTAGCAATAATGTATCAATATTGTTTATTCAATGCATTATTTTCTGTTATTTTTATTAGATCATAAAATCATTAACGTCAACACAGGCTTGTCCTGGCAAGGTTCAAATATGAAATGTAAACAATAATACAATGTAAATAAACAAAAAATCATATGACATCACAAATAAACTAAGGAAAAAACGTGAGGAACCGGGAACTTACTGTGAGCTATATAATTAAGTTAAAAGCGTGCTGTAATGTGGTACCTAGTTTCTGGCAAAGACGCATTTAAAGGTAAATACTTTTTTTTTACATTAGCTCCACACAGGAGGCCCCGAGGAAAATAATTCCCCGCAGGGTCTATGTCATATTTGGGGATGCTGTGTGGAGGGTCTTATAAGGGAAAGGAAGGAGAGGAAGTTGTGGGAAGGAAAAAGGCATGAGTAGTGGGTAGGAATCTGGGGTCAGACGTATGAATCCATCCCTCCCACTGCGGTGCCAGGCGATGGGTTGAAAGTCCGGCTGGAAAGGTCAAAAGGCCTCCCTCAACAAGTCTCTCTCGATCCAGCCCGCCACGCAGCAGGTAGCAGACGCATCCGCCGCCAAGACCTGGACAAACCTCACCCTAATACTACTTGTTTCGAAACAAGGCTACGTCACCATGGTGAATTTAACATCCTACATTTTATTTAATATATTCAAAGAAACTCACTGGCTGTTTGAGCACATTCCGCATATTGCAAGCATTCCTTTTTAACATCTGGGAGTTCGAGGTCTATATCTCTATACGGCATTTCATCTCCACCTTCCTCTTGGGACCCTGGTTCCGTCTTGATGCAAACAGTCGCAGGATTAAGTAGATCCATGGCACTGCTGTGGTATCATTTGAATAAGCCAAAACAAATATACCTGAAACAGAACATTGTTGTAACGGAACTAATTTGGTATAAGGTTGGAATATTTAGTTTAAAATATTCTGCCACACTATTTTTTTTTTAATAAAAGATACAATCAAAGATACAGTTATTTTGTTTTGTATTTTTAAATGTTCGCATTTTATTGCTTTTCCCAGCTTTTTATTATTGTTTTCTAAACTTTGTTTTATTTTAGGGTCTTTTACAGTTGTTATTTTATTAATATCGATTCTTATGTCTTCTATAAATTCCTCCATATTGAGGTTCATTCACTCGTTCGGACGAGTGGTTATTGAATTTGCATGGCTTATTAAAAGCAAAATACAATAAAAATAAAAATTAACATGCCTTTAAAATTTTGGCATGCTGTTTTATATATTTTCAAAACACTTTTTTGATACTTCCGGGAGGAAATTATGAGGTGGCAAAACACCCGGCGATAGCGCGCGCAAAAATACACAGGACTGCACCGATTGTAACGACCCAGTTCACCTTTTTATCATACTATTAGTTTGATTATTGTAGAGGCATTCCAAATACGTTTGACGTTTAATGAACCTATACATACACGACAATGAAGTCGATATAACAAAATAACAATAAAGACATCATAACGCATAATCGGTTTAACATAACAAGTAAGTATATAATTGTGACTGTATCTTGACCTTGAAGTTAAGACCTTAGAAAACGTTTGAGAAAAATCGATGGACTACTTTAAATATAAAGATAAACCGGTATTACCGTATATTGGATCCGCCATCGCGATTTTAGAAAACTATTGGTAATCCATATTATAATCAATGTCTTCGAAACACGAATCTAAAAATAGACGTCAAATTGGTAGTTAAAACGTTCATCGAAGAAAACGCCAAATGGATTTATTTAGCGGTCACAGGTGTACCGATCGGCGTGAGATAAGCTAGGTCACATTAGACACAGTGTAGCTATGCATAAGCATGCCATAGCTCAAATTACAGAACAATGGTCGCTCAACGTCATTTGGAATGAGAAAGCTACTAAAATGAATGGCGATGAATATACGCAATACAACTTACCAATAACTATCTATGGGATGATAAATTTAACAGTGTGAGTTAAACAGAGTTTGGGAACAGGATTAAACGAATAAATAAACCACTCTCTGATAAACGACTAACGGTGACGTGTCGACAAAATGCATAAGCTATGCATAGACAATAATTCAGTCATAGACAATTAAGACAATCGTTTTTCGGAGAGGCGTCTACTAATATCTACAGGAATTCCAAAAACTGAAAAAATCGAACTAATATATATGAGAACCAAAGTGTTGATGAATATCTACCACTCAAACTGTTGACTAATATCTATGAGAACCAAAGTGTTGACGAATATCTACAGCTCTAACTGCTGACTAATATCTATGAGAACCAAAGTGTTGACCAATATCTACAGCACTGGCAGAGGTTGGATTTGCAATTATGTATAGCATATTGGAATAACGTAATATTGCGTATGCAGTTTAAAAAACTTAATTTATGTAAGTATGTATGTAAAAATCCCTAATATCGGACTATTGGACACATTTAGCTGATTAGTCCAACCTACGCTCTGTAGATATTAGTTCAACCTACGCTCTGTAGATATTAGTCAACACTGGGACCGTGGTAGATATTCGTCCGACCTTAGCTCTGTAGATATTAGTCAACACTCTGAAGTTCGTATATATTATTTCAACATATGAGCTGTAGATATTCGTCCGACATACAGGCTGTAGATATTAGTATCTGAAGTCTTTTTCGGGAAGTTACCGTCGTATGGGATCGATTCAACCATGCATAGTTTTATTGCGAACTTTCTCAAAAACATTTTTTTTCAAATTATTCTTTATTCATAGAAATATAATAGGCGTATACAGTTTTTAAAGGTTTTACTACCACACAGGCACATGCCCGTATTATGGTAGTCGACGTATGTACACATCTAATAGAGAATTCTAGTCCAATTTTTGTTAACGAATAATGACCTTCTAACTTAATTAACTGCATTTTTTTTTAGAGTTAATTTTAATAGTTAAAAAAATTATTAAAGTTTTAATTTTACAAGATCCCTCGAAAACCACCGTATCCATGGTAGAACGTGTGACTTCATCACCCACCAAATTTTTTATTTATATCCAACAGGTATTGTCATATGGTTGACATTTTGTATGGAAGAATCTTCAGGGTGTCAAGTCGAGGCGTTTTTTAAGATTCTGCTTTCCGTATCGAAAAACATTAGGCAAAATGTCAGCATCACATCGCGTCTGTTATTGTATGGTACCAAAGTGCAATAATACATCGGTAACTGCACCTGATAAACAGTGTATTAGTTTTCCACGATCTGCATTTCTACGGCAAAGATGGTGTGAAGCAATGAAACCAACCAATAATAAAAATGCTCCTTTATCACTTCAGGAAACTAAATATTGTTGCGAGGATTATTTTGATGTAAGTATAATATTTTGATTTAGGTGATTTAATAGACGTTTGCTACAAATATAACTAATTTTGTGATTGAAGTTTGATTACATCTTGGTGTATCAGATGCATATTTTCTATTTAATTTTAGTTAAGTACAAGATTTTTTCCTCTGTCGTAATTATTATGGGTAAATATTTCCCTATCGAGTCCACGCTCAAAACACACTCTAAAAAATTAAAACAAGTTGTACTAGGTAATAATGGTAAGTAATAAGTAATTCAGTAACCGGATGTGATTTAATTTTTTTTTTTAATTTAATAAACGCGAAACGTCATTTTTCAAGGACCGCCATGTTAATTACGATGATGAAATACGCACTTTTAAAAGAAAAAAATCATTTTCTGTCAGTTAGGCAATAATAAGTACAAATTGCAATCATCGGAAATGATAAATAATGCGTAGGTATTAATAATGAATCATTATTTTGTTCAGTTTCATAAACACGAAAAATCAAGCGAGACGTTTGCCTTTGTAATTAACATCAATATGGCGTATCTTGAGAAATGACATTTCGCGTTTTAAAATAATATTACCTTACAAGATATTGTAGTAATTGTGCGTGCAAAACTTCGCGGGCCGCCTTCCGAGCATATGCGAACATACTTCGCTACTTCCGAGCTGCTGTCAGTTTGAACCTGTGTTGCAAGTATAGAAATAAATGTTAAAATTATTTCCAATTTCTCATTAGTTCCTACTTGTTGTGAGTTGTGATAGATGTCTGCGTCCAAAGGAACGTCTCCTACTGCAAAATGTTTTCAAAATATCTAACAAGAATGAAAATTAAACATTGAGGCAGGCTCACAATGTTTTGGTTTTCCCTGGTCGATGCAAGAAACATTGTGGTCCCGACTCAATGTTTTTGTTTTTTTTTTTTCGGATGTTTTGAAAATGTTTTGTCATAGGACCCGACTTTAAACAAGCACATAGAGAAAAACTGATTCTTTTACCAGTCTGCCACCTCTTACCAGACCTGACGGCTCACTAGCAAACACCGCCACCGAAAAGGCTAACTTACTAGGTAAAATGTTTGCGGATAACTCAACCAAGATGACCAAGGTGCTGTCCCGACGTCGGTTCCTCACTGCGGTTTTCATATGAAAAAGCTGAGGATCCGGCATCGGGAAGTACTCCATGTTTTACGAGGGCTTGATGTTAATAAAGCTAGTGGGCCCGACGGAATACCTGCCCTGGTACTGCAGAGGTGCGCTGCAGAAATAGCTCCAATTTTGACGAAGCTTTTTAAAATGTCCCTGAAGACTGGCTCTGTGCCCTCTGGTTGGAAAAAAGCGGTTATCCATCCTATTCCAAAGAAGGGTGACCGCTCCAACCCGGCCAACTACCGCCCCATAGCGATCACATCAGTTCTGTCTAAGGTGCTGGAACGTGTGATCAACGACAAACTTCTCACATATACCTCGAGAAGAACAAAATTATTAACGACCGTCAATACGGATTCCGTCGGAACCGCTCGTTTGGCATGTGACGCATGTTTGGGGGCGATGCCTGGAACGTTTCGGTGAGACCCAAACGGTTGCACTGGGCATCTCCAAGGCCTTTGACCGGGTTTGGCACCGAGGACTTGTCAACAAACTGCATTCTTACGAACTTCCCGCATCCTTGTGTACGTGGATTGCCGACTTCTTGAGGGGGAGGTCGATTCAGACGGTAGTCGATGGTTTCACTTCTTCCACACACTCGATAAATGCTGGCGTCCCGCAGGGATCGGTTTCGTCTCCAACTTTGTTCTTGTTGCACATCAACGACCTTTTGTCATGTGCACCAATTCACTGTTATGCGGATGACAGTACAGTTCATGATAGCTTTTTGTTTGACAAGCCCCCAAAGGGCTCACAAACTCCAACAGCTCGTAGGGCTTTGAAGCAAAGAATGGACGGCTACCTCGAGAGTGTTTTCTCTTGGGGTAAAAATAATCTCGTTGAATTTAATGTTTCAAAGACCCAATCTTGTCTGATTATGTCTAAAAGGGATCTAAATGAAAATCTAGTCTCTTTCAACGGAAGCAATCTTCCGAACATGCCCTCCATTGATATGCTTGGTGTAACCCTAAGTGACCAGCTCAGGTATGGGGGCTCCATCGAAGCCAGAGTAAAGCTAGCCTCCCAAAAACTGGGCGTACTGTACAGGGCCCGCAGATATTTTACTAGTACACAACTGCTAACCTTGTACAAATCACAAGTACGCCCCACGGTTGAATTTGGCAGCCATCTCTGGTCTGGAGCTCCAAAATACCTGAAAAATACCCTCGACTCTGTGCAGAAACGGGCCGTCCGTTTGATAGATTCTCCCATCTTAACAGACGGATTGCAATCTTTGGAGCACAGGCGTCGGGTGGGAATGCTATCCTTGTTCTACCGGTATAACAATGGAAGATGCTCCGAGGAACTAGCATCATTGATCCCTTCGGCACCGGTGCATAGTCGGGAAACATGCCTAACGCGTGCCCAACATTTGTACACGGTTGACATTTGTCACATGAGAACGGGTCGTTTCTTCGACTCGTTCTTGTATTCAACAGCTCGGCTGTGGAATGATTTGCCGGCCTCTGTGTTTCCTCCTTCCTACAACATGGGTCTCTTCAAGACCAATGTTCACTCCTTCCTCTCCTCAAAAAGACCCTCCACACAGCATCCCAGATGACATAGGCCCTGAGGGAAATTATTTTCCTCAGGGCCTCCTGTGTGGAGTTAATGTAAAAAAAAAGTGCCTTACGGAATAAAGAATTTCAATGATTTCAAAAATTTTATTAAGATTAAAAAAAATTTATAAAAATTAATATTTCAAAAATTACGTTATCTCAAAGTTAAAAATACGGTTGGGGTAAATTTAATAGGGGGTGACGTTTGATCGTGGTTTCGAAGTCTCCGAACGCCACCGCCGATACAGCGCTGTTACGGAAATAACATTTAAATACCTGCAACACTTCCAGAACTTAATTAAATTCGGTTTACATAAGTATTATTTTTAAAATAACAAACGGAGTTCTACAAATTTAACCACAATAAAAATAAATAGCTTTTGGAGTATGTTTCATTTTTGGAATTATTTTCATCTCCTCGGAATAATAATGTCGATGGTTCCAAATACCGGGAGAGAAATATCGGCCATCTCTAAACGTTATTGAACAAAGGGGTTGCTAACTCGCGGGTTAATTCCCCAAATTACGGGGTTTTTTAAGATTGGTCAAGAATTGGGTCTCTTGCGGCGAGAACTTTTTTGCGAGGCGTTTCTTGATTAACCGTATTGATAAATATGAACACTAGGTGGAAGATTTCAGAGTTTATTTTATGGCAGCACTGTACCATTAACGGTACTGTATCATTTACGGCCGGCGCGGTAAATAAATTTTATTAGATTAATTTGTGTTATTTCACAATTAATTTATTTAAAATAATATATAGTGTACTTGCGGCACGTTCTTAAATGTAAGATACTTTTAGTATCGCCCTGGTGTAAGACCACCATTGCGAATTGAAACGTTACTTGAAATGATCTTTAGCCGTGTTTGGTGACCAGATCCGAATAGCCAGGTACTTCCCCGCCTTTCTATTCTTCTTCTCATCTCCTTCCCTCCCTAAGTGAAATCCGAACACTAAGTTTGGTGATCGTGCATTCGCAGTATCCGGCCCTGAAGCTTGGAATAAACTTCCTATGGAATTGAGATGCATAACTAACTCAGCGGAATTTAGATCCAAACTGAAAACTCACTTTTTCCGATACTCCATTCCATAAATTCATCATTCTATTTAAACCCTGCAAATTTTAATAGTTTTTTTTCTCTCTTTTCTCTTTGTTTATAGTTAACTCAATCTGTTGTAATCTGTTAATTGTGATACCTCAATCTGTTTACTGTTGAGCGATGAATAACCTTAATGCAGTAAAGATCGACTATTAAAATTATTAATTTATTTAAAATATCTATACCTTCCCGTAAATCCATTAAATCTTCATTTTACTTTTTGTATCCGTGTTCTCGAATTGTAATATTATGTAAAAACTTCCTACTTCTTCTGGCGCTAATCTTAATTGTAAATATGTGTGTTAATAAGTCATCAGTTTTAGATTAGACTCTATATGTCTTAGTCATAAGTCACTAGCTATAAGTCGTAGATGTAAGTCTTTTATATATTTATTTGTACAGCGCCCTTGAGGTGATTTTCCACGAAAACGGCGCTATATAAATTTGCCTTTTTTTTTCGCACGCAAAAAAAAAAAAAAAAAGAAGGAAAAACTAAACCCTTTCATACACTTCCCCAAATGATCATCTAGTGAATCCACGTTATGCAAATTTTGAATCAGATTCCTAGGTATTATGCCAGTGGCCGAAATAACAAATGGTAATATTTTTATAGTCCGAGAATGCCAAATTCTTTTAATCTCATTTCCTAAATCTGTGTATTTTCTAATTTTTCCAGAAACAGTTTTTTGAATATTACAGGAATTTGGAATAGCTACATCAATGATATAAGTTATTTTTTTAATTTTGTCATGTAAAACTATATCAGGTCTATTATGACTAATTGTTCTGTCTGTTAGTATAGTTTTATCATAATATATTTTATAAAATTCATTTTCTATAAATGAATTTGGTTCATATTCATAATAAGGTACTACATTACGGCAATCAATCAAGTTATGTTTAATTACCAAACTTTGGTGAATTATTTTTAAAACCTGATTGTGCCTAAATGTATACTCGGAAGGCGCTAATATAGAACATCCCGATATAATATGTTCTATAGTTTCGGGAAAAGCCAAACATTTTCTACATAAATCATCAATTTGATTTATATCTTTGATTATATGAACCAAATTATATTATTATATTATCTTTGATTATATTATATTATATTTATATCTTTTATTATTATTATTATTATTACTGCTCATGTTACTATTTTCCAACGCTTCCGTTGAGAGAAAATTCAGTGTGCTGATAAATTGGAAAATAGAAATCGCCTTCACACAGATACTGCTGTAGCGTTGAAGTTTAAAGTTTAATCCTTCAAACAAAATGTTAACCAAAAATGTGACGTGTTTTAGTAATAAGTGATTAAAAGTAGTAAAATTATTTATATCACCTGTATGTACTATTATCTCTTTAATAATCGTTATTCTAATTTGTCGTACACTTTAGGATCCTCTAAGGTTAAAAAAAGTCTCATATAGTGTAAATTGCTTACTAATGTAGTGTTTATGAAAGACACGTAGTTTCAGTTGATATTTAATAGTAAAGTTGCCGTTGGGTTTAGAGCCCCAGTCAAGTTCAAGACAGAAGATGTGTCAGTAAGAGCAGTACATCCCAGCACGGTACGTGTCGAATTGCCAACAACACGAATGCTGCCAAGGTTTACCGAACGGCCACTGCTTGTGATAATGGTCAACGGTCACCAACCAGCTTAGATTCAATTTTAATTGAATACTTTCATGCATTTCATTATTTTTGCATCTTGCTAACATGGCTTATTTGGTTGAAAACTATTTTTGTATCATGTTTGTAACAACATGTTTTAATATTGTTAATGTTCTTAATAAACTTAAATAAAAATAAATTAATTCATTTGAATTTTGGTCTATTTTGAAAGCAGAATTATTACAAAATAAATTTGTGGGGAAAATTGATCCCCTACACATTTTTGGATTTTTAACATTAGTTGCGGGTATTTTAGAACGTAAGCACTGGCAACCCTGCTGAACTATGGACGTCAAGGTGACAGGTGACATTTCTCCTCGTCGTTCCGTTCTTTCACCATAAATTTGTTTATAATGGACAATTTACACGCAAAACAAGTGTTTTATAGGTAATTTGTGATAATATCGTTAACTTATACATTACAAAGTAGAAAAAACTCAGAAACTCTCTGTGATAATTTAGTGATATTTAAAAATCTGTTGGTATTTTCAATAGAACATTTTGTGCGTCACATCCAAGGGAACTACTCAATTTTTTAACGGAAAATACTATACAAGGTTTGACACTTTTTGTTATAATGTTTAAAAATGTTTATTTATGTATTTACCTACGATACATACTTAACTAACTAACCAAACTGCACATCACGCCGTTTCCCCGCAAATTTAGGCAGAGAGGATGGCTCGCCACACCTGTCTATCTTGGCAAACACTCCTCGCTTTATGCACACTCGAAATAACAATCTAGTTTTCTTTAATGGAAGCAATCTTTCCAACATGCCTTCATTGATGTGCTTGGTGTAACTCTAAGTTACTAGCTCAGGTATGGGTGCTCCATCCAAGCCAGAGTTAAGTTAGCCTCTCAGAAACTGGGTATACTGTACATGGCCCGCAGATACTGCAGAGAGTACACAACTGCTGATTCTGTACAAATACAGCCACCTCTGGTCCGTAGCCCCAAAACACTTGAAAAAACAGATTGCACCGTTATTTATTTATTGTTATTTATTATATCTATCAAACAGACGCGTTATGATGTCTTTATTGTTATTTTGTTATATCGACTTCATTGTCGTGTATGTATAAGTTCATGAAACGTCAAACGTATTTGGAATGCTTTTACAATAATCAAACTAATAGTATGATAAAAAAGTGAACTGGGTCATTACAATAGGCACATTTACATTTTGCCACGTCATAATTTCCATCCGGAAGTATCAAAAAAGTGTTTTGAAAAAATATAAAACGGCATTCCAAAGTTCGCTGTTTATCTCGCTCAAATAACAAACGCTGCTCTTATTAATAGACTTAAGGAAGTAAAAATTAAATAAAGTGAATAAAAGTGATCAATCCAGTTTCGGTGTTATAATAAAAAAATAAAAATTACGAAAGAATTCCAGTGCGACAATAAAGGCAATAAATAGTACGTTGCGATGTGTCTGCATGAACCGTTACACAAATATATAACGGTGTAATTTCACGGAACTACAAACAGGACCCGTGGCCTTGTGGGCTAATGCGTCGTCGTTACTAATTGTAATCGTATTTTTCGTAATAATTGTGTGTTTTATTAAAAAAAAATAGTGTGGCAGAATATTCTAAGCACAACTAAATATTCAAACCTTATACAAAGTTAGTTCCGTTACAACAATGTTCTGTTTCAGGTATATTTGTTTTGGCTTATTCAAATGATACCACAGCAGTGCCATGGATCTACTTAATCCTAAGACTGTTTGCATCAAGACGGAACCAGGGTCCCAAGAGGAAGGTGGAGATGAAATGCCGTATACAGATATAGACCTCGACCTCCCAGATGTTAAAAAGGAATGCTTGCAATATGCGGAATGTGCTCAGACAGCCAGTGAGTTTCTTTGAATATATTAAATAAAATGTAGGATGTTAAATTCACCATGGTGACGGAGCCTTGTTTCGAAACAAGTAGTATTGGGGTGAGGTTTGTCCAGGTCTTGGCGGCGGATGCGTCTGCCACCTGCTGCGTGGCGGGCTGGATCGAGAGAGACTTGTTGAGGGAGGCCTTTTGACCTTTCCAGCCGGACTTTCAACCCATCGCCTGGCACCGCAGTGGGAGGGATGGATTCATTAGTCTGATCCCAGATTCCTACCCACCCCTCATACCTTTTTCCTTCCCACAACTTCCTCTCCTTTCTTAACCTTAAAAATCCCTCCATACAGCATCCCCAAAGATGACATAGGCCCTGCGGGGAATTATTTTTCTCTGGGTCTCCTGCGTGGAGCAAATGTAAAAAAAAAGTATTTACCTTTAAATGCGTCTTTGCCAGAAACTAGGTACCACATTACATTTCTTTCCCTTTAAAGCCCCCCCACACAGCATCCCCAAAGATGACATAAGCCCCGCGGGGAATTATTTTCCTCAAGGCCTCCTGTGTGGAGCTAATGTAAAAAAAAGTATTTACCTTTAAATGCGCTTTGCCAGAAACTAGGTACCACATTACATTACTATTAGGGTTCATGATTTCTCGAGCTTTTCAATTTCTCGGGTCTCGAGAATTCTCGAGGCTAATTTCTCGGGGCTTCTCGGGTTGCCGAGAAATTTATATTTACGTATGTTTTCTCATATTATTTGGTTTCAATTACGTCAACAAATTCAGTGTTTTCCTCTCAAATAAAATATCAAAATTATAAAACGTTTATTGAAATTATTCAAAAACATTAATCTTATGAATAAGCTAATTATTTTTTTTTAAATACAGAAATAATATTATTCAGACTCATAATTATAATGACAGCACCATTTTTGGCTGGTTATTTAGAACTTATAAACAAAAGTAGCTTCTATTAAACTAAACAAAAAATCAACACGAAAGAAAAGGTTAATATCTTAAATTATAATTAAATTACAATCACAGCACCATTTTTGGCTGGCTATTTAGAAAAAAAATCAACTTAAAACTTGTAAACAAAAATAGCTTCTATAAAACAAAAAAAAAAACAACATGAAAGAAAACGTTAATATCTTAAATTAATGTAGAAAATAAATGTAAATTATAATTAAATTACAATCACAGCACCATTTATGGCATGTTAATTAGAATAAAAACAAATGAAAACTTTGCAAGATCAATGAAAAATCTCACGCTGAGGAGCTGAACATATAGACAGACAGATACATAACAATTAGGTCAGCTTACTCTGTCTGATGAAATACGCCTTTAGAAAAACTAAAGTATTTATAGCTTTATCAGACAGCCGGTTTCTTATTTTATTAACTATATTTCCTGAAATTGAAAACACTCTTTCATTTTCAGTTGAAGTAGTATTGCTGTTTCTAATTGAATTTCGAAGCTTTCGGGTTCATGTTCTGATGGGCTTACTTCTTCTACCACTCCCGACTCATTTTCAGTCAAAGTTGTGATGGCAGGGTATAAACGATTATATTCTCTTTCAGCGTATCGATCAAAAATGTCTTATTGTTATCAATGAAGTAGTTACTTTTATGCATGAAATTGTCAGAGCTGTTCAAGTATTTTAGCAGCGATATTAGAGACGTATTACGGCGCTCTGATATGTTCAACTTAAGTGAATCTACTAATTTGAGGGCCAAATGATCATTGGTACTTTCTAATTTTTTTAGCAATACGTCTATTATAGCCTCTGCAGTCAATAAATCCGCATCTGGCCTTCTCAACGCCTCTACTGCTACATTTCTCGAGTTCTCGACTTTTCTCGAGCTTGATTTCCCGGGAACAAAGCCCAACGATTTCCCGGGAATTCTCGGCTCGAGAATTCCCGGGAATGAACCCTAATTACTATGTAGCACGCTTTTAACTTAATTATATAGCTCACAGTAAGTTCCCGATTCCTCATGTTTTTTCCTTAGTTTATTTGTGATGTCATACGGTTTTTTGTTTTTTTACATTGTATTATTGTTTACATTTCATATTTGAACCTTGCCAGGACAAGCCCATAAAAATAACACAAAATAGTGTATTGAATGAACAATATTGATACATTATTACTACTTACATACGACCGAGTCGACAGAAAACAGCTATGGAAGGTGTTGTCCAAGTAAAGAGTGAATACATATCTCATGCAGGCAATTGCGTTTCTGTATGAAGGAAGTTTTGCGTATGTTAGGGTGAACGGTGTTTTACGGGATGATTGGACATCAAAAAACTTAATTATTATTCTTTAATTTATAAATTAACGTTTAGACAAGATTTTTATGCATAGCACAAAGGGAAGATTTTTCAATGTAAATGAGTGTTTCAGGCTGACAATTATTGCTTATAATAATTGTTATCAAAAAACTTGTTAAGCAAGGCTGCGTAATGTCACCGTGATTATTCAATCTGTACAGCGAGTATTGTGTAAAAGAATTGAAGGAGGTGGGATTAAAAACAATAAATAAAATGTACATTTTTTTAAAAGAACTTACTTAAGAACCTCAGAAACTCTACACGTTTGCTCTGCAAAAAGATGGAAACTGACCGAGACTGACGAATCGGATCGGAAAGATTCCAAACAACAAATGGCGGAATATAACTGGCGGAAAGTGCGCAAACAGAATAATTGTCTCGCTCAAGACAAGAAGAATGGTACCGGAACGGCTTGCAAAACACTAGCGAGCAACGCGATTTGTATCAAAATTTATTATAACAATATTTTTAAATATTACTATGAATATTGGAAACAAAAAATGGTAAAATTTTCGTTGGTATTTTCTGAAGATTTACAAAAATATTATTGACATTGTACCATTAATTATCGAGATATCATTAATAAGGTGGACCTTGGGAATTGGGTACATCGCTTTTCGGGCTGGCTAGGTTAATGTCTAAGGGTAATATTTTTTTCCAAAACAAAAGGACCAAATCGTGGCAAACGGTATCAGAGGATTTTGATAAGGTCTAAAAATAACGCTATAGTTTTGTTGCCATAGTCCAACGCACTTGTAACTTTAAAAATATATATCAAACATATGACCAGCCAACTCAGGAACTTGCTGTTTATAGACTAAGATACTTGAGCCATCGTTAGCGTAGGAAAGGAGAAGGGCAGGATCGGTTTTTCTTTCTTGAAGTATCGCTCTCTAAAGTGGACATCTTGGGTATTTCTTATTTCTCAAATAAACCTTTTAAATTATCTTATCCAATTTTTCGTGTCTAAGTGATTAATCATTGGAATCT
The DNA here is from genome assembly GCA_917880885.1 of Limnephilus marmoratus. Classification (NCBI taxonomy): domain Eukaryota; kingdom Metazoa; phylum Arthropoda; class Insecta; order Trichoptera; family Limnephilidae; genus Limnephilus; species Limnephilus marmoratus. The sequence goes on along the minus strand of OU862907.1, from coordinate 40,928,507 downwards.
GTCTATCGTAAATATTTGTAAACGATTTTTTTTTAATTTTTTTATTTTTTAATTTTTTTTTTTTTTAATTTTTTTTTTTTTTTATTTCATACAATTTTTGAAAATACACTTATATGTTTTTTTCTTGATTACCATACTAGGATAATGTTTGCTAAGACCGGGATGTTTGTCGGTCTGTCCTCTCTACCTACCCCTGCGGGGAAACGGTGTGATGGTTAGTTAGTTAGTTAGTTGTAAGTACGACTCTCTTTTTATAACTTTTGAAGATTATTCACATCGTTGAAATATATCATTGAAAAATTAGACAAAATGTATACAGGATGTAACAGGACGTACCCGAGGGATTTTAACCAGCGATTCCTGAGCACATTTTGAATAAAAACTGACTTTTTCGATAACATTTTTTTTTTTTTTTTTTTAATTTTTTTTAACTTCAGATTCAAACAAAAAACAATTCTTCCGCTTGTTATCATTGGTCCCTCAGCCGAGTAACCGACCAACCCCTCACCCCGCCTCCAACTGTCCAACACCTACCATTTTTTAATTTTTTTGTAGGAAAAATAAATTTAAAAAAAACATCAAAAATATCACCAGAGACCAAAATTTCATTAACTATTTTTACTCCAAATAATGTCAGGAATCGATGGTTCAAATCCCTCGGGTACGTCCTGTTACACCCTGTATAACGAGAGATCCTATGAGAAATGTTTATAAGTTCGAGTCCCAGTTGCAACCGTTATCTTTTTATTTTTCTGTGTCCTGTTGTTTTCTAATTTTTGTTTAGATTTATAGTATTCTCTTCTTCTTCTTCAGTGATATATAAAAATATTGGGTAAGTTATAAAACAAAAGTTGTTCTATTAAAAAATGAATACTCATTTAGACCAGGGGTGGGGAACCTTTTTAGCGTAGCGGGCCATTTTTATGTTTATACTTTAACCCGCGGGCAGCACTCCGATGATTTCCGTCATGGTGGGGGGGGGGCATATTCGGATCTGGTTTTGCTAAAACTAATACAAAAAAATAGTCATACTAGCTACACTCAGAACATGGAAAAGGTTTTCCTAAAATTCTGGCTGCCCGTAGTCTGAAACAAGAATTTTATAACTGCACTTTGAACACGAGAATAGCTTCCGTCAAAATGCATTAGAAGATGAAACCACAACTGAAATTTTTCGTTGCATTCTTAACACAGAACTAGTTTTAATTTAGATGGAATTTGCGTGCGCGGAATTAAAACTACACTCAGAACATGAAAATGGCTTTCCTCTAATTTTGGCAGAACAATCTACGGAACTAGAATTTTATATATGCACTTCCAACACAATAAATGGGTCAGTAAACTAAATCACACCTGACATGTTTTCGTTGCATTCTTAACACAGAACTGGTTTTAATTACAGGGTGAAACTGTACGCAGGGAAAACTACAATCAGAACGTGAAATTGCTTTCCTTCAAAACTGGCTGCACAAATTCAATTACAAATTTATAACAGCACTTCGAACACGAGAATGGTTTCTTACGAAACGCGTTATAAACCCCCCCCTGGAATTTTTTCCTTGCATTCTAAACACTAAACTGGTTTTATTTATAAAGTAAGCTTATACGCGGGGAGTTAAAACTATACTCATAGCATGAAAATGGATTTCCTCCAATTCCGGCAGCACAAAGTACGCAACTAGAATTTTATAAATGCCACTGGGCCAGGTCAAAAAATGAAACCCCACCAGGAATTTTTTTCGTTGCACTCTTAACACAGAACTGCTTTTAGTTATACGGTGAATCTGTACGCGGGAAACTTAAACTACACTCTATACATGAAAATGCCTTTTCTCCAATACTGGCTGCACAAAAGCAACTAGAATTTAAGAAATGCAATTAAAAAACGAGAATGGGTTTCTACGAAATGCCCGAAAAGTAAGCGGACGAAACCACACTTTGAATTTTTTCATTGCATTTTTCACACAAAACTTTAATTAATTCTGCACTTAGAACACCAAAATGGTTTTCATCCGATTTTTTACAGTCGGAACAGGCGAATGGTTTCCTTCGAAATACGTTAGCAGATGATTTCGACGCAGGAAGTTACATTGTGAACACGAGATTGGTTTTACCTTAAGAATGAATCTGCATGGAAGTCCACTAGTCCACCGGCTTAAATTAAATTTGTACTCAGATCACGTAAATGTTTTTTTTCTGTATTTCGTAGCATACTTATCGTATGCAATTAGATTTGATTAGTACACGAATACGATTTTATGTTTACGTATCTATTTAAAATAATAGACATGAAATTATTTTATATTAATTTAACTACATGGTAGAAGTGTGGTAATATTTTAAAAACTCAGATAATACAACGCCTTTTTCCTTCGTGTTGTTTAACATGGTACGAGTTTTTACAAACCTACACAAATCAGAGCAATAACAGAAAAACACTCAAACAGTATTATCAATATCGTACCTATATATGGTCTATATTGTACCTATTTAGGTCACTCCTAATATGATGGCTGGAACGCTTCTCTTTGGCAAGGCATGCGATATCAGCTGGCATTGATGATGTTGCTACTCGCAACTGATTTTCCAGATTTGCATTGGTTTTTTTTTTACACACAGGAGGCCCTGAGGAAAATAATTTCCTTTAGGGCCTATGTCATCTTTGGGGATGCTCTGTGGAGGGTTTTTTTAGGGAAAGGAAGGAGAGGAGAGTTCTGGGAAGGAAAAGGGTTTAAGGGCTGGGTAGGAATCTGGGGTTCAGTGTGTCTTGGTCATCCGCCTCCAATACCTAGAGAAACCTCACCCCATGAACCCGGGCACCCCTGTTAAATCACCAAACGTAGCGAACCACTTGGGGTGACCTATGACAGTGGTCAGCGCCGGATCTGCCATACGTTCAAAAACGTGCAAAAAACCTGGCGCCAACTCCGAAGGGGCGCCGTGAGAAAATAAATATTGTATTAAAATTTAGTTATAATATTCCCTGAATCGTTTAAAAATTACCCATAGTACGAAATAATTATTACGCTCTAGCAACACTTTCCAAAGAAACAGAATGCGCACGCACCAGGTTAGTATGAACGGCTTACGAATTTATAGTCAGTTACAGAATATTTTTACAAATTCCATATATTTAGTTTAATCGTAAGATCTATTTTTCCACAAATCTTTTACCGTCTTTTACGACGAATGGGTGCGATCCAAATTCAATAACCAATCACAGCGCGGTATTTTTCTTCTAGTGTATCAAACAAACCGACTTGCGCCTTTCAAAGTACGCTCCTATTGTTTTATTTTGTACGATTTAAGTCTCTAGGAGATGGTAGTTAAAGACCATTTTCTTATGAAATCTTCAGTAAATTCCATTAACAAAAGCATCTTTGTTCAAGCATCAAGTTACAACTTGTTGACAGTTTCGTCATTGGTTTGACATATTATTTTTCGAAGTTCGTTAATAATTAATATCTATTAGATTTGTTGGATTTGTTATTTTACGGTGTCAGTGTAAGCGTGTTTGTTCGCTCAATTTGGTGTTTGTTCGCTCAACACAGGGGAAATGCAAGGTACAAATGTGAGGTTATGTTCTTATTAGTTTCCTGTACAATTGAAAGATTTTGATTTTCCTATTACGAACAAGCGTAAATTTAATACTAAGTATTAATACAAGAAACTGCCTAATGGAGAAGAATTACATAGATCGCGGCTTATTTATTCGAAAACTTCAGATAGGGTTTTTTGTTTTTGTTGCAAATTATTTTCTGTATCTAGGAATGGCGCGTTAACTGTTCAGGATTATGTGATTGGAATCATTTAACGCAAAATTTAAATTCAAATGAAAAATCACTTCAGCATTTGGATAGATTTATGTTCCTAATTTTATGTTTACCCAATAGATTCAGAGAGTATAGGACTCCTGGCGATTCTCTCTTTAAAAAAAAAAACGAGTGTGAGAGCTACCGCCAGGTCACTTGGAAAAGTTACACCCTTTATATTTCTTGATTTTATTTGATAAATTAGTGTAAAAAAAAAAAATTAATAAAAAAATTGGGGTGAACGAATTTTTAATTAAAATAAAAATATGGGGGGGGGGGGGGCGCCATCGATACCTACTGCACAGGGCGCCAGATTTCGTAGATCCGGCCCTAGCAGTGGTGTTGGTTATCCAATAAAGGTTCCCGGGGCGGCGGTACCCATTCCCGCCTCCCACGGTTAGTCTGGAGCGCAGATGATTTTCTACGATGGATAGTTTTGAAAGAACTGCTCACAACTGTTTCGAAAAAAGACGCATATTTAAGGGCATGCCTCTTTTAATTTGGAAACTTATATTTTTTTATGCAGCGTTTATAGAACTCAAGCAGCGGAAGATTGTTATATCTGGCTTTTAGTTCATCATCGCTTTGTAATTGAATAATTTTGTGTTGCCGATTATCAGGCACATTCGATGGTTCCACGTTGAACGGTGTAGCAAATATGTTCAAATTTGTTTGCTTGCTTTTCACGTCCTTATCGTTCATCAAATGCCTCACTTAATTTCGCGCACTCACAAGCGAATTCAAACGATGAAGAAGGCTTTTTTTTGTCCTTGCAGTGTTGGAAAATGCGTCGTAGTATGCATTTTGAGTTGCACTTTCCACAGCCTTAATTTGGTTTCAAATGATTTCACGTTTCACTCAGCTTCACCTTTTCTTTTCTTCGTAATTGCCATTTTTAGGATGTTATTGATTTACTGTTCACTTTACTTTACTTACTAGAAAATATTATTTTTGACAGACTGCCTAAAATTCCCCTCCGAATAGATTTGCCATCAATCGCGTACAAGAAAGTTAAAAGTATCGATGGAATTTCACTGTCGTTTCACAATAAAAAATTAAAATAAAAGTAAAAGGGGATGTTATATCACGTTTTTATGAGTATCTAAACTTCTTGCTGGTAACTATTTTGTAATAACGACTTAAAAATGCATCTGAAACACCGTGAAAAAACTGTCCCAGTCTGTGTGATTTTTTGTGGTTCTTTCATCAGGCCCGGCGCGGCCGCACCAAAAGTGCCCGCGGGCTGCAGGTTCCCCACCCCTGCTTTAGTTAAAGGTCAATAAGTGACCCTTACAGAATAAAATGTTTTTTTTTTTAATGTAGCTATTACTTTGTGGTTACCCATTATAGAAAAATGAAACAATACAACTTTGTATAAACCACTTATATAATGCGCAAATCCGACCGGTTTCGGAACAAACGTTCCTTCTTCAGGGAAAGCTTATACTAATTTGACAGTTTCGAACAATGTTTTATTATGGTAGGGGTGGAGCCGTTGCTAGTTAATAATGTAGATTGGGTGGGTAGGTATTAGTGTAGGTATTAGTGTAGATTGGGTGGGTGGGTATTAGTGTAGAGTGGGTGGGTAGGTTAACAAATCCATGATTGGGCTATATGACAATATTTTTTATTTGCTTATAATATATTCATTATTTTTAAGTGATTTTTTAATTTCCAAGGCTTCTAAGTTATCTAAACGTTTTCCTTTATGATTAATATGAAGAATATTTATCCCTGTATTTTTTTCAAAACTATGGTTATTTTCAATGATATGGTTAGCAAACTCAGAAAAATTATTATTATTAAGACACCTTGTATGTTTTTTGATTCTGATTTCAAAATTACGAGTTGTTTTTCCAATATAAAATGAGGAAAAAGAAGAAGAAGAAGCCTTAAGCCTTTTCCTTAGAAGCTTTTTTTGTTGTGAAAAATATTTTTGGGGAAACATTTTTTTAAACTGATCTCCGGTACTGTAATGAATCCACCTATGTTGAAGGAGATTAACCTATATGTCCCTAACGCGTATACTCGTGGGAGATCCCACATACTTTTTTATGCTCCGAAAGCGAGAACTTCTTCCTTTCAGAATGCCCCATTAAATGGAGCAATTCAACTGCTTAACGATTCTGCATTGAGCATTGACATCTTCAATGTTACCTATAGAGTATAGAGAGTTCAGTAACTATCTTTTGACATATGTCTCAACATAGTGAAACTGCCCCCTTGGCCTTTTTTTCTCTTGTATTTTGTAATCTTCTCAGTAATAATTTGGTATATAACTGTTTTATGGAGAACCTGAAAAAAAAAAAATAATAATAAAACATTTTTCAAAACTGTCAAATTAGTATAAGCTTTCCCTGACGAAGGAACGTTTGTTCCGAAACCGGTCGGATTTGCACATTAAATCAGTGGTTTATACAAAGTTGTATTGTTTCATTTTTCTAAAATGGGTAACCACAAAGTAATAGCTACATTAAAAAAAATAAACATTTTATTTTGTAAGGGTCACTTATTGACCTTTAACTAAAGCAGGGGTGGGGAACCTGCGGCCCGCGGGCACTTTTGGTGCGGCCGCGCCGGGCCTGATCAAAGAACCACAAAAAATCACACAGACTGGGACAAAATCTAAATCAAATCTAGGTTAAATAACATTTCTTCGAACAATTGTTTCCTAATAAAAAAGTAGCTGCCAATAATATGCGAAAAAATCGGTTGAATATAATATTGTTGATTATAAAATTTGAAATATGCGATTGAAAAAAATTACATTTAAATAAGAGGTCTCAGTAGCCTAATCGGTAAGGCATTTAACTAGGTACAACGAGGGATTTTTTATTTTATTTTTTTATTTGAAATATACATACATACAACAGATTTACATAAGGAAAATATATGATTCTTAAAAATAATTACACATAAAGTAATTGAATCTACCCAATTTAGATAGAAAAGGAGTCGCGTCATTACAGAAAAAGATAAAGAAATAAGATATACTTATATAAATATATATATATTTTTTGAATTAAGAAACAAATAAACTTATGAATGATAACAAATATTGATAAAGAAATTTACTAACATAGCAGTTACTAAATTAGATATACATATAAATTTTTATTTATTTATTTGAGACACAAACAGGATATTTATACAACATTTTTGTGGTAATACATAATAAATTAAAATACAAGTATAAATATCCCTAGACTAATGTGTCTGCAGTAATCACATATGCAAACTCATGAAAAAAAAATTATTTATACATAACTTGAAAACTTAAATACAAAATCGAAATACATAATAATAACAAGTATGCAATATTTATGAAGTATTTACTGAAAAGTAATAAAACAACAATTTTTTTGTTTGTTGTTTGTTTTTAAGTTCACAAATTGTGGAGATATTTTTTGAAACATGTTATTTTATTTACAAAAATATCTATGAAACTGTGTATTTTAACAAGATCGTTGTATGATCGAGACATTCTAGACATAGGATTAAAATATCCAGTATTATTCGTAAAAATTCGATCCAAAATATGTTAAGGGTTCTTGTAGATTTGGGCCTGGCGTATAACTTGATTTGGTTGACTAAGTTACTGTCTATAAGATTATTCACAATTTTATAAAGCATTAAGAGGTAATTTATGTTTCGTCTTTTAACTAGACTCTAATTTGAAATGTTTAAGTCTTTGTTCGTACCCGTCTAGAAGATGATAGACACCTGATCGGTAAGACAAAATCCGTGTAGATATCCGTATAAAATAGTATAGATATTTAAAAGTAAAAATATACATAGATGTAGTAAAAATAAAAATAATATTATTGCGTTTCTTTTAATAGGTAGGTGTTAGATGGTAAGTACAAATACTTGATTCTAACAATTGGATTAGCTGATAATATTGCAAGTGTAGGTACATAATGTTATTTTACGATAATAATCGCTTCATTTCTGATGCTGATGAAATATTTTAAGAGGATATGTGAAATCAATAAGAGTACATTAATTTATAATTTATTTTTTTGTTAATTAATGTTGTTCAAAACGAATAATTTTGAACATAAAGAAAAATTAAACAAAACAAAAAATGACTTTAAAAAATGCACACTGTACATTCAGTTTTCAAGCAGCTCGCATGCCACCTATTGCATTTTTTGTGCAAATTTCATAATGCCAGAGCTCACCAATATAAATATATAGAAACTTTCGTGTTCGCACTCACAACAACTCACCAACGTTTTATCGCAAGCGGATTAACGATTTAGCAATGCATAATTTAATGATGTCAGGACTCACTATTGTATACAGAAACGATGCGGGCATGCGTCAATCATCAGTCAACGTTTCAACCGTAACCGGAACGTACGCCTTCACCGCTGCATCGCGACTGTAATATTATTAATTCCGGGTTGGGTGCTGCTTGCCCTAACCCTTTGCGCTCGCAATAAGTGGGGTCTCCAATATGTCGTTAACCGAAAATTTGGAGTCGTTAAAGAGTGATGTATATAAAAATATCAAAGAATTTGATTGAAAAACAGTTCCTACAACTTGAAAATACAATCAACAAAGATAAAATATCGGACCAACAGGAAATAATCAAATCAAAAGACCTACTGCTAACGAAAACTGAAGAATATGCCAAAGGACTAGAAAACAGAAACCGAAGTTATCCTGTAAGTAACAAAGCCAAAACAACAAATGGTTTACCTCAAGATGCAAATAAATTTTCAATTATTATTTCTTCTGATGATAAAAACAAATCATCAGAAGACATAAAAAAAATAATCACAAAAAAAATTTCTGCTGCAAAACTGAAAATTGCAGTAAACGGAGTTAAAAAAAATAAGCAAAAATAGACTGATTATACACTTCCCCAAAAAAAACGATGCTTTAGTATTGTCAGAAGAGATTAACGAAAATCTTCGTAACATCCAAGCTGAAGAAGTAAAGAAGAGAAAACCTACGATCATTCTAAAAGGACTACATGAAGATATTCAAGATGATGATATTGTACCAAACCTAATTGCACAGAACCCGAACCTGGAGGAAATGTTAAAAATGAATCCTGACTTAGACTCCCTAAAAATGTTAAAAACATTTAAAACTAAATATTCAAAAAATTGTGTCCTGGAAACTAGTGGCAGTATGAGACAATTACTACTGTATAAAAAAAAGTTAACATCAGCTACCAGCGGGTTAAGGTGGAGGACAGCAAGGTATTCACGCAATGTTTCCATTGCCTTCGATTCGGTCACACTTCGCTCCGATGTCTGGATAAAACAAATGCCGCTGCATGTAGCCCCTGCTCTGGAAACCATAACTTTCAACAATGTACCAACAAGAACTCCGATCATATATGTAATAATTGTTCTTTTCAAAACAAAAACTACAAACTAAGTTATGACACTAATCACAATGCATCCAGCATGAAGTGTCTATATCGCGCTTAAATGTTATTTGTTATTTTATGTTATTTTTTTATGTTATTTTATTTTTACTTTTATGTTATTTGCCGATGATTTAAAATTATATAAAAAAATAAAAATATTTCTGATTGCATAATTTTACAAAAAAATTTAAACAACTTGTTTAATTGGTGTATATGCAATAAACTGGCACTTAACATTAGTAAATGTCAAATAATAAGATTTTATATTATCTATGAATACAATCTTGATAAAATTATATTAAACTCAGTAGAAACAATAAATGATCTAGGTATTGTTTTTAACTCAAAACTTACATTTATTAGCCATGTAACTAATATTATTAATAGAGCAATGAAGATTTTAGGATTTATTATTAGAATAACCAAACATTTTTGTAACATTGATACTATTCGCATTTTATACATAACGCTAGTGAGAAGCATTTTAGAATATAACTCTACGATTTGGGCTCCACATTACAATATCCATATTCAAGCGATTGAAAAAGTCCAGCATAGATTTCTTAGGTATATTAATTTTATATTAGGTATTCCAAGAGAATCCGTTGACTATAATTTGTTATTGGACTAATCTCGTAAATTTATCAGATCGCAGAAAAATCTGTGATCTATTAATATTATATAAAATAATTCACTCGGTCTTGGATATCCCTGATTTAATAGAACTAATACGATTTCATTGCCCTGGTCGCGCTAACAATAGACTGACTCTACCGTTCTACTATAATAACACACATACATTATCACATTATTACTCACCAATCAGTCGATTACACATTTTGGGAAATGAATATGCTAACATCGGCGACATTTATTTCTTAAAATTAGCGCAATATAAATATGCACTCAAAAATTATTTTTCCATAATGTAACTTTATATTCGCAATATGGACATGTTCAAATGAAATGATGATATTTCTCATTGTTCTTTTTTGTTATTTTTTGTTGTGATACACAAAATAATTGTATGTTCTTTTTAGGTTTCAGTTTTTAAGTTTTTTATTTTTTCCATAATGTAACTTTATATACGCAATATGGACATGTTGAAATGAAATGATGATATTTCTCATTTTTATTTCTTGTTATTTTTTGTTGTGATACACAAAATAATTGTATGTTATTTTTAGGTTTCAGTTTTTAAGTTTTTTATTTTTTCCATAATGTAACTTTATACACGCAATATGGACATGTTGAAATGAAATGATGATATTTCTCATTTTTATTTCTTGTTTTTTTTTGTTGTGATACACAAAATAATTGTATGTTATTTTAAAGTTTAAAACTACTATTTTGTAATGATATTATTTTTCTTACTTTTGTACTCTATTATATGTTTATTTATAAAAGGCAGTATAGCCGTTTATGTATTTAAAAAAAAAATGTTTAGAATCGCTCTAGACAAAATCGATTATTCGTAAAGTATAATACATAAGTAACTATTCACGTACTAATTACCCGCATTATATATTTACACTGCATAAATGATTTTAAAATGCAAACTAAAATAAATATTATTGCTACATACATTAAATACATCTTACTATTATTACGAAAATATTTGACCATGTCAAATACAACTGTTATAGGTCGTTCTATGAAATTTTTTTTCACTAACTGTAAATCTGAGATAAATATGTATTTTATATTGAGAGTTTTTGTTAATACTTTTTATTACTATTGTTAATATGTATAACTCGACGAACACTTTTTCTCCTAAAATAATTTTTCCTCCAATTACATTCTCAACAATACGATAATGTCAAAATCAAATTTTTATTATTCTATACTCTTAAAATACTTCTATGTCTGACTCATTATTTGAAGATATAGATTCAACTTTCAAGATTTCGGAAGATATTTGTTTATCTAGTGTCGAATGTAATAATATACTATTTGAAATGAATCTCTCAAAATCTTTAACAATCCATCACTTAAATATCAGAGGTGTCTGTAAAAATTTTGATCATTTTACACTTGCATTAAATGAACTCGCCCGTAAACCGGATTGTATTGTGTTATCGGAAGCCAGAATTAGCGGCTACTCAGATACCTATAATTTACCTGGATACAATAATTTGGTTACAACTTACAAAATAAATCAAAACTGCGGAATCATTGTTTTTATAAAATGTATTCATGACAATATTTCCGTTAATGAAATACACATCGATCTTGTAAACTGTCTTCATATTCAAATTAATATAAAAAACACATTTTTTTATATAATAGCATTATATAGAACACATAACTCGAGCATTAGTAATTTCACCGAGAATCTGAAATCTATTATAAATACAAATTGTTCTCGAAATACATTTATTGTAGGCGATATCAATATCGATATATCTGATGAATTTGAAAACAATAGAAATAAAGAAAAAACTGATTATATCAACACATTAACGTAACTAAAGTTTAAACCATGTGTAAAAAAATATACGAGAGAATGTCTTGGACAAAATCCTTTTTGCAAAACTTTCAAAAATTGGTATGTCAAATAGAACTCTAAACTTATTAAAAAGCTATATGATGGAGCGTACACAGAGCGTTCAAATTAACAAGAAAAAAAGCAAACCTCTCCTCATCAACCATGGAGTACCGCAAGGAAGCGTACTAAGACCGATATTATTTCTAATATACATAAATGATATCGGTAGCCTAGGAACGAGAGGAAAAATCATAAGCTTTGCTGACGATACAGTAATTGTATTCAACGAAAAAGACTGGAGAAGTACCTACAAAGAAGCGGAACATGGACTTGGTCTACTGCAAAACTGGCTTAAGAGAAATTCCCTTACACTTAATGTCAATAAAACAAAATATCTGACATTTTCTATAACAGCCAGAGGACAGCCAGAGGATGACTTTAATCTCAAATTACATACATGCCAAGAAAACAATCAAAATCAAGGCTTATCATGTCACTGTCCTACCATAGCACACTCCAAAAGTATCAAATATCTTGGTATTGAAATTGATGATAATCTCCGATGGAACGCACACATTGAAGTAATCACAAAAAAACTCACCAGGTACATTTACTTCTTTAGAGCCATCCGTAACATCCTCAACATAAACGACATTAAGAAAGTGTACTACGCTTTATGTCAATCACAAATAGAATACGGGATAACTGGATGGGGGTCTGCTTTGAGCACTCACACAGAGCGACTCAATATAGCCCAAAAGGGAGTACTGAAGACAATACTGAAAGTTCCGCTTAGAACTCCGACGGAAGGAATATTTAATAACTTTCAAGTCTTCAATATACAGAAACTTTATTCAAAAAATATTTTATTTAAACTGAAAAAAACATATATGTATACTCCACAGCCCAACATAAATACTCAACCAGGTCAGTAAGCAATAACATCCTGGTTACTCCCAGTTTGAACACATCTTTTGGACAGAGAAATAATAAATTCCATGCTATAAAATTATACAATGCTCTACCAGATCAAATCAAAAATATAAAGGAAATGAATATATTTAAAACAAAAGTAAAAATATGGCTGAGAGATCAAAGTGATAATAAAATTACAAACATCATGAAGACGATATAAAGACAATCCATAACCAAATACAAATATTTTAAAAAACTACAGGCCACCTCAGAACAGGAAATCCTAGTGAGGAGGTCTGTGAAAAAAAAAAAAATGAATCCATACTTATTATATACATCATACATACATGTACAAACCTTGTTATTGAAATTAAAAAAAAAAAAAAAAAAAAAAAAAAAAAAAAAAAAAAAAAAAAAAAAAGCCATCATGCATTGATCATATCTGGTGTAATACTAATGAAACTGAAAAAATAAAATCAATTATTTGGAAGAATAATATTACTGATCATCATACATGCATTGTAGCCTTTAAAACTGACAAAATAGGTGTGAAAAATGACTCCCACAATGATTTTCCAAAAACTATTATTAACTACGAAAAATTTAACAAAACCTTAACATTGAAAATTGGGAAACTGTTCTATCCTCTAATAACACCGATCTATGTTCACTAAATTTTGAATCAATCTTAAATAAGCATATAAAATCTTCCTCTTCCATTATAAAATACCCTCCAAATACTGAATTCAAAAAATTAAAACCGTGGATCACCCAAGGAATCATTATCTCAATTAGACATAAAGAAAAAATTTATAAGGAACATAAAAAATTTCCCGAAAACTATAAACTATACGAATATTTTAAAAAATTCAGAAATAAACTATTATATTATCCGGAAAACCAAAGAAGATTTCTACAAAGAAAAAATCAATATTGCTGGTAACAATAATAAAAAGGTATGGCTAACTATCAATGAAATTATCAATTAAAAATCTAAAAAATCTAACATAAACAAAATCACAGATATTGATAACAAAATTTACGATGTAAACACGGATCCAGTGAAATGTGCAAATATTTTCAACAATTATTTTGGATCAGTTGGTGAAAAATTAGCACTTAAAATTAAAAACATCGAAAATATTGAACTATATACATCGCCTTCAAATCCTTTTAATACCTTAACACAATTCCAACGAACTGACGCTGATGAAATCAAACACACTATTAATCAATGAAAAGGTAATTCTTCCCCCGGTTATGACAATATTTCGGTAGAAATTCTTAAAAAAAATTCTGATTCACTTTGTAAACCATTGGCACACATCATAAATACAAGTTTCGAAAATGGCAACTTCCCAGTAAATTACAAAAAAACTATTATTACTCCTATTTTTAAATCCGGTGACCCCTTTCTTAATAATAATTATAGGCCAATTTCTCTTACCTCAAATATTGCAAAAATATTTGAAAAAATTGTAAAAAAACAGATGTTCAAATTTATAAAAGAAAATAATATATTAAATTCACATCAATATGGTTTTAGAGAAAATTTGAGCACTCAAGATGCTATCGTAGACCTAACATCTGAAATATATAAATCTTTAGATAACAAAAAAAATGTATTGGAATATTTGTCGACTTACGAAAAGCTTTTGACAGTATATCACATTCGAATCTTATCTCTAAACTAAAGAAAATTGGTATAACCAATAATGCCCTAACGTGGATCGAAAATTACCTATTTCATAGAGAGCAATTTGTCAAATTAAATGGTTTTCTCAGCGATTCTCAAATCAGTAAATTTGGAATCCCGCAGGGAACAGTATTGGGACCAATTCTCTTTATCGTTTATGTTAATGATATTTTTAAACTCACCATTAAATCCAAAATAATATCTTACGCTGATCACACAGCAATTTTAGCTGAGGGATCAACGTGGAATGAAACTCAGAGAACGGCGGAATCAGATATAAATTTAATAAAAAAATGGTTTGATCAAAATTTACTATCTCTAAATACAGATAAAACTTTTGTAATTCCTTTCACTCTGACTAAAAAGGCTACCCCTGAAAATCTAAATATATGTATACACTCATATAGTTGTAATTACTCATATATATGTAAACCTGATTGCTCTGTACTCACTATTAAAACCACGATGTAAACACGGATCCAGTGAAATGTGCAAATATTTTCAACAATTATTTTGGATCAGTTGGTAAAAAATTAGCACTTAAAATTAAAAACATCGAAAATAATGAACTATATACATCGCCTTCAAGTCCTTGTAACACCTTAACACAATTCCAACGAACTAACGCTGATGAAATCAAACATACTATTATCAATTAAAAGGTAATTCTTCCCCCGGTTATGACAATATTTCGGTAGATATTCTTTAAAAAAATTCCGATTCACTTTGCAAACCATTGGCGCACATCATAAATACAAGTTTCGAAAATGGCAACTTCCCAGTAAATTACACAAAAACTATTATTACTCCTATTTTTAAATCCGGTGACCCCTTTCTTAGTAATAATTATAGGCCAATTTCTCTGACCTCAAATATTGCAAAAATATTTGAAAAAATTGTAAAAAAACAGATGTTTAAATTTATAAAAGGAAATAATATATTAAATTCACATCAATATGGTTTTAGAGTGAGCACTCAAGATGCTATCGTAGACTTAAAATCTTTGGATAATAAAAAAAAAATGTATTGGAATATTTGTGGGCTTACGAAAAGCTTTTGACAGTATATCACATTCGAATCTTATTTCTAAACTAAAGAAAATTTGTATAACCAATAATGCCCTAACGTGGATCGAAAATTACCTATTTCATAGAGAGCAATTTGTCAAATTAAATGGTTTTCTTAGCGATTCTCAAATCAGTAAATTTGAAATCCCGCAGGTAACAGTATTGGGACCAATTCTTTTTATCATTTATGTTAATGATATTTTTAAACTCACCATAAAATCCAAACTAATATCTTACGCTGATGACACAGCAATTTTAGCTGAGGGATCTACGTGGAATGAAACTCAGAGAACGGCGGAATCAGATATAGATAAGAATAAAATGGTTTGATCAAAATTAACTATCTCTAAATACAGATAAAACTTTTGTAATTCCTTTCACTCTGACTAAAAATGCTACCCCTGAAAATCTTAATATATATATATATATATATATTAAGATTTTCAGGGATTATATGAGTATATAGTACTATATATACTCATATAATTGTATATATACTCATATAATTGTAATTCAAATTTATATATCTGTAAACCTGATTGCTCTGTACTCACTGTTAAAACCAATGGTAAATACCTTGGGGTAACTATAGACAGTAACATAAAGTGGAAGATGCAAATCAGCACAACAGTTGAGAGACTAAGAAAATTGGTGTACATTTTCATTAGAATTCGATGCATTTTAAATATTAGTATATTAAGAACTATTTACTTTTCCTTAATCAAATCAGTGCTACAGTATGGAATTGTTGGTTGGGGCGGTGCATTCAAAACTTCTCTTTTACCATTGGAAATCATTCAAAAATTAATTATAAAAATAATTTTAAAAAAGCCATATGATTACCCACTATCAAATTATTTCAAGATTTTAAAGTACCTTCACTTCATTTTATTTATAAAAAAAATACAATTCTACAAATACATAAAGATTGCTTCAATGATAAGAGCTTCACTCCTTTTTCAAACAGCATTAGAACAAATATCCTGGGCTCTATGACTGTCCCGCGTTGTAACACCACCACAGCTCAACAATACTATAAATATATTGGAGTTAGTTGGTTTAACCAATAAGGAACTCCAGTGAAAAATATTATGGCTTTAAAAAATATGTTCATATAGACCAATAAACGCTGATTCTGAATATATAACTTTTATTTAATAATATTAAACGCCGAGTTTTTAAAAAATTATTAAAAAGTGCATTTTTAAACCTCTAGTCAAAACACAGTGTCAAGTTGGCATTACTGAAATGGTTAGTGCTGACGTCACTGTTCCTCGTGTCGTGTCATCATTAAGTCATTGTATGGGAAATGTTCGGGAACATAGAAGAATGTAGAAATGACACAAGCCATCGTATTAATTTATTCGTTTATTTACATATCTACTGTTTGTAGAGATTTAGTTGTTGTTTATTTAGGCCTAAATAATTCGGTATTAAAAATAGAGGTATCTGTATTATTTAAAATATTGAAAAACTTTAAACTATGCGAAAAAATCGTATAATTATACTATATCATAATGCTACCTAGTACTTCACGGCGTATAATTATACTATATCATAATGCTACCTAGTACTTCACGGCGAAATAAAAATGGCGGCAATCGATCAGCATATATCGTTTGCCTACATTTTTGTGGGTGATTCTTCGTTTTTGATAATACTGATTTTAAAAGCTAAAAATATAATAATTTCAAAAAATTTTTATACCACTCTCCCGTAATAATATTCAACAATATAATAACATAGTAAAAATAGTATAATGAATAAATAATTCCACCTAAGTAATATTTTAACTTATCGAATAGTATCATCTTCCTTCCGTATAATTTATCTTTCAAAATGACAACACCTGTTGAAAGCAAATAAAACTATCGATGGGTGATGACGTCACACAATCCACCACAGATACGGTGATTTTCAGGGGGTCTTGAAAAATTAAAACTTTGACAATTATTTTAATTATTAAAACTAACTATAAAAATAAAAATTAAATATGCAGTTATTTAAGTTTTGAATGTCATTAAAAAAAATAACAAAAATTGGATTGGAGTTCTCTATTACCAGGTAATTTAAGATTGGAAACAAATTATAAAAAAATCAAAAAATCAATAAAAGCTCTTAATATATAACTTATTACAGTCACTACATCTTCTAATATTTTATTTCTAAGCACAATTGTAATATCTGATATCCTTTTTCTTTATTTATTTTTCTCCTTTCTTTTTTATCTCCTCTTCATTCTGCGACGTTCGTTCTATTATATGTTTTATATATTATATAAAACTATAGTATATAATATAGATGCATATTATATGATAAATGTGATTTTTTTTCTTTGTATACTGTTAATTATCCATTAATTGATCTATATGTATGTATATAAAAAAATATATATTATTTAAACTTATATAAAAATTATTATCTACATTCGTTGTCTCCGCCTTTTTAACACGAGCTTTGCTAAAAAAAAGGTGTTAGACATATTAAATAATGTATATTTAAAAACAAAAAAAATTTACCGGATACCCAAAAACATGTAATTTTTGTAACATTTATTAAATAATAATAAAAAAATGCGCACATCAAATCCCCAAAGTTTCATCGCAATCGGATGAACGGTTTAGCAAAGGATAATTTCAAGATGCCAGAGCTCACTATTTTATACAGACACCATCGCGGGCATGCGCAAATGAAATCCTCAAATTTTCATAGCAATCGGATAAATGGATGAGCAACGCATACACTCCAAACGTGTATACGTATGTACAAACCCAGAAACAAACATCTTTTGGTTTTTATTTATATAGATAATAGATTAGACATACAACAGTAAAAAGAGGAGATGTAAGAAGAAGGGAGAATAAAATACTATTGCTAGAGTGTTTTTATTGTACTTTTAATTTTTTTATAATTTGTTTTTTAATATTTATTTATTTATACGTGAAATTTTTGATTACAAGTTATTTTATCAGAAAGTTAGTCCCGCAAAGTCACAAGACAGCTTGTCTGCAGGATCCACCGAACATAAGTTTAATCCACCAAATCAAAAATTTCTAAAAAATATATATATCTATCGCCTTAATCTTGCATCCAATCTAGTCCAATCGTTAGTTAACAGGTAATTGACAATTTAATATACATATCAATGAACGTATTGTTTTGTTTTTCCAGAAAGCATCAATGTGGAGACAGTTACCATCAAAGCGGAACTTGGACACCGAGAAGAAGATAAAGAGGGATTTTCTTGTATGGATATTGATATAGACGTTCCGGATGTTAAAATGGAATGCTTAGAACACTTAAGAATTACCCAGATAGCAGGTAATAATTAAACTAATTTACTATGCTTTTCTACAAGCGCAGGTTACAAGCATTATTAACTCTTCCTTATCCGTATTATTTTCTAATTTATTTACAGATCGGGAGATGCATCCTGTTGAAAAACGATTCTCTTTTCCCCATTGTAACTACTCCGGCTCTCAAAAGTCGTCTTTCGAAAGTCATCTTCGCATACCTACTGGAGAAAACCTCATTTCTTGTTCCAACTGCAACTATTTATGTTCACGAAAGAGCAGTCTGACAAGCCACATGTTGACTCACAGCGGAGAAAAACCTTTTTCTTGTCCCGAATGCCACTATTCATGTTCTCGAAAGGGAACTTTGATGAGACACATGTTGACTCACAGTGGAGAAAAACCTTTTTCATGTTCCGAATGCCACTATTCATGTTCACAAAAGTACAGTCTGACGACTCACATGCTGACTCACAGCGGAGAAAAACCTTTTTCATGTTTCGAATGCCACTATTCATGTTCTCATAAGGGAGATCTGACGAGACACATGCTGACTCACAGTGGAGAAAAACCTTATTCATGTTCTGAGTGTGACTATTCATGTCCTCGAAAGAGCTATCTGACGAACCACATGCTGACTCACAGTGGAGAAAAACCTTTTTCATGTTCTGAATGCCACTATTTATGTTCTCGAAAGGAAACTTTGATGAAACACATGCTGACTCACAGTGGAGAAAAACCTTTTTCATGTTCCGAGTGCCACTATTCATGTTCACGAAAGAGCAGTCTGACGATTCACATGCTGACTCACAGCGGAGAAAAACCTTTTTCTTGTTCCGAATGCCACTATTCATGTTCTCGAAAGGGAACTTTGGTGAGACACATGCTGACTCACAGTGGAGAAAAACCTTTTTCATGTTCCGAATGCCACTATTCATGTTCACAAAAGTACACTCTGACGACTCACATGCTGACTCACAGCGGAGAAAAACCTTTTTCATGTTTCGAATGCCACTACTCATGTTCTCATAAGAGAGATCTGACGAGACACATGCTGACTCACAGTGGAGAAAAACCTTATTCATGTTCTGAGTGTGACTATTCATGTCCTCGAAAGAGCTATCTGACGAACCACATGCTGACTCACAGTGGAGAAAAACCTTTTTCATGTTCTGAATGCCACTATTTATGTTCTCGAAAGGAAACTTTGATGAGACACATGCTGACTCACAGTGGAGAAAAACCTTTTTCATGTTCCAAGTGCGACTATTCATGTTCGCAAAAGGGCAATCTGACGAGACACGTACTGACACACTGAGGAGAAAAACGTTTTTCATGTTCCGAGTGCCACTATTCATGTTCTAAAAAGAGCAGTTTGACGACTCATATGCTGACTCACAGCGGAGAAAAACCTTTTTCTTGTTCCGAATGCCACTATTCATATTATCGAAAGAGAGATTTGACGAGACACATGCTGACTCACAGTGGAGAAAAACCTTTTTCATGTTCTGAATGCCACTATTCATGTTCTCGAAGGAGTGATTTGACGAAACACATGCTGACTCAAAGTGGAGAAAAACCTTATTCATGTTCTGAGTGTGACTATTCATGTTCTCGAAAGAGCAATCTGACGAGACACATGCTGACTCACAGTGGAGAAAAACCTTTTTCATGTTCTGAATGCCACTATTCATGTTCTCGAAAGAGAGTTTTGACGAGACACATGCTGACTCATAGTGGAGAAAAGCCTTTTTCAGATTCTGAGTGCGACTATTCGTGATCTCGATATACATGTTTGATTAAACTTCTGCTAACACTCGGCGGCAAATTACTTTATTCATGTTACAACTTCTACTATTCATGTTTCCGAAAGAGCAGTTTAACAAGGCTCATGCTGAATCTTAATAGAGAAAAACCTTTTTCATGTTCCAATTGCGACTATCCACGACTTGTTCAAAATATTATATGGCAGAACAGTTGTTCTAGCACAGCGTAGCATTACAAGAGAAATAGTGCTGTTGAACGAATTATCGGAAACATTAGATATACCTATATTACTCTTCCATCTTAAAAAATCCCACAAAGGCAATGCCTGTGCGTGGGTATAATATTGATTTTTTACTTTTATTTTTATTTCTATGGTTATAGTGAATATTTTAAGTATACATAAATTAGGGATTTAAAAAAAAAAGTAACTGAATAAATGCTTTTTAAAACTACAGCATAATAACAGGCTGCACTGTTATTATTGTATTTGTAAGTTTTGTAATAATAGATGTTACAAGTGCATTTTAAAAATATAAAAAACAAACAAAATAAAATATCACACAATATCATAAATCTTCTCTAAAAACTGTCCAATGATAGATATACTTAACGGCTTTATTTACACTTGTAAGAAAAAAAGTATCTGTTTCAGTGTTTTTTAGCCAAATTTTGGTATATTTTTTATAAGATTGAAGATTTTGACATATGTTCTCTTTAAAGGTTGTACATAGTAAGTTATACATTTTTGGAGCTATGAAACTAATATGCCTTTGGGACAACCTAGTTTTGCAGTGGGGTACTGCATACTCACATGTGCCACGTCTTTGGCTGGTACGATTGGAATTTTTTAGAAAGTTATTTGGACGCATGTAAATAAATTTAAGACATTGAAGTCCATAGGTCTGTCTAAGGTCCAAAATATCAGTTTCCTTAAACAATTGTTTAGAGGGATACGATTTATTTTTTTTGTACATAAACTTAATAATTGATTTTTGGGCAATTTCTAAAGGTTTTACATG
Organism: Limnephilus marmoratus; assembly: GCA_917880885.1. Lineage (NCBI taxonomy): Eukaryota > Metazoa > Arthropoda > Insecta > Trichoptera > Limnephilidae > Limnephilus > Limnephilus marmoratus. The sequence goes on along the minus strand of OU862907.1, from coordinate 40,907,061 downwards.
ATTATTGTAAGCTCCACCCCAGCCAATTATTCCGTAGGAAAGAGATGAATGGACTAGTGCATCATAAACTAGTTTTATGGTTTTTATATTTACTATGTTACACATTCTTTTAAAAATATAATTTAAGTATCTGAGTTTGTTAACAGTATTTTCTATATGGTTGGTCCATTTAAGTTGACAATCTATGGTTACACCTAAGTACTTAATCATTTTTCCTGATTTCATCTCTTCACAGTTAGAGCATATGGTTGGGTTACAATTTATATTATGAAACTTTAAATTGAGATTAGTTTTGGGAGCTGACTTCTGTGAGATATAGAAAGAAATTCAGAGAGTTTTTATGTAATTTAAAGTAAGAAAGTTTCTATCTAGCCATTCTTTGACAATAGAAATACATTTGTTAGCTTTATTAGTTGTATCTTCTCATGTCTTTCCTTGGACTGTTATTGCAGTATCGTCAGCAAATGAGAAAATTTTACCAGGTATAACAATATTACACAAGTCATTTATATAGATTAAAAAGAGTAGCGGCCCTAATACAGTCCCTTGTGGAACTCCGTGTTTTACTGTGTCAAAATTACTCAAACATGTTCCAATTTTTGTACATTGTTGCCGATTTAATATGTAATTTTGTAACAGCATGAGACATTTATTTTTAATTCCAATGTTGGACATTTTCTTTAACAGAGTTTTATGGTTGACTGTGCCAAAGGCTTTCTTTAAATCTAGAAAAATGGTTAGAGTTTTAATGTTTGAGTCTAGGTTAGAATAAATATTTTTGGTTAAATTATATATAGCATCATCAGTACTGAGTTTAGTCCTGAAGCCGTATTGGTTAGCAGATAGGAGTGAATGAGATTCTAGAAAATCGATGATTCGTTTTTTTAGACATTTTTCTAATATCTTAGACAATTGTGAAGTTAATGTGATTGGTCTGAAGTTGTCTGTTTTACATCGAGGTCCTGATTTGTGTATGGGAATGATGTTAGCAAATTTAAATTTATTTGGAAAAATACTATTACTGATGCATGTGTTAAATATATGCTGTAGTGGCCTGACTATATGTTTTTTCATAGATTTAATTGTAGCATTACTTAAGTTTTCAGGGCCATCTGCAGACCTAACGTTTATGTTATCGATATGGTTTGAGATTTCGACTTCTGTTATTTCAATAAATTCAGATAATGAATATTAAAATGAACTAGCAACCACTACATTTATATCACTATATTTTTACATACCTCGACTACCATAATACGGGCATGTGCCTAGTGTGGTAGTCGAAAAACCTTTAAAAACTAAATACACCTAAGATATTTTAATGAATAAAGAATAATTTTTAAAAAAATGTTCTTGAGAAAGTCCGCAATAAAACTATGCATGGTTGAACCGATCCCGTACGATGGTAACTTCCCGATAAACGCAAAGCAATTATAACGACAGTCTTTTGGCAGTTAAAATTTGGTAGCATCAATTTGTTTCTTCGTACTTACTCATTACCAATGGGGTAGCCAAGGTGTGTCAGTTAGATCAATCAATACACATGTTGAGGTTCATGGACTCTACGTTTATTGAATGTTATTTAGACATCGGACACAAAGCATGACATGACAATAATTGTTTTAGAAGGATTTTAAGGAAATGGCGAGAATGCTAGCTAACAGCAGCGAACGACTCAAGAGGGCGCAAGTAAGGGAATGATAATGTACTGTGTGTGCCAGACTTACAAATAAACTTGTTATCTGTGAATTGTATGGCAGACAAAGGTCATGTTGACAGATCAAAACATTTGCAAGTTTTTCAAGAATAATAAAGTATGTGCGGTAGCAAATCGTGTTGGAAATGTGTATATTATGGATGTTCGTTATAAATATAAAAATTGCTTTGCAAATGTTACAACAGTTAAATCAAGTTTGAATGAATGGCATGAGAAACTTGTACACCAGAATATAAAGCAGGTGAAAAACGTGTTAGAGAGCAATAATGTTAAAGTCTCGAGTAATTTTCTTCAGAATTGTCAAGGCTGCTTACAGGGTAAGTCACACCGGCTGCCCTTTATGAACACTGAGACAAAAGCTGTTAAAACATGTGAACTGATATATGCCGATGTTTGCGGGCCGATGGAGGCAGTATCTGTAGGCGGGGCAAGGTATTTCTTGATTTAAAAATATGATTTCTCTTGCTATAGAACTGTATACATTATTAAAAAGAAGGATGAAGTGATTAATTGTATTAAAGATTTTGTAAACAAAGCTGAAAATGTCACGGGTAACAAAATAATCACATTTAGAAGTGACAACGGCTTAGAATTCATTAATAAGGCTGTGTCAACTTTGTTCTCAGACCGGGGTATAGTACACCAAACTTCTGTACCATACACGCCACAACAGAATGGCAAGGCGGAACGGGAGATAAGAACCCTGATAGAAGCGGTAAGGTCAATGCTGTGTGCCAAGAACCTACCAAAAAAATTATGGGCAGAAGCAGTCAACACTGCAGCCTATGTTCTCAACAGAACCACTAGAAGTAATGAACCAGGAAAAACACCCTATGAATTATGGACAGACAAACAATTTGATCTGAGTAACCTACATATCTTTGGTACGCCCGTATCTGTCCATATTCCAAAGGAAAAACGAAGAAAATGGGATTCCAAAGGAGAAAATGGAATCATGGTAGGGTACGGAGAAAATGTGAAATGGTATAGAATTTTTTATCCTGAAAAAAATGAAGTTCATATAAAGAGGGGTGTCATTTTTCTGGAACCTGTCTTTGAGGAATGCGATGGCTTAAACCTAGAGTCTGTAACAGAAATACTCAACAATGAAACTGGCAATAACCAGCAAGAGTTAGTATAAGATGTTGTGAGTGATCCAAACATTACAAATCAGATGTCAGATGATGAGCAGCACAGAGGAGTGATGCCTGTCAGTGGGAAAAAGCTGTCAAATAAGAACTGGATACCCTCAAAGCAAATAATACTTGGATAGCGTGCGCTGTACCTCCAAAAAAAAAAACATTATTAGTAGTAAGTGGGTATTCAAAATAAATAAAATTGATAATATTAAAGCAAGATTGGTTGCCAGAGGTTTTGAACAGAATGATAAATTAGATTTATATAAAATCTACTCACCTGTTGCCAAATCGTCAATATTTAGATTATTTGTTTCAGTTGCTACAAAATTAAAACTATCAATACATCAGACGGATGTCACTGGGGCCTTTTTATATGGGGATATAAAGGAAATTGTGTTTATTAAATTACCGGAAGGGGCGTATAATGGTTGTGATAATATTGTAAAACTAAATAAATCTTTGTACATATGTGCTAAAAAAACCCCCTAGATATTGGAATGAAAAATTTAACCATGTAATAAGTAAAGCAGGCTATGTAAAGTCAAAGAATGATCCTTGTTTTTTTACCAAGTGTAATGGAGAAAACCAAACTTATGTTTTACTGTATGTCGATGACCTCTTGATGTTTAGTAATAATGAACAGGAATTAAGTGATCTTAAATTAAAATTACACAATGCATTTATGTAAGATGAAAGATTTGGGACCAATTTCAAATTTTCTTGGTATCAGTGTTAAACAGAATTTAAAAGACGGTGTAACTGAATTATGTCAAAAATCTTAATTAGAAAATGTTGACACGTACCTTTCTCAGTTAGCAGAGAAATTCCGTTTGCATGAGCTCTCATCATCATCATCTCAGGGTCCTGCGTGGGATAAAAAGAAAGCTACTATCTGATGTAAATAAAAGAACTCACATTAAACAAAATGTACTTGTTATTATTGACAAGCAAAAACATAATCTACATAAATTACCTTTGTAAACTCATAAAGAAAGGTGTAAAGAGAGAGAGAGAGATAATTCAGTTATTTTAGTAGAATCCACTCCAAATGATCATTCGTAGCTTGCGATAGTTAATATGGCGCACCTCTTCTAACCTCAGGACAAGGGCTCCAGATAGCTGGAGAAGAGCCCCAGAGCTGCCGCTTCGCACACCCATGACTCCGTGAAGCAGTCCACCCACAGATTCCAGATCCATCCACAAAGGCGTCACAATGCGTCCGATGGCCATCTCTGAGCATTGAAAGGATATAAACCGCAGTTCTAGACTGTTGACGTCATTTAAGAAGCGCCTGCAATCTACATCAAAGCTGTCCTTGGTGATATTGGATTGTACGTGGCTGCTAACACGCCCGACCAAAACATCAATGTATCAAGCTGCATTCAGTATCCCAATGGCCATTTCTCGATGGGCTGTTTGCTGCGTCATTACGAGTGTCAAGCAATATTTCTTCACAGCACCATTTTAGCATAATATATACATAATATTACAAATTTACACAATCACTTTCGAGTATCAAAACTCCTTACAACTCAAAACTTCCGACCAATCCATCGTTATGTCATGACGTCGCCCTTACAACCGTTTCTTTTTTTCTAAAACAAAAAACAATCGAACAATGTTCCGGCAATTTGAATTTGTTATCAATCGTTCCAACGGCACCCGAAATTAATAATACTCTTTCTGAGCAAGTACTGACTGAATAAGAACCATGAAAATAATTACGTTACAATTCCCCGCTTCCCCCAGAAATTTTACGCCGCAGAGTGAAGTAAAATTATACCAAAACAATATGAAATATTTCTCTTCTCCTGCACTTGTACATAAGGAGCAAAAAATAATTAAAACATCAAAGAAAATGACACAGAAAATAACAAAAAAAAACAAAACAATTATACATATATATTCACAATTACAAGGACACCCCAAAAAGAAAACCAATACGCAGATTGGAGTTACACTACTTATTTGTTTATATATTTTTTTTTATAATTTTATATTTATTATTATAACTATTTCATATATTTATTTTAATTTTATTTTAATGAGAATGGAATCTCTACTTTTTCATCTCCAAAATGAGATTGGAAAACTCTTACTCACACAAAGGGAGTCAATCTCTCAGAAACACTTGTGAGTACGGAGGACTCAAGCTCCCACTTTTGAGATCTTTGAAGAAGATGAGAAAAAAAAAATCACATGGATAATATTAACGGAAAAAAATAAAGAACCAAATAAAAATTACCTAATTTTTTCTCTCTCTCCTCCCTTTATTTATATTAAACTAAATGTCTGACTAAGCTAAAGACCTAAAACAATACATCTCAACAATTAACAATATAGCTAGACTTAAATATGTCTATTATTATTTTTTATTATTTCGTTAATGATTATATGGGCTTGACAAATAATTGGCTCTTTTTATGAGTCTAATATAGTATAATGTATAGGATTGGATTATGTATGTTTTGACTTGTTTTTTTTTTTTTTTTTGAGATTGTTCTAGTGATTTAATTATCACTTGTAGTAAGTTCAATGATGATCAGCGTGACAACGGCCCTTCTGTCTTCTGCAGGGAAAACATCCGCAGACAACAGATCCTCCGTCTTCACTCTGGTCGGTTCCGAAACGTCAGGCAACGGCCCTGCTATGGCACAGACTCTCATATCAATCTGTCCATAGTTACTCCGTCTCCTGGAATGAAGATGAACGATCGAAGAATTCGAAACGTTACGAGTAGGTAGCGGCATACACTACTCTCATCTCTTCGGAACTTGTAAACAAAACATGGAAAAGTATTATTAAAAGTATTAACACTGTATTAGCACAGCACTGGTATTAGCAGTGAAATACTTAGGCATATATTACTGTTTAAAATTAACAAATTATACTTATGACTAACAAAAACTGTACAAGAAAAACTACACTCTCCTGTATTAAAGGTAGAGTGTCAATTTCCAGATCGCACGCCGAAGCAGTACTTCCCTTTATTTGTGACAAAACCAATTTTCCTAATGAATAATGACTTAATTACTTAACTTAATATTAACAGATTGTCAGATTTAACATTTAATTAGGTATATTAAACAATAAAACAGATTTAATCATTAACTAAATTAATTTTTTGGGCGCCACTGATCACTAAGATCAGAGAAACATATCTTGTGGAGATGTTCCTATTCTAGTCCAACGAGGATAAATAAATGAAGTCTATCATCAGTACACTAGAATGTAGTGCTCACTCCGAGCACATGCCTTGGAGGTACCAAGCTTCAAGACACGTGAGCAAAGTGTCACACAAAAGAAAAAAAATAAATGAAGCAGTATGAAGGCTTGGTATTCCTTCATGCCACCGCATAAAAGAAAAAAAAAAAAAACAATAGTTTTTTCATAAACCTAATTAAGTAAAACTAGTATTATTCTAACAATATTCGCATAGTACTAATTATAAAGATAAGTACACCTATAACTAAATATAGCTAATTATATATAAACGCCTATCTATGAATATGTACAAGTAACCTAAGATTTTAATTAATATAAACACATGAGGGCTAATATTCTCACCAAAAATTGTCATCAAAATATACGCGTCCGTATTTAATTTGATGATCGGTGATCTTCTGCGATTCTCGTACGCTGAATGCAGAGGACCACGATGTAATTTTGTATATAACGCCATATTTTTTTTTCTCAAAAAAAAAAAATTAAATATTTAAAAAAATAAAATATTTTATAACTTGTAATACAAGTTCCCAATCACACTGTATTCAAAGAAAAATCATTAATTATGATAGCTTAAAACAATTAATAAAATCAACGTAAATCATAACATTATTAGGTTGGTAACCATGACGATGGTGGCGCTAATTAGCGAACACATTTGTAAATAAAATAAATCAAGGTAGAGACTCTTAAATTAACATCGAAAACAACCGGAAATATGTCAAATTCAATCAACAATTATATTAATTAAGCTACGCACGCGTGTATAGCGGCCATTTTGTGTTAACAATATTAACCTTACTATAGCACATAATATTATATAATTACATTATTTATATTATAGGTACTAAGAATATTGTCAAAATTTTGTAACGAATAACAAAAACATATTGTAACGTGTATTTCTTGGTAGAGCATCAGAATCTCCCTCAAGTTTGTGGGAAGGGAAATACAGTCTTTATCTTCGGGCATTTTTAGTTAAATAAAAGAAATAATTTAGCAGTACAATATCACCTATATTTTAAAGGTATGGTGTATACATGGGTGCCCTCCAAGGGGTCAAGAATTCCACATTTCAAATAATAAAATAACACATAAGCAAGAGAGCATACCTGTGGACCGTAATTTATCTAAATGATCCTGACTCTAACGCTGACGCGAATCACTGTTAATAGGCGACCAGGAGCACGCGGGGTCTCCATAGACAGGAACCGAGGAAGGCTCCAGGGCCTGGGGACTCCTCACCAGGGAACAGGAACCAGGAAAGGCCCCAGAGGATGGGGACTCCTCCACAGGGAACAGGAACCAGGAAAGGCTCAAAGTCTCGGTTGTGCGTACCGGAGAAATCTCGGTAGACGCCGTTTACCGCGCCCTTCATAGATCAGTGCCGGGCCTCCATCCGCCTCAAATATTGAGTTCCGCGAGGATAACCCCTCTCAAAGCCTTGGCCACGTTAATATCATGAACGCCAAACAAAGGATTACACCGATTATCCACACTCAAGTACGAGAGTGAAGGTGAGCACATCGACAATATGGCGACTCGCGACTTCATCATTTAAACTTTTAAAAATCCCGTTTCACTCACGGAAACAACACGGCTCGCGGTTATAAAATAATCCATGATTCTTTTTTTTAAATGGGTAAAACCCGTAAAGGTGACGCTATCACATATTTAACAATAAACTTAAATAATTCGGCGACTCATCGAATCCAAGTCGGCTCCCAAGACGACAAAAATTCAAGAAGTGCTCCCGAGATAGATGGCGCTAGTCGCGAGCGGTTCAGAACTAATCTTTACGGCGATCATAATAAAATGTAAGCGGCCAGGTGAGTTTAAGATTAACTAGGTCAAGACAATATTTATTTAATCAAAATAAATATTATCGTGACAATTCCCCCCTTCCCGCGAAAATGTTTGCCCTCAAACAAGAAAACCACGCCCGCAAAACTGAACAAACTAACTAACTAAAGATAGGTCCAACAGATATCTAGAAATTTTACAAAAAGCAACCATTAGCAATCATAAACAATAAATCATATAAATCTAGATAGATTGAAATAACAATGAGAATAGGATGGTACGAGAATAAGGAGTCCACAACACCTTCAGCAACGATGGAGCTGGGTGCTGGCATTACTGGCTGAAGTCCAGACCTGTTATTCTCATGTCATCCTAACATCGGGAACATCTTAAAAATAAAGAACACAAACAATGAAAAGAAAAAAATTATGCACAAAGCATCACTTTTCCTTCAGCAGGAAATTTTGCCATTAAAAAGGCTTCACTTTAGGGTGGTCAACCATCCCTCACTTCACTGAATTTAGGCTATTTATTAATAGCGAAAAGGTAACTATTCTATCTACCTAGGTCCAACAGGTCGTATCGAAAAATGTATATATAATACCTATGTATTATTGACTTAGTTAGAACGAGTTATAAAAACTGTTTACTAAAAGTATAAGTGGTTAGAATAGGGATTACACATCAATTACCTATCTATCAAAGTTATTTTTCAGATTAGGATTTACAAATACGAAAGAAAAAACCTATCTATCAAAGTGGTTAAAGTAGGGTTTACATATCAAAAAACCTATTTTCCAAAAAAATTAGATCAGGATATTCAAAAATAGAAAAATAAACCTGTCTACAAAGGTGGTGATAAAGGTTATCGTTAGGAACACAAAGAAAAGCAAAACAGAGTCTAGAATGTTAGGCTTAAAGCTTAGGAATTACAAAATTATCAAAATACCTAGCTATAACATAGTGAACCAACAAAATTAAACTTGAACCAATGTAAAAAGAATAATAAAAAAAAATTATTTACAATTTACACTGCTCGGGGAAATATTGTTGTAAATAAACAAGCAATACTTATCATGTTCTTTGGTGATCGATCTTATCTTAAAGATAGACGACACTATTAAGGGGGAGTACAATCAAAATCATTTGATTGACCCTAGGAATACACTTGCAAAGTAAAACACTGGTATTAGCAGTAAGTCACAATTCCAAGGAATATACTTAAAACTAAAATGTATACATATAATAAGCTCTCCCATGATGGGGAAGAGTTCAAATTTCCATTTTGAAAATTCTTAATAAGAAGTATGCCGAAGCATTACTTTCTTTTGAATTTATACATAAAATAACATTAATTAATTTTTTTTTTTTAAGACTAGAACTTAAATCTAAGAAATACCAATACAAACATCAATGATAATAATAACAAACCTCGTGTATTGGAAAGTTGCTCAGATTTTCCCATACACGAAATTTAAGAATGGCCTTCCTCAAATTCTTTGGAAAAGGTAAGGGAGCTTGGGAGCTTTAAAACAAAAGAAAAAAAAAAAGTGATACAATTCCAAAGTACTTGAGGAAGGACACTGGCTTAACTATAAGGCAAATGACAATAACAATATTCATAATACTATCGAGATGTGACGAATCGTATGTTATAATATAATATAATAGTTGTAAAAAACAAAGACGAAAGTCTGCAGATAGAATACTCTCTTAATTTTAAAAGAAATGTAGCTAACTATAAAGTTTTCTAACAGTTAAGGTCAATAGATACAATACCAAATAAACATAAAATTTTAAGCGCCACTGATCAGAGGATCAGATTCCAGCTAAACGAGGGTAAATAATGTATTTATCGTCAAAAAACTAGAACGTAGTGCTCATTCTGAGCACATGCCTCAAAGGTACCAAACTTCAAGACATGTGAGCAGAATAATCACACAAAGAAACAAATGAAATGACGTGAAGGGTTGGTAATCCTGCACATCACCACATTGGTTTCCTGTTATAAAATAAAATAAAAAATTATAATAACAATTAGTCCAAGCGAACAATATCCTTGACATGAAAATTTCCCACAACTTTCCCTTGCATATCCGCCAAGGTGTAGACTAAATCTGAGATTTTACCTTTAATGATATTGCGAACAAATCTAGGCGCCAGTTTATGAGAAAAATAATCTGGACCACTAGATTGGACGAAATTTTTCCTCCAGACGACATCACCAACTTCATATATCACGGACTTACGGCGCAAGTTATAGTGATGAGCATTCTTTTTAAAAGCTTGCAACAGCGCATTCGAAACTTGATCGTAAATAAAAGCTAATTCTTCCAATTTCTTAGCAAATTCGCCTCTAGATTTTTCTAAGGTAGAGTCCGCGACACCAGAAGAAACATTAATGTTGTGAAATTTACCGTCAATGATTTGTTCTCTTCCATGCATAAGGAAGAAAGGCGTGAAACCTGTAGCAAAATTAACCGTATTATTTAGAGCTGATTGAATCTGAGGCAGAAATCTAGACCAATTACGTTGGTCAGATTCGGTCAGAATAGATAACGCAGTTCCAATAGTTTGGTTATAACGTTCAACGACATTATTTTGCGGGGTGTAATAACCGTTGTAATAAGGCATAGGAACATTATAATTAACTAACAATTGTTTGAATTCTTTAGAAACAAATTGTTTACCCAGAGGCGTAGCGTGGGGGGGGGGCGGGGGGGGCGGCCCGCCCCGGGCGGCACTTTTAAGGGGGGCGGCAAATTTTCATAATAAATAATAATATTATCTTGGAAAAATTTAAACCATTTAAAATCATTATTTAAAAATGTTATACGATACTTTCGTTTAGGAATCCAACAATTTTTATTATTATTTATTAAAAATATCAATAATAATATTTTTTTAAGCTGCAAATTTCGCAATTCGTAGGAAAACCGTACGCATGTTATGAGAGTAATACTAATTAAAGCTGATAACTCGCAAACAGATTCACTCTTAATTAAAACCAGAATTGTGTTCAGAATGTATTAACGAATTAATTTCATTTATGTATTCATCTGCTGATACATTTCGAAAGAGACCCTTATTTTAATTGAAGTGCAGTTATAAAATTCTACTTGCAGACTATGTATGTGCTGCCAATATCAAAGAGAAACCATTTTCATATTCTGAGTGTAGTTTTAATTCGCCAAATATAGATTTAATTTAACCCGTCTAATCACAGCAGACACAAATTGTCCCACACATTTAATTTTAAAATAACATTGTGAAATTATGTCCCACACATTTAATTAAAATAAATTTGTGATTGCGATAAATAGTTAAGATACAGTTTTATTACAATTAATTTTTTTTTAAAAGGAATCTGTATTTAAAATTTTAAGTTTATTCTATTAGGTAATTTAATTCGAATATTCGCAGGCGTGTATTTTTGAGCCAATCCACATTTTCAATATCAGGGTTAAACCAGTTTTCAGAATGTAAAATTCCTATTGAGGATTCATCTGCTGACATGATTCAAAGGAAAATATTATCTTATTCGAAGTTCAGTTATAAAATTCTAGTTGCAGACTCTGTATCCTGTACCTGCTGCCAGAATCAGAGAAAAACTACTATCATGTTCGGAGTGTATTCGCCGCATACAGACTTAATTCAAACCCATTTTGAGAAATTGTTTGTTGCGTGTGTAACTATTATTTGGGGACACTAACGCAGTATCAATAAATCAACTTTGGAGTAGAATTTATAAACATGATTTTAGTTGAAAGAATACTCGTCAAATGTGATTTAAAAAAAATCCGGCTCGTATATAATTAGGTCGTAATACAAAAATGGGATTCCGAATACAACCCCACCCCCCATCCCGCCGCCGCTTGAAGTACCCAAATAAGTGGGCGGCGAAATTTTCCTACGCCCCGATGTTCTGAGTGTAGTTTTGATTCACCACATACAGATTTAATTAAACCAGTTTCGTGTTCCGGTAAGTGCCGGCAGAATCAAAGAAAAACCCTTTTCATGTTCTGAGTAAGTGCCGGCAGAATCAAAGAAAAACCCTTTTCATGTTCTGAGTGTAGTTTCAATTCACTGCATACAGATTTAATTAAAACCATCCTTGTGTTCAGAATGTAAGTGCCGCTAGAATCAAATAAAAACCATCTTTTTATTCTGAGTGTAGTTTTGATACACCGCGTAATTGGTTTAATTTAAACCAGTTTTGTGTTATCAACATAACAATAAGTTGCCGATACATCGTGTACCTAGAGAAGCTTTGCATTTGAGTTGCGTTCCATATTTATGCGTGATGAAGATGCAAATTCTATTACATGCATACCACTATCAATTTCTGAGAGCAGTTATATATAAATTTGTAGTAGAATTTATAAGCATGATTTTATTGATAGAGTACTCGGCACATGGAATTAAAAAAATCGGCATGAAAAAATAGAAAGTATCTACCCCCCTCCCCCCCCCCGGTCAGCGCTTGAAAATCTGCGGAAGAAGTACATGTAGAAGTTGGGGGGGGGGGGGCGGCAAAATTTGCCTCCGCCCCGGGCGGCCGAAACCCACGCTACGCCACTGTGTTTACCATTGTCACACACAAAGGTTTGTGGAACGCCGTGTACAAGAAAAATAAATTGTTCAACGTTTTTAACGATGCTTTTAGTGGTTGCATTTCTAAGGGGAAAAATCCAAGTATATTTGGAAAAAACGTCAACAACCGATAGAATGTACATAAATCCAGCGTAACTGCGTGGAAGAGGTCCTACAATGTCAATGGACAACATTTGCATCGGTCTGTTGACTAATTTTGGATTGGTAGAAATTCCAGCCGGCGCCGATGTATTTACTTTATGTGCTTTGCACGTCTTACATTTACTAACAAATTTTTTTACATCGCTTTACATACCAGGCCAAAAATAATGGAGTTGAATTTTTTTGTATGTTCTAAAAACCCCTGGATGACAAGAAACATTCGACTCGTGTTCCTTAGACAAGATAGCGTTCCGATCTTCAAAAGGAACAACCAACTTCCAAGCTGTATCCTCCTGCAGAGCGAAACGAGACTTAGAATGACGTAATAAATAGTTATCTTTAATAAGAAAATTATTAAAACGCTGAGGATTGGTTTTACAATCTGAAAATAATTTATTGTACCACACATCAGAGCTAGGGGGAACAGTATCTAGGGCGGAAACGGCTAAATCGTTTTTACGCGAAAGGGCATCAGGTACATTATTTAACTTACCTTTTCTGTGAACTACATCAAACGAATATTGGGAGAGACGGGTGGACCAACGTGCAAGTCTACCTGAGGGATTCGATAACGATACTAGCCATTGTAGGCTGGAATGGTCTGTTATCACTGTGAAGTGAACTCCTTCTATGTAGGGCCTAAAGTGATTGACCGAATCTAAAACCGCAAGGAGTTCGCGCTCCGTTACGCCATAGTTACGCTCGTGTTTATTTAGACACCTAGAAAAATATGAAACAGGGTGTTCCTCTCCATCGAAATTTTGTGTCAAAACTCCTCCAATACCAACGTTACTTGCGTCACAGTGGATAGTAAATGGTAACGAAAAATCAGGACAGTTAATTACTGGAGCCGAAGTTAGGGCCTTTTTTAATTTCTTAAAGGAGTCTTCCGCCTCCGGAGACCAGGTAAAGTTACTCACCCCATTCCGTGACCCAGTTAGTTTTGTCAGAGGTGCCGCTATAGTTGAAAAATTTTTAATGAACCGTCTATAATACCCACAAAGACCTATAAAAGCTTTCAATTGTTTAGAATTTATAGGAGTAGGATAGGTTCGAATTGATTCTAGTTTCATCGGATCCGTGCGGAGACCCTTTGCATCAACTATATAACCAAGATACTTTAGTTCGTCCTTGCAAAACTCACATTTTTTAAGATTAACTGTCAGACCGGCCTCTTTTAATCGATTAAATACCTTAGTCAATAATTCTAAGTGTGACTCAAAATCCTCCGATATTATAATCAGGTCGTCCAAGTAACAAAAAACGTTTTCGTTAAATTCGGGGCCAAAAAGAACATCTGCAAGACGCTGTAATTCACTCGGAGCGTTCTTCAATCCAAATGGCATCCTAACAAACTCATAAAAGCCATGCCCTGGTACAACGAAAGCCGTTTTAGCGCAAGAGTCTTTGTGTAAAGGAATTTGCCAAAAAGATTTCGAGAGGTCTATAGAGGATATGAATCGTGCACCCCGAAGATTATCTAATATACGTGAAATATAAGGCAATGGGTACGAATCTGTCCTGGTGACACTGTTGAGCTTCCTTGAGTCCAAGCAAAACCTGGGAGAACCGTCCTTCTTTGGTACTATCAAAACTGGGTTTGACCAAGCCGAACGAGAGCGGCGGACTACACCTAAGTCTAACATTTCTTTAAGTTGGGCTTCTAATTGATCCTGACGAGTTTTTGACAAAGGATAATAACGCTGCTTAATAGGATCCCCCGTTGTATTAATTTTGTGCTGTACTAGGTGCGTGCGACCCAGACCACATTTTTCGAACGAAATAGATTTAAATTTGTCTATAACAGTGTTTAATTTACGATTATCTTGGGGAGACAGTAAGGAAGCTGACGTGATTTTACAAATCTCACCCTCAATATTCTTAAAAACATGACTATCGTTTACTTTTGGAAACAATTAAGGAGCTACGTTGAATTGCTTCCAAAAGTCAACACCTAAAACAATGACAGAAGAAAGAGATGGAATTATGAAAAACTTAATATACTTCTTAATATTATTATATGAAACAAGTATTTGCATAGTACCTATAACATCCTGACGTTTGCCATCCGCGGTGGTAACGTAGGAGTCTAATCTTTCTAACTTAAATCCTAAACTAATAAAAAATTTGAAGAGTGAGCCCCCAAAACAACTGACAGAGGCTCCACTGTCCAAAAGACCTGAAAAAATTAAATTTTTAATTTGAATATTAGCATGAGGTCTAACATCTTGTCCGGAACCAGTCACCGGCACGCTTGCGTCCAAGTCATGCCTAATGAAGTGGTTACCCGTGACAGAAACTGAGAGCGGTCTCCCGGCATCCTTGCATGCAGAATGCAGAGGACCACACTCTAGTTTTTTGAATTTGGACGAGTGGTGCCAGTTTGACGTTTGTCAGAATCCCGGTTAGATTCCGACTTCCACTTCCTACAATAAGGCTTAATGTGCCCCTGCATATTGCAAAATGTGCACCGAAGTTTACTTTTATTAAAAGTAGTTGATTGTGTAGAAGAAGCAGACGGAGAAGAAGTAGAACAATGTTTTGAAGAAGACGTGGCTGGTTGAGAAGTTTTAAAGGTAGGTATTTTTTTAAAATAAACCTCCTTGGTATCCGATGAGTCCGACAAAGGTAAATTTCTCTCAAAACGTTTACAAACTTTAATTAAAGATTCTATGTTCTTGTCATCAAAATAAGCTATTACAATAGCATACTTAGGAAGTAAGCTATTACACACCAAGTCTACTATCTGCTCTTCTGGAAGAGGTACGTTGAGTTTCATGTTGGCTAATTGCACGTCCTCAACGTAATCTACAATGCTCTGATTGTACCTCTGCTTCATCACGAGGAGGGCTTTGAGAGCCTCTGTTTGACTGATATTTTTGTCGAAACGCAACAAAAGTAAATTCTTTAATTCCGGCCACGTTAACGATTCTTTATAAATAGTACGGAACCACGATAGAGCCCTTCCCTCTAAAAGGTCAGGAAAAGACGTAACGACTGCAGGAAACTCCATATGACGGCTTCTCGTTAATTCTTCAACACGAAATAAAAAATCTTTAATATCCGATGACCCATTAAATTTAACCCCCCAATTATGAATGGAAGGGCTTTGGCTAACATTTGAATAATAATTATTCACAATATTCGTCGTATTTGTAGTGGGTTTGTTTGTATCCTCAACTTCAGATTCAGCTGTCTGGTCAGAACATTCTCTAAATCTTCTATTATACTCTCGCGCTTGTTCTCTCATAGCGGCTACAGTTGACTCCGGGACGATATGTACGTTTTCCAAAAGTAATGTCAACTCATCTTTAGTTGATCCATTAATGTTAGGAATCGTATTCTTGTATTTTTTTTTAAAAAAGAAAAAAAAAATCCAAAAAAAAAAAAATTTAATAAAGTTTTTACGCACCAGATTTAAATGTCCGGGTTAAATTTTCCCCCCAAAAAAAAAAAAAAAAGAAGGAAAAACTAAACCCTTTCATACACTTCCCCAAATGATCATCTAGTGAATCCACGTTATGCAATTGCACTATATAAGTATTATAAATACAAAACAATACAAGAACAACATGTCAACCTACTAGAGACCAAATGGGAATATAATTCACCGACTCCAGATATTTTCATATCAGAGGGTTCGGCTCTGTGGCATTTCTAATTGAACCTATAAATCCTACTGATCCCTCAATATAAATATTTAAAAAATCTTTTGTAATCCTACATGTATTTAAAATTACTGCTTTTTGCATTTTTATATACAAATTCTTTAACAAATCTAATATGCTTAAATTTTGAATCAGATTCCTAGGTATTATGCCAGTGGCCGAAATAACAAATGGTAATATTTTTATAGTCCGAGAATGCCAAATTCTTTTAATCTCATTTCCTAAATCTGTGTATTTTCTAATTTTTTCAGAAACAGTTTTTTGAATATTACAGGAATTTGGAATAGCTACATCAATGATATAAGTTATTTTTTTAATTTTGTCATGTAAAACTATATCAGGTCTATTATGACTAATTGTTCTGTCTGTTAGTATAGTTTTAATAATAAAGAAAATATATTAATTTAAAGTAAATTGATATTACTATTGCAATTACCGAACACCCTGTAGTGAAATTTTCCAAAAATAATTATTTGAAAAATAATCGAAATTATTTAAAAAAACATATATTTTATAATATGAAGTACCGGATACCCTGTAATGTATTGTAGGTACCGACCTTGATAATATGTCAGATAAGAATAATAACAACAGCTATCATGTTGAGATTGTAAACAAATACTTCGAATCTATGGAATTCTGAAACGTCAGATTGACATTTGAAAAGGTCAACAGTCACAGTTACAATCGAACGCATGTCCCTGTAATATATTGGAAACAAAATTCAATTATTTAATTTCAAACTAATTAAATTTTAAGTTGCTTGCTGAAGACAATGACAGAATTGTAATATGTAAACAAACCGTCTGTATTGTGATCTATAGTATTTAAACGTCAGTCAAAAGAACACAAAAACAATGACGGGAAGTTAAAGTGTTTTTTAAGTCCTTTAAATAATTTAAAAAACAAATATGAAAAAGGTTTCCAATAATAATAATCGGAACCATGTCCCTGTATACTGCAGAATAGATGTATATTTTGACAATAAGTCGGAATAATAATAACTCCCAGCGCGGTTGTTTGTTGCAACAAAAGATATTATTAGAACAATAATTTAATACAGACTGCAATGGTATTCCGGTTAACTGTACGCAAGATACGAACTTACTAAAGTATTCTATTTGCTTCAATTAGGATTTACTTGATAAATATAGCCGAACGGATCATTAATTGATAGATAACCACAAAACATTTGACAGTCCGTAAGTACTACGATAGTCAAAACAAAATGCTATTTTCACGGAGTGAAAAATTAGGTACACTGACGAAGTCAAAAAAATAATTAATTCGGCCGTCAATAATGGCCGCAACCGGACATTAGTCAAATTCAGTCAATTATTAACACGATGCGTCACAACTCTATAACATTGACATTATTCAAAACAATCTGAAAATACCAGAAAAAAAAACTGTATTTCATAGGAGCACCTTTAAAAGGTTGAGGCGCCAAATGTAACGTGTATTTCTTGGTAGAGCATCAGAATCTCCCTCAAGTTTGTGGGAAGGGAAATACAGTCTTTATCTTCGGGCATTTTTAGTTAAATAAAAGAAATAATTTAGCAGTACAATATCACCTATATTTTAAAGGTATGGTGTATACATGGGTGCCCTCCAAGGGGTCAAGAATTCCACATTTCAAATAATAAAATAACACATAAGCAAGAGAGCATACCTGTGGACCGTAATTTATCTAAATGATCCTGACTCTAACGCTGACGCGAATCACTGTTAATAGGCGACCAGGAGCACGCGGGGTCTCCATAGACAGGAACCGAGGAAGGCTCCAGGGCCTGGGGACTCCTCACCAGGGAACAGGAACCAGGAAAGGCCCCAGAGGATGGGGACTCCTCCACAGGGAACAGGAACCAGGAAAGGCTCAAAGTCTCGGTTGTGCGTACCGGAGAAATCTCGGTAGACGCCGTTTACCGCGCCCTTCATAGATCAGTGCCGGGCCTCCATCCGCCTCAAATATTGAGTTCCGCGAGGATAACCCCTCTCAAAGCCTTGGCCACGTTAATATCATGAACGCCAAACAAAGGATTACACCGATTAGGGAGCGTTCAAGTATTACGTAACGCAATTTTTGAAGATTTTTGACCCCCCCTCCCCCCCATGTAACGCGCCGTAACGTTTTCCTGTTCAACCCCCCCCCCCCTAAGCGTTACGTAACACCCAAGTAACAATTTTTACCCGAAAGTCACAATTAAGTTGCGCAACGTACTGAAATGTCGCTTAAATACCCTTTTTCTTGATTTTATCTCGTTTGCGGTAATAAATAAAACAAGAGATTTCTAATTCGCGATACATTATATACATTTTATATATTCATATTGTCATTTTGAAAAAAAATTGAGAATATTATTATTTTTATCGGCCTTGTATTCCTTCCAGATCTCCACAATTTAACACTGTCTGACCTAAAATAAACCTACATGGTTTTACAACACATATTTCGTTTTACATTAGCTACACTGAGGAGGCCCTGAAGAAAGTAATTTTACAAAGGTTTCCATATGGAGCAACACTTTACTCCACTATGATTCATAAGCTTACTCAGAGTGGAGTTAAACCTTTTCCACGTCCCGAATGCAGTTATGCAAGTTCTCAAAGGGAAAATTTAAAAATCAACAGTATGATTCACAGAAGAAAAAAACCATTTTCATGTCCTGACTGCAACTATTCGTGTCCTCTAAAGAGATATCTAAGAAGTCACTTGCTGACTCACGGTGTAGAAAAACCGTTTTTATGTTCCGACTGCAACTATTCATGTACTCCGAAGAGAAATCTAAAAATTACCCATGTTTACCCACAATGGAGAAAAATCCATTTCATGTCCTGACTGCAACTATTCTACTTTTCGAAAAAAAATAACGAAAACGGCACCTGCTAACTCACAGTGACGAAAAACCTTTTTCTTGTCCCGATTGCGACTATTCATGCGCTACACATCGTTCGGTATCCAAAAGTTCACGTGTTGATCCACACTGGACAAAAACCTTTTTCATGTCCCGACCGCAATTATTCATGTAGTGCAAAGGAACTTCTAAGAAATCATTTGCTTACTCAAAGTGATACAAAACCTTTTACATGTTTCTACTGCACTATTCATGTTCTACAAAGAGTCACCAAAAACCACATGCTAACGCACAGTGGACAAAAACCATTTTCCTGTCCAGAAGGCAGTTATACAAGTTCTCAAAACGACAATTTATAAATCCACAGTGCGATTTACAGAAGAGAAAACCTTTTACATGTCCTAACTGCAACTATTTGTGTTCTTAAAAGGGATATCCAAGAATTCTTTTGCTGACTCTACTCATTGTGGAGAAAAGCATTTTTCATGTTCCGACTGTAACTATTCAGAGAAATAAAAAAATCACATGTTTACTCACAGTGGTGAAAAACCCATTTCATGCCCTGACTGCAACTATTCTTCTTCTCGAAAAAAAAACTAAAACGGCACTTGCTAACTCACAGTGATGAAAAACCTTTTACTTGACCCGAGTGCGACTATTTAGGCGCTACAAAACGGTACCTAAAAATTCACATGTTTACCCACACTGGACCAAAACCTTTTTCGTGTCCCGACTGCAATTATTCATGTTATACAAAGGAACTTCTTAGAAATCATTTGCTGACTCACAGTGCTACAAAACCACTTACATGTTTTTTACTGCAATTATTCGTGTTCTACAAAGAGGCATGAAAAATCACATGTTTACCTTCAGCAGACAAAACTATTTTTTTGTCCCAGCGTGGTTTTTCAAGTTCTCGAAAGGGAGATTAAAACATCCACAGAATGATTCAAAGTGAAGAAAACCTTTTTCATGTTCTGAGTGTAACTATGCATTTACTACGAAACCTAGCTTTAGGTAATATTATTAAATTTTAGCAGTAAACTAACCTGTGTGTAATAACTAAAAAGCGTTGTTCTTACTAAAAACTCTCGTATAACATCATTCATATGTCGGATAATTTTTTTTTTTTTTAATTTTTCTTTTGCTGTCTTACAAATTTGGTTGGCATTTTTTGGTTGCGCTGCGCTGGCAAGTCAGCATGAGAGCCTTTATAGGCCAATAACAGCTGATGATATAAATCTCCCGGTTTGGAGGACATTATAATTGCTAAAAACTCACATTAACAACACTGATTACCGCAAATTGTCTTTATGCGTATTTCGTGTTTAAAACACTAACGAATACTAATAAAATAAAATGAAAATGACGCACAATACAGTCGAGGAATTCCCCGTACAACATAAACTAAAAGGCTTGTCAACTTGGAAGATTTCAATTCCTTAGTTTTTTATTTAAATAAAGAAAAACATGTTACGTAACGCGTCCTTCGAACCCCCCCCCCCGCTCCCCCGTAACGCGCCGTAACGTTTCACCAGACCCCCCCTCCCCCCCCCAAGTGCGTTACGTAATACTTGAACGGCCCCTTATCCACACTCAAGTACGAGAGTGAAGGTGAGCACATCGACAATATGGCGACTCGCGACTTCACCATTTAAACTTTTAAAAATCCCGTTTCACTCACGGAAACAACACGGCTCGCGGTTATAAAATAATCCATGATTCTTTTTTTTTAATGGGTAAAACCCGTAAAGGTGACGCTATCACATATTTAACAATAAACTTAAATAATTCGGCGACTCATCGAATCCAAGTCGGCTCCCAAGACGACAAAAATTCAAGAAGTGCTCCCGAGATAGATGGCGCTAGTCGCGAGCGGTTCAGAACTAATCTTTACGGCGATCATAATAAAATGTAAGCGGCCAGGTGAGTTTAAGATTAACTAGGTCAAGACAATATTTATTTAATCAAAATAAATATTATCGTGACAATATGTTACATAACAGATAGTAGCCTCTAACCGTGCACCGAGAGTAATCTACCCTCTTTAAAACGTTGGGCGTCAAAAATGACACGCATCTTATCAGTTAGCGGAGAAATTCCGTATGCATGAGCTCTTATCATATAAAGAATGTACATAAGTCTGATAAGGATATTGAAAACACTTGTAGGAAAATTATTGGAAGTTTAATGTATGCTGTCTCAGGCACTAGGCCAGACCTTTGTGTAGCTGTATCTATATTAATTATATACCAAAATAATGCAAGTGATGTATTGTTGACTCATTTAAAAAGAATTTTAAGATATGTAAAATATACTCTAGATTATAAGCTGATTTTCAAATGTACTGATGATGGGCTTGTTGGGCATTGTGATGTAGATTGGGGTGGTGACACACGAGATAGAAAGTCTACCACTGGCTACTCTTTCAAGTTCTCCAATTGTCTTATATCGTGGTGTTCTAAGAAACAGTGTTCCGTAACCTTATCATCAACCGAAGCAGAGTATGTTGCAGTCAGTATGGCGGCTAGTGAATCTTGTTGGCTGTCAAGTTTATTGAAAGACTTTAATACTATAAATGTTTGTCCTGTACCAATATACTGTGATAACCAGTCTGCCATAATGGTTGCAAATACTGATAATATTAAAAAAAACTAAAACACATCGATATATGTACGTTATCATTTTGTCAAAGATTTAATTAAGGAATTTAAGATATGTTTAATGTGTGTTAAGACTGAGGATCAAATAGCTGATAGGTTTACTAAGTCATTGAACAAAAATCTATTGTTTAAATTTATTACTCAATGTGGTCTATACTAGATAATGTAAGAGTGTATTACATTGATCGGGGGTGTTAAAATATACAATGAAACACATTATTTTAACAATAATAATGTTGGTTTAAGCGTTGGCAACATTTTGTATGTGGCAACCCATTTTAATTATTTTGTTTTTTCTCTGTGCTCCAAGCGTTCTTCTCTTGTTTTCATGTAATACGTACATCTTAAAATAAAACCAGTTATTAAAAGTGTTATATTTCTTTTTATTAACTCGGTAGATTACAACAAAATTTTTGAAATAAGCTTTCAAATTTTCTCAGGGCAACAAAACGAAAAATGTCGTATAATATATTACAAGGTGCTTCAATGAAGGGAATCGACGCAAGTGCAACCCATCCAGCAAATAGTTTAACAGAAAGTAGTAAAATAATGCTACGTGAATCATTTCGATTCGCTTTAATAAAGCAAATGCCTTGGTGCCACGTAAATTACATTTCTTAATTCATTTTGAGTATTTATTTTAACTTTAAAAAATTAAATTGATTCAGCTAATAAGTTAACACGAACAGTTATTGATTCTGAGGCGGTACGAAGTTTTTCGGGTCAGCTAGTATACTATATATTACAGTGGTACCTCGATATACGAGTGCCCTTACATTATTTGAGATACGAGCCGTCGAACGAGCGAAGTTTTGCTTTAAAAATACGAGCAACATTTGAGATACGAGGAACGGCCGGCTGACTCAAAGCGTAAAAAACCTTTTGCTTGTTATGACTGTACGTATTCATCTTCTCAAAGGAAGATTTGATTATGGAATATATTGGGGGCTGTAACGGATAATGGCTTTTCAGTCAATTTCAATGGGGAAAATTACTTCGAGATATGACATACAAGCAAGCGTGTGGAACAAATTAAACACGTTTCTCGAGGGAATATTTATGAGTTAACTGTGAAATAAAACAAATTAAATCAAATTAAATTTATTTGCGTACGACGGAATTTGATCCCGCGACCTTCCAAGCCATATCCTTCGACCACGGCGGCCGTCTAAGTTGGATGTACCTACATGTTGAATACTACCTACCCCTAAATAACTTCAAAGTTAGGTGTTCCAAGTTCCAATTCATGTTTATGGGGAGGCGTCTACTAATATCTACAGGAATTCCAAAAACTGAAAAAATCGAACTAATATCTATGAGAATCAAAGTGTTGACGAATATCAATTCAGCCAACATGAGGAAAAAAACAGCCTTTTGTGAAAAAAAGTGTTTTGATATATTTGGCAATTAACCCTTTAATTTGACTATGGTGAGTATATAATACATTTACTTTTTTTAAACGCCCGTAGGGCTTTAACATATATAGCATTAAATCTTTTTTTTAAATTACAATGAATATAAAGAGTTGACAAAGACAGGTATCATAAAATAAAGGATAAAAAAACAGGTTATGTAAAATATAAGATTTAACAGATATTAAGAAACATAGGATATAAATGAAGTAATAATTAGTAATCTGCCATATCCTCCAATCAACAACAATAATAAAAATGTTTGCAATAATGTATGAAACACGTAGACCTAGTTGGAACATACGGTCCGGGTGCACAGTGTCGTCAGCTATTATAATGTTTGGTATGTCTTTCCATGCAATTACGTAGGTTTGTATATATCACAACATACTTTGAAACCTTCACCAATACATACTTTATACCAATATGTTGAATTTGGCAACCACCTCTGGTGAAGGGTCACTCTGCCATAAACAGACTCCAGATACTAATATCTACAGCCTGTATGTCGGACGAATATCTACAGCTCATATGTTGAACTAATATCTACGAACTTCAGAGTGTTGACTAATATCTACAGAGCGTAGGTTGAACTAATATCTGCAGAGCGTAGGTTGGACTAATCAGCCAAATGTGTCCAATAGTCCGATATTAGGGATTTAAACTGTTAATTAAGTTTTTTAAACTGCATATGCAATATTACGTTATTCCAATATGCTATACATAATTGCAAATCCAACCTCTGCCAGTGCTGTAGATATTCGTCAACACTTTGATTCTCATAGATATTAGTTCGATTTTTTCAGTTTTTGGAATTCCTGTAGATATTAGTAGACGCCTCCCCATAAACATGAATTGGAACTTGGAACACCGAACTTTGAAGTTATTTAGGGGTAGGTAGTATTCAACATGTAGGTACATCCAACTTAGACGGCCGCCGTGGTCGAAGGATATGGCTTGGAAGGTCGCGGGATCAAATTCCGTCGTACGCAAATAAATTTAATTTGATTTAATTTGTTTTATTTCACAGTTAACTCATAAATATTCCCTCGAGAAACGTGTTTAATTTGTTCCACACGCTTGCTTGTATGTCATATCTCGAAGTAATTTTCCCCATTGAAATTGACTGAAAAGCCATTATCCGTTACAGCCCCCAATATATTCCATAATCAAATCTTCCTTTGAGAAGATGAATACGTACAGTCATAACAAGCAAAAGGTTTTTTACGCTTTGAGTCAGCCGGCCGTTCCTCGTATCTCAAATGTTGCTCGTATTTTTAAAGCAAAACTTCGCTCGTTCGACGGCTCGTATCTCAAATAATGTAAGGGCACTCGTATATCGAGGTACCACTGTAATATATAGTATACTAGCTGACCCGAAGAACTTCGTACCGCCTCAGAATCAATAACTGTTCGTGTTAACTTATTAGCTGAATCAATTTAATTTTTTAAAGTTAAAATAAATACTCAAAATGAATTAAGAAATGTAATTTACGTGGCACCAAGGCATTTGCTTTATTAAAGCGAATCGAAATGATTCACGTAGCATTATTTTACTACTTTCTGTTAAACTATTTGCTGGATGGGTTGCACTTGCGTCGATTCCCTTCATTGAAGCACCTTGTAATATAT